>CM046668.1:68703482-69303482 GCA_025594165.1 Tamias sibiricus
TGAATGGGCCCTCTGGAAAGCAGGGGAGAGCAGGGTTGTTCAAGGAGAGCCTGTTGGGGGCCAGTTTGTGCTGTGTGGGGGATACAGCACTAACACACACTCCAAGTCCCTGTCTTCCTCATCCTTCACCCCAGCATGAAGAGCAGAGGTCCCTCAAACTGCGCCTCCTGACTGCCCTGGCCCTGGCTGTCTGCCCTTCTCTTGCTCTCCCTCACTATCCCCCTGAGACTTCACCCCTTCCTGGGTTCCAGGGTTCCAGCTAATCCTCCTCTCACTCTCTGTGCTGGGAAAACAAGCCCTGGAGAAGTCCCGGAGCAGGCGAGCAGGCCTCAAGGGTGCCTGCGTCTGGGTGCCTTCGCTCTCACGCACAAGCACATGCCTCCCGTGCCTCCAGGCTCCATTAGAGTGACCCAAAGCAAGGACCCACAGGAACTGGGGCAGCAGCGTCAGCGAAGGCAAGAGAAGCTCCAGCCTAAGATTCGGGAAAATGCTTTCCTCAGGGCTCAGGGTTTCCCAAAATAGCTGGAGTCAGCTGGTGCCGCGCTTCCTTCCCCCACTCCCAGAGCACCCCGCCATCGTGCCAGTGACAAGCAGCCAGAGACAGAGTGAAGATAGACGGTATCCCCTGTGGCCCCAGGTCCCAGGTCACTACCCTGCCCTTCATGGACACATCATTAAACTGTAAGCTCCTTGCAGGCAGGGAGCATGCGTTTGTCATTTGAGTCTCTCCCACCTCTGCTTCCCCATTGTACAGGGCCTGGCACATAGTAGGTGTTCAGTACTCTGTGAAGTATCATATAAATGAGTGGTAACTGGCTGAATGTTTTGTATATACAAATCAACTTACAGGAACAGGTTTTATAATAGGCCTACTCTGTGCTTCAAAGCATTCTTTCTAAGACAAGGATTTATTAGCTTTAGTTATAGGTGATGAACTGAGACTTTTGCACCCAGGTTTTGCATTCTCCCAAGCTCAGGGCTTTCTGCTGTACTGTATAACCATCAGGAAAATCGGAAGGCTTCTTGCTATGCTCCGCTGGTAGAGAAATTGAGATGGTTTTAACATCAGATCAGGCACACCTATTAGAAATAGAAATTCTTATTTGTCTTAGGAATATTTGTATATTCTCATACTTATAATGTAAGTATAAGAAACCAAGCTGTATTTTGATAGAAATGGTATTTGTCTAAAGATAATTGAGGCCTGAAAAAATAGAGTTTAAACAAATCAGGGTGTATTCATCCCTAATAATAATGATGACAGTCAGCACGTACTTCGTTGGCAGGTGCTATTCTAAGCCGTTCAACAAAATAACTCATTTAATCTTTGCAACAACTCTGAAAGTTGGGTGTTATTTCCCCCATTTTACAGACAAAGAAATGAGAGGCACAGAAATGCAGGGCTCATGGCAGAGCATGTGCTTAGCCTGCTGGAGGACCTGGGTTCAAAGCCTAGAATCAGGAGAAAAGAAAAAAAAGGAGCCAAGTCTGGGAAAGAAGTCTGGCGGTCCGGAGGCAGGCAGAGAAGAGCTGATTCCGTGTCTTTGTCCAGCTTCTGTCTGCCTTCCTGCACCACCATCCTTCACTGGAGGTTGAAGAGCCCTTAGCAGCCGCGCATAGCTGATGGAGCCCCACACCCATCCCATCCGTGGAGCTGGTGGGAAGAGGCGAAGCCCTCTCAGAGCCATTCCTGACATCCCCCTCACGGCTCCTCAGGCACTTCTCACCTTCCTCACTGGCCACCTCTGTCTGGAGGCTAGGAGAGGCCTTCACAGGACACATGGGCCCTGCCCTTCCACGGTGAAGAGATGCGCCAGAAAGGAGGGCGGCAGGAGCATACGCAGGAGCAGCACCCGTGGCAAGCCCTGCTCAGATCCAACCAAGTGGCGTAAGCAAGAACAGGGGAAATGCTATCGGGACCTGGAGGGGGTGACTCATGGAAGTAAGATGGTGTAGACCTCAGGAAAGGGCTAGAACCAGGAGCTCCAAGGCTGTCACCATCCCAGACAGTCTCCTGTCACTGGTGTCTGTCTTCAGATTGTCCTCATCTACACGGCCTGTGGAAGAGGACCATTCTCCTGCTCCCTAGGGCCACCTCTCTACCTTCTAGGTTCTTTAGCAAAGACTGACTTGACCCTTGGAGGTCGTGCATCCAAATTGCTATGGGAGAGCACCGGGTTGGTTGGTCTATTTATATCACATGCCTACCCTGCTGCAAGCAGCTGTGGCTACTGTGGGGTGGGGATCACGTGGTACAGAAAAGATTCTGAGACCTACCCCTTCAGCCATGGATGAAGGGCTGATGATTTCCAAAGATGGGGAATTCTTGGAAGTTGGGAAGTCACCCCCCCCCACACACACACACACAATCTAGAGCTCTGTCAGGCATAGTGGTGCCTGTCTGCAATCTCAGCTACTCAGGAAGCTGAGGCAGGAGGATCACATGTTCAAGGCCATCCTTCACAACTTAGTGAGACTCTGTCTCAAAAAATAAAAAGGGTTGGGGATGTAGTTCAGTGGTAGAGTGTCCCTGGATTCAGTCCCCAGTACCAAAACAACAATAAAAATTAAATCCAAGTATTTAGAGCTCTGCTCAAAAGATCAGGCCTCTTACCACTCAGTGATGTGAGAATTGTCCACTTTTCTCTTTTTAGGGTGTCCCCCACCCCCAGTTCTGAAATCTGCTAAGCTGCCAGTCCTGGCTCCCTGTGCTTTGGCCATCAGCACCCCACATTGCAGCCCCTTCCTAGCTATTCCTCTGACCCTGCTTCCCACCCCTCTTAGGGCCCACTGCCTCCCTTGCCATGGGGGAGGGAGGTCCTTAAAGTCATGGCAAGATAGGCCCAAGTGTGAGTCCCTGTGGGATTCCCAGATCCAGCTCCTGATGACCGGGACACTGACCTCAGTGCAGGCTTTCCTGTGGCCTGCCTGATGTGCCTGCAGCCTCTGGGTGACTCTGGGGTGTGCTGTGTGCATGTCCCGGTGCCTCTCTGTCTTCTCCTCCCTCATCCAGAAGGAAAGTAACTGAGTAGAGGAGATGCCAGCTCCAGGCCTTGACCTCCTCCTTGCCCTGTCCCCATCATGTCCCCTGCGTCCCTTCTCTTCTGAAACAGTAGGCAGACATGCTGTGATGAGGCCCAGGTGGACACAGTGATATTAATTTAGCAATTATTGATTCAGGAAGGACTTGGAGGACATATTTACATAAACACCATACTGAGAATGGAACTTCTGCTGCAGGATTTCAGAGACTTAGGGCCTGGGGCAAGGAGAAGGGGCCAAGGATGTTCTTTTAATTCAGGCCCCTGGGCTCAGGATCTGGTCACAGAGTGCCAGGCCTGTGTCTCTAAGGCTATGTGATTGTCAGACCTGGGTGGGAGGAAGGGAAGCCTGGGAGGGGAGAGCGGGGTAGGGGAGGCTGTGGATGATGAGGGAGGAGGTGTCTTGCCAACTTAGATGCCCTTGGGGGCTAATGGGAGAAAAGCCCAAGCCAAGGTCTCAAAGGATGATACTTGAGTTCCTGATGATGTGTTGTATCAGAGAGTGCCCCCCAGGATGCAGATGGTGAGCTCACAAGGGGAAGTAGAGCTGTTCACAGAGGTGTGGAAGGGGGTAGGGAACCATATGGGATGCTCACAGTGCAGTACCCTGGGGCTGGTACCACCCCTGGTTCTGAAGGGAAGGGGAGGGAGAGTTTGGGAAACCTGGAAGCAGAGAAGCACATGGGAGCCCTGGCCTGTCAGGGGGATGTAGCCAGCTCCTACTACTTTCTCCTCCCGCCTCCATTGGTCAAACCCAGACGGAGGGAAAGGAGGCCTGGATGCAGACCCTGCAGGGGTCTCTGGAAGGAGAGAGTAGATTTGGAGGTGCCAATGGAAGTATCCAGCACAACGTCAGGGGCCCAAGGGAACCCTCCAGTGTCCCCCTCCTTCCTGCAGCAGGTCGGCTCACACTAGTTGATTGCTCACTGTCTGTCAGGCACTGTTCTAGGTTTTTTCCTTTTTTTTTTTTTTAAATATGTATTTATTTGCTTCAGTTGTACACAATTTGTTTATTTGTACGTGGTGCTGAGGATCGAACCCGGGCCGCGCACATGCTAGGCGAGCGCTCTACCGCTGATCCACAACCCCAGCCCTGTTCTAGGTTTTTTAAAGGCAGTGGCTGCTGTAATCCTCACAACTGCTGATGGAGTGGTTATTGTTATTATCATTGCTGATTTGGGGAAACTACGGCAGGAGGAGGTTCAGTATTTTTCTCAGAGTCACATAGTAAGAAGAAGAGCTGGGATTTGACCTCATGTTGTTTGGCTCCAGAAGGTTGCTCTTGCCCTTTGGCACCCTGTTCCCCACTTCCTGTGGCCCTGTTTGAGAGGTCAAAGACCAGTGTCGGGGAAGGGGTATTGTGGGCACCGAGGCTGAGACAGAAGAGCCAACCCCCGCGTGGCAAGAAGACTTCGCCTAGCACCAAAGCAAACTCTGTGTGAGTGACAGTGTGAAAAAGTTTGGACTCAACTTCTCTGTGTGTCTGCTGAGAGGAGTGGCCAGGCCCTTCTGGGGAGTGCAGAGAGTGTGTGTGTTTGTGCCTGAGGATGAGGGGATCGAAGAGGGGTTAGGGGTACTAGTTCCTCGTGGGGTGCTGGACAGGGCAGGGTGGACCAGCTATGTCTATCATATTTCCTTGAAGTCCTGCAGCAGTTCAAGTGATAGACGTCAACCTATTTCACACATGTGGGGAGCCTTAGGCAGGAGGACAATAATCTTACTGTTATTTTCCAGACCTGGAGTGAGGTAGTGGCAACAGGAAGGAAAGAGAGAGGAAGGGTTAGGAGCAAAGGTCCTGGAGTGGGGAGCAATCCCAGGGGCTTCTGGTCCTCTGACTCTCACCTTTGGAACCCCTCACCTGCCAACCCAGGCCTCTTCCCCCAGGGGAAGTGATTCTGATTCACCTCATCCCTGGTCAGAAGCCCTTGATCTAGTTCAACCTTTCATTTCATAGAAGAGAAAATCATTCTTCTCTACAGCTGCATAGTACTCCATTACAAAGACACACTGTGGCTTAATTAAGCAGCCTATTTTTAGAATGTATATATATTTGTCTTTCTATCATTTAAAAGAATGACACAGTGAATAATCTCATACATAAGTCACTTTGCACATGTGCAGGTGTCTCTGTATTCTATTTTTGCTCCTTAACTATCTGTGGTGACAGAGCAAGTTTGATTTTTCAATTTGCAATCTGTCGCAGATGGATACTTATGTAAAATTCAATAAAAGTAAATTACTAGAGAAGAGAATTGAAAAACAACATGCAAAATACAAGCCTGAATATTTTGTTCTCTCTCTCTCTCTCTCTCTCTCTCTCTCTCTCTCTCTTTCTCGCTGGCAGTGCTGGGGATCATGCCAGAGCTTCACACAAGCTATGCAAGCATTTTACCACCGAGTTACACCCTGAGCTCCAAATATTTTTAATACACATAAACATTACTTTAATTGCTATAAAGGTTTTAAATACTGATTCTCACATTTATTTTTTGTCATCTTTTTTGGTTGTCAACGAATATTTATTTATATGTGGTGCTGAGAATTGAACACAGGGCCTTACACATGCCAGGATAATGCTCTACCACTGTGCTATGACCCCAGCACCTAACTCTCACATTTCTGCATCTGTCTCACTGAGAGCCATTACAGTGTGAATCCACACTTATCCACAGACACCCCCCACCCCTTTGAGGAGTACAAGCCTAGTCCTCCAGAATAGGTTACTTGGTCAGATGGTAAATGCATGGGCAGTTTTGCCAGATGTTTCCAGGCTACCTTCCATAGGGGTACGCCATTTTGTACACACTAGTCCCTTTCCCCACAAATTCACCAAAAATGTGTTGTCTAACTTGGATTTTTGTTACCTTGATAGGTGAAAAGTCTAAGTGCTCTTCTTATGAGTGAAGATAAGTGTCATTTGTATTTTAAGCCCTGTTTGTATTTATATATTTTTACCCACTTTCCTACTGAATTGTTGGTCTTTTTCTTTTTGGTTCTGAGGAGTTCTCTATATATTAGGAATATTAGTCCCTGGTTTGTGATAAGAATTGCAATTTTTTTGCATTTTGTCATTTGCCTTTTGATTCTGATTAATGTTATTATTTTGGGAGAGGAGGACATGCACAAGTTTGTTCTTTTCCCCTTTGTTTAAAATTGGTTCATTATAATTACACACAACAGTAGGGTTTGTTGTTACATAATCACACATAAGTTTGTGCTTTTAATGTAGTCAAATCTTTTCTTTGATGGATACTGGACCTTGAGTCATGGTTTTTCATTCTAAAATACAAAGGATTCTGCCAAAATTTTCTTCTAGTACTTTCATGGTTTTATCCTTAACATTTAAATCTTTTATCCAATTGGAATCTTTCCTAGTATAGGATGTGAGGTCCAGGTTGGACTTGGGTTTAAGTTTTGTTTGTTGTTTTGTTTTTACAAATGGCTACTTATTGCCCCAGTTCTATTTAGTAAAATCCCTTAGATACCACCTTTATCATTAAAACTAATTTTAAACCATTTGGGATCATAATAGAAAAAGCTCTATAATTTGTCAATTTTGTCCAGAATACCATTACAAGGAAAATTAGCTTTCAAGATATGATCTATAACTTTCTATTACTAGAGCAGAGTAAACTCTGAGTAACATAAATACAAAACCAATTTATCTTTAAAAAACCCTGTGGGGTCGCTGACAACCACAAGGAAATTGAGAGAAGTGGGCCTTGATGGAGGGAGCACTTGGTGAGACTGAGTTCTGCATTGCAGGTCTTCTCCTCAGCCTGCCTCCAGGAGCTGTGACTGCAGAGGCGTCCACCATGGTAGCACTGAGACCCATGGCCATCTTGCTGTTGCTGCCCAGCCTCACCCTGCTGGTGTCCCACCTCTCCAGCTCCCAGGATGTCTCCAGTGAGCCCAGCAGTGAGCAGCAGCTGTGTGGCCTGCGGGAGCACCCTACTGTGGCCTTTGAAGGTGAGAGCATCCCACATGGTTGTCCCAAAGTCAGAAAGGAAGTCAGGCCTCAGCAGGGTCTTCCCAGCTGCTGGAAGCCCTTGGGATGTTCATTTCCTGTTAGGGTACTGAGACTCATCATCTGATAGATGTTTTAAGAAGAAAAGGTAACATTGGGCTGGAGGGGTCTAATTTTTGTCTCCAGATAATTCATTCAGGCCCTTCATTCACGTCCTGGGGCCAGTGTAGTCTTTTGCTGGGATTCTTTTGTTAGAGAATGAAGTTATACCAGCCCCAGGTGAGAGTGGCTGAGATTTGGTGGTAGTCTCAGCTCTGTTCTGGAAGCACAGGCTCCATTCCTTGGCTTTTGTGGGGGAGGATGAAGATGACTCACTCATTAGGAAGTGGCTGGAGATCCTGGAAGGCTTCCTTCTTGCTCTAAGTCAGCTGCAGGGATGCCTGGCTTTGGAGTCCTGGGAACCCCCATGGAAAGGGGGCCCTGGTGACTAATAACTCCACTGTGTTTCAAGGGAGAGCGTGGGAGTGTCCTATTAAAGTGTTTCCCAAACTGGGATTTGTGAATACTGGACATATTCCAAAGGGTCCATAAGTTCTCCATGATTTCTAAAATTAGTATATACATTTGATGATAATCCAAAAAACAAATGAAAAAACAAAATGAAACACAGACACCAGAGAGGCCTGGATGTTTTCCCAGTAACCAGTTTGAGGGTCTCTGGTTGTGCTACAATCACATTCAAACTTCAGGACCTGTGTGGCGGTGGCTCACGCTGGAATCTGCAGGCGTAGTGTCAAGGGTCCCTGGATTCATTAGTCTGATCCACACTGGCCTACTCCTCATACTAACTCTGTCAGGGAGAGCCAGTAGGGCAAGGAGAGTGTCACCTCCTTCTACAAACAGGAAGACTGAGGCATGGGGGCTGGAAAGACTGTCAGAGCAGAACCTCAAGGTAGGTCTGTCTCCCGACTCCACTGCCTGTGATAGAGCCACCAGGTGCTCTCCCCTCCTGTGGCCTGGACAGGAGGACATGGAACATGCAATCCTGTCCTGTGGCATTCCACCTGGTCAGTGGGGCCCAGCAAGGGGGAAACCAGAGCAGAGAAAGCAATCAATGACTCTAAGGCTGGAGTGGGATTTGAGGACAGAAGGGGCCACAAGGATGAGAGTCGGGGGCTTCCTGTGTGGGGAGGCTGGGGGTGCTTTGAAAGTGTGGGTTCCACTTCCCTTCACCAAGAGGGAAAGTTTCCAGCTGTCTTCTCTGCACTGTCTCGTTTGAGCTGGGATCCCAGCTTTGAAGGCTTAAGTGGATTATAGTCAATTAGCAATGTCCTACGCCTGCAGAAGGCACATACCCTCAGATATCTGATGGCCCCTGGAGTGCTGGTGGTTGTCACTAAAGGGAAGGGCCAAGTGAGGGGACAGAAGCAACAGAATTCCTAGGGCTGTTGGGGGCCCCTGTGACAGCTCCTAATGGACCGTTTCCTCTCAGGGACTTTGCAAAGGGCACTCTTGGCTGGACTGATTCAGGGGAATCCTTGTCCCCTTCGCCTCCTGTCAGGCTGGTCTGTGTCAGGGCAAATTGTGTGTGTGTGGCGCAGGGTGGTGGGAGAGCCTGAGTGCCTGGGTTCCCTGAGGCTATTTTGATCTTGAGTTATGAATTAAACAAATCTGACTTCCCACTCCACCCTCCACTTCCCCATTCTGACAGCTTTGGGTTTTCCTATCCATTCACCAAATTATCATTTGTGTGTGTGTGTGTGTGTGTGTGTTTGGTGGTGGTGGTGGTGGTGGTGGGCATGCAGGGGATCAAACCTAGGGCATTGCCACCTGCTGGGTGGTGCCAGGCACAGGGCTGGGCTGTGGGGCCTAGAAAGGGAAGGGTATTTCCTTTGGGTACTCAGTTACCTCATGTCATTCCTTAAAGGTGGCTGCCTTCGGTCCCCCCAGGCAGTTGGCCTGGAATCAGGACAGTTTCTCGGGTCCCCTTGCATCTCTATCACTGCCTATCACACAGTAGGGACTCAGTTCACACTGGGTGAACGAGGAGGCTCTGCTGGTTCCAGAGCAGTTGCACTAACCCTGCACAGCACTGGCCCCCGCCTTCCAAGATGTTTCCATCATTCCTGACTGAGTGGTAGGCCTCCCACCTTGCAGCTGTGAGTTTCCCTGTCCCCTGACACCTGACAGATCTGTGAATAACCCCCAAGTACTCCAGAGGAGCTGCCAGTTCCAGAGTCTGACTAGCGGGTTTTCTGTTTTGTAAGGTTAAATATTCTCCCCTGGGTCTCTTTTAGTGGGGCCCACCTGTTTTCTCCTTGGCCTGCGTATTGTTCCGTTTGCCACAGCCTATCCTTTCCAGGAGGCAGGGAGAAGCCAGTCTGGAGTTAACACTGGCAGTGGTTAATCCACAAAGTGGGTAATTGAATTGACTATAATTAAAATCACAGGCGCGTCATGGAGAATGTCATTTTTCTCTTAAAGTCGCCGTCCAAAGCCTTTGCTGCACACGGAGCTCAGAACGTGCTTGGTGTTTTAAAGACAGCCTTCCCTCTGGTCCCCTTTGCCTGTTTAATAAGAGGAGGCTGGCTCCCTTCCCAAGGCTCCCCCGGGACCGGCGCTGCGCCCGGCCGCGTCTCTCCCCCCTCACCCTTTTCCATTTGCCATGTGCCTTCCTGAGGGGCTTCAGGGGAGGGACACTAGAAGAGGCCCCAGCCCCACTGTCTCCATTGTCTATGCTCTGGCTCTGTTTCCTCTCCTTCCCTCCTTCCTGAAAAGAAAAAAAAAAAAAAAAAAAACCTGAATGAAGACTGAACTAAGTCCCCAGATGAAGTACTTGGTGTGGGCTGGCCATGCCACCTACTCCCCCACCCAGCTGCCCACATCTGGAATGCCCCTGTCGGCAGGGAAGGAGAGCACTAGAGTGTAACCTATCTGCCACTGTGAGGGAGCACCTGGTCTGATGGGGACAGGCAAACCTCCTTCCACCACACACACACACACACACACACACACACACACACACACACACGACATGAGCACATTCAGAGTGACAGTAACACACAGTGTGAGTGGAACATAAAAGGTAGGCGAGAATGTGGAACGAAACAAGATCAGAGTGGAGAGGTCATAACCCAGGAAGTCTTCCTGGAGAGGGAGGGCCCTTGATTTAGTCTCTAAGGTGATACAGCATCCTACCAGGATTTCAAGAGTGGCCCTGAGGTCGGCTAAAGTCCCACCCGCTGGACTTAAGATCTACTCCTTTTGCCTATTGCCCAGATGCTGTTGAGGCTATATGATGGTTCTGTCAACCCATAGTCACCTGCTGGGAGCAGGGACAGGCCTGAGGAGTTTGCTTCTTTTTGCTGCAGAATTTCTTCTTTTTTAAATCGTGCGCATCACAGTTTTCTGAAAAAATCCAACTCGCAAAACCTCCAGTTCTCCAGGGAGCGATTAAGTGTTTGCCTGTCGTGCAGAAATGAAGGGCTGCTTTTACTCTGTAGTGGAGGGATAATGAGCAATGATTTATTTCCCTTGGATTACTACACACACACACACACACACACACACACACACACACACGCCCTCCTCTGGGCCTTAGGAGAGCCAGTAGCTGGTGCGCTGTGTGAAAGCACAGTGCCTCCCATTCCCCTTCACCTCCACCCCCATGGACACCACTGCTCTCCCCTCACTGGTGCCAGTCCCTTCCCAGCTGTGAGGCATGGACTGAGCAAGAGTATTAAGCTGTTGTGGGCCAAGATGGGAGAAGTGGGTCTCTTGAAGGAGGGAAAGAGGGAGAGTCAGCTGGCAGAGCCTAGGCGTGCTCTCCCAGAGACCACTCTGCCCATTCAATCCATTTCAAAGGCTAAGGCTTTGGCTTTGGCTAGGAAGAACCTTCTTTTAAAACAGGGGTGGATACTGCCAGCACACCCCCTGTCCCTCCCATGTGCAGAATCTTGTCTGAACCCTGATTGTCCTCGTACAAGAAGTTCATATGTTCATTCAAACAGCGTTAGGTAGCCGGGCATGGTGGCGCACGCCTGTAATCCCAGAGAGAAAGGGTCCAGAGAGAAAGACGGGGCAAGCCAGTGCGTACTAGTGTGGCTGCGAGGATTTGGGGGAGTCAAGGGCAGTTACAGGTGTCCCTTTGTGCATTTGTGGGGAGGGTAGAGACTTCCTTTGAGCCAAGGGTCCTGTGGCTGCCTGCTCTCTGAGGTGGGCAGGTGGAACTCAGGTGTTCTGGGGGCCTCTACCCCACGTCGCCCTGACTTTCACCTCTTCTTATCTCTGATCTGATGCTGGTGCAGCGGCGGGCCCTGGTCCAACAGTAACAGAAGGGTTACCTCTCCCTCCCCCAGATCTGAAGCCGTGGGTCTCTAACTTCACCTTCCCTGGAGCCCGAGATTTCTCCCAGCTCGCTCTGGATCCCTCCAGGAACCAGCTCATCGTGGGAGCCAGGTAACGAGGTGTAGGAGAGTCGGGACCAGGTGTGTGGGATGCTTAGAATCGAATACAGAGAAGATTATTTGGGATGAGCCACGTTCTGGGTTCTAGTCCTCTCTGCTAGGCTCTTTCTGTGCGTGAATGTCTGCCCCCCAAGGAAGGAAGCAGGTGGGGGCCAGGGGGTGGGGGGGCCGGGGTCAGGGCGTGACACTATCTGGCATCCCGATCTCAGCCAGCCACATTCTTCAGTGGTTGGCAGAAGTGAGAGCAAGGATGCCTGCCGGCCACCTCCTGCCCTCATCCCTGTGGTGATGCCAGGACCTGCCTAGTTAGCCAACTCCCTGGGAGCTCCGCACAGAGAAGGTGCCCAGGAGCCCCCTGCTGGCCAGCTAGCCACCTGCGATTGGGGTGCTGGTCAAAAGCCTTGTTGCTTCACTTCCTTGTGGCCTGTCCCCCTTAACCTCATTGTCCAGATAAAACTCTCTAGGGAGGCCCCATGAGATCTTCTGGGGTGGAGTGGGAGGGGCTGATTCCTCAGAATCCTAGATCAGGATCCCATTGTGGAGGGAGCTTAGAGATGGCCTATCCTGTGGGTCTCAAAGGGGGTCCCTGGGCCAGCAGCTTCTGTGGCTGGTAGAATCTGGTTGAAAATGCAAACTCTTGGGCTTCTGGAATTAGAAACTTGGGGGCAGGGCCCCAACCCATGGTTTAACAAGCCTTCCAGGTGACTGGCAAGGCTCAAGTTTGAGATGGGCTGGTCTGATCGGATTGCTTTTATTTTAAACATGAAGAAGCAGAGGCCCTGAGAGGGAAAAGGAACCTTCCTCATATGGCACAGCACAATGACCAGGACACAGGGACTTCCAGGTCTTCTAACCCCAGGGCTAGTTTTTATCTGTGAGTGAGTCTGTGTTCCGCACTCTGAGTGCACTGGCCATTAGTTTTCCCTTTGTACCCCGAGGTTCTGATTCAGTGGGTCTGGGGCTAGGGAGGCATCACCACTGGGTTGGGCCTTTCCAGGCTGCTCTGTGAAGCAGACCTTCCTGGCCTTTTGGCCTTCTGTGCCTCTGCCTCCCATTTGCTATGTGAAAAGGAGGACAGCCTTGAACAGAGCTGAACTGGGAGCAGATGTGCTATAGTTTTGTTCTAGGTGACCTTGACCTTTGAGCCTCAGTTTCCTCATCTGTAAATCCTGTCAGCCTTATAGGGTTGCTGTGAAGCTGGGGCTGAAAGCATTTTCTTTTCATTTTTAAAAAATCCGAATTAACTTTTTATTCTGCCACCAGCATTATGTGGTATGGCATAACATTCAGAAGTTACAAAAAAGCACCCAGTGAAAAGCAGGGCCATGCCCTCACACAAGGCCCTTCCTGGAGTGCCCTGCATCCTCATGAGGGTGATCTGTGAGCAAGCAGGTATACAGGAGACCAGGCTTTATCTTCCGGTGAAGAAAGTAGCACTTCCTACTCTGAGATGATCATAGATTCACACTCAGTTTAAGAAATAATGGAGCGATCCCGTGTACCATCACCCAGTTTCCTCCAGTGTTCACATCTTGCTTAACTGTAGGGCAACATTACAGTCCGGAAACTGACATTCATGCCATCCTTCCACCCAGCTCTGATTCCATCAGCTTATATATATGTACTTTCTAAAACCCAAAGGAGAGCATCTGAAGACTCTTTGCTCTGAAACTTGTGAAAGCATTTTGGGAAAATAATGGATTTTTTGAAGCATTTGGAAACTACCGTGTGCCAGGCATTATTTTGTGTATCATCTATGTAATAAATCATACAATCAGTAAATCATACATGTGATAAATCACACATGCAGTGAATTATTTACACTGTAATCCTAGGAGATGAGTTCTTATGATTACTTCCATTTTATGAACCAGAATACTGAAGTGTTCCTCCTGATCCACTCTGGGGCCTCCCCATGTAAAGGGTGGTTATGTTTTCTGGGTCCAGAGGCATCCCTTGCATTGCCGAAGGCACCCCTTGAGTCCTTGAGCCTGGCTCTGCTCTCAGATGGACAGGGAAAGTCCATCCTGGACTGGTCCCTTATGCCCCTAGAGATGAAGCTGTGGGTGCTTGTCTGCTTTTTCTCCTCCTTCTTTTTCTGAGGCACTTTCCTTTTTCCTTCCCTGCCAGCCATGTTTTCTCTGTCTTCTTGACCCCCTTGGACCTCTGGAATTCAGGCTAGGGTTATTTTTTTCTCCATTTATAACCCCGCCTTGTTCCCTATGGGATTGAGGGCGGGTCTGGCTGCAGAGATTTCTCTGTTCTCATCCTCCGGCTCCCAGAAGAGCCCTTGGAGATGTTGTGATGAATGATTTTTGATGGGATAAAAATGAATCAAGTGCTGCGCTGTTTCCCCTAATTTGTTAAAGCTGTGAGCAGCTGCTTGTGTCACCTGAGCACACAGCTGGGCTAGAGCCTAAGCTAGAGCCCATCTGTCCCCAGGCCAGGAGCGTGGGCCTAGGAATCGCTGCCAAGACCCTGTGTGGGGCCTTGGGAGGGACAGCAGAGGCCTGGAGCCAAGGTCACCAGTGAGCCCCGCCCAGCCCCGGGACAGCAGAGGAGCTGAGTGGGGCCTGGGCCTGCAGCCAGAGCCAGGAGAGGAGTCTCCTGGCCTGAGGTGTCCCCTTCCACCCCTGGCTTCCTCTAGCAGGGCCCCTCCTTCCCTTTCTGGCCCACTCCACAACTGTTCCCTCATTTCTCTTCTAGGCATAGCTGAGGTAAGCCAGAACCTTCTGAAGTAATTATTCCTAGAAAGTTCAGGAACCCAAGGAGGAATGGCCAAAAGGAAATAGAAAAAGGAAAATAAAGGAGATCCTTTGGGAAAACCAAGATTTTATATCCTCCTGTTATTAATAAAGCCTTTAATGTGTCTCCATGGGCCTGTGAAATAAACAATACAGGCATTAACTAGTTCTCCACTGTATAGATGGAGGCACCGAGGCCCAGCAAGCGGCTCACCTGGAATTCTGCCTATCCCTGCCACAGGGTCTATCCCATGAGCTTGAAATCGCTTTCCTGTGGCACTCTGACTCAGTGGGTCTGTCAACCCCATGACTCAGGAGTTCTGAGTCCCTGTGTGGCACTCTTCTGACTCCAGAGTCTATCAAAGCAGTTTCAGCAGCACCAATACTTAGAGTACATAAGTGTCTGATATTATTAGTATTAGCAGCAACATTATTATTTTTTAAGGCTTTTAAGCAGCTGGCCACTGGATGAAAACAGTGTCTGGGGAAGATTAGTGTAACCCTGAGGCAGTGACACACACCTGTAATCCCAGTTACTCTGGAGGCTGAGATAGGAGGATCACAAGTTCAAAGCCAGCCTAAGCAACTTCACCAAACCCTGTCTCAGCATAAAAAATAAAAATAGCTGGGAATGTACCTCAGTGGTAGAGCACCCCTGTACCATAAAATCCCCAGTACCATAAAAAAATATCTGGACACCATGCCCTCGGGTGGGGAATGGAGTAACCGAGCTGGAGGAGACAGGGTTTTCCAGGGAGGTGGCCATGGAAAGGTCAGATCTGGGGAGAAGGCATGTCCAGTCACTGACAACAGGAAATGTGGAAGCAAACAGGACTCCAGGGGTCTGTAGGGAGGACAAGTGGTGTGGGTGGTGGGGAGGGAAGAGAAAGCTGGCCCACCTGAGCCCCATGAGAGCTCTGTGAGATTAAAATTGATCAGAAGCGGGGTCCATGGTTGGGAAAAGTAGGGGTCAGGAGACAGGTTATGACAACTTAGTTTATAGATCTTTACTGGCTTTATTTTTGATTCTAGAATGCAGCAACACTTCATTCCATAAAATGGAATAAGGGTTCCAATGGGTTGAACCAAAGAGGTTGGTTTTACGTAGAGAGAAGGGCTGAAAACAGCAGAAACAAAGCACTTTGATTGTTTCAAAGTTACTTTCCTCGTGAGGTGGGGGCAGGGAGATAGAACAATAGAAAAATACCTGCTTGGTTAACATCAGTTTACTTCAAGTTACCTTTTGTGTGTGTCTCTGTGTGTGTGTGTGTGTGTGTGTGGCAGAGGCAACTCCACTATCATGCCAAGTTGAAACTGGCCTCTCTTTCTCCTGATTCCTCTGAAGGTTGGTTTCAGTTTGGTGATGGGGAATGTTATCATGAGTGACTCAGTTTTGGTTTTTAGTCTGGCCTGTTGGGACCTAGTGTGAGGTTTTAGTCCAGAATAATGATCACCTCTAATTTTTACTTATTGGTATCAAGAGTTTCCTTTTGGGGCCAACCAACAGCAGATACAACATGGCGCATGGAGGTAGACAAAACTGAGTTTTAATCTCAATTCCTTGATAGACCATCTCAGTGACTTGGGCCATTGACCCAATCTATTTCCTGACAGCAAACATTGAGTTTCCTGTATCTATCGCCAAGGTTGTGTGAAAGGTAAATGAGCTAATGGAGGTAAAGCCCTCCCTGTGGGTGGGGTGGGCCCACCCTAGGCTCTCTGTAGCCAGTCCCCAGTCATGGCATCCCATGAGGCCTGGGTCAGGAGGCTGCTTCCTCGGGTCCTGCCTGCAGAACCAGCTTGGCTTACAATTTCTGTTTCTGTTTTCACAGGAACTACCTCTTCAGACTCAGCCTTGCCAATGTCTCCCTCCTTCAGGTACATTTGCTTTTCTTCCCTTCCCTTCCTGTCATTTCCTGTAACTGGAAGCTGGGGGAGGGGCAAGGCAAGTGGTGAGGTTCAGAATTCAGCCCCTAGGATTGGTGACAAGAGCCACCTCCTCTTTTCCCGGGCTACAGACTAGACCCTGCTACCACAGTGACTGCCAGGATGATCGCTGGAAGCAGGGCGCAGCCCACATACACATGGAGGCACACACAGGGCTCTTGCATCATGCAGAGAGACTGCTGATGAGGAAGGGGAGGAAAAGAGTATTGGTTGGGGTGACCAGCTGTCCCTATTTGCCTGGGACCAAGGGGTTCTCCATTATGCAGAATTTACAGAGCTAAAACTGGGACTGTACCAGGCAAACAGAGACAGTTGCTCATTCTAAGTCCAGAGCCTAAATCCACAGAAAAGTCTTGGAGTTTGGGCCTCAAGGGAAAGGGTGTCCCTGTTTCCTTTCTGAGCTTGGCCTGAGCAATCCCATTCTAACTCAGCATTTTCATTGAGCTGTGATTGATTTATTATCTGCTGCCAAGAATGACTCCCCAAGCATAATTCCCTAAGTGCTTTGAGAGGCTTTTTAATGGGACTCCTTGATCCAGAACATTTATCCCAGATTGAGAAACAGATGCCAAACCATCTCCGCAGAGGCTGAGCATTCCAGAGAAAGAATGGCCATCTCTTCTTCAATGAGGGAAGCACCTTGCTTTTCATGTCTAGGAGGCTTCTTTCTCTTCCAATAATCAAGCATACTTTGAGCACTTACTGTATACTAGAACTGAGCTGGGGGCTTGTTATGGTTTGAAGATGAGATGTCCGCCAAAAGCTCCTGTTAATGCAGGAAAGTTTGGAGGTGGATGATTAAATTATGAAAGCTGTTATCTGATTGGTCTATTCTCCTTTGGATGGACTAACTGGGTAGTAACTGTAGGTAAGCAGGGCATGGCTGGAGGAGGTGGGTCACTGGGGGTGTGCCCTGCAAGAGTACATCTTCCCTGTGGCCCCTTTCCCCTTCTCTCTCTGCTCCCTTGCTGCTATGAGGGGAGCAGTTTCCTTCTCACCATGCCCTTTCCCCATGATGGCCTGTCTCACCTTGGACCCAGAGCAATGGCGTGGCCATCTATGGACTGATACCTCTGAAACCACGAGCCCCAAATAAACTTTCCCTTCTCTAAGTTGTTCTTGTTGAGTATTTTGGTCACAATCACACAAAAGCTGATTAAAATGGGACTGAAGGGATATAAGAAAAGCAGAGCCCTTGACCTCCAGGGAAAGACAATGAGTGATGCCTACAACCAAACTGGAACTCAGGAGTTAATCAAGTGTGAACTGCTTGCTATAGACTTTCACTGCAGCAGAGGACTAAGAAAGTGAGACCTCCTTGTTGAGCTGGTATGACATTCTGGTCTTCCTTTGAACTTGGGTTCATACCCCCAGGGGCCATTGTAGCTCTTGGCTGGTCACCACAGGGGAGGTAGAAGAGAGCAGAAAAGGTGTGCCCATTTGAAGGCAGGGATCAGGATGAAATAAAGCAAGTTGAAAGGAAATAGCATTCATCCACTTATCCATCCACCTGCCCTTCTATCCATATCTTTACCAGTCAACCTGCTCATCCATCCATCCAACTGCCCATCCAATAACAGTAAGTGAATATTTATTAAAGACTGGATCTAGTTCTACACATTGTATTAGGCACTGAAGTTCCAAAGGTGAAGCCCATGGGACGTGCACATAAGAGATCACATGATTCCCTTTCCTAGAGGGGGACCATGCAGTATGTTCCTGGGTCCCAGACTGGAGCAGGTCAGGGAAAGCCCAGAGGCAGCATTCTGTGGCCCACCAGCATGATCACAAGCAACCAGTCCAAGTCTAGTTTCCAAGTGGTATCCACAGAAAATTTTAAAAAGATGCCAAATCCAGCAGGTCAGGCTGGGGAAAGCCAGTACAGAGGAGATTCAAAGTGGGTGGGAGGAAGTGGATCCGGTGGTAACCGCCCTGGGTTCCAGGCAGTTGCTATTTATTTGTTCCTCATGGTCTGCAAATGAAGGTCTGCTGAGGAACTGGAGGGAAGAAGAGAGAGAAAGATGTACAAAAATAATGGCAGTTCTGTGAGACACATGCATGGGAGGGGTGGCCTCTAGGTATGAGGAACCCTCTGGGACCAGCAGGGTCTCCAAAGACTTCCCACAGGAGCTGCCTTTGAGCTGGAACTCAAAGGATGTGTTTGCCAGGCAGCTAAGGGAAGAACAGAGGGGTGTAACAGCATATAGCCCTGAGGGGCAGGATCAGAGGGTGTGAGTGGGGTATGGGTGGAAAATAGGCCCTGGAAGAGAGAGGTCACCTTACAGGCGGTCTTCATTGCTGAGCTTAGGGGGTCCATATTTTATTTGAAGGCAATGAGGATCTATTAATGAGTTTTAAGCAGAGAAATGGCATGAACAGACTTGATGTTTAGATCACCAGACCCAAAGCATAGACTGGGTTAGTGATGAACCAGTCGGGAGACAATTGAAATGCCTGGTGAGTGATGAGGACAATTGCAGGAAAGCAGCAGCAGTTGGAATGGGGAGAAGACAGGAAGGGATCCTAATGTGTCAGGGTCACACAGGGCCACAGCATCACATAACTTCAGCGTCATCAGGCACGCTGACTTGTGTGTGAAGGTGACCTGTGGCATGATGGGGTATTTGCAGCCCTGGAGGAATTGGTGATGCTTGGACCACAAAGGTGACATGTAGTTTTCTGGCTTGCATAGCTGGGTACCATGAATTAATATGGAATTACAGCTGGCCTGAGTCTAGTCATTGGTTCTCCCTTACTCTGAGGTACATGACTTGGGCACTGGGATTTTTAAAATCTCTCAAGTGATTCCAACATGCGGCTAAATTTAGAAGCCATTGCTGTAGGATATTCAGAAGGCCTTGTCTGTAGATGCTGCCCACCTGGTTTGGCCTGCACCAGTCTCCTTGACAGCTGGTCTGCCAGTCATAGGTCATGTCCCTAATCAAATGTTAGGACTCTCTGCCTCATGACTGAGGCCTGGGTTTGGCTCATCCTGCTCAGTCTTGATCCGGTCTCGGCCATGGGCAGGTATCTTTGGCAGCCCTATAGCTCCTAGTTGGGGCAGAGATTCAGCTTCAGAGCATTCCCTGAAGGGCCCTGCAAACCAGTCCCAAGAGTGCCAGGATCTGTTTTCTCAGGGGTCTAGCCTCAGAAGTTCAGACTGGATTCTCCTGACAGGAGCAAGAAAACAAATACATTTTACATCTGCATTGCCACACTTAGAGGTACTATCTGGCCAAAAAAGGAGAGAACAAACCAGAGGCTGTGGCAGACCATCATGCCTCTCCTCTCTTAGGCTGGTGGCAGACCCTGGCCTCTGGTCCTCAATGTGGTGGGTGCCTCAAGTCTGCTGTCTGGCCTGGGCAGAAAGCCCTGGCATTTGACTCTAAATGCCACATTCAGCAAATACCCAAATATTGCCCTCTCTTGGGGTTTCATTGTCCTCAGTGTCTATCACAAATGGCTTACCAGCGACCAAGGGCTATAAATGAGCTCCACCATATTGCTGGGAGGAGAAGACACACACGTAGGTTATAAGGCTTCATTACAGAGCCAAGTGAGTCTCCCACTTGGCTCCAGGGTATGATTTAAGCAAACTTAAAATTCAATGTTTTATTGATGGTTTAAATAATTAACACTCCTTAAAGAAAAATCTAAATACAAACAGCTTATGCAAACCAGTATCCATTAAAGGGACTTCTAAGTACCTAACTCCTATTAAACAATTAATGTAAACTACTATTCCTTAGGGAAAATCGATATACCCAGCTCCTTCCCAATTCTCAAGCACAAAAGGGAGGGGAGGCGTGGAGGGGAGGTGCAGCTAGGAACAGATGGAGTCACGTGTGTCTGGGGCAGTGGGAGGAGCTGTGAGGGGTGAGCAGGGAAAATCAAATCAACTCATCTGTGATGGTTATCAGTGTAACTTAAAATTATCTTGGGAAATTTCAAAAAGGAAGAGAGTGCTCATCAGTGTCAGGGGCCCGCTGAAAGGACCAGCTCAGGTTCTCTTGAATCTGGAGCTTGGAGTGATCTTTGCCAGGACAGTTCCAGCGGATGATGTGGCTGGAGGCCTAATTGCAAAGGATTTATGATCTTGGGGTGCCATATGTCCTGTAAGTGCAGAAATGAGCATGGTCTTGCATATGCACATCAGGACACACAGTGGGGCTTTGTTTGGGACTGGGCGGACATTGGGATGATTCCTGAGCTCCCTTCCAGCTATTTCTACATCCCTCAAACTCAGATCTGGCAGCTTGGAGTTGTTTGAAGTTTTAACTCTGCCAAGTGGGGAACTTTAGGGTCAGAAGATGTTTTAATGCTCAGACATCATCTCTGGACCCACGTGTCCAGGATGGTCCAAGGAGACCATTGGCTGCTCTCCCACAGCAGGAAAACCACCCAGCCACTCTGACTAGAGCTCACCACTCTGGAATTTCCGGGAACAGTCCTAGTTTAGCACTCTGCAGAGCTGATTGAAAGTATGTGTCTCTCTCCATTCCCTCACAGAAAGCCACTAAAAGCACAGCGAGAAGTTTTAATAGGTATAGGTCCATGATGACAGAGAATGACAGAGGAGATGTCAGTGGAGAAGAGATTAAATGCATTCTGTGAGTTGGAAAGTGAATGGAGGGATCATCCTGACTTAGCAGAGCAAAACAGCTTAAAGAGCAAGCCGAGTCCCCAGAATGGATCAGAAATTGGGGTGCTGGGTATTGTGGAAATTAAGGATGAACCACAATTTTAAAAAGGGGGGATTGATTTAAATTCCCTATAGGGAGGTTGGAACCCAGGTCTCCCACTCACTCTCTTTGCCTAGCAAAGGAGACTGAACTCTTTCTCCAGAGACATGCTGGGAGGCTTCATATAGGGACTGCAGGAAGGGTGAAGGACACTGATGGTGAGTGGAGCTAGAGCAAAGAGCTACCCCCACCCCTGCCCATGCCCTGGCCAGAGATTGGAGGAGTCTGTTGGAGAAACTCAACAAGGCCAGAGACCAGACTTCTAGATGTGATGGAGAGGACCTCCTAGTGAGACCCTAAGAGCACCCCACTGGCAGCCTAAGAGAACCCACTCTATATAGCCACCACTCTATATAACCCTACCCAGGGAGTTTGCAATGGGCTATTTAGAACTTTCCTCTTAAATCAAGCAAATAAATTCAACTGTTCATCATGTAAAGTTTCACCCCCCACCACACACACACATATACAAACTAGTACAACTCAGTGTCCTCAATAGCAGTTTAAAAGCTTGAACAAGCCAGGTGTGGGTGGAGGACCTCTGTAATCCCAGCTACTCAGGAGACTGGCAGGAGGATCACAAATTCAAGCCATCGCGGGCAATTTAGCAAGACCCTGTCTCAAAATAAAATAAATAAGGTGCTGAGGGGGCTGACGTTGTAGCTCAGTGCTAGATTGCTTGCTTAGCATGCATGAGGCACTGGGTTCTATCCTTAGCACCCCATAAAAACAAATAAACAAAATAAAGGTATTGTGTCCATCTACAACTTAAAAAAAATTAAAAAGAAAGAAGAAGATGAAGCTAAGGATGTAGCTAAGTAGTAGAACACTTGCCTAGCATGTTCTAGGCACTGGGTGTAGTCCCTCATACTACAAAAATAAATAAAAGCTTCAACAATAATCAGCTCATGGTTACTCATGTGACGTTGGTAGCCCTACTTCTTTGTCCTGAATCATTTTGAAACAAATCCAGACATCATGCCATAAAGATTTCAATATGAAGAACTGGGGGTGTGGCTTGGTAGTAGAGCCCTTGCCTCGCATGCAAAAGACTCTGGGTTTAATTCTCAGAGCATGGTGAAAAGAAAATTCAAAGAAAAATATTTCAGCATGCATTTTGAAAAGATAGGATTCTTTTTCTGCAGTGAAATTAATAATTCCACATTTCCAAATGTCCATTTAATATTTAAGCTTCCCTAATTTTCTTACAAAATTTCAAAACAGGCTTGGGTGTCCAGCTCAGTGGTAGAGCTTTTGCTTAGCACACTTGAAGCCCCGAGTTCAATCTCCAACTCCAGTACTGGGGGGAAAAAAATTCTATTTGAAATAATTTTGGTTTTTTGAATCTGGATCAAAATGTGTCGTAATTAGTTAATATGTATCTTAGGTCTCTTTTAAACAACATTTCCTCTCTTTGTATAATCTATTTATTGAAGAAGCCTGGTCTTTTGTCCTATAGAGTTTCCTGATTACAATTCAGGTAGCATAACTCAACATATTCCTCTAGTCCCTGAATCACTTGTGAATTGAAAGATCTACAGACTCCATTCAATTTGGATTCTGGCAAGATTATCTCTTGGGTGTTATTATCTGTTTCCCTTAGAGGGCACATAGAGTCTGATTTCCTCTCCTTTTTGACATTAACAACCATTGATTATCATTTCCTAGGTCCATTAACTGGACTACTTCTATAAAGACAAACTTCACATCTAGTCTTTGGTTACCCAATGATTCAGTCGTGCAGGAAAGGCAAGGGAAATGTTTGCTAGACAGGACAGAGATCCCCTCTACCTTCCCATGACTTCTTGGCTGGATCTAGAAACCAAATTAATACAATGCTGGTTAACAAGAGAAAAGCATAGAGAAAAGCATATAGAGATCCCTATGTACAGATAATAATTTTACAAATAATAATGTTATTATTATTTGTACATAGGGATCTCTATATGACAGTAAAGTCGAAAGAAATTAACAAAGTAGATGTTTTTATACTTTTAAATAAAGAACAACAAACTTGTGAAAGAATGACAGAAAAAAATTGATTTTTTTTAGTTGTAGTTGGACACAATACTTTTATTTTGTTTATTTATTTTTAATGGTGCTGAGGATCGAACCCAGGGCCACACACGTGCTAGGTGAGTGCTCTACCACTGAGCCACAACCCCAGCCCACAAGTTGATCTTTGAACTAGGGATGTCACTAAGAGATATATGGGGGTTGGGTGTAAAAACTAGTGGTAAATAAGGATTATTCCAATGAATTAATTTATTCAGGTTCATTACAGTCCCAATTACCAGTCTTGGATGAGTAAGCCTTTTTCTGCCTTGGTAAAGAAAGGACACCTTTACTAAAGGAATCTTGGATTGGTGCATGTAGGAAAAGTCAGGCCAAATGGCTCTTTCTGAAGTTCCAATTCCTCAAGTCATTTTTGGCTTTAAATAATAGACATACCAATTTGGCATAATTTCAAGATAGCGCATCTTTAACTTTTTCAGTATTCTGTTTTCATTTACTGGTTTTCAAATGATGAGCTGACTTGCTAGTATCTTTAATGGTGGACAATTAATTTTATTCTTTTATTATCACTATTATTATAAACTCATGGATTCACACATAGTTGCTGTGTTTCAGTCCATTGCAGTTGTCTTTCCTGAATGCCCCATCTTTCTCCAGTTGGGGCTGGCTTCTTCAAGGTGGCTCCTGGGTGCTATAAACCCAGCCCGGTCATCTTTGTGTCCTTGCTATCTGGTGTGACAAGTCTTCCCAAGCTCCTCTTGTCCTTTTGCTGCCCCACACCTGAAACCAGCTATTTCTTCAAGAAGCCCTCGTTCCTTTCAGTGGGAAATGGTTAGTGACTTATTTCTGAATATGCACAAATAGCCAAAATTCATCAGATCTTTGAAGAAAACTTTCAAAGGGAAAGAGATGGCCAAAGCAAACACAATGAAGGAAACGGTAAGAAACAGAGACAATATAAGAAAATGCTTTTCATTATAAAAAACTAATATCTTCTGAGACGTGAAAATATTTTGTTTATAAAGTAATAAGTGAAATGTGAAAATTAAAAATGCAATGGGGAAGATAAAAATAGAAGGAGTAGAAGATAAAGTTGAAGAAAAACCTACCAGAAATTAGAACAACAAAACCAAGAAATGACAAATAGAGAAATATCAAAAAATGAGAGGATCAAGGTACAAGGGCCAACAGTACATTGGATTAATAAAAGTTCCAAAGAAGAGAAAGGGGAAAAGGTAAGGGAAAAATTAAAGGTAAATTAACATAAGAAAATTTGCCCAAACAGAGGGCAAATCTTCAAGTTGAAAAAGTCGAGTGAATTCCCACGAGAGACCTACACACAGCAGTGCGAGATTCAGGTCTGCTATTAAAGAGAAGATGAGAAAGCTTCCAGAGTCTAAAGAAAAAAAAAAAAAAGAAAAAGTCCAGTTCAGAGGATGGGGAATAAGAATTGCTTCAGACTCCTCAATAGCAATTTGAGAATCTAGAAGACAATGGGGGGAAAGAAAGGCCTTTAAATTCTGACTGACAATTATTTTCATTAATTTCAATTCTGTATCAAAACTGTCAGTCAAGCGCGGAGAATAAATCAGACATGCAATAATTTTAAAAACAGATCTACCATGTTCTTTTCCTTGGGAATATACTAGAGATGCATTCCACTTTACTTATAAGCAAAGTAAGTCAAGAAAGGTGGAAACATGGAATTCAGAAAGCAGGAGAGGAGAGAGAGGGGACCCCAGGTGCACAGCCAACAGGAGACCGCCAGCCCCCTGGCGCAGGAGGACAGAGGCTGGGGATGAGAAAGAGGTGGGGAACAAATAGATTATTTGAATAATTTGTTGATGCAGTTAGAAAATGACACTGGGAGGGATTTGTAAGACGTTTAGAACACTGGGGAAAACAAACAAATGAAAAAATCAAGACAATGATTTTCATCCAAGTAAAACAAAAAGTCATTCAAGAAAAGAAACCCCATCTGACTATGCCTATTTGATTGATTCTTAGATGCACTCTCTTACATTCTAATCAGTCTGAAATCAGGATGTGTCTTGCAATCATAACCATCCTAGAATCACTACTGGCCTGACTTTGGTCCTGATGTGGTTGTCATTGCTGTGCAGGTGTGGGCTTGGTCATCATTCTGGTGTTTTAACTGGACAGCAGCAACCCCTTGAGATTTCAGTCACTTTTAGATCATATGAGGAAGGAATATGAATCTTGCTTTGTTAGAAAACCTCCCGTAGGCACATTCTGGTAAGATCAGGAAAGTGCCTGCTGGGGTTAATTCCTAGTGCTACAAAAAAGGAGGAGGAGGAGGAAGAGGAATAAGAGGAGGAGAAGGAGGAGGAGGAGAAGTTTGCCAGCATCCAAACTTGCAGAATGGGGTGAGTGGCTTGGGAGAAAGTCCTGGAGACCAGAGTGGCCCACTCTTTAGGAATATTATACCACTGACACCTGGTAGTTAAAAACTGATACTCTCAACAAACAAGGAAAATAGGTAGCAAAAAAATGAACATTGACAGAAGTGATTCAAGGAGACCAATACTGAATTTAAAGATTAAGGATATGTAATTTTGCTTCCGTTTCTCTTTTTTTATGTACTAGATCAATATGTAATAAAAATATTGTCTAAATAAGAGCACTTTCAATAAGTTTACATTAAAATTTAGATGATCCAAGAGTTTGACTTGCAGTGTATTTTCTTTCTTAGTGGATTACATTCATTGAAATCTGGGGTACTAGCTGGTAGCAGTGAAAAATTTATTTACAATATTTGAATATGGATGTTGGTTTTAATTAATATGTGAAATAATTGTGATGGGAGGAAATGGGAAGAGGGAGGGAAGGTGTACGTGCACTTTGGGACAGTATGAACAGAGATAGGTAAGTGGTAAAAATCTCCCCCCCCCCCCCCCGATACTGGGGATTGAACCCAGGGGCACTTAACCACTGAGCCACATCCCCAGCCCTTTTTATTTTTTATTTTGAGATAGGGTCTCACTAAGTTGCTGAGGCTGGCTTTGAACTTGTGGTCCACCTGCCTCATCTTCTTGAGCCAATGGGGTAAAAAAATATTTATAACAGGGAGTCAAAAGATGAAGTCTGAGATTGATACATTCTTTTGAGAAATTGATTTAAAATCAAATAGAAAACCAACTAAAATAGGTAAAGTTGTTGTCCTAGAGTGGGGGGTTTGGGAAATTGGAGGAGTATATGGCTAGGATTTTTTTTTTTTTTTTTTTTTTTTTTTTTTGTGGTACCAGGGATTGAACTCAGGGGCACTCAACCTCTGGGCCACATCCCCAGCCCTTTTTTGTATTTTATTTAGAGACAGGGTCTCACTGAGTTGCTAAGTGCCTCACTATTGCTGAGGCTGGCTTTGAACTCGTGATCCTCCTGCCTCAGCCTCCCAAAGTGCTGGGATTACAGGCGTGCGCCACCGCGCCCGGCCTAGGATTTTTATTGGTACATTTTTCGTATATTTTTTAAAACCCTGTGCATTGTTACTTTGGTAAAAAATAATTTTTCAAATAAAATGACTCCAGAAAGCCCACTCTGTGCTGTTATCATTATGAGTATACATATTCTCTTAGGGCCAAATGGGTTAACTTTCAGTACAGGAAATCTGTCCAGGAGAGGCTACTAGATGAAGCAGAAAGAGCTCTCTCTGTCTGGCTTTGTGTCTTGGGTTTGTGGCTCACTAGCTGTTGACCTTGGGCACATTGTGCAAACTCTCTGGGTTTTGGTTTCCTCACCTTTATGGTTGAGCAAAAGGCTAATGCGGTTTCACTGGCTATTTCCAGGATCAAAGAGAGAGAGAAAAAAAGTCCCTAGCACAGCGTTGTCCCACTGTTGAGCTCAGAGTGACTTAAATGTCTTTTTATTGTACCCCCTCACCCACCAATGGGGCTCTTGACCTCTCGCCACAAACATGCTGACCACTTCAATGTGCCACTGTGCTCAGGGAGCCCAGGGTCCCAGCAAGGCCCGTTGGCCAGCACAGTCCTCCTGCAGCCACCTGCTGCCCACAACTTTCCCTGGACTTCTACAGTGGCTGGGAGACATTGCTCTTCTCTACCCCCAGAGACTCCCAGGATCCTCCTGTCCATCCATCTCCTCTCTCATCAGGCTTATCCCGGGAACTCGTGACTCCTGAATCTTATAGCGCTCAATTGTTTCTGTCCAGATACCAAGGGCCATTTGCCTTTCTCTAAGGTCTAGGAGAAGCAGGGACCCAAGGTCCGGGACTGGCACGGTGAGGTGAGCCCTCCCAGGCTGTTCACAGGTCTGAAGGGAGGCCTCGCCAAATTCACTGCAAGCTCCTGAATCCAGGGTCTGCAGGAGTCAGTCTCCGTCTATCCCCCACAGCAGCCATTTCAGGCATGGGTGGCCTGGCCTGGAAAGAAGAGAGCAGCGCTGTGGCTCCCTCTCCAGTCCCCTGCCTCCCCTCCCACCACCCAGCCCTGCAGCTCTGAGGGCGGGGCCTGGAAGCAGCTTTGTTAGCAACTTAAAAAAGCAGGTGGTCTTCTCCCCTCCGTTTGGATGGGAGAGCTGCTTGCTCAGGGCTCCCTTTCCCAGGACAGGTTGGCAGTTCATGTTTATACATGTGACCCAGAAATATATAATGAGCCCTCATGGGGCTATGGACATTGCCTGGATGAGAGGGATTGCTTCTTGGGGAGAGTGGAGAGAATAGATTTAGGGGGAATCCTGGCTGGGGTATGGCCCTCTCTCCTAATGCCATGGGCACATTGAAGTTGCATCCCCAAACACCTTACCCCAGGACAGTGTGAGTGATGCCACAGGGAACCAAGAAGAGAAGGGCAGGTGGTGTGGGGCAGGGAGGAGCGGTGCAGGAAAGGGGAGTCCTAGAGACAGTGGATGCCTCTGGCATTGGAGGAGGGTGGGGTCCCCTTTCAGTTCTACAGCACGGGAGCTGTGTGACCCTGAACAGTCACTTACAACCTCGATTTCCTCTGCGGTTAAGGAGGGAAAATACACACTTTGAAGGGTTATAGTGGGAAAATTAAATCTCCCATCTGTAAGATTTGTAATATCTAGCATTTCAAGAGATCTCCGTGCTGTATGTCCCACTGATTTGGGGGACATCTGGCTAATAATGGAGGCACACTTCCCACCTCCCAGTCAGGGGTAGTACTGAAGGTCCTTTTGGCCACTTACAGCTCCCTGCTGACCTGGGGAGTTTTTTTTTTTTTTTTTTTTTTAATATTTATTTATTTACTTTAGTTGTACACAATGCAATGCATTTATGTTTACGTGGTGCTGAGGATCGAACTTGGGCCGCGCACGTGCAAGGCGAGCGCTCTGCCGCTGAGCCACAACCCCAGCCCCAGACCTGGGGAGTTTCTAGGACAGATCATGGGGATGATAAAGCACTTAGAAGGTGCAGCACATCAGCCCTGCCTCAAGCAGGCAGGAAGGTGTTGGGCTCAGGGGATGCCATTCGGAAAAGGCCTCTGGGTTAGGAAACCTGGCAGCCCTCCCAGGCCCCTCTGATGGGATGAAAGGAGCCCTTACCCTGCAGACTGCCCCCAACCCTTTCTCTGTTCACTCTAGACACTGACTTCTCCCTGCCTTTTTGGGGAGTAGTAGGGAGTAAGCCATGTGACATCTGTGTTCCTCCCACAGGCCACAGAGTGGGCCTCCAATGAGGACACACGCCGCTCCTGCCAAAGCAAGGGGAAGACTGAGGTACGTGGCCTTGGTGGTCCCAGGGGTCCTGTCTGGAGTTGGCAGGAGAATTAACGGTTGTGTGGATGAAGGGTCCCAGTGCAGGTGTGAGGTTACCTGCTCCAGAGGCCTGGATGAGCTGGGGACTCCATGCACAGGAGAGAGGCCAGCAGGGATGTCCACAGACACAAGCTGGATGTCACAGCAGCACAGATCTGGGGAAGGAGTGTTGGAGAATGTTGGTTGGCATCTCTGTCTCGGTGGGTCGAGGGAAGACAGGGAAGACACTCAGCACCACACCTGCAGAGCCGTGCCCTCACCACTTTGCCTCTTGCCTCAGGAGGAGTGTCAGAACTACGTGCGAGTCCTGATTGTCACCGGCCGGAAGGTGTTCATGTGTGGCACCAACGCCTTCTCCCCTGTGTGCTCCAGCAGACAGGTGGGCAGCCCAGGGTGGGCAGGCGGGCTGAAGGTCTGTCACCCAGGCACACAGCCTGGGGATGGGGTTGCCAAATATAACAGAAGAAAACCAAACCCCAAACTGAAACTAAAAAGAATTCCCAGACTGATTCAAATTTCAGGAATTTTGTGATATCTTAGCATAAGTATGTCCTGAGCAATATCTGGGACAAACGAGTACTAAAAAACATTCATTCTTTGTCTGAAATTCCAATGTAATGGGGCCTCCTCAATTCCATTGTCAGCCTTAGCTTGGAGGGTGCACCTGCTGCTCCAGGGGAGCTCCTGGCAGAACCTCACCCTCTGTGAAGGTCACTCCTTCAGGGGACTGTGGTGTGGGCAGTGACAAGGATGCTGAGGAGGGGAGAAGGCCAGAAGGACCAGGGACCTAGGAGGAAGCAGAACTCTGGGGTGGGAAGAACAGGCAGCCCCAGGCCTTAGGGAAAAGTGTCCCCTTCTTCCCATCGGCCCCAGGTGGGGAACCTCAGCCGGACTATCGAGAAGATCAATGGTGTGGCCCGCTGCCCCTACGACCCACGCCACAACTCCACAGCTGTCATCTCCTCCCAGGGGGAGCTCTACGCAGCCACAGTCATCGACTTCTCAGGCCGGGACCCGGCCATCTACCGCAGCCTGGGCAATGGGCCACCGCTTCGCACTGCCCAGTATAACTCCAAGTGGCTCAATGGTAAGGCAGCCCAAGGAGCAGTTCCTTCCTTACTGCCTAACAGCTCTGCACGGGCTCACACTTGCTTCATTAAGGAAGAGGCCCAGGACAGGGCAGGTGTTTGTCCAAAGACCAGAGCTTATTGGAGATGGGCCCCAGATGAAATCACAGATGTCCAAGGAACAAGAATAAATGGAGGCAGGCTATTAGGGAAGAGAATTCAGGAACTGGTTAGTAAAAATGGTTATGGGAAAGAACCGATTTGGGGGAGGAGTCATATGAACTTCCTGTTTCTTGGGATCGAATCCTTGCTTCTTCACTAACTAACTGTGTTGCCTTGAGCAAGTACTTAACCTCTCTGTGCCATGATATTCTCATGTGTAATATAGGGACAATTCTTATACTTACTCATAAGTCATAATGAGAATTAAATGGGTTAATTCACATAAAGTTCTTAAAATATTGACTGGCATCCACTGTACAGCTATTATTATGGCTGTACTTTTTACTGGATGTGAGAACAAGGTTATTAGGACCCTTGGGTTACCAAGCTGGTGGGAGGAGAGTGTCAGGATGCCCATCTGGGAGCACCAAAGTAGATGAGTCTTCCCAACTCTGCCCTCTCTTCCCTGCTGACCTGAAGTTCACCCCATTCCTCTCCCCTCATTCCCCAGAGCCAAACTTTGTGGCAGCCTATGACATTGGGCTGTTTGCATACTTTTTCCTGCGGGAGAACGCAGTGGAGCATGACTGTGGGCGCACCGTGTACTCTCGGGTGGCCCGTGTGTGCAAGAATGACATCGGGGGCCGCTTCCTGCTGGAGGACACCTGGACCACATTCATGAAGGCACGGCTCAATTGCTCCCGCCCGGGCGAGGTCCCCTTCTACTACAATGAGCTGCAGAGTGCCTTCCACCTGCCAGAGCAGGACCTCATCTATGGGGTCTTCACCACCAACGTGTGAGTCTCTGCCCCTTGCTGCCCCTTGCCTGCAATGTCAGGGACTCACTCTGGCCTGGCTTTGCAGCCTGGTGGGCTCAGACAGACCCCTCAGAGTCCTTGTCTGTTCACGTATAAGGTGGGGTGGCTGCGCCCGGTGCACGGGGTCCTCTGAGGATTCTGTGGTTTGCTGCCTCTGGAGTGCTTAGCCCTTGGTCTGGGTTGCTGAAAAGGGCAGGTCTGAGCCAGATGTGCAGAAAGCAAGAGGAGCATGGCTCATGGAGGGAGAACTTGCTGGTGATGAAAGAAAAGAATCCTGACTTTGAAGAGGAGGTGGCAGCCCTGGAGGGCCCAATAGCCCCTCAAGGAGCCTCAGCAGGGATTCTCTATGGCCTCTCTCACCTTAGGACTCCATGACTTTGCTAAATCAGCCAGCAGTGTGTCCTGACAATCCTGCTGTCACCTGTCACCTTCTGTCTAAACTGCACTGAAAACCACAGGCTGGGATTTGGAGTCCCTTTTGCTTCCTTAGGTGTGAGGAATGGTGACCTTCACAGAGATCACGGGACCCTCCTCCTCCTCCCAGTAGACACTAACAGATCAGGTTGTTTTCACAGAGAGTGATGGATGGCACCAGACCAAGGCAAATATTTGCTGTAGTGGATGCTGTGCAGGGTCCTATGTAAGGATGTCAGAAATCTGGGAGCCACAGAGCGGTGCTTACAAGGAAGCAGGCCCTGCATGGGGACCAGGCTAGGCACAGAAATGACAGTCAGAGGGGATAAGCAGGGATGAGGGTAAAGCTGGCAAGCAAGGGTAGAGAGGCCACCCAATCTGGGCAGGGGACAGGCATGTGGCACAGCTCTCACAGGCTGACCAGGACCTGCCCAGCTCTCAGCACCGGAGAGTGAGTGGCCCTAAGCAACTGGAGATGCATCAAGAAAAAATGACAGTGTAAGTGTGGATTGTAAATAGTTTATTTATTATGCCTCTCCCCCATGCCAGGGGCTTGTCCCAGTGTGGACTGAGTACCAGTGAGCACAGGCAGTGGTGGCTCTGCCTTTCAGGAGTATTGTATATTAAATAAATCAATTTGAATAGGGATATTGGGCTACAGAGGGTAAGAGCAATGTGCAGTGATGCCTTTGACAGCAGGTAAGGTGGCACTAGGGAAGACTTCCTGTAGGGAGTGACAGGAAGTGATGGGATGAGGAGACCATTCCAGCCACAGGGAATAATGCACGCAAAGTTTTGGGGTGGGAAGAAATGTTTTAGAACTGAGCAGAGAGCAGTGTGGCAGGTGCTTCAAGAGTGAAGATGAGAAAGACAAGAAAGGAGGCTAGAGGGGTAGGACAGGGATGGTTCTGTCCTAAGAGCCTTGGAGACTAAGGGTTTTGATCTTTATCTTAAGGACAAGAAGTTACTGAAGGGTTTGAGGCAGGCCAGGAGACAGTTGGATGTGCATTTGTGAAATGCTAACTCTGGCCCTTGCAAGCCAAATGAATTAGGAGTCTGCAAAGGTTGCAGAGAGACCACCAGGAAGACAGCTGGAATTAGGCAGAAGTGGAGGGACATGGATACATTTGGGACAGGGACCAAGTGCAGAGACTAGAAGTTGGTGTGGTGGTGTCATCTCTGCATTGTTCACACCATGCTCATGGAGACCTGTGATTCTGAGACTGAAAGGGTCTTAGAGGTCATTTGGCTCAGGGTGTCGCAGGTTGCAGCATATACCAGTGGTTTGGTAACCAGCTATTTAATAAATAAATATTATTTAGAAAAGTAGATGCCAGGCGAGGTGGCGCACGCCTGTAATCCCAGCAGCTCAGGAGGCTGAGGCAGGAGGATCGCGAGTTCAAAACCAGCCTCAGCAATGGCGAGGCACTTAGCAACTCAGTGAGACCCTGTCTCTAAATTAAATACAAAATAGGGCTGGGGGTGTGGCTCAGTGGTCAAGTGTCCCTGAGTTCAATCTGCCACCAAAAATGCAGAATAGAATGAAATAAAAATACTCAGTATTTTACCTATTTAGTCTGGGTTAGTATTATTTCATGAAACTTTGGTATAGATGTGGGCATTATAGCAAGGTGCGACATAAAATAAATTTTGTACTGTGGGCCAGGGACTAACATATTTTAAAACCACTCACTGTCCTTTTACCTCCCACTGGATAAGGGAAGGGGATGAGGAAGTAGCCCAGAGGGACCCGCCAGTGCTTCTTGTCAGTGGAACTTTCCCCAGGGGTTGCTGGTGTGAGGACCACATCTCCTTCTGTAACACCCCCAAGCTGCAGAAGTCACCAGGCCCATCCTAGGTTCTTCCAAAGCCCAGGAGATTGGGCACGGCAGCTGGCTGGGTGATTTCAGGGGGTGCTAGGGTCCACAGGGAGGGCAGCTTCCCACCGTCTCTTGTCTTTCAGAAACAGCATTGCCGCTTCTGCCGTCTGCGCCTTCAACCTCAGTGCCATCTCCCAGGCTTTCAATGGCCCGTTTCGTTACCAAGAGAATCCCAGGGCTGCCTGGCTCCCCATTGCCAACCCCATCCCCAATTTCCAGGTATAGCCTCTCCCTGCTTCCCCCACCAGACTACCAGCCACAAGCCGATACCCAACTGCTTACCCCAGACGCGCACCAGTCCTGTCTCTGCTGATCTATAACAATCTTTGGGGTCTGTGATGGTTCCCTAATAGGAGGGCAACCTCTCAGACTGTGAGCAAGAAGGGAGAGTGGGGGAGAGGTAGAGCAAGGGGACCTGCTCTGAACCACTTCTCAACCTGCCCCCAAGAGGCAGGGTGTGGGCCCTCAACTCTACAAAGTGTCTGGGGCTAGGAGAGCAAATTCTGGCCAGAAATGAGATTTTGAGCTAAGGTTTATTCATAGAGTGTCTTGCATGGGTATTGATGCCTACAGGGTCTGAGTGCTGGAGTGGTCAAGGCCCAGTCATGGATAGTTGATCATCCCCCATCCTGTCATGAAAAGGGGAAACAAGTGGGGAGATGAGGCTACCACTACGGATGGTTGACTTTTATGTCCATCCAAACTCCCTGCCCCAAGTATGGTGTGGAGCAGGGAAAGACCTCAGGCTTTGCAGTCCAACAATCCTGACCCAGATCTAGCCTGTCTCTGTGTGACCTTGGACAGATCACCCAACCTCCTTGAGTTTCTTTTTCCTTATCTGGAACTAGGAATAACACCACAATAGAAATGCCTCATAGGCCTGGCGCGGTGGCACGTGCCTGTAACCCCAGCACTTGGGAGGCTGAGGCAGGAGGATTGTGAGTTCAAAGCCAGCCTCAGCAATGGCGAGGCACTTAGCAATTCAGTGAGACCCAATGGTGAGGCACTTAGCAATTCAGTGAGACCCTGTCTCTAATAAAAATACAAAAAAGGGCTGGGGATGTGGTCCAGTGGTCGAGTGCCCCTGAGTTCAATCCCCGGTGCCAAAAAAAAAAAAGAAAAAAAAAAAAAGAAATGCCTCATAGATATGTGCTATGATACGCCTAGTAAAAGGTGGTTTCCTTTTAGCTTGAATCAGAAGGCATAAGAACTTTAGTAATTTAGAAGAGGGAAAAATAAGCTTGGCCCAGTGTGATGGAGGGGCACCTGTGAAAGCATAAAATCACAGGACACGTGTCCACACTCAAATGGTTTCTTTTGAGATAGTTCAGACTTCTTTGCCTTCCTCCTTTCTCTTCCCCAGCCCAGGAAGTTCCCTCCTCCACCATTTTCCCAGCTTCATTTTTTCTTAGTTCCAAAGAAGAGGCATTCTTCCCAGGAAAAGGGTCAGGGACCCATGGCAATAATAGGCTCAGTGGTGCCATGTGGGGCAGGGCGGGGCAGGGTGGAGGGGGTGTTGGAGAGTTAGCATCTGCTGGAGACCATCTGGATTACATTGAGGAAGGGTGTGGAAAGGGTATCTCGGCAGCCCCTTGGCGTGGAGCTGGGCACATGTGACCTGGCTCCCTGGCTCCTTGAGACAGTGTGGCACCCTGCCAGAGACCGGCCCCAACGAGAACCTCACCGAGCGCAGCCTGCAGGACGCCCAGCGCCTGTTCCTGATGAGTGAGGCCGTGCAGCCAGTGACACCTGAGCCCTGTGTCACCCAAGACAGCGTGCGCTTCTCACACCTCGTGGTGGACCTCGTGCAGGCCAAGGACACGCTCTACCACGTGCTCTACATCGGCACAGGTGAGCTGGCCGCGTCCAACCTGGGTTGCAAGTAGGGCAGGTGGTTGCAGGGCCGGGCTACGAGGTTCCCCATCCTTCAAGGTTACCTTCCTCTGGACCCCCAGAGTCAGGCACCATCCTGAAGGCACTGTCCACCGCGAACCACGGCCTCCGAGGCTGTTATCTGGAGGAGCTGCACGTACTGCCTCCCGGGCGCCGCGAGCCCCTGCGCAGCCTGCGCATCCTGCACAGCGCGCGAGCGCTCTTCGTGGGGCTGAGCGATGGCGTCCTGCGGGTGCCTCTGGAGAGGTGCGCCACCTACCGCAGCCAGGGGTAAGCCAGCCGCTGGAAGGAGGGAGGTGGCGCCCCAATCACACCTGGGGGTTGGCGCTAAGAGGGGAGTCTGGGCCATCTGTGGCCACATTTCGGTGGTCTTCAGTGTGTGCCTTTGGACAAGTTACTTAACCTCTCTGTACTTTAGTTTCCACCTTGTAAAATAACTTGTGGGGGTTTTGTGGGGGTTAATTGGGATAACTGCATAAAAGATCACTGACTGCGGGAAGCAAGTGCTCAGCAAATCGTGGTGGATGTTGTTACCCCCCTGGGCCATGTCTAAACCACTTGATTTATCCCCAGCCCCTGCAGTTCAGAGAAAGACCTTTATCTTTGAAACCACAGCACTTATCACCCAGATGTGGGTGCATTCGGAAGATAATGCTTTGAGTCAGCCCCTGTCTTCACCCCTCTTCCTTCCTTAGAACAGGAAGAAAGGGCTGGTGTGGTGGGTGGAAGTGAGAAACCACCTGGAGGAGTTGCACTTGGCTTCCCACTGCTTCTGAGATTGGGTCTCCATACCATAGCTTCACGTGGAGTCAAAGATTTGGCAACAGTGCCACCAGCATCTACGGGGAAAATTGAAGTCAAATGGAAATGCATTCCAGACTCCAACCAAGTGAAACTGTCCTAGGTCGCATGGCCTCCTTTTTGAAAGCATCAAGACTTGGCATAGCCTCAGCCACATGGACTTTCTGTGGCCTTTGCAACAGAGAGTCCTCCTAGCTCTGCCATCTGTCCTTGAGATTTGGGAAACAAATGGTATCTATGCTGCCAAGGGTTGTTCTCCAGTCCTAGTGGAGTGTGCTGGGAACTGGATGGAGCCTGCAGGGCAGGGGAAGAGGCTGCTCGGTCATGAGGAGGCAGCCAGGGAGGGGGAAGGCAGTGGGCAGACTCAAGCTCCCCAAACCCCTCACACATGGCTTTATCAGCAAAACAGCACACATTTACAAAGTCCTGCCATGTTCAGGGCACTTTGCAGGGCTGCTGGTGTGAGAGGAGACAAGATGAATGGGCCTCCAATGCTTGCTTCACTCTAAGCTCTGGATATCTGGGTAGGGAGAGGAACCCCAGCCTCTATCTGTCATGTGGAAAGAGACAGAAGGATGTAGTAGGAAGGACTGTGGTGGAGTTAGACACACCTGGGGATCCATCATAGCTCCATCACCTACTGGTTGTATGACCTTGAGTAGGTCACTTAACCTTGACTCTCTCACCAGGAAAATGGCAGGAAATTTGATCGAGTGAACGATGCTTATTCATGCAGAGTTGTTGCAAAGATTGGGACTGGTATTCATGAAGTGCCTAGTCTAGCAGATCATAAGTGGTGGCTAGTACCTTTATTCCTGTTTTTGATCTCCCCAATCTCATTTAGGAGTCCCCAGCTCCAACCTTCTGGGCTCTCTGTAGTCTCAGAATCTGTGATGTTGAATATGTGGTGTTGAATCTGTGACGCTGACCATGAGTGATGAGCCACCTGCTTGACAGCATTCCCCCATCTCTTATGTTCTTAACACTTGTATTATTAAACTTTTCACATGCACCTTGTTCTCCAAGAGGTTGTAAATCCTACAACACAAACCCAGTGTCCCAGTATTTTTTATATTCCACCAGGGATCCTCACCTAGTTGAAGGCACAGAGTGGACTGATCCTTCTGCTGGCTGATTATTTGACCTGAAAGGAGATTGGTGCAGCAGAGATGTGAGAAATGGGAGTGAAAAGTGGATTGAGGCCAGCTGAGAATGTCAAGGGAGGATTTGGACTTGAATCCTATGGCTGTGGGCACTGAGGTGGTCATGGAACAGTGGGTAGAGTCTCGGGCTACACAGAAAGGTGTTTTACAAGGATGGATCAGACAGTAGTAAGCAGCACTGTCATGGGGCAAATGGATGTCCCCAGTGAATTAGTGTGGCTCTAACCTAGACATAAAGTCCTGGGGTCTGCAGTGGAAAGAGGAAGGAAAGGTGTAGGGCCATTTCCCCACTCATGCTCTTCTTTGAGGAGATGGGGAGGTTGTGAGGTTGTATATGGGGCCCGATGCACTCCTACCCTGGAGAGTGTGGCAGGTGATCAGTTTGGAGCTGGACATTTCTGTCCTATCTGGTTTCCTGAGTTTGGGATAGAAGTCCTTGAAGTATATGGTGAAAACCATGGCATAAAGCTCAAAGTGGGTCCAGAAACTATAAAAGGCAAAGTCACATTACTGCAAGGTTAATAAAATGACCCAAGCAAGTACACGCAGTCACCAAGCTGTGCACTCCAAGTATCTGGGAGCCAGCTGCCAATCACATTTTATCAGAATGTGCACTATCATGGGGTGCATATCACAGGGTTTTACTGTGTCCTAGGATCAATACCTTGTGCTTGTTTCCTCATTCCTTCCAAGACTAGCTGGAGGATGAGCGTGGGTAAGCAGAGGTGCTGGTGGGCCCCCTCCTCTGCCCAGAATCCAGGGGCTGATCTCCAACTGTCTCCTCTCATTGGAGCAAATATCAGCCCCACAGGGCACAGCCAAGACAATGGACTGGCCAGAGAGGACCAGGGCTCACATGAGGAGGAGCCGAGGGAATGAACCACTAATGGGAGTCTACAAAGTGGATGTTTTAAGCATCTATGACTTGGTCCTCCTTCTGACATGCCTTTCTCTCTGCCCTTGGGGGAGGGGTCCTCTACCCCAGCTCTCTCACAGGTCCCCTCAATCTGCTCTGTGAGGGCAGGAGAGGCCCACATTCAGGCATCGCCTCCTGACCAGGCCCCATTCCTCTACAGTCTTAAGTAATGACCACTTGCTCGCAAGCCTCAGAACACCATTTCTACCTTGGACAGCTCCCAGTGTGCGCCTATTGCTAGAGGAGCTGGAATCTGCCTGCTTACAATGTCCACCATCCATCTCTGTCCTGCCTGTGAGCCCATGCAATGAACCTGTTCCCTTTTGTAACGGCTGCCTGAGATGGTGCAGTAAAGAAGGCATGGTGATACATTACTGGCCTGATGGCTCCTTTTATGAAAAGAACTCTAAATCACCTCCCCTTTTTACAGTCAGAGACACGCTTTAACTCTCTTCTGCTTGGAGCTTTTCCTTAACAGTGTCCTCTGTTTTGTCAGCTTTGAAGTGGCCTTTGGCCAAAAGCAGTGAATGTGGATCTACCTGAGCCAAAGAGGCAGCCATTCTCTTTAGTTTCCACAGGAAAAGACCTTAGGCCCCGGTCCAGGAGCAGGGGCAGGGGCAGAGCAGACTGCTGCTCATATGGTCTCCCTTTCTTCTCTGAGACTTGCAGAGAAAGGAAAGACAGAGAGGATGAGAGGGCCTGGGCAGGGGCAGGCTGAGGCAATGCCTACTCCACTTTTTCTTTCCCTCATTTCCTATTGTCAGGGATTGGAAAAACAAGGCACTTCATTTCTTGGCTTTGGGCTCTGACAAAAGTGCACCTGGACCAGCAGTCCAGGCTATTCCATGGCTATTCGTTGAAATCACCTGGGGAGTTTAAAAGAGTCTAAAGCCTGGGCCTCTTCCAGTCTAAAAGGCCCAGATACAGGCAGGCTTTTTTTTTTTTTCTTTCTTAAGTATTTTAAAAGATGCCCCGGAAATTCCAATTTGCAGTCAAGGCTTGGGAACTACTGCTCTAAAAGTGGTGAGGCCCTAGAGGAGGAAGTAGCAGGAGGCACACTGGGTTTCTACAGAATGATTTGCTTTTGTCTTATATAAGCCTATTCAAATTTTTTGCCCTTAGTCATTTTCTCTGCTAGCAGATATTTGTTTTTTTTAATATTTATTTATTTGCTTTAGTTGTTCACAATGCAATGCATTTATGTTTACATGGTGCTGAGGATCGAACCTGAGCTGCGCACGTGCTAGGCAAGCGCTCTACTGCTGAGCCACAATCCCAGCCCCAGATATTTGTTTTTTTTTTTTTTTAATATTTATTTATTTGCTTTAGCTGTACACAATGCAATGCATTTATGTTTATGTGGTGCTGAGGATCGAACCCAGGCCACGCACGTGCTAGGCGAGCACTCTACCACTGAGCCACAACCCCAGCCCCCAGATATTTGTTTTTGATGGAGAGAATCTTATTTGTTATTATTACTCATCACAAGTCATGGCTAATTCTTTTTGGCCTGGTTAAGCCTCTCAAGTTTGTCACCGCTTCTGGAGGCTAAGGGAAATAAACTCCTGGCAAAGGCTTTACTGAGTGCTGATTGGTTGAATTTGCTAGCAGTGTTTTTGGTCCAAATGTCAGCCAGTGAGCAGAGTCTCAAAGCCACAGTTTCGAGCTCTCTGGGGGGTTTCTGGAGCGCTTTCTAGGGGGTTGGAAGGAACTTCTTTCTGGACCCAGGATCTTATACTTTCTTTACATGCTAATGGACAGCAAATCCTGACTCTATAATCCTCATAGTCTCTTTATGTTTTTTATTCGAAGTTGTTGTATATGAGAGTAGAATGCATTACAATTCATAATACACATATAGAGCACATTTTTACACATCTCTGTTTGTATACCAAGTATATTCATACCATTGCATGTCTTCATACATGCACTTAGGATAATGATATCCTTCTCATTATACCATCTTTTTTTTTTTACCCTCTTGCCCCCTCCCTTCCCCTCTTTCCCCATTGACCTTTCTAATGTTCTTCTAATCCTCCTATGCTCCCCGTCCCAACCCCACTGTGAATCAGCCTCCTTATATCAGAGAAAACATTGGGCATTTGGATTTTTGAGATTGGCTAACTTCACTTAGCATTATATTCTCCAATTTCATCCTCATAGTCTCTTTTTTCTCCTCCTTGAAGTCCTTCTAGCAGGAATTTAAAATTCTTGCTAAAAAATGTAAAGGATACATTGCCTTGAATAAATCAGAAGGAAAAAGGGAAGAAAGGAAACCTAGTATATGAGAAGTGGAAGCATCTGGGACACACATTGATGTGGGAACCATTATCTTTCCTGGGCCACTGCTAGAGACTTGCCCTGAGGCCAGGGAAGGGGGAGCTGCCCTTCCTGGCATCTAAACACATTCTTATGATGCTAAAGCCCTGAACTCCTCTTTCAGTCACTGAAAAGCCCCAGATGACCCTGGACTACACCCAGGTGTTCTCTGTGCAGTGTTTTGAAGGATGGAGCCACATTCACTCAGTGTGTGGCATTAGACGTAACCTGCAGCTGGGAGGCAGGAGTGTGAAAGGAGGAGCATGGTTGGGAAGCATGGTCCCAGCTTGGACAATATGCGTGGTCACCTCTTTTCCCCTGTTCTTTGTATAACAAAAAAGTTGTGGATGGATCCCAGTGATGCTCTGTTGGGCTTACTATAGAAGTGGCCAGGGAGCTTTTAAAAAACCATCCCATCGTAGAGATTCCTGTTTGGGATGGGCTCCAGTACCAGTGTTTCCAAAAGCACGTTGGGTGGTTCTCATGTGAGCCAGGATCAAGAACACTTTAAGGTCCTCTCTGTCTTAGAGCATCTCACAGGGAGGCATTACCCTTTTGGATTTTGTTACCCACGTCTGTTCCTGCATCCTATATGGGGAATATGAAGCACCTGTCCTCAGGGAAAGTAGTACAGTCTCTGGGTTAAGTGAGTGTTCAGTCTCTGGAAAGTTTGAATTCATGGTCAGTTCTCTGAGCTTCCTCTATGCAACGTGGGGGTGGTAATTGACCTGCATCACTGAGTTGCTGCATTAAATTAATTCATGCTTGTAAAGTACTTAAAATGATGCCTGACACACAGTGAATTTACTAAATATCATGGAAAGACCTGCATGGAAAGAGGTGCTCAGAGGGGGTTGCCTAGGCATGTTCTTGAGATGCAACTGAGGCTGGGAAGCCAGTGGACCTAAGTGTCAGCACCTCCATCTGGCAGGGCATGCCTTGGGGCCCGGGACCCGTACTGCGGCTGGGATGGGAAGCAGCAACGTTGCAGCACACTGGAGGACAGCTCCAACATGAGCCTCTGGACCCAGAACATCACAGCCTGTCCTGTGAGAACCCCTTTGTGCCGCCTTCCACCTCAGACCTCGTCCCTCAATCTAGACTTTGACTCCCATCAGTATTCCCCAAGTGCCCTGGGATCTCAAACCTTCCTGCCCCTGCCTCCTGTGACAGGGGTCCTGCCCCTTCTGTGAGTCTGCAGGTGCGGAATATGACACGGGATGGAGGCTTTGGTCCATGGTCACCATGGCAACCATGTGAGCATTTAGATGGAGACAACTCAGGCTCTTGCCTGTGCCGGGCCCGGTCCTGTGACTCCCCCCAACCCCGCTGTGGGGGCCTCAACTGCCTGGGTCCAGCCATCCACATTGCCAACTGCTCCAGGTATGAGAGGATAGGGCTTACATGGTGTCGGCCTTGGACTTGGGTGGAAAGAATGGGAGATAAGGGGCATCCCCACCCAACTGTTTGCACTAGGGGACAAAAACCTCTGCAGGGCAGTGTCAGGGACTGAACAGATGACTAATGTCTGAGGCAGGAAACATGAGCTCTGGGGAAGTTTCCACAACAATGGGAGGGAAGTTTCTACTTTGTGGGGTCTCTTGGTGCAAAGAGGAAGGCTGCCCAGGCATGGAGGTCACTCCCAGCCTCAGTGGGCCTTGCTGTCCCAAACTTGAGGGACAGGATGAGATGGTGGCAATCCTGGATTGTATGGTCTAGAGATGTGAGCTTGATCAGCCACCTAACCACTCTGAGTTTCTCTAAGTGAGGGTTACAGTACCCACCTAAGAGTTGTTGAGAAGGTGAAAGGAGTTAATGTATGTAAAGAGCTTGCAACTGCCTGGTATCTGGGGACTCCATAAAATGGTTATAATAATGCATCTATTATTTGGGGGCACTCTTAAAATAACAATTTTATATATGTTCACTATTTTAAAGCTCACAGCAACCTCAAGGGGTAGGAATAAAATCCGTCAGCCTTACTTGAAAGATAAGGAGCCCAGTAAGTGCCAGAGCCCAAGTTTGATCACTGGACAATAGTGAGTGGTGTCTGAGGTTGGAGCCAAGCATGTGAGTGCAGAACAGGGGTGAGATTTTGGGTTTGAGTGCAAGGACTGACCAACCAAGAAGGGTGAAAGGAAGATTGCAGATGGGAAAGGTGACTGGGATCCTCTTACAGAGTGTGTCCTTTGGCCTATATGGGGAGGGTCCAGGTTATAGAAGGCTCTCAATTCATGTTTGTGGTACGAATGAACAAACGGATGAATGGGTATCACCTGGTTAAGAGCTGATATTTTCTGTCACCATCTTGTCCCTCCCGATGAAAATACAAAATCCATCTGACCATATGTGGACCAGATCTAAGTAGCTAGGGCTCAAGAGGTGCATCTATTTCTGTCCCATGCCACCCAACCAGGAATGGGGCATGGACCCCGTGGTCTTCATGGGCACAGTGCAGCACATCCTGTGGGATCGGCTTCCAGGTCCGCCAGCGAAGTTGTAGCAACCCTGCGCCCCGCCACGGGGGCCGCATCTGCGTGGGCAAGGGCCGGGAGGAGAGGTGAGCCAGCGCGTGGTCAGGGAGATCTGAAGACGGACTGCCCTGAGGTCCCACACTTTCCGGGCCTGCTACAAAGTGGCCTGGATTTTCTGGGTGACCCAGGGTACTCTCTTCCTTGCCAGTCTCCCAAGAGACATCTTGTCAGAGGTGGCAATACCCCTCCTTAGGGTGATGACTCCTCCGCCTCTTCCCCAGGTTCTGTAATGAAAACACCCCTTGCCCAGTGCCCATCTTCTGGGCCTCCTGGGGCTCCTGGAGCAAGTGCAGTAGCAACTGCGGCGGCGGCGTGCAGTCGCGTCGTCGGGCCTGCGAGAACGGCAACTCCTGCCCAGGCTGTGGCTTGGTGAGGGCAGGGGGGCGGGCCAGGGGTGACAGGCGTGGGTAGGCCACGGGGGCCTGGAACCCCAGGGCAGGGCAGGCCTGGAGGCTGCGGGGCTCTGAAACCACCCCCATCCTGAAGGAATTCAAGACCTGCAACCCCGAGGGCTGTCCAGAAGTGCGGCGCAACACCCCGTGGACCCCTTGGCTGCCCGTGAACGTGACGCAGGGCGGGGCGCGGCAGGAGCAGCGCTTCCGCTTCACGTGCCGCGCTCCCCTGCCCGACCCCCACGGCCTGCAGCTTGGCAGGAGGAGGACTGAGACGAGAACCTGCCCAGCGGACGGCTCCGGAGCCTGCGACACCGACGGTACAGCCCCGCGCCCTCCGCCCCACCTCCCGGTCCTCGGAGAATTGGGGGCGGGGCGGGGAGCCCGGGGGAGGCGGGGGGAGGGCGGGAGAGGGTCGCCGGCGCCCGCGTCGCTGAGGCCCGCGGCCCTCCCCAGCCCTGGTGGAGGATCTTCTGCGCAGCGGGAGCGCGTCCCCACACTCGCTGAGCGGGGGCTGGGCTGCCTGGGGCCCGTGGTCGTCCTGCTCCCGGGACTGCGAGCTGGGCTTTCGCGTCCGCAAGAGAACGTGCACCAACCCCGAGCCCCGCAATGGAGGCCTGCCCTGCGTGGGCGACGCCGCCGAGTACCAGGACTGCAACCCGCAAGCTTGCCCGGGTAATCTTGAGGAAGAAGTCCCTGGCGTATCGAAATCCTCCACCAGGGAAACTCCATGGCCCTGGGGACTCAGGACTACCTAGGAACCCCATGCCCGGGTCACCTCTTTTTCCTGCCAATCCTGTGCAAGGGCCACTAGAGTGTTTTTTTGCTTTGCCCATGGACAGAGGTTACTTCAGTGAAGAGGGGCCTTTTCTTACTCTGCCTCACTTTTTTCTCTCCCCTAATTGGTTAGCCAGATAAGGAGTTTAATTTGAGGTGGAGCTGGTTTCTCTCCCTCCAGTTCTCTCGGCTACTGCCTGCATTTCCCCTGCCACATCTGGAGTAGAGTGTCCCTAAGAGTGTCCTGTTGAGTGGGATAGGGTGGGGTGGAGGTGGAGGTCAGTGTGGCCTAGGGTGCCTCGCTCACACATGCCATCCGCTTGCAGTGCGGGGTGCCTGGTCCTGCTGGACCTCGTGGTCCCAATGCTCGGCCTCCTGCGGTGGGGGCCACTATCAGCGCACACGTTCCTGCACCAGCCCTGCGCCCTCTCCAGGTGAGGACATCTGTCTCGGGCTGCACACGGAGGAGGCACTATGTGCCACACAGGCCTGCCCAGGTACTGGGTGCATCTGGCCGGGGTTGGGGAGCACCATGGAGCCTCTGATCCCCAGCAGGGCATCCTGGGGCACTCAACTGCATCCCAAACAACCCACAGAAGGCTGGTCACCATGGTCTGAGTGGGGCATATGCACCGAAGATGGAGCCCAAAGCCGAAGCCGGCACTGTGAGGAGCTTGTTCCAGGGCCCAGTGCCTGTGCTGGAAACAGCAGCCAGAGTCGCCCCTGTCCCTACAACGAAATTCCTGGTAGGTCCTTGTGCCAGCACCTTCACACCAGCCTTTCCTGCCCCAACCTCCCAAGTCCCCAGTCTGAAGACTGTTTCCTGGGCTGGGGTATGTCCTGGGGCAGGATGGAACACGGAAAGACTCTCCTCTTGCCTGGTGCACACACTTGGGGCTCTGGCACTCCCCGGTTAGTGAATGGGCCAGCCCTTTGTAGAAAAGGAGGTCTGTGGAGTGGCAAAGGGAGGGAAGGCCCCAGGCCCAGTCCTGCACTTGAGTGCTGACACAGGGGTCCTCACAGAGCCACACCCAGCCCAGGAGGGAGCCTGCCTCTGTCCACTTTGCCCTGACACTTTCTCCACTTGTCTTCCTGCAGTAATCCTGCCTGCCTCCAGTGTGGAGGAGGCCGCCAGCTGTGGAGGTAAAAGGAGCCACTCATGACACATCCTTCTATTCCTCCACCCCACTCCAAAGCCTGGATTCTTCCTACCTCCCACTTCAGACAGTCAGGCCCACTACTTCAAGGCTGTGTGCAGGGAGATCTGGGTAGTTCCAGCCATGCTTCTCAGCTGCTAGACCACCATCGGTCTATACCTAAGAAAGTTATCCATCTCCCGATCTTCTGGTTGCCATCTCTCACTCAAGCCACAGGTTGTCCTGGGGAAGAGGCTCCCCTGTTTCCTTTGGCTCTGGCCTCAAAATTCTTTCTTTCCTTAATGTCCCAGGGCCTCTTATTGCTATTTCCACTCTCAGGATAGTCAGGAATCTCTCTTCTTCACAGTGGTCCTTTTCTTACCACCTATTTGTCCTTCTCCAGGGTTCAGTCTTATCCACCTGGTGGCCACCGGCATCTCCTGCTTCCTGGGCTCTGGGCTCCTAACCTTGGCAGTATACCTGTCTTGCCAGCACTGCCAGCGCCAGTCTCAGGAGTCCACACTCGTCCATCCTGCCACCCCTAATCACCTACATTACAAGGGTGGGGGAACCCCCAAGAATGAGAAATACACTCCCATGGAGTTCAAGGTGGGGAGCCTTCTTGTAATAGCAGAGGCCAGGGTGAAGGGTACAGTGGCCCTATCCTTGAGCTGGGCATAATGGGGTAGGCAATGTGGGGAGGGAGTGTGGTGACATGAGGGAGCACTGCCTCAGCATCTGGAATGTTTCTTCACTGGCTGACTCCTAGGCTCCTGGCCCTGGCCTGTTCCCTTCCCTACCTCTCCCCTCACCCCTTTCTCTCTGTTTTTTTCTTCTTCCCATAGACCCTGAACAAAAATAACCTGATCCCTGATGACAAAGCCAACTTCTACCCACTACAGCAGACCAATGTGTACACGACCACCTACTACCCGAGCCCGCTGAACAAGCCCAGCTTCCGGCCCGAGGCCTCACCTGGACAGCGGTGCTTCCCCAACAGCTGATCCTACCATCCTGGGACTTGGGCTCCTTGCCTTCCCAAGGCACAGAGCGGTGGAAATGGGACAGTGGAGCCACTTTGCTTTTCTCCCTCTGCACTAGGCCAAGAACTTGTTGCCTGGCCTGTGGGGATCCAATCTGGCTTCAGAGAGCTCTGGCTGGCGGTGACCATGGGGGAGAGGGCTGACTTCGGGCTGGCACACGGCTGCAGATCCAGCTTAGCCCAGGTCTCTCATGGCCTCCTTGAGACCACCATCACGATGACCTCCCCTGCCATGTTTGAGCTACAGACCTACTGGGCATGTGAGGAACCGAGGAGTGGAGATGGCAGTGGCAGGAGGGCAGGCTGCTGGGTTGGGGTTGGGTTGGAAATGACTTCCAGTAGCTGCCACAGCCAAGTCTGACCCTCTGTGGCTGGCCAAAGAAAGGCCTTGTCTGCATTCCGATTGTCTCTGAAAAGAACTTATCAAGTGGCCCAGTACCTCTGGATCTCTGCCTAGTGCTGGACCATTGTGGTGCTGCCCCAGGATGACATAGGGGACCAGTGCTGGCCCAGGTGTGGTCCACCTTTGCCTAGCAATTTGTATTTCACCCAGGGATATCCCTCTGGTCAGAGGCAGTGAGAACTGGGAACCGGAGGCTGGTCTTTTCTGAGAAGCCCTTTAATCTGGCCTGGTACAGGTCTCAGCCTCGCCCCAGAAGGCACAAAAGGTGGCCTGGGAGGCGGGAAGGCTCAGTACCATAAGAGGCAGAGTCTGGCCTTTGTGTCTCTGTGGAGATCATCTTCCAGTTGCTGCTCAACAGGGTCGTTAGCTGAGACCTGCTCGGGAGTCTATGCTGGCCCCTCATCTATTCAGGAACACGCACACACAAGCGCATGTGCGCACACACAATCACCATCTGCTACAGCAACAAAAAGGATGTTGGACTGTGGCATTATTAATTAAAGATGATATCCAGTCTCCAAATGTAACTCTGTCTTTGCGCATATGTGTGTGGGCCCCACTTGGCATGGTTCTGGCCATGAAAACAATGCTCTGGGCTAACAGATGGCTTCTCAAGGTGGAGGAAATGACCCAAGTAGAGTGTGACTTTAATAGGGGACATCTTTCCATATGTGGGTTTATGTACACATGCACACATATTGCCCTAACCCCTCTTTTGAAAAAGAGGTTGGGAATAAGCGCATTTACAAGTGGGGACACAAGGCATACCAAAGGCAAGTGACAGGAGAGATTTATGCGTGTTACCTCAGCAGTTCTTCCTGGCAACATCTCCAGGGTGAAGATGGGGGAATCCTGTAGGAAAGTATTGATGAGGGTTATTTTATGAGATAGCTTCAGTGCTGAGCTTAATAAAACCAAATTGAGAAACGAGTAAACCTGTGAAGTGGGGGAAGCCTAATGTAGTTTCTGTTGGATTAAATAAAAATAACCTCAAAGCTTCAGCCCATCAAATCAATGCTGCCATATTGGATGAGATTGATGGACATGTTAAATATAGAGGGCAATTTCCTGACTTAATTGGCTGGATCAATTCTCCTAAGATTCCCAGCAGAATCTAATTGTAGATAGGCTATAAAGCCTATGATCTGAGTGGCAGAGGGAGTGGAGGCTCTTGGGAGTGGAGGCAGAAGCGTTTGAAGCTTGAAGGTGCCTGAAGCAGAGGACAGGGAGGAACAGAGCCTTTTTGGAGGTCTTCCTGCTTACCTGAGACAAAAATGGCAGCATCTCCAGGGCCAAAGGGGAGCCCAATCAGAGAAACCTCAGGAAATGTGAATATCTACTGTTTTGGCATTGCTATTTCCTGTTAGTCTCAAGAGTCCAGAACTAGTAGGGGGCTGTGGGAGCATTTTAGATCCTGGGATCTCCAATTCCTTTGGGCCTGTTGGCATCCAGTGAAGTTCAAGCATGTTACAGGGTCCAGGTGTCTGCCTCTGAAGGCGTTCAAGTAGAAGAACTGGAAGGTTGATAGGAAGTAGTCATGAGAATTCCTAGGGAATGCCCACCACCTATTGTTGGAATGGCATCACTGGGAATGTTAACCTTTGGGTACTCTGACACCATTGAGTGTATGCACTCAAACGTGTGTGCGCATACACATACACACTGAATTTTCTGGAAGCATGGACTTTGAAAGGCATGACCATTCAGAATCTATCAGATGCTCCACAATGTACGCAGATGAGCTGGCGTGGTTGCCAAAGACTTCAATAACCAGTTCTGTCCCAGAATTGAGGACCCTCAGAGTGCTTCTGGAAAAGGAAGTTGTGGTGGTCTGAGTGCAGGATCCAGAGTTCAGGCCTTTTTGGACAGTTTTGTGTTTAGATAACGTGTGTGTGTGTGTGCGCGCGCGCGCATGCATTTTCTTATTATTAAAGCCATACATATTCATTGCACAAAATTTAGAGAATGGAGGTTATAGGAATCTTACCATGATTATACAAAAATCTAAGGCAGAGACTTAGGAATTTTAAATGATGTTGTGAAGACATTTTTTCCATTTTTTTTCCCAAAATCACCTCAAAAGCAGAATAAAACACAAAAGCTGTCACTATTTTCAATAAAGCTAAGATGTAACTATAATCCTGTATCACAGTATAGTTGTCTTTCAATATTCTTAGGGAATTGACTCTAGGACACCCTTCTCCCACACACACAGATACCAAAATATGTGGATTCTCCAGTCCCTTTTATAAAATGGAGTAGTATTTGCAAATAAGTTATGCACACCCTCCATATACATTAAATCATCTCTAGATTACTTATAATGCCTAATGCAATGTAAATCTATGTAAATACTTGTGCTATGTCATTAAGAGAATAATGACAAGAAAAAATGTCTACATGTTCAGTACAGCTGTAATTTTTTGAAATACTTTCCATCTGTGGTTGGTTGGCTCTGTGGATGTGGAACTTGTGAATAGGGAGGGCCAACTGTACATAAAGACAGAAAGCAGATGGAGTGACAGCAGTCATCTGTGAAGAGTGGATGTGGGTCAAACCTCAGTACCCAAGGGATTTCAGAAAGGATCAAAAATTGAAGGGAGTAGGTATGAGGTAGATGGAGATCTGCACATAAGCTAGACCTTCAAGTTTTTGTTCTTGTTTCATGATTTATCTAAACATTTGTTTTTGTGGGTAAAATAAAGCACAGAAAAACCATATGAAAGTATAGTTAGTGGACATAGAGCCAACACCTTTGTAATAACCCCTGGATCAAGAAACAACTTTGACAACTGTCCCAGCGTCCTTTGCTTCATCCCCTCCCTCTCTCCTCCTCCTCCATTCACAATGAGATAGATAATCATCAGCACCAGGAAAAACAAAAAGAGCATGAGGAAAGGAAATGTAATTGTGGTTAACCACTTGATTAGAGCACGAGCCTCTGTATAAGGATAGCAACTGAAACTCTGCATTTAGTCTTAATCATAACTTTGTAATATCTATTTTATGATTTTTTTTATCACGGAAGAGACAACATCGGAGGAATAAGTCTCTGAGATCTTGTTACCAACTAAATGCTGGAGTGAATATTAGGGAAGAAAGGAATAAACACCTCTTTAAAATAATTTCACCCTGACTATGACCATGGTACATTGTTAAATAAAGAAATTTGGGGGCTGGGGTTGTGACTCAGAAGTAGAGTGCTTGCCTAGCATGAGCGAGGCCCTGGGTTCGATCTTCAGCACCACATAAAAATAAATACATAAAATAAAGGTATTGTGTTCAACTACAACTAAAAAATAAATATTAAAAAAAAAAGAAATTTGGAGGACAGAAATACATATATGTTCCCAGCCATGACAGGGTGCAGCCAAGATTGGAGCATGCACCATGCACCTCTCTATGTAAGTAAAAAGAAGAGCAAGAGGGAGAGGAAGGGGAGGAGGAGAAGAAATAATCTTGGAAAACAAAGCATAAACCTAATAAAAACAAAATATTAATATCCTAAAATCTGGAAACTATCATCATTATTTTACTATGTTTTTTTCCTAGCCTTTTTCTATGGTTATATATGAATTTGGAAGTATTTTATAAAATTAAGACAGGCCATGTGTATGGTTTTATTTTTACTTTAACACATAACTTTATATAGTTACATTGTTAAAAATTCTTCTAGAAACCTCAGGAACCCTTTCTGCTGCTGCCCTAGGAGTAGGTAGGTAAGGAAAGAGGGCCTTGTTTGCAGAGCCCCCATCCCACTACTTCAAAGAGAGAAAGTTCAATTTTTATGTTTCACTTATTTACATCACTGATTTACTTTTAAAATGCTGGCATAATGGTTGAAAATCCTAGGCATTATTATATAAATTCTATTACATAAGAGTATTCATTCTGTTACTTAAATTTATTCTCTATTATATAAATGTAGCATCCTGCTACATAAATTTGTCATAATTTATTTAAACCACTGTCATTTGTTTCAAAAATTCCTTTACCAAGGCATAGTATTATGGACCTGGTTATGATTTGGCTGTGAGGTGTCCCCCAAAAGCTCATGTGTGAGACAACACAAGAAGGTTCAGAGGAGAAATGATTGGGTTTTTAGAGTCTTAACCCAGTCTGAATTAATCCCGATAGGGATTAATTGAGTGTAACAGAAGGTGGGTAGGGTGTGGCTATAGCAGGTGGGCATTGGGGGTGTGGCTTTGGGGTATACATTTTGTATCTGGAGAGTGGAGATCTCTCTCCCTGCTTTCTGATCAACATGTGAGCTGCTTCCCTCTGCCACACTCTCTGCCATGATGTTCTGCCTCATCTGGAGCCCTGAGGAGCGGAGCCGGCCTTCTATGGAATGAGACCTCTGAAACTGTGAGCCCACAGAAAACTTTTCCTCTTCTACAGTTGTTCTGGTCGGATCTTTTAGTCACAGCGGTGGAAAAGCTGACTAAAACAGACCTTACACATGTATCTTGTCCTTAGGATACATTCCCAGAAGTGAAGGCGGCTAGATTATAAGTATTCATCAGTGTTAGCTGCTAGGATTAGTAATAACAAAATGAGAATTCACTACTGATGGCAGTGTACTTGGTAGTAATCCTCTGAAGGAAATTTTGGCCATAGACATAACAACTACACAGGGGTGGGTCATCTGGAAAAATGGGACACAATGAATCTATCATCCTCACACAGGGACCTGGTAAAATGTCTTCCTGGGATAGCCGAGTAGATAAACTGGCCCAAGTCTCAGGAGTTGCTGGGGCTCTGAACCCAAGTGATAATAACTGGGTGTCATTTCTCTGCTGGAAGCTCCCTTTTTTAACACTGCAATTCAGGATTTAAAAAAAAACAGTACAAAAGTATATAGTATATTCAGTAAAAAGCAAGTCTCTTATTCTTTTAAAAATTATTTTTAATTGACACATAAAAATTGTGCATATTTATGAGACACCATGCAATATTTCCATACATGTATACATTGTGTAATGTTCAAATCAGGGTAAACATATTTATCTGCTCAAACATTTATCATTTTTTGTGGTGAAAATGTTCAAAATACTTTCTTCTCACTTCAAGTATATATATATATATGTAAATATATAATATATCATAAATATGTACAGCATTATCATTATATTTGTTTCCAGTTTTCATTCCTAGGTCCTGAATCCTCTTCTTTGAGACAGCTGGAGGTAGACAAGGGACATACTTGCATACAGGTATATGTATACAGATCTTCCTCAAATTACAATGGTGCTACAACCCTATAAGTCCATTGTAAATTGAAAATATCGTAAGTCAAAATGTGTTTAATATGCCTAAACTAACAAACATCATAGCTCAGCCTCACCGACCTTAAATGCACTTAGAACACATAGCATTGAGCAAAATCATCTAACACAAGGCCTACTGTATAATAAGACATTGAATATCTCACGTGCTGACTGGGAGCTTCCTCTCACTGCCACTGCACTGCACTGCACTTTGAGAGAGTGTCAAATTGTCTATCACCAGCCAGGGAAAAATATCAAAACTGGAAATTTAAAGTATGGTTTCTACTGAATTTGTGTTGATTTCACACCATTGCAAAGTCAAAAAATCCCAAGAGGAACCATTATTAAGCTGAGGACTGTCTGTATTTACCTGTGTGTGTATAGAGAATGTAATGAAGTTTGACTTTGGTCTTGATCTTCAGCCTCAAATCTAGGAATTGAGCTTCAACTTTAGCTTTTGGAAGTCAAAATAGCTGAAGGCATACTTCAGCATCGCATGAGCCTGTGCCTGATCCACAGTCATGGTTACACAAGGTTATCATTGTGTGTACTTAGAATATTAACATTAGTAAAATACACAATGCATGTTATTTAGATGTATTAATAGATGATCCTCACTATAAATGTCTAGATAAAGGGAAAATCTCTTTTATGCTTCATATATTAAAGTTCTATCAGCCAGTGAAATTATATATGTACATTTAGTTTTGTAAGACTAAAGTGACACAATAATTAATGATGGTTGTGAAAGCTGCTGTTTTTATGTTTGTGTCCATTTTTTGTCACTGTGACCAAAATACCAGACAATAGCATCTAGAGGAGGAAAAGTTTATTTTGGCTCAAAGTTTCAGAAGTTCAGTCCGTGGTGGGCTGACTCCACTACTCCAGGTCCAAGGTGAGGCAGAATGTCATGGTGGAAGGGTGTGGCTAGGTCCATTCAGGACCACCAGGAAATGGGGGGGGGCAGGGAGGAGGAACACTACCAGGGCAGGCCCCAGGACCCACCTCCTCCAGCTACATCTCACATGCTTACAGGTACCATTGCAGTGAGTCCATTCAAATTAGGATGGACTGACTAGGTTACAGCTGTCATAATCTCATCACGTCACCTCCAAGGGTTCCTTCATCAACACAGGAACTTTTGGGGGGAATTTCGAAACTGTAACAGTGTTAAAAAACAATTAAGCATTTTTAAATAGCAAATAAATTGGGGAAAAGACTGAGTGTTAAAAAGAATATTGAGAGAGAAAGTTAGCTAGATAACTTCAGGGAGAACATTATAATCTTTGTGAGCCAATATGTGTTAAACAATTTTCAATAATCCAAGGCAGAATAATAGAGATTTGATTAAATCATAACTCTAATATTTGTCAGTTGGTTGGATGTCTGTTTTGCATTCATTATGTCAAATAGAACAATCTTTAAGAATTATGTTTAATTTTTGGAATTTAATCCCATTTAGGTTATGAATCTTTCAAGAATAAATTGTATTTGGGAATTCACATCTAATGAAAATGAATTTTGTGAAAGAAGAACATCAGCTTTTCTACTTAAACATTTCATAAGCAGAAAAATTACCAAATCATATACAATATCCATGATTAAATCACCTTTGATCCAGACATAACAAGGAATCTATAGAGAATGAGGAAAAGAAAAGTGCAAGACAATATAACAGCAAGAAATCTCTGGTCTCTACTGTTCTTAGTGGAAAGTGGGCATCTGTTTCTTACGACAAATCTGCAGCCAGTGACCACAAGAGCCATCATACGGGGGACCACAATGAGTTGTCACTGTGTCTGTACAGTGATGTCAAACTTTTGACCTGTACCAATCTTAATTATAAGAATGATTACAGGGGCTGGGGTTGTGGCTCAGCGGTAGAGCGCTTGCCTAGCATGTGCGTGGCCTGGGTTCGATCCTCTGCACCATGTAAAAATAAATACATTGTGTACAACTAAAAGCAAATAAATAAATATTAAAAAAAAGAATGATTACATACTTTGGGGTCAATTTTCTTGCATCTCAGAAGTTTCATTCTGAGACAGTGCTGTTATACCTCAACTTTAAACTGATGTTGATTTTAACATTTGTCCTGTATGTCCTGAGCAGCACGCGTGCCACCTGCACAACTCTTCTGCTCCAGCTCTTTTTGCTTCACACTAAATCCTCAAGAGTGCCTCTGTCTTTTCCCCAACAAGCACCCAACCAATTAACCAAATCCCTCATGGTAGACTTTAGGATGGTTTTCAATCTTATGCTACAAAGTTGCAAAGACTATCCTCATATGTATATGACTATAATGACAGAAACAATTCTGAAAAATAAAATTGCTTAAGGAGTATGCATATTTTAAATTTCAATAGATTTGTCCAACTCGTTGTAATATCACATTACACCTTGTAGTCTTATGTCTTTCGTTTTTTGGGGAGGTGATTCTCCAGTAGGAATGGCAGGGCTCATTCTAGGGGAACAAGGCAATCAGCAAAGATACCTTAGTCCCTCCCTCTCCAGGTGCTCCCTTTCCCCCAGTGGCTCTGCCCCTGCCCCTGGGTGCCTGGTCAGATGACTCTTGAGGCTCCTACCACACCTCTGATTTTTCTTTTCTTTGTTTTTTCTTTCCTTGTCTTACTCTTTCCTCCCCACCCCTCTCTCTCTCTTTCTTTCTCTGCCCCCCCCCATTGTCTTGTCTGTTTTGATGTCCTAGATTTCCTGGGTTGTTAAAATATCATCAGACAAACCGATTTTTACTAAACTGTGACTGTCAGTGCATTATAATCAAGGCTTTCAGGACCTTACCTCAAAGAAGTAAAGGACTGGGACTCTCAGGAACTGAATCTAACAAAGCGTGACAGACATTTTGGACAGAATCCCCAAAGCTCCTGGTATCAGAACTGCCTGGGATTCTACTACCTTCCATTCTTCCATTCCTTTTCCTATCTTGAGTGCTGGGAAAAGGCCCAGGGTCCTGGAATTTTTCCCTGCCTCCCTCTGCCCCTCCACTGCCAGCTCTAATGGTCTGGGTGAGGGGTGGGGACCCTCCTCCTGCTCGGGGTGTCTTCTTCCTTTTTTTAAAAAAATTGATTAATTGTAGTTGTACATGACAGTAGAATCAGTTGGATATAATTATCCATGCATATTTATATCTTATTCTAATCAGGACCCCATTCTTATGGATGTACACAATGGTGGGATTTGCCTGGTTTTTTCATATATGTACATAGGCAAATTATGTCAAACTCATTCCACTGTCTTTCCTATTCCTATCACCCTCCCTTCCCTTCATTCACTTTTGTCTAATATACTGAACTTCTCTTCTTCCTTCACCCCTTTATTATGGTTTAGCTTCCACATATCAACAAAAACATTTGACCTTTGACTTTTTTTGGGATTGGCTTATTTCACTTAGCATGAGAGTCTCCAGATCTATCCATTAGTATAAATGTCATAAAGTCATTCTTCTTTATGGTGGAGTAATATTCCATTCTGTATATATGCCATAATTTCTTTATCCTATCATTTATGGAAGGGCACCTAGGTTGGTTCCATAGCTTAGCAATTGTGAGTTGTGCTGCTATAAGCATTGATGTGGCTGCGTCACTATAGTTTGCTTATTTTAAATCCTTTGAATATATACCGAGGAGTGGGATAACTGGGTCAATGGTGGTACTTTTCCTAGTTTTTTGAGGAATCTCCACACTGCTTTCCAGAGTAGTTGTACCAATTTGCAGTCCCACCAGCAATGTCTGAGTGTACCTTTCCTCTACATCCTCACCAACATTTACTGTTGTTTGTATTCTTGGTAATTGCCATTCTGATTGGAGTGAGAAGAAATCTCAGTGTAGTTTCAATGTGCATTTCTGTAATTGCTAGAGATGTTGAACATTTTTTCATATATTTGTTGACCATTCATATTTCTTTTTCTGTGAAGTGTCTGTTAAATTCCTTTGCCCATTTATTGATTGGGTTATTTGTTTGTTTTGTTTTGTTTTGTTTTGTTTTATTGGTGTTAAGTTTCTTGAGTTCTTTATATATCCTGGAGATTAATGCTGTATCTGAGGTACATATGGTAAAGATTTCCTCCCATTCTGTAGGCATTCTTTTCGTGTTCTTGATTGTTTCCTTTGCTGGGAAGAAGCTTTTTAGTTTGATACCATCTTATTTATTGATTCTTGATTTTACTTCTTGTGTTTTAGGAGTCTTGAGGAAGTTGGTTCCTAAGCCAACATAATGGAGTGTTGGCGCAGGGTCTCTGGTCTAATTCCTAGGTCTTTGATCCACGTTAAGTTGAGTTTTGTGCAGAGTGAGTGATAGGGATTCAATTTCATTCTGCTACATATGGATTACCAGTTTTCTCAGCTCCATTTGTTCAACAGGTTATCTTTTCTCCAATATTACATATTTTTTTAACCACACGTTCTCTGAAAATATTCTGAAAAACTTAGTTACACCCTCACCATTTTTATGTTGACATGTAGAAATTGTCATTACAGTTTAAAAAGCTTCAAAAGATATAATTTCTGGCATATTGTAAATAGCGACATTTTAAAAAGCAAACTATTCTTTTAAATGCAGCCAATAGAATCTAAAAAGGCATAGCATTTTAAAAAATACTGCAATGAGTTCTGGAACAATTGGAAATTTTACATTGTTCCTTTCACTTTTTGAACTTGCATATCATTCTACCTCCCCCACAGAATTTTATCCTAATGTAATGTATTTTTAAGCTTGAAAGCCTTTTGTCGTTTACCTTATCATATTTTTCTGCATCTGAATTATGTATTTGAGTTGTATCTTTAATTTTAAAAAATTTCCATAAGATCTAAGTTTAAAAATGTATTTGGCATTGAGATGTCATGATTATTACTGATATCAAACATTATAGAGATATTCAAAATTTGACAATTATTAAACACAAAGCCAAATGTTAGAGAGTAAGGGTTTAGAATAAATATGAGTTACTGCTAGAATGAAGAAAATAATAGAAAAGAGAAAGGGGAAATCAAAAGTGTGCAAGTGCCTTAGTACAAGATAGGTTCTGGTTTTACAAAATCATGCATTAATGATTGTTGTTAAATGAACTATTTACAGAAGAGTTTACAGTGTTTTCCTGCTAGAGTATCTGTGTTAAAATTGATGGTAGAAAATTTTTAAAATAGAGAAGTTGCCAATGATAATGAAGAGATTTGGGCTGGGATGTAGCTGAGTGGCAGAGCATTTGCCCAGCATGTGTGAGGCCCTGGGTCTGTGCCCAGCACCCCTCCCCACACACACACATACACACAAGCATGGGGGAGAGACTTGAGCCCAAATGAAAGATGAGTATGAATCTATGGTATTCAACAATATTGGCAGAATTTAACAAAAATGGTCACACTTTTTGAAGAAAAAATACATGAAAATCTTAAGATATTGGCAAATCTGGAACATGTAAAATACTACTAAATCCAATAAGAAAGAAAACCACCCAATTAAAAATGAGTAAAAGAGTGAAGAGCCCCTTCACCGAAGAGGATTTATGGATGGCAACTAAACACGTGGAAAGACGATCAACATCGTCAGCCGCGCTCTCTCCCTGGTCCACCGCGGCCGCCTCCTTCTTCTGCCGCTCCTGGAGCTGCTTGCGTGCTGCCTGCGGACCTGGTACCTCTTCTGTGAAGCGGCTGCCGAGGAGACGGCCTACGAAAAGCCCAAGGACGGAGTTAAGACAGAGAACAACGATCATATTAACTTGAAGATGGCGGGGCAGGATGGTTCTGTGGTGCAGTTTAAGATTAAGTGGCACCTCTTAGTAAACTAATGAAAGCATACTGTGAACGACAGGGTTTGTCGATGAGGCAGATCAGATTCCGATTTGACGGGGCAGCCACTTAATGAAACAGACACACCTGCACAGTTGGAAATGGAGGATGAAGATACAATTGATGTGTTCCAGCAGCAGACAGGAGGTGTCTACTAAAAAGGGAACCTGCTACTTTACTCCAGAACTCTGTTCTTACAGACCAAGAATACATTCCCAATTAGAAAACTGCAATTTGGTTCCACCACATCCTGACTACTACATTATAGTTTTCTCTATTCTTTCATTTTCCCCTTCCCCATTCCTTTATTGTACATAAAGTAACTGGTGTATGTGCACAGCATATTGCATTTTTTTTTTTAACTAAATGGCCAATGATATGTTTTGATTGACATCAAATGGAGATGGGATGGGGAACTGGTTCTGTGAATATATCCCTTTTCTCCATTAGTGGCATGCTCATTCAGCTCTTTTTTTTTTTTTGTACTGGGGATTGAACTCAGGGGCACTCGACCACTGGGCCACATCCCCAGGCCTTTTTTGTATTTTATTAGAGACAGGGTCTCACTGAGTTGCTAAGTGCTTTGCAATTGCTGAGGCTGGCTTTGAACCCGCGATTCTCCTGCCTCAGCCTCCCAAGTACTGGGATTACAGGCGTGCGCCACCGTGCCTGGCTCAGCTCTTATCTTTATATTCCAGTAAGTTATTTTGCTCTCACTGTTTTAACAACAACAACAACAACAACAAAACCTGAACAACATAAAAATCCTTGCATACCTTGTTTGATTGGAGAATTTTAATGTTTTTCATTTATCATTGTAAAACCAAGGACAATTTTATAACTTTTTTGTACGTAGCTGTTACATGTAGGGCAATCTGTCTTTTTTAAAAAAAATATTTATTTATTTGCTTTTAGTTGTACACAATGCGTTTTTACGTGGTGCTGAGGATTGAACGCAGGTCGTGCAGGTGCTAGGCAAGCGCTCTACCCCAGCCCCATCTGTCTTTAAGTAGGGGTAAATTACTCTTAAAAAAAAAAGATTCCTACATAGTTTTCCCTTCAAGTCAAGTGTCTTGTTGTTTAAATAAACTTCTTTTTTAAAAAAGAAATCATCATTAGTCATTAGGAAAATGGAAATTAAAACCTTACAACATCCCTGCACACTTAAAATGGCTCATGTTAAAAAGGCTGGGGGCTGGGGTTGTGGCTCAGCAGTAGAGCACTCGCCTAGCACATGTGAGGTCCTGTGTTTGATCCTCAGCACCACATAAAAATAAATAAATTAAATAAAGGTATTGTGTCCAACTACAACTAAAAAATAAATATTAAAAAAAAAAAGTGGTGGGGTGTGCACTTTGTATGCACAAGGCCCTGTGTTCAATCCCAGCACCACCACCAATAATACTAATACTAATGATTATTATTATTAATAAAAATATAAGTAAAAAGGCTGACCATACCGAGCATGGTGAAGCTGTAGAACCCCTGGAGCTCTCCAACATTGCTGGTGAGAAGGTAAAATGAAACAACCACTTTGAGAAACAGCATGACATAACAAAATGAAATTAAGCCCCTATCTCTCACCCCACCCAAAACTCAACTCAAAGTAGATCAAAGACCTAGGCATTAGACCAGAGACCTTGAGCCTACTAGAAGAAAATGTAGGCCCAAATCTCCATCATGTCAGCTTAGGAACCGACTTCCTTAACAAGACTCCTAAAGTGCAAGAAGTAAAATCAAGAATCAACAAATGGGATGGTATCAAACTAACATGCTTCTTCACAGCTAAGGAAATAATCAAGAGCATGAAGAGAGAGCTTACAGAATGGGAGAAAAATCTTTGCTACCTGCACCTCAGATACAGCATTAATCATCTTCAGGATATACAAAGAACTCAAAAAACTTAACACCAAAAAACAAAAAAAATCAACAGACACTTCACAGAAGAACAAATATATAGCCGGGCGCGGCGTGTGCCTGTAATCCCAGCACTTTGGGAGGCTGAGGCAGGAAGATCACGAGTTCAAAGCCAGCCTCAGCAATGGCGAGGCACTTAGCAACTCAGTGAGACCCTGTCTCTAAATAAAATACAAAAAAGGGCTGGGGATGTGGCCCAGTGGTCGAGTGCCCCTGAGTTCAATCCCCGGTACCAAAAAAAAAAAAAAAAAAAGAATACAAATAACAATAAATATGTCCAGGATGTGGGGAAAAGGCACACTTAGACATTGCTGGTAGGAGTACAAATTACTGCAACCATTCTGGAAAGCAATATTGAGATTCCTCAGAAAACTTGGAATGGAATCATCATTTGACCCAGTTATCTCACTCCTTGGTATACACCCAAAGGAGTTAAAAGCATCATAGTACAGTGACGCAGCCACATCAATGTTTATAGCAGCTCAATTCCCAATAACTATGGAGCCAACCTAGGTGCCCTTCAACAGATGAATGGATAAAGAAAATGTGGTATACGTACACAATGGAATATTACTCAGGCATAAAAAGGAATGACTTTATGACTTTTGCCAGTAGATGAATTGGGAGACTATCCTGCTAAGTGAAATAAGCCAGTCCCCCAAAACCAAAGGCCAAATGTTCTCTCTGATGTGCAGATGGTGACTCACAATAGGCCAGAGGGGAGACAGTAGGGGAGGTTCACCAGATTGGAAGGGGGCAGTGGGGGATGGGAGAGGGGGATGGGAATGGGAAAGACAGTAGAATGAATCAGACATAACTTTTCTGTATTCATATATGACTACATGACTAGTGAAACTCCGCATCATGTACAACCACAAGAATGGAAAGTTACATACTCCATGTATGTATGATATGTCAAAATACACTCTACTGTCATATATATGTAAAAAGAACAAATAAAAAATTAAATTAGAAAAGAGAGAGAAACAGTGAGGCAATTCTTAGTGAAGCATACACTTATTATATGACCAGCCATTCCACCCCTAGATATCATAGGGAAGTTTTACATTTATTCTTTTCACTGTGAAATTTTGATAATTTTCCTATATGAAATAAGCTATCAACAGGTAGATTAACAGGAGGAAAAATAACAGGAAGAAACATGGGAGCCATACACAAAGTACGAGATTCAAAGGAGGGCTGGACAATAGGTGCTTGTATGAGCTAGACAGTGGGACCTGGGCTTGGGTCTGGGGGAGCAGAAGAGAGGTGAAGCAGGCCACAGAAGGTTGGGGAGCAGGTGCACAGAGAGCAAGGGTAGTCGCGTTGTGCACACAGTCTCCCAGATAGCTGCCAACTGTGGTCATCTGTCTGGGCCAGGTGTCACACCCCAATCTCTTTTTCTTGTGAAAAAAATCTTTCCTAGCCAGGCACAGTGGCGCATGCCTGTAATCCCAGTGGGTTGGGAGGCTGAGGCAGGAGGATCACAGTTCAAAGCCAGCGTCAGCAAAAGTGAGGTGCTAAGCAACTCAGTGAGAACTGCCTCTAAATAAAATACAAAATAGGGCTGGGGATGTGACATGCTCGGTGGTCGAGTGCCCCTGAGTTCAATCCCTGGTACGGAAAAAAACCAAAAACAAATAAACAAAAGACCCCCCACCTTTCATAGACAGAAAAGGGCCTATGGGATAGAAAAGCCTGTTTACATATTCTCTGGTTGTTTACTTCATGAATGTAGATTTCTTTTACAGATGTAAGTTTACTTTACAAAGAAGCAGAATTTCAGAGTCAATCCTGTCTGCAGTTTCTCAGAATAGCCATCTTCAAGTATGCCAAAGAAACCTATTTTGGGGTGCATATTTATGGGGGATCCCACAGGAGTTACCCAAGACAAAGGAAAGCATATCTCTACACAAAGAAGGTACACAAATGTTCATAACAGTTTTATTTGTAAGAATAAAAAACTGCACATGGTGCAAATATCTATGCATCGGTGAACAGATAAACCAATTGTGGTACATTCATTAAATGGAACATAACTCAACAATAAAAAGGAGTGAACTACTGATACCGGCACCATCATGCAGGAACACCAAAGCATTTACACTGAGTGGAAGAAGCCAGACAAAAATAAACAGCAGAATTCCATATGATTCCATTTATGTATAATTCCAGAAAATGAAAACTAATCTAATCTGCAGTGACAGAAGCACATCAGAACTGCCTAGGGATGGGGCATGGAGACAGGAGGAGGGAAGGGACAGAGGGACATTAAAGAGGGTGATGGATGTGTTCACTTGTTGGATGGTGGTGATGATTTCATGGGTGTGTGTACATGTGTCTAAACTTCACACTTTAAATATGTGAGGTTAATTGTACATCAACCATATCTCACTTCCACAAAGGATTAAAGAAATTTGAATTAAAAGTCCAAGAAAACAAAAGAAACTACCTTACCTCTTTCAGTGTTCCTTTTACTAGAAGGTATACTTCTCATCTGTCAGAAGCAAATAGGGAACTTCCTGCATTCACCTGTCTGCAATACTCAAGTCTCCCCACCCCCCCTGGAAAATAGGTCAAGGTCAAGGTCAAGGTGAAGGAGAGGACACTGGAACTTATCCTTGCCTCTGGGAATGGTGAAGAGGCAGAGAGGATGGGTTCTAGATCATCGTGCTTTGTTCTAGCCTGGAACATAGATAAGGTATGCATCCTTGGCAGAGTGTCACAGGAACTTCATTGTCACCTTCATTGTCAATCACTGATGTTCTTACTTTGCTTTTTCACAACTCTTTCTTGGGGAATGGAAGAGGTGAGGTTATTAAACAGCACTGATATCCTGCCTGCTCTCCCATTCCATTATAGATCTGATGTTTCAACTGGAGTCCACGCCCCCATCCACAATGCCACGTTGTCTATAACAGAAATGAGTATGAGAAGTAGATAAGGAGCCCTGCCCTGGTTCATGATGACTTGTTACGTCAGTCATTGTGGACATGTATTGTAGAATGTCCTCTCCCACTGGTTTTGGCAGTGAGGAGGTTTTCACATCCCAAGACCCTCAGTAGTACTGCTAAAGTGTGAGAGATGTGTCTGGTTTGTAAAGTGGGGAAGAGAGAATATGAAAGAAGTGGGAAACAGAGCACAGCCCTGAACTCCCGTCAGGGTGAGTGTCTCGGATCAGGCTGAGGGACAGTTCTCAGTGCCCTTACATCTCTCAGGCTGTGAACCTGAGTATTCCCATGCCCTGACTGAGCTACCCTGATGCACAAAGATGATCCTGGACTTTCAAACTGCAGCCCCACCATTTCTTTTTCAGCTGTGTGATTGGGGGCAGTGACATTCATCTTGCAATAATTTGTGAAGAGCGAATGAATTGATTATTGAATAGGGTGTAGTTCAAACTCTGGTCAATACAAATTACAGCCCTTGGGAAGACTCCTACCAGTATGTGTTTGAGGAAGGGTTCCCAGCACCTACTGTTGGTGGTGGGGGCCTGGGTCTCTGCAGCCTGCAGGCTGGGCTCTAACCCAGCTCTTGGGCTCACCAGCTATTTGACCTTGGGCGCTTTGCTCCTCTTATGCAAAATGGAGCTAATAATAGAACCTACTTGGGGTTTGCTGTGAGGGCTGAAGCATAGAAATTCTTAGAACAGTATCAGGCACACAGCAAGCTCTGAAAATCATCAACATTGTTACTGAGCTAAGCACTGGGGGTTTAAGGCTTCTTTCCTGCAATCGGACTCGCTGGTATGTCAAAGTAAATATGGAAAATAGGATCTGGGGCTTTACAAAATTTGCTTGGTTGACAAAATTTCAAAATATGCCCTACCTTCCTTTGGGGAGCAAATGATAACCAACCACTAAATTATGCATGAAACAGCTGAGAAACCACTGGTGAAAAGTAAGTCTCCATTACAGAACTTCCCCAACTTCCATTTATCCAAACTTGAGAATTTCCCTCCATCCCTTCCTGCATTTTGCCCCCTTTCTGCCTTTTATTTGCTAGAATTCAGAATTGAACAGAGTCTTAAAGAGCCTCATGTCCAGGTTTTTTGTTTGTTTGCTTTTTCCTGGTACTGGGGATTGAATCCAGGACCATTCTACCTCTGAGTTACTCCCCAGCTCTTTTTAAAATGTTGTTTTGAGGCAGGGTCTCCCTAAGTTGCTGAAGCTGGCCTCAAACTTGAGATCCTCCTGCCTCAACCTTGTAAGTATCAGGAATTATGGGTGTGCATCACTGTGCCTGGCAGGTTCAGAGTTTTATATGAGAAAAGGTTGAATCATGGCCGATGCATATTCATGTGTGGAGTTTATGAGAAGTGGAGGAAGGAACAGGAAGGTAAAGGAGAGGCAGTGTGACTTCACCTTTCCCACCTAAGCAGATCCCTGACTCAGGGCCAACTCATTTGCTAGAGGAGCCTAATGGGACTGGAGGAAGAATAACCCCAGAATGCATGTCAGGAGCCAAAGTCTTCATATCTGCATTAAGTGATTCTCCTTCCAGGTAGAAAATCATCAGTAATTCTCTTAGTAGAGAGAATTTCTAAGTAATTCTCACTCTAAGAAAATCATTTGGAACTAGGACAAGGATAAATATACAACTATGTATTCTCCAGAATACATCTCCTCAGGGACAACTTACGTCCAACAATCGAATGTAGTATTTTAAATTACAAATTTTTCCCTTGTTATGGGAAAATGTTCCAGATGTAATGTTAAGGATGTAAAAGTACAGTGTGAACCATACTATATTTTAAAATATACAGCAAGAAGAAAACTTTATACTCTTCTGTAACTAAAAGTCTTCAGTAATCAGTAATCACATATTATTAGTATTACTTTTTGGGGGTACTGGGGATTGAACTCAGGGCATCTGACCACTGAGCCACACATCACCAGCTCTATTTTATATTTTATTGAGAGACAGGGTCTCACTGAGATATTATAACAGAAAAATTATTCCAAATTGGGATGAGAATTCTGCTTCCTACATGGCATAGGAAAAGATACACTGTGTGTTTACCCACCAGCATTCACGGAGTAGATGCTGAGGACTCCGAGAGGGATACAAGGAAGGGACAGAAAGGAAGAAGGAAAATAATATCGATTGAGCAGCTCAAACTTTCCAGGTGCTTCATGTTCATTACGTTATTCATCATCACACCATCCATGGGCCCTGCACCTCAATTCAAACCAAGATTCTCCAAAGAGAATGAATTTATTCAGGAGTGAACATTGCAATGGGAACATGTGTGTCATACAAAAAACTATGAGTTTATTCAAGAAGGTTGAGGTAAGGGTACTTTTAAAAGGCAAAATGAGGTGGATTACACATTCTTTTGAAACAATCATCCTTGGCTATGAGATCAATAACAGCAGTGGTGCCAGTCCAAGGTGGAAGAAACAGTTACTGGACAGACATCTTTGCAGAGGCCTTCATGCAAGGTTGTGGTTTTGGTAGTTGGTTTTTTTTTTTTTTTTTTTTTTTTTTTTTTTTTTTTTTTTTTTTTTTTTTTTGTGGTGTGAGGGATGGAACCGAGGGCCTCATGCATGCTAGGTAAATGTCCTGCCACTGAGCTGTATCTCCAACCCTCTTGGCAGAGTCTTTTGTGATCATTCTTGTTATCAGGCAATTGTGTGTGAGAACCTTCCTTCATGGCCTTCCCTGCTCCATTTGTCAAGGACCTTGACAGAAGTGATGCCATTTTGATTCTGACAACTCTCACACAAGTGAGGTAAATATAATTATCTAATTTTTCAATAATTGTAATTGTATATATATATGTGTATATATATGTGTATATGTGTGTGTGTGTGTATATATATATATATATACCTTTTTTTTTTTTTTTTTTTAGTAGATGAGGAAATGGTTATGACCAAGAGATGAAGGAATTCTCAAGTCTCAGGGCTTGTCGTTGGAGGACTGGGATTTGGCCCAGTCTCCTCTGCTTCCAAGCTCCTGTTTTTCCCACCACATCTTGCTGCCTGAATGCTCAGGGAGCGTTGGCTCCACTTCTCTTGCCATTTGGAGTTTGACTAAAAACAAAATGCGGACCACGTTATCACAAGTGCTTTCAGTACACATTTATTGCAGAACCACAAGCATGACAACCATCTTGTCAACATAACCATATTTCCTAGCTGAGCAGGAGATCACCATTCCCAAGTGCATTTTCCAAGGAAACAGAGGCTTGTCTGGAAGCTCTGCACTGTGAGTGATGACTAGAACCCCTATTCTGAACTAGGAGTTCTAAACCATTAAACATTTAATTACCACTTTGGCAAAGCAAAGCACATTACCATTTCCACAATGTAACAGCACAGAGATTTTAAATGCATCTTTATTTTTCAGAATCTTCAGTATTCACAATGTGTAAAATGAAGCAGCATTTTAAATAAAACACTATGCCAAAACACAGTTTCTTAAAAAGTCCCGAGTGAAAGGAAGAAAAATTGCACATGAATAATATTTATCAGTGCTTACAGTTGACATTAACCATAATTTTCTAAAAGGATAAAAATACTCAAGACTTCAACATTTCCTTACAAAAGTATAGTTGGCCATAAAATAAAAATCTATAAAACCCCAAATATTACAAAAGTAAAATGCAAAAAAAAATTTTATTAAAATGTAATACAATCTTTACATGGTAAGAATCATTTAAAAACGCACAGGACACTTCATAGGTTGTGATGTGCTGCAAGCGGGGGTTGGGGGATTCATCATACATCCACACGCTGACCTACCCACCTGCATAGACCTACCAAGTAGCAGAGCTGGTCACTGGTCCCCAGCATCTAGTTTCCATGTGGACAGGATCTGAACTCCCTCCACGCACCCTTTCATACTGCACCATCTCTGCAGGGTGAAGAAAGTTTGCCCAGGCACATGGGATGTCACAGGAGGGGCAGTCCCTGCCTTTAAGGAGCCTGCATATAACCTTTATCTGCATCTTGGTGTTGCTATTTTAAAATCAGGTCCCTGAAGCTGGGAGGCATCTCAAGAGATGATCCTGATCCTCTGGGACAGTCCTGACCCTTTTTCTTATTTAGATCTCCAGAGTTAGGGAGTCCACTGCAGCCTGCTGGAGTACTAGTTCACAGTGGCAGTCAGACTGCTCCTCTGCAGCAATCTCAGCTGAAAGTCATTTCCAGGACTGACCAGATCCCCAAAGGAAAGGACTCTGTTCTTCTAGACTGAAAAGGAGACAAGGGCTTCAGCACAGCCTGAGCCTGACAGGAGAGGTTTGGGGAGGAATAAACTGGGATGAGATTCTAGGTGTCAGGGAGGCCCAAGGCCGGGGGATGGGGATGGTGGAGCCAGTTAGACATGGTGGGGAGTGGTGGCTACTGGACAGTCTCCAGCTCCCTGCTGCTGCTGCTTCTTTCTCTACCTGCAGGCTGGCCCTGCCTACCTTTCTGCTCTGTGAAGTAGTGCAGACCCTTGAAAGCCAGATGACAAATGGCATAAGATTAGGCCAAGTACTCCTTAACTTGAGAATAGAGAGAGACCAACAAAGTACCTGGGCTTTTGGACAGTGATTTTGGCTGGACAGGCTTTCTGACTCACTTCTGGGCATGTGACTGAGAGGGTGGAGGCAGATGGAAAGGTCTGAACAGAGTGAGAGATGGTAACTTTACTTGGATCTAATCCCCTTGGACTAGCCAGGATTTCTTTGCATCCGAGAACTGCTATGCAGAGCAGTTCCTCTGGCAGAGTGCACGGAACACGATCAAGTGGTATGGAAGGCATGCCTTCCTTTATAGAACATTGCTTTAGAGGGAGATTTGTGCAAGTTACAGATCTTTGAACAAAATACAGCTCCCCTTGGGCAGTGGTGGATGTCTAGATCCACACTGCTTTCTCAGAGCAGAATAGGACCCTTCCCTGTGCCAGTCCGGGCATCTGGGAGAACAGGGTCCCCAGATGGCTGGTTTTACCTTCTGGAGTCCCCACATTCTTGGAGCCAGCTGCTCACATTTAAGTGAGGGAAGGGAGTGTGAAATGTGGAGGCTGTTCCCCACCTCTTCCTTCTGGGGTCCTTTGCCTTGATGTGTTCTGTTTGTCTTGTCTCCCCTCTGCCACTCTTTCAGGACCACTCCCTCTCACTGCCATTCTTAGAAAGCAACTACTTCTAAGGGAAAAAAGAAATGGCTCTGGAACAGACGACAGGGGAGGTTGAAGCATCTCCGTCCCTCGAGAGCTGAAACAACAGTTGGCCAGACACGCGGCAGGCAGGATGAGCTCGGAGGCAGGCGGCCAGGCCAGATGACTCAGTGTGAATGAGCCAATTTCTGGTTTTGCTTTCCAGAACCTGCTTCTACCACAACTCCATACCTCCAATCCTCCTCTTCCACCTCAGTTTGGCAGACGTATTAACAAACAGGTCTACAGGGCTATTTTATTTTTGGTGGTGCTAGGAATTGAACTCAGGGCCTTGTGTATGCTAAGTACATGTTCTACCATTGAGGGACACCCCCAGTCCTCAGGGTGGTTTTAGACTTCAATAACTCATCTCCTGGGGCTCATGGATCTCCTTACATGGTTCCTACCTCCCCCTTGCTAGAAGGCTCTTATTTTGGCCTAATCTCAGGCCTGAATGAACACCGGCAGATCTGAAATCATTGGAAGCTTGTTAGTTTTCCCTAAAAGCCTTTTCACTTATTTTCAAGCCATCAAAACAGATTGCTCTGCCTTTCCCTTCAAAGGTTGTCCACAGTTATTTTTTCCTCAATGAAGGTAACACATAACTATATGTTGATTAGGAAGGGATAAGCATGAAAAAATTTTTTTTTTTTTTTTTTTTTTTGTACTGAGGATTGAACTCACTCGACCACTGAGCCACATCCCCAGCCCAGCCCTATTTTGTACTTTATTTAAATAGAGACAGGATCTCACTGAGTTGCTTAGCACCTCACCGTTGCTGAGGCTGGCTTTGAACTCACAATCCTACTGCCTCAGCTTCCTGAGTTGCTGGGATTACAGGCGGGTGACACCTTGTCTGGCCTAGCATGAATTTTTAACGGCTTATGAAAACAAGATTTAACATATATCCTCTCGAGAGAGTAATATCCCATACAGAAACTAAGACAGCATAGATATGAGTTCAAAGATTCCAACAGCCCTTTTGGGGTGGTTGCTGGCTTTTAGTTACATTTTTATGAATAGGCTCATTGGAGTGCAAATCTCTCTGAGGGCCAAGTTGTTTCTTCTTCCTCAGTGTCTAGACCAGTGGCCAGCCTAGAGCAGAAGCCCAAAATATGCTGGTTGAATTACTGGATACAGATTTCTCCATTCTGGGTCTTTTCCTTCTTCTTTTACAAATCTTTATATAATCTGCTTTGCCCAGCTTTTGATACTGGCTATGATGAAATCCATGCCTGATTTTATTCTAGAATGTTGTTATGTTCAAATTATATTATAAAGCAGAAGGAAAAAGATCATATTATGCTTTAAGATGAAAGGGGCAGCTTATGTAAGAAAAAGTAAAGTTAAAAAAATTTTCAGAATCTAGATAACAAAAATTGGTAAAGGAATATTGATAAAGTAAGAGCGAGTAGGAAAGGGAATCAGCACCTGGTTCAGGAGGGCCACCTTCCCCTAACTAGATAGGCAGTGGAACGAACAGAGTTTCTTGTGCACTGGGGAGAGGGTCTATATTAAGCCTGAGTGAAAAAGGACAAATGTGGAGGGGCTTCCCTATTCTGAGATAGAAGATGGTAAAATATAAGGGCTAAAATATCAAGTGTTGGTTTCTTTTATCCTAAAAAGGACAAATACAATTACAAAAGGAATAGAGAGTTCGGTGGGGTTTTTTTGGAACATGGAGCAAGATCATGGTGCAAAGATCTAAAGGATAGTGGGAGTGTGGAGGAGCAGGAGGACTCCTTTGAAGACACGTACACTACTTACTGAAATTATTTTCTCAGCAATAATTCATTGATTAATAAGAGCAGTGCAATGTGAATTAGTGAGCTCAGGGAAGGACTAAGAAGAAACTGACCACCCCTAACACAACCAGTTGTAGCTCGATTCCACTGAGCAGGCCCCATTCTGCCCATGTGGCAGGTGAAGTGGGACCAGTCACATGACCTCTCATGGTTTCCTTCTTCTTCTTCTTCTTTTTTTAACACAATACGTTGAATTATCTTTATGTGGTGCTGAGGTTGGAACCCAGTGCCTCACACATGCTAGGCTTGCTCTATCACTGAGCCACAACCCCAGACCCTCTCATGGATTCTCCCAGGAAACTTCTCTGAGTCACAGACCTAAACAGCAATAGGTAGTTATGTGTGCACACAGAGGAAGCAATTTTGTTTGGGACTTTGTGGGTGCCACTCAAGATGGTTGCAAATGATTTTCCTAATACTTATTTTTCATAAGCCTCCAAAAGGATATACTTCTAGTATGGAGGGAAGTAATTTGGAATTGGAGACATTTGTAGTAAATAAAATTATCTGCAGGAACTAAAACCTGTCCCAGTTTTAAGCATTCTTTGAATTTTGGCCAAGGCTCAGGAGGCAGGGACTTCACTAGTAATGTATGGGTTCACTCACCGGTGGAGACCTGAGGGCTTCTGTGGCCCCCAGCCCAAGTGGTCCCTCTCTCTGGCTGCTAATATCCTACATTTCATCATTAGATGGAATTCCATTCTTAGATGGAACTTGGTGTTGAACATTCACTGTTAAAATTCAACTCCTGGTAGAAAGAAAACTTACAAGGCCTTAGGAATATGTGTATCTTAGTATGTGTACATTTGTTAAAATCTGTCTTAGAGGAAGTTGGGAATGGCAGCAATATTCCCAACTTCCCAGAGGAATACTAACCAATCCCCAGTCATGGCAGGGTTTGGGATTCCTCATGCCAAACTAATTCTATGCCCCCAGACAGAGCATGTCCTACTCAAGATGGAAATTTCAGTGGAACAGAATATCCTTTTCTTGAAATCAGTTAGGGTTAATGACAGTATGAGAGAATATTTGGGTTCCTATGTATGATTAAGTATTTGGGAAACTGTCATGATTCCCTTGTAAGGGTTAGTCCTGTCCTGGAAGGCAGAAACATCTTTCTTTTTTCTTCTGATTCTCTTTCACAGGTACATACTGTATATATAAAATCACTCTGCATATAGGATGCATAAATGAACAAAGGAATAAAATGGATACAATAACAGTCTCAAAGAGTTTCCATAACTTCCTAGCACAGAGGGAATAGGAGTTTGTAGAAGTTTCTAGTTTGTTTGAAAAGATAATGTCTAAACTGGGAGAACCAGTGGGAAAGTATTGCATTCACATGGTTTTCTGCTTTCTGCTGTGACTAAACAGATACAGATCAGAGAACTATAAAACTCTTCAGCCCAAAGGAGAATCTATTCAGACTTTCCCATGAGAGGCACACAGTCCACAGAGAACAGGCCACTTAACCAGGACAGAGGCCAGGCCTCCTACTTCCCAGGCTGGTCTTCTTCGGGCTCACTGCTCTCTGACAGTTCATGTGCCTGTGTTAGAGTTGCAGTGAAGCTGCATGTACTAACACCTGCAGGCAGATCACATCTTAACATGCTTGCTCCTCTGCCCTCACCCAGGAAAGTGTTTGCATAGCCCTTCCAGAAGAATTTGGCTGTGAAATGACATTGTTGCATCTTACAGTTGTTTGGTACCATAACTCTAGATATATTAAGTTCAAGGATCAGTCTTACTATCTGACCTCATGGCTTGATTTCTACAGCTACAAATCCAGGCCGCCTCAGAATGAATCAAACCACACTACAGGATAGGTGTCTGGTTTGGTCTGACTCTGGTGAGCAAATGCAGTACTCCCACCTGACTCCCAGAATGTGTTCAACATCAGATTACAGCTTTTCTCTTACTGCACTTGATAAATCTAATAAATCTTGCATCTCATATATAAAGTCCTACGGGAAAATAAACAGCACCTGAAGCTTATCTCCTACCACAGACACTGAAAAAGTCATTTTTTTCTTGTTGAAAGTGTATGCAGCATAATATTTCATGTGTTCACATGAGGTGGGGCTGCTGCACAAATGGAACATGAAAGCGCTGGGAAGCTCTCTAGTCTTAAGACTGCAGGTGCTTTGGTCATTTTCTAACACTGAAATAAGCATGGACTGGAATTTCTAAACTGGAAGAAACCTAGAGGAACATCATTATTCTATTCTCCCCTTATTTTAGAGATGTGCATAAGTGAGAAATGACTTTACCAGGCCTGGGATAAGAGCCAGGCCCTCGGGCTCCTAGACCAGTGCCCACTCTCTGTGCCCTTTCTAGTTTGGTCCATGAGGAAACTGTCAGGCCAGCTCTCTTCCGTACTGCTGGTAACTCAGACAATCCTGTTTCACACAGCTTGCTTCCAAGCATATTCAGAAACAGGGAGAAATGACCAGAAAGGAGAAAGCTGGATGGGCAAGAGAACAGGAAAGGAAGAAGTGACCAAATTCTTGTTCTGCTATGGTTCATCAGTTCTGTAGATTGCTTCAAAAGTAGGGTAGTCAAGAGAATAGTTAATCGAAAAGAACAGAAGTTACCTCAGCCCTGTTAATTAAATAATTAAGAATTACCAAAATCTCCATTTTTTAAAAAAAAATATAAAATGGCACAAACTTATTCTCTCAACTTTTTGTTCTCTACAATATCGGGGGAGCCAAGAGAGCCCTGTCAAGAAACTCTAGTTGGATTTTGGGGAGGGTCATTCTTTTTTTTTTTTTTTTTTTTTCTTCTTACAGCACAGGAATTTTACTTGAGGGTATAAGAATAGAAACTATATTTCCAACACAAATATAGAAGTGTGTATTGTATAAGAAAACAGGATAATGCATACTGGAATTCACTTTTAAACTTCAGAATATGGTAGAACTTGATGGTACAGAGCCAGGTGTGTGAAAGTGTCTCTATTAACCACTGCTCCCCTTGAGAGTCATCTGGGAGAGAAATAAGGGTCTTAGAAACTCCTGCTTCTGCCCATGAACTTCATGCTGACATGGCCCAAGAAATAGTTCCCTAAATGACTTTATTTAAAATGCTCTCTAGGAGAATTCATGATGACAGTCTGGAGAGAAGAACCACTGAGACAGCATGTGCTTACCTTAGAGGTGGACTTTGCTCTGTTCCGTCTTGGCTATTTCATAATTACTATACATTCATGTGTCTTGCTTAATTTAAAAACTTGAAAAGATATGAGAGAAAATTAACTTAAAAGGATTAATTCTGGCTAATACATTGATCATTTATGGAAAGAATGCTGGTCTAGGAGTTGGGGACCTGCTAAAATCCAGCTGTTATCATTTAACATAAAAGGCTGTGTACCCTTTTTATAAAACACACTGGTTGGATTAAATCATTTTCTTCATTCTATATTCCTGATAAGTAAATGGGAAGAAAGCTAATCTAAATTAGACAAGCCTAAATTAAATACTCTACTAATTTAAAATAATTTTCTAACATTAGGGTAAACATGAAGTGTTTATAGGTTAGCCTTGCCAATTTGTTAAAGACTGTAGAAACATCCTTTATAAATTAGGAGAGCTTGCAAGGCATCCTAAGAGTGCTGCAATGTTTGGGTAGATTTCTGGCAACCCCTTCAGAGTTCCAAGCCTTACAGTGCACTAAGTCCAGCATATTTAGAGCTAAAATGGTTTGATGTGTCTTAGTAATTTATCAAAGTTGCTAAAATCAATTTCATGCTTTCTTTCATTTTTTTAGCTATGCTTAAAAAATTTTTTTTTTTTTTTAGTTAAATCTTGTTCAATGAACAGAACAGCTAGGGCTGAGGTAACTTCTGCTCTTTTTGAGAGAGGGTGGAGAAGGAAGGCTATTGTTTGAGGCCAACCAGGTTCTAAGGCACATAAAGTAATTAGCTCATCTTTTAAAAAAATGCAACAAATAATAACTATACACTGTTCAAGACCCTTGCAATTCCCATTTCAGGGAAAAATTCTAATTTATAAGGCTTGGCTATGAGAACTGTTTAATCTTTTCCCTGGATTTACTTAGGTTCTGCTTATGCCAGTGTTCTATTCAGGAGAGGGAAGCCCAGGTGAGTGGCCTTGCTTTTCACAGGAGTCTGGGGAGGGTTGGGGGTTGAAGGTCTGTGTGACAACATCCAGGCAAGGAAGCCAGAATTCTGGGCCAAAGCTGGAATTCTGGAAGCTGAGGTACCTCAGGCAACAAGGACAGGTCAGAGCCTCAGAAAACTGTATGGTGAGAAAAGGCTGCTGTTGTTTCAGTCCTGACCAAGAAAGAGTATATAAACTGGAGAGATTTAGGGACATATAATTGTCCTCCCTGCTCTCAGTCTCCCTCACTCCCAGCTCCTAGACAGAGGTGATACCTCGAGGGTCGCCTCAGGGCCTGGTTTTCATTTCTAGAGTCTCTCCTAAGTCTGAGGCTCCAGAGGAACAAGGACGATTCTGAGCAAGAATGAGTGCTTGGGACAGCTGTGAGGTCGGTGAGCAGACGCTGGCCTCTGCTGAGCACAGGGACCTCATGCGTGCTCTTAAAGCAGCACCCCAAGGCCCCATAGTGAACTTCCATTCTTCTAGGATGGCCTAACACTTTCCCCTGAGTATTGCTTATCTTTTCAAACAGACTAGCAAAACTGCTTGATGATAACAGAAATAAACTTTATGTTGTCCCCTCCGTACAATAATTCCAAATTAAAGTGGAACTGTATTCTTTCCTGTATTTATAAAATAAGTCTGATCAAATGATCTGTTTCTATAAGGTGACATTATTTTCTTTGTGTCTTTCTTTTCGCAATGTTGGGGATCTATCCTGGGGCCTTGTGTGTGCTAGGTAAGTGCTCTTACTACTGAGCTATACCCTCAACCCCATACCACAGCTTCTGTACTTGCTTGGTGATATGGTATGATCATAGTAATTCCTGTACTTATTATTTCAGGGACAAATGTGAAATTAATGTGATTTTTAACCTTAATTGAAAACAAATTTGATATGCATTTTTACTTAATCTTGAGTTTAAAATGAAGCTTGTATTCAGGCAGATTGCAAGACAAATGTCTGGATTTTAGTACAAATAAGAGTAAAAAAACTAATTAAAAGATAAGTAGATGGGGATTTAATCTCTTCAACTTAAAATCCCTTAGCTTGGATCCTTCATTAGAAAAGCTTCACAGAAACAAGCTGTAAACATTCTCAATAATTAAACATGAATGTATGATCCATGATAAAACATGGCCCTTAGGCCATATGTTTAAATATACAAAATTACATGTGCACTCGATTCCCTCTTGTTGTTTTAAAAGCTCCATCTTCCAGTGAAATGCATTTGTGTAATTATCTTATTGCTTTATCTCTACCATGGATCATATTAAAAACTGCTTCTTCCCATAAACTGTGAAGTATTAATTGATAAGCCACAGGGAACTTACACTATAACATGTCCTTACCAAAATGCCGTTGTGTGGGTTTATGAGGACTGAATTATTCATCAGAATCTTTTCATATAATGTCACTGCAAGTTAAGACTTAAGAGATGTTAGAGCACCTACAGGATACAATTTATTTATAAATTTTACTTATAATCTTACTTGTAAACCAGCAATTACCTCAGTTTAGTTCCTGAACTTTTTTAAAAAAACATTTTTTAAATATTTTTTTATTTGCTTTAGTTGTACAAAATGCAATGCATTTATGTTTACGTGGTGCTGAGGATCGAACCCGGGCCGTGCACGTGCTAGGCGAGCGCTCTACCACTGAGCCACAACCCCAGCCCCAGTTCCTGAATTTTTGATACTCAATAATGACAATTCATTCATTAGCCCCATCAATTGTGGACACAGAAGAATATTCATGAACCCATGAAATGGTCTAAATTGACCTTCCGATTTGTGATGTGGGGGGGAGAAACTAGTTTGGGAATAAAAATGTGGGTCTTAGTTCCACCTTTCTATTACAGGGGGCCCTTCTTCTCCACAGTTTCTGTTATCTATGGATTTAACCCATCAAAGATAAAAAATATTTGGAAAAAAATTGTACCTTTAGTAAACACATATAAACTTATTATTCCTTAATAACAACACAGTGTAAAAACTATTTACATGGTGCTTACATGGTATAGGTAGATGATTTAAAGTGTGTGATTTAAAGTGTATCAGTAATCTGCAAGTACTAATCCATTTATACAAAGGAATTGAGCATCTGAGGATTTTGATATCTGTGTATGGGGGGTTGTCCTGGAACCAGTCCTCCATGGATACTGAGTGTTAACTGTAATCAATACTTTGGCAAGGTACTTTACCTCTCTAGGATCATTTCTATAAATTCTAAAATAAGGACTTGGATTAGTGGAGGGTTAAGATTTCTTCCAGTTATAAAACTTCACTTGGGTTCTACAATGTGTGTTCAGAAAGCACAAAGATAATAGCTAGCCTGTTTTGATTCAGGTTAGGAATAAAAACCAAAGAACTATGATTTGCAATGTTCAGATAAATAACATATGGTCCTCTCCCTACACACAAGCCTTTGGTTTTCTTCCTATTAGGCTTGGCAGATGAAATTTTGATCACTTAAAAAAGCTGCGGGGGCTGGGGTTGTAGCTCAGCGGTAGAGCGCTCGCCTGGCACGTGCGCAGCCCGGGTTCGATCCTCAGCACCACGTAAAAACACATTGTGTACAAATAAAAGCCTATATATGTGTGTGTGTGTGTGTGTGTGTGTGTGTGTGTGTGTGTGTGTATACATATATATACATACATACACATATATATATATCTATATATATATATATATACACACACATATATATATATAAAGCTGCGGTTTGTGATTAGAACAACGATGGGCTGGAGGGGTTAGCCAACCTGGAGGGGATTGGCAGACTCAGCTCAGCTCACCTTGGCCAAAGAACAGTTAGTGCCTGGTCCAAACCAAGAACTGTTAATCACTGCCCACTTGGGATATCCTCCAACTAATGAGTTACTTAGGTATGTGTCATTTTGTATGTGTTCTTCTGTACTTTGTTAAAAGTAGAATGAACTGTTAATTAAAATGTTTTGTCAGAAGTCTCATTATAACAGGATTTGATATAGCATAGTCCTGAAACACATGGTGTGACTAAACCCCATATTCCAGGCTTCCTCCTTGCTTTCTAAATGGGAACAGGTGGTGGTTGTTTAGCATCGGGTCATGGCCTACTAATATCCTTAATGCTGACTTTCAATCCTCTTCAAGAATTCTACCTTCACTTTATTTCATATTTATTTAAAAAGGATGAGAGAGTTAGTCGGAACCAAGACTAGCTTTCATAGGACTTCTTCTCTTTCCCAAGTTCCTTCCATTCTTGATGCTAAGTGAGCAGGTGGTTAGAAAGGGAGTGGTTCAGGCCTGGGGTTGTAGCTCAGAGGTAAAGCACTCGCCTAGCATGCATGAGGCACCAGGTTTGATCCTCAGCACCACATAAAAATAAAATAAAGGTTATAAAAAAATTTAAAAAAGAAAGGGAGATGATTCAAAGGTGAATGAAGGATGTTCATTTCAAGGGTTTTCTTATTTTTCTACTTTTACAATCAGAGTCTTGGAAGATACCAGGCAGTCCTAGAACCCTCCTCCAGGCCTGAGGAGAGTTAATGCATAGTCTTGAGCTTGCTACGAGGGCAGGGAGAGGCATCTGGGGTGCTCGTGGAGCGTGATGTGGGCACACACGCATGCACTGATGGGCGGGAGTGAGTGCTGCCAGCTTCCTTAACCACGCTTCCCCACCCTGGCTGACAGGGACTGGCTTACTTTGTTCAGAAAGACAAGTAAAATACACACTTAGCTGAAAATGGTGCGACAATTTCAAGTGAAGGGAAAGAGGGGGCTGGAGGAAGCAGAGAGTAATAAAGGTAGTGTTATTCTTGACTTTTGGGGGAAGTGTTTTTTTCTGTGTGAGGGGAATTGTGTAAATGTTAAATAGTTGTGATAGCATGCTACCACCACAGTGGATTTTATGTCATAGTGAAATCATGTCTGAGAGCTGTCCAATGAGTTACTGCTATTTTTTAAAAATCTACCATTCATAGAAAAAAAAAATAGGTACTGGCAAATGCTGCCCTCTCAAATATATTGATTTCATACAGAATTGAATATTTACAACCTGAACTGGAACACAAGGCTGCAATTCAGAAATCATTCAACAGATTTGAAAGTTTTGATGTCAGAAATTGTTCTTTTCAGGGCCATTTAGTAAAATGTAACCCTGGTTAAATAACAGTTGGTGCTGGACTTTACTGCTTATGCTGCCCATGTAGGTTGAAGACACACACGCTCTGTGTGTTGGTCATTTTGCTTTTAACAAAGTGCTAAGCCATAACGGAATCCACTCTTCATACAATAGTTACTGCAACCCTGCCAAGCAGTTAGTCACCCTTACTGTAGATATTTAAGGGCCTCGCAGATGAAACTGTGTTCAGAGAAACAAGGGTGAGTTGAGATGGAGACATAGTGCTTGTGATCTGAAGTCCCTGGAAAGCACTTGATCCCCATGACATGGATGGCTAAAGGCTTCTGACCTGATTAAAAATGAGGACTCATATAAGAAATGGCTTTATTAGAAAAAACATGTAGTGTACACGTGGCTAATTTCTATTATGGATATACTGTTTGGCTATTTTGTCATTAAAATCTGATACAGGGCTTAAACTTCTTTAGAAGTTAGTGGCATTTCTTCCTATTCTGTCATGTAACCTCAGGAGGCGTTATCTTCATGTGATAGATGCCTTCTTTTCTTTTCATAATTACAGTTAATCAGTAGTTTAGCACTGGCACAAAACACAGAGGGAATTCCTTAGGTAGTGCTGAATGTGTAAGACGTCACTCTCCCAACCCCAGAATTGGGCACAGGTATGCCACTTGTAGAGTTTTAAAATCCCCTATTACCACTCCAGTCCCACATTATTATTACCTAGTAATTAAATTAATGCAATAATCTGTAACCTAACAAAACCTCTGAATGAAGTTTCTTTCTTCTCCTTTTTTCCTGTTAGATGTGCAATTCCAAGCAAATCTGCAGTGTGCAGTATTGATTTCCAGTCTCCTTTCAAACTCCCTCGAGTCTGTGCTATTAAACTGAGACAACCACATCAAGATAGAGTCTGTCATATGATTCCCTGAAGCACAGAATGAGGAGGAGACTGAGCAAACACGACCCGGGAAGGCACCAGTTGAACCAAGACAACTCTGTAAGACAAAAATATGCAGTTTTAAGCATTCATGTAGCACTAGCAGATCACCACCTATATGCTGGGAGGAATCTGCTCTGCATTCAAAAGCACTTAGAATAAATGCACCTTGGAAGGCTTGGAAACTGGCTTTCAATAAACAGTGATGATCTGGAGACTGAGTGATGTGTGTAACATTATAGGGCTTTCATGTGGAATATTTTAAATCAATATTAGTAATAACTTTTCATCAATTTATCCACCTTGACTTGGGTTGCAAATCAATCCACTACTTCAAAGAAAAAATTGATTACCTTTAAGTGTTAGTTTGTTAATTCTTTAAAAATATTTTTTAGTTGTCAATGAACTTTATTTATTTATATGTGGTGCTGAGTCACAACCTCAGCCTTGTTCATTGTTTTTTGAAGTACCCTCTATCACCATCACTCTTGTCCTTGTTTAGAAATGTCTGAATTAAAAAGACAAATAGGAAAATCACCTGAATTTCAAGATAATACTTTTATATTTTTGGGGTTTTACATATAGAAATATGTATTTCTCCACAGAAGTATTAAGTAGTAATCACTGAAAACTAGATTAGGAAATATATGGAAACATAAAAACTAAAAAAAAAAAAAAAAAAAAATCAATCATAGTTCTACCCCTAGGAGAGACCACTGTGAGTATTTTGGTTTATTTCTTTCTAGTTGTCTCTTCTACTAGCATGAATGGTTATTATGTATGATGTCAATTATTGGAAAACCTACAGAAGTCATTTAAACAGGCAATTCTACTGTTACCTGACTTAATGGTATCAAGGATCTGCTTCTCCAAAAATGCTCTCTTAGGTAGGCCGGGCGCGGTGGTGCACGCCTGTAATCCCAGCACTTGGGAGGCCGAGGCAGGAGGATCGCGAGTTCAAAGCCAGCCTCAGCCATGGCGAGGCACTTAGCAACTCAGTGAGACCCTGTCTCTAATAAAAATACAAAAAAGGGCTGGGGGTGTGGCCCAGTGGTCGAGTGCCCCTGAGTTCAATCCCTGGTACCACAAAAAAAAAAAAAAAAAAAAAAAAAAAAAAAAAATGCTCTCTTAGGAATTAAGGACTAATTGGACAATTTGGGGCCACTTGCTCCCAACGTATTCCACCCAACTGTGGCTTCCCCTGGCTGCTTCCTAGAGCTCCAGGGACCCTTGAGCATCAACATTTGTTGAGCTTCTGCTATCCCAACAGCACGTGCCCATCAATCCCAAGGCTTTGAAGTGAGCAGCTCCTTGTCAGTAAAGAGCTTATTGTTGGTGGTTGGGGACAACTTCTCTAGATGAATATCCATTTATCATATCCAATGAAAATGAACAGGGGAAACATTTCTTTTTCTTTTGGTCACTTGCATAGGTTTACATTTTGCTTTATACTTCTACTGAATGCTAACACTCTTAATCTTCAAAATCATCCTAAAGATTTCCACACTGCTGCTTTAGTTTAATCCATAATTCATATGGTCTAAAAGAGCAATTTATGCTCAGGAATAGAAATCAGAAAACTGACCAATAAGGGGCAGCAACAGGTTTTTTTATTTTTATTTTCCACAAAAGCAGCTGTCTTGTCTCTCAGTTACTACATTAAAAATAAAGAAAAAAAAGTTGGGCATGTTATTCTCCAGTGTGAAACAAAGATGTATATTTTAATGGCATTTTTATACAAAGCTGTTTCCTGTGCTTTACTTAGATTCCATATAACCTAAAGTACTCTGAAAAGCTGTGACCTCTGGGATCTTGTCTTTATTCTGATATTCCTTGAAATAACACACCAAACATTTTTTTTTTTTTTGCTTTTATATTAACCATATAACTTGGATTTCTGATGATAATTTTACTAAGGAAAGATGATGTAGTAAAAAAAAAAGAAGAAGAAAAAAAGCAGTAAAATATAGACAAAAACATATTGTCTGTATTAGTATTAAGAGAGGACTTTGACTTCAAGGCTGCATTTTAAGCAATAATTCAAAGAAAGTATGGTAACTAACACCATGGTCTATGACAATGACGTTTTCTAAATCATAGCAATCATAATTTATGGGAGCTAAAGCAACACGAGGGTGGCAATCATCAACTTGTAGTTTCTATTCTTCCACTGAGGAATTTGTCAAATACTGCCAAAGCAGACCGTTTATTTCATCAGAGTTGTAAAATTACCCCTTCTACCTGGGTCAGATGAAATCTCTAAAAATGCTTCATAATTGCTCTTTAATATCACAGTTTGTTGATTGGTTTTTACTGTGTGCTCCTCTCTGAAAGGCAAATCCACATTTCAGTAAATCACTTGTCTCAATCAACTGCAAGTGTTCTTTGAAATTACTTGCCTTTTCAGAAACCAGAAGGTCAGAGACAGGGAAACAGCTACATTTTCCCACTGAAAACCATTTACAGAAACCACAGTTTAGGTGCTCTAATAAGCAGGAAATGGTTTGCTTAAAAATTTAATTTGGCTTAACATTTGCAGAGTCAATCGCTGTCCTTTCTAAGCTCAATGTCATAGTGCCACTCACTAGCACTCCTTCCCTCTGCTGCTCACTGGAGGAAAGCCAAATCCATGCTCGGAGGTGGGACCACACAACTCGTTCTGCCTTTGTAGGTTCTCTGTCATCCACCACACCACAGTTGGCCCTCTGTTGGTCAATCTGCAGTTACGTGCCACCTTTCCCTCAGTGTGGTGGGCTCTGCTAGTGGCAGTGCTCAGCAGGGACTGAACTCATTGGGAATTTGCTCATCTTCTTACCTCTTCCTTCCAGAAGCACCGTCACATTCTTCACCTCGTCTTCCCTCAGTGAGGCCACACTTTCCGCTTTAACCACTTGCAAGTGCTTGTTGGTTTCCAGTTACCACCCTCCAGAACCACCTTCTCCTTTCTTTCATGACGATTTAACAAAAATGTCTCCATTTAAACCCAGGGTGAGCAGCCAGCTGACACCTCTATACCCCAGCTTAAAAGCCTGTTCTCTTGGTGTCAGCTAATTACCCAGTTATTATTACCACCACCACACTGCACCAGTGTACTTCTTAGACATAAAATTACCTCTCACTACACCACATCTGTTGAACCTGACCTTTGTTCTCCTGATAACCATTAGACAATGCGTCCCACCTCAGTCAGGCCCCTAAGTCTTTTAGGTAATGGTGCAACCTCAAAATCACAGTAAGCCACTTCAAAATCTTTTTGTTTTTAGGCAAAAATTGATGCAAAGCTTATAAAAAATACCAAATAACACAAACCACAAAATATAAAACAGAATACATTTCAGAGCACATAAAGGACATAACAGCATTTGAAAATTGATTTTGTATATGAAGTTATTAGAAAAAAGCATCACTGTGCTGTCTCAACTCACTGAGATTCTCAAAGCAAACACTGTAGGAAGCAACTCAGTTTTACAAATATGTTTATATTAGGGATGAAGATGAAGTAACTTTTTTTTTGTTTTGAAAGTGACCTTCAAAAATCTAAGAAAAACTCTAGGAAACTTCTGACATGGATCCAGGTACCCAAAGAGAACTGAAATAGGATGTGGAGACACTGGGACCTAGGGCTCCAAATAAGCCAGTGACTTTGGTATAGGAGCCTAAGCCTGAGTAACAGTTGCCCTCAATGACAGCAATGGCCCTAATCTGCAACAAGTCGCCAGTGGAAAAACTACCTTGCTAGTGAAGGCATTCTAATGGGTCATTTTGGGAATAGCTGCATAGTCCTGAAAAATTATCTGATATAGTCACCCCAGATAGCACTCTGTGGGTGGGGGAAAAAAACCCTAGTCAAGAAGCTTAGTAGTGGGCTGGGGTCGTGGCTCAGCGGCAGAGCGCTCGCCTAGCACGTGCACGGCCCGGGTTCGATCCTCAGCACCACATACAATTAAACGCATCGTGTACAACTAAAGCAAATAAATAAATATTTTTAAAAATCCTTAAAAAAAAAAAAAAAAGAAGCTTAGTAGTACCTTGAGAAGTGACCAAAAGCACTACAGATTTTTATGATTAAAAAATCAGAACTTAGCCGGGCGCGGTGGCGCACGCCTGTAATCCTAGCACTTGGGAGGCTGAGGCAGGAGGATCGCGAGTTCAAAGCCAGCCTCAGCAATGGCGAGGCACTTCGCAACTCAGTGAGACCCTGTCTCTAATAAAATACAAAAAAGGACTGGGGATGTGGCCCAGTGGTCGAGTGCCCCTGAGTTCAATCCTCAGTACCAAAAAAAAAAAAAAAAAAAAAAAAAAAAAAAAAAAAAAAAATCAGGACTTCTTCTCAGGCATGGTGTTGTGCACCTGTAGACCCATAGTACTCAGGAGGCTGAGGCAGGAGGACTGCTTGAACCTAGGAGATTGAGTATAGTCTGGGCAACACAGTGAGACCCTGTCTCTTAAAACTACAAACAAAAGAAAACAAAACAAAACACCAAGACCTTCTTTAAAAAAAAACAAAAAAAAAAAAAAAAACAGGCCTTGTAATCATGTAACTAATACTTGAATTTTTACTTGTAACTACTGGGTGAGTTGTTCAAGTTTTAAAGTTGCTGAATTAGGACATTTGAATACTGGCTCAATTGGAAAGGGATTCAGTTTATCATAAGAAAATGTTTAGGAGGGGAGGGAGGGGGAGAGAAAAGAAAAAAAAAAGTGGTTGAATGAGACGGATACCATTTTCCTTAATGCATGATTGAAGACCTGAATTGTACGAATATACTTTGTATGCAAACAGTTGTATGTAAAAAGATACTAAATATATTAAAAATTATAAAAATAAAATTAACAACAACAACAAAAAAGAAAATGTTTAGGGTACTAGGCTGCCGAACTAGAAGTTATTTTTAGGAAACAGTTTTACAGAATTATCAGATTTGTTATTTGTATATTATTATATCTGACTCCATAAAGAATGGGGCCCTATGCTGCAGGATTTTTAGGACAGGATCAATTAATCATATGTGAAAAGAATTTCAAGACTGATTTCATGGTTCTAATGACCTTGGCCTTAGAAATGTTGGTATCTTTGTGTGTATTCTTTTTTTAAAAAAATAATTTTTAGTTGTAGATGAACATAATGCCTTTATTTATTTACCTTTATGTGGTGCTGAGGATTGAACCCAGTGCCTCACCCATGCTAGGTGAGTTCTCTACCACTGAGCCACAAGCCCAGCCACTCTTTGTGTGTATTCTTATACATACCCACAAATATATACATAAGAATACTTCTTTAAAGAAGTTTTTAAAACAGAAGCCTAGATATTTAAATTCCTAACATCAACCAGCTAATCATCTAGAAGAAAACAAACACTTGGTGAGTGCCAGCTACTCCTTGGACATATATGCTCTTTCATACAAATCATCTCATCAACTATCCAAAATGCCAAAGTTTAGTGAGACACCCCCATGTCTCAGAAATTATACTGATGGATTAAGATTACTATTTCAGATTTCATTTGGTCACAACAGTCACAGAGTTTAGGCAGAAACCTTTTAATGCCTGTTCAGGTATGTGTAAGACCATGTGATCAGAAACCACCTAAAAAGAGGGAAGGCTTTTTAAATCCCAGCCAAATAAATCCCTGATTGTATTTGTAAGATAAGAATTAGTTAAAATGGGGTTTCTTCTGTTACTTAGCAAAGAAATAAAAATTTCTGCCTGTAGCATTTGGCCACTGTGAATCTGCAAAATGAGGAGTGGACACTAACTGATATCAGTTACAGTTAAGTTGTGCCAGATGACAATCTCTATTGGACAAATCAAAAGCTATAGCTGGACCTAGGAGAGTGACAGATACTCTACTGACTTAGTGAAATGCTCAGGGGACAATCTAGTTTGTTGTTAATTACATTAAGATTCTATCATTTGGATGCTTTTGGCATTTCGGAGAGAATGCTATCCCTGAAGTTGTCTAAAACCCAGGATGATTCTGTTTCATTGCTTTGAAAGTTTTAAAAATTTATTGTCTAGTCAAGGAGGTTAACAGGTTATTATTTTAGTTATAAGCCTGTCACAAAGTTCTTTATAAACAACGAGGCCTCTTGGAAAGTGTCATATTTTAGAGCACTTCTTATATTGAGCAACCTCTTATTCATCCCTGTGGCTTTAAACTACATACATCCTCTTGACATTAATTTACACTCAGCACTGGTCCTCAGTAAGAAGCTGAATATTAGAATTACCTATCTGTCCAGGGGGTGGGTTGGGAAGAGATTTTTTAAAATACAAATGCTCAGCCTCCATCAGGTTAGTTCAGAAATTCTGGGGATGAGGATGAGCGTGCATGTAGGCTGCAATACATTTCAAGAAACATAATTGTGGATTTTGTTTTTATTGGCATGTGAATACATAATTTTAGTGAGCATTCTCCATATAAAATTCCTACACATTAATGCCATGAACCTCTCCAATATCATATTGAGATAGCAAATAAAAATTAAATTTCTTACCTGTATGATAAAATGTGAGAAAAAATAAAAGTACTCCCATGAACATATTACTTAAAAAAGTGACGACTCCACAAGTAATTCCTTCTGGAACCGGGTAGACAGTTTCCACAAAAAGCTCAAAAAATATAGGTACACTGCTATTCAAGAACACTCCCAGGAGAATACAGGAGGCATACAATGTCACTGAAATAAAAACACAAACATTTTAGTTCCATAACAGCAGCAATGAGTCATAGCAGATAGATCTTGTGGATGTTCTCTTTCATAAGTACCAACTCTGGAATTCCATCTCTCTTCAGTGGTAGTTCATAATGTTTGACAAAGTATCCTACATCTGTCAGCTCTTGGCTCAGATTTTCTGGAATAAGTTTGAAAATGTTTTGTTGCTGAATTATTACCAGTTTATTTGCTTTACCTTTCTGGTGGATTATTCCACAGCACAAAAACAATATGCCACTGTAAAATAATGAAAAGAACTCCCCTCTGTTATACTAAATCTACTCATTTTGCAATTTTAAAGATAGCTTAATATCTAAGATTAAATGTAAGAAACATTAAATGTAACTGAAAATTATGCATTTAAAGAGACTGGTTCAAAATAGCTTTCAAATACAAAATAAATATCAGTATGCAATTCCTAGAGAAATGCTTACAATAGGATTAGTTCTCAATTTTGGAAGGAGTTTTGTTTCAATGATTTCTTTTTAAATAAGGAACTATTTCATCCAGAATATATATAAATTTATAGCAATTAGGATTCCAGGTCAGCCCCCAAAAGTCCATTAACAAGATTCTGCAAAGAAATCTTTTGATAAAGTATGTTATTCTTAAAAAAATAATTATTTAGGGAAGTGTACTTCATTCTAAAAAATTTCTTCCTTGCTAATGTCTATCTACAAACTTTCACTAATTTGAAGATAAAACCAGACTCCATGAAGGAAACTGATTCTATTTAGAAAACTAAAACTGATGCCTATATCCTAACAAAGATATCACACCAGCTGATAAAAAAGAGTAGAATTTATTCTAAGTTTAAGGTTATAAGAAATTTATTTTAACAAAAATATTTGTTAAGAAAAAGATTCCTGGGGCTGGGGCTGTAGCTTAGTAGTATAGTGCTTGCCTAGCACGTGTGAGGCTCGGGGTTCGATCCTCAGTACCACATAAAGATAAATAAATTAAAAAATAAAGTATTAAAAAAAAAGATTCCCCCCTCCACCACCTTCTCTCTCTCTCTCTTTTGGGTACTGGGGATACTTTTTCCACTGAGCCACATCCCCTGCCAGGTTTTAGTTTTGAGACTGGGTCTTGCTAAGTTGCTCAGGGCCTTGCTCAGTTGCTGAGGCCTGCTTTAAACTTGCAATCCTCCTGCCTCAGCCTCCCAAATTGCTGAAATCACAGGCATTTGTCATGGCAACCAGTTACAAAAAATGTATCTTTATAGGAACTGCAGGAGGTAAGGGAGTGCCATTAAATCTGTTATGTACTATTTATAGGCTAATAGAGCACATCAAATCCCCAGAACTTACTATTACTGACTACAATCATTAACAGTCAGTCCATGACATTGTCATAGGGGTAAAAATAGTACCCACTGATTTCTAACAGAATTCCTCTAACCTCACTGCTGCATCCCTCTCCAGTTACATATATAGGCCTTCCAAGATTATGAAATATTTAGTATATTCTAATAGTGTAAATAAATGGTAATTACTTTGACTTCCTTTTATTTCTTAAAATAGAAGATAGATATGAAAATAGAGAACAAAAGAATGATTTAGTGAATGAAGAACATACTGCTGCTGGGCTGGGATTGTGGCTCAGCGGTAGAGTGCTCACCTAGCATGTGGGCGACCCGGGTTCGATCCTCAGCACCACATACAAATAAAATGCATTGAATAAAATGCATTGTGTACAACTAAAAGCAAATAAATAAAAATGTTTAAAAAAAAAAAAAAAGAACATACTGCTGGGTCACATAGTGACCAAATCATTCACAGAATTACATGGGAAGCATTGAATAGTTATATAAATACCATTTAAAACATGACATAATTTTGAAGACACTCTTAAAAACAAAGCACAACCTAACAACTTTTGATCACTATATATTTGTTAGACATAGATCTCACAAATCAATGTACTCTACTAATACATGACTCATTAGTGTACATTTGGAAATCTAGGAATGGAATATCACTTTTATAGAGTACTGTTGTCAAAACACTTTACAATAATATATTGATCAATCAGTGGTAATCAGGCCAGAAAGGACTATTGACCAAATACAGTTGAGCCTAGGAGTTCAAAACAAGCAAAATACTGAAATAAATGAGAAGAAAAATCAAGCTTTTAAGGACCAGCAAGTGCTATTTCTGAGTACAGATTCACAAACTACTAATGAAATTAGCTGTTTTAATAATCCAGTCTATGTTATTTTGTGTTATTATTTCTGAAGGAACTATACCCTACATATAATTGTAATCAGGCAAATTAAAATATAATAGTTAAAAAATAATCGTAATCTATATACAATAGAACTATATGTGGTAAGAGAAAGAATAAAAATACAATGGTAAAGCATACTGAAAGGGGATTATTGGTGTAGGGATTTGAAAAAAGAGATTTTATTCCATTGATTTTTGTCAAGCTTGGTACAAAAAAAATGAGACCTGGGATGTATGAGAAGAGTAGTGATTAGTGAAGCTGGGGCCTTGCCTTGCCTGGAACCCCTTAAGACTAGGCAGCTCCCTCAGCCCTCATTTCATGCTCATTAAGTATCTCTGAATTTTGGTTTTCTAGGTATTTAAATTCTGGGAGTGACTTGGAAAAAAGGGTATAAATAACTGTCCTTGGAAAGATAAAAATTTGTATAGTGTTTAAACTTTGTTGATTAAACTACAAATAGTTCATCTTTTGGTGGGTATCAAAACAAAATAAATGTGCTTACTCTTTGAGTCAGTAATTCTACTTCTAGGAATTTATTCTACAGCTATGCAGGCATAGGTACACAAAAAAACACTCACCAAATATTGTTTTAATATGAACAGATTAAAAACAAGCTAAATATCAATAGGGAGTTTGTTGGTTAAACATTCATGAAACATTCAAACAAAGGTGTATTGTGTAACCATTAAAAATGAAGTGACAGGTTGAGGATGTGGCTTAGTGGTTAAGTACCCCTGGGTTCAATCCCCTATGCCAAAAATAAATAAATAAGTACATAAAAAATAAAAAAGTAACTATAAATACCAATATTAAGGATATCTAAGATATATAAGTGAAATTTAAAAAGATGCTGAAAAGTATGTTTTATGTAAAAAAATGATGTTCACCCATTATCTGTTTGTAAAGGTATAGTATTCTCTGTGAAAAGAAGAGATTTGCAATCAGAATTGTCTTTAGATGGTAAGTTGGGGGGCCACAGAATAGAAACTTTTCACTTATACACTTTTTCTACCATTTGAATTTTTTACTATATGCAGATTTTACCTATTTAACAAAATAGAGATATTTCATTGCAAACTAATACATTGACATCTGATACAACCCTACTTTAAGTGTTTGTTAGATGCTTAACTCAGATGGTTTTCACTGGAGAGCTGACCCCAAAGACCTGATGTCCACCTAGGAGCATATATCCCAGCTCTGGTACAAAATCCTTGAGATAAATATTTCCACTTCACTTATTAGAATTCCTATAATATGTATGTTTTAGTCAGCTTTTTTTTTGCTGAGACTAAAGGACTTGATCAGAACAACTGAAGAGGGGGAAAGTTTTATTTGAGGGCTCACGGTTCCAGAGGTCTTAGTCCATAGAAGGCTGGCTCCATTTCTAGGGCCTCAAGATGTGGCTGAACATCATGGTGGAGAGTGTGGCAGAGGGAAGCAGCTCACATCATGGTGTTCAAGAAGGGGGGGGTGGGTAGAGAGAGAGACTCCATTTTCCAGATACAAAATGAGTATATACCATATATACAATATGGGTATATACCCCATAGCTACGTCCTAATTTCCACCTCCTCCTGCCACACCGTTCCACTTCAATTAATCCCATTAGGGATTAATTCACTTATTGGGTTAAGACTCTTACAACCCAATCACTTCTCCTCTGAACCTTCCTGAATTGTCTCACATGTGAGCTTTTGGGGGACACCTCACATACAAACCATAACAATGTAGTATGAAGGGGCTATTATATGTGGGATAAATTATATGTATGATAAATCGATGATATAACTATTCTGAGGCCAGTTATAAAAAAAACAGGCTGGGGAAAAAAACCTCAAGCTGGGAATGTTAACTCAATGGTAGAGTACTTGCCTAACAAGTGCAAGGCCCTGGGTTTGATTCCCCAGTACCACTGCACTTAGCTGCCTCAAACTTTTGTTTGCTTATTTTATTACTATAAAAGTGATACCCAAGAAGAGTTTTTAAAAACACTGCATGGATATGCTGAAATTATTTGAAACCATTCCAGAAACTAAAACATTAAAATAATTTACACAGGAAAGGGTTAAATGAAGATCTTCATGATCAGAATAGGTGAAAGACAGCAGTGTCAGGACTGATTTAATATATTCCCCAGTGTTCTGGAACATGCATAACATAGAAGCTGATTGTTACAAGTCTGAATTTGACTTCTATTTGAATTTTCAGTTTAAAGTCTGATATATCCAGTGGGTGAATGTCATCTGCTGAAAGCCAGGCAGACAAGATAATTTCCTGCTCGTCAGAGAGAGTTCAAACCATACGATCCTTAAATATTTCCATGACTTTCTGTAATGCTGATACTAAAAATTATAATAAACTGCCTTTCAATTAAAAAGTCAAGGCAATTTAGCGGAACAAAACACAGCTGAAGTGCTGATGCAGATTTTTTTTTTTCAAAGAAGCTAATGACATTTTCTGGGTCCACAATTTAGACTGCAAAAAACAAAGTCCTGTTTAGCACAAAATCTAGTTGCAAAGGATGTATTTCAAGCAAATGAATTAGACCATAAGCCTGAAAGTTCTCATTCCCATGACAAACCAGATTATTAAACTTCAGGGAAAGAAAACTATTTTTATTAACTAAAACACTCAAACCTTAGGTGATAAGCAGCTATAAAACAAGTCACAAGCCAGGCGCGGTGGCGCACGCCTGTAATCCCAGCACTTTGGGAGGCTGAGGCAGGAGGATCACGAGTTCAAAGCCAGCCTCAGCAATGGCGAGGCACTTAGCAACTCAGTGAGACCCTGTCTCTAAATAAAATACAAAAAAGGGCTGGGGATGTGGCCCAGTGGTTGAGTGCCCCTGAGTTCAATCCTTGGTACCAAAAAAAAAAAAAAAAAAAAGTCACAAAATTCCCAGTAAGAGTCATTCCACTCAGCAGCTAGTGAGATTCTCAAGACACCATTAATAACAATAACAACTCGATAATCTTGGATTTATATAAATTTTCTAACATTTTCAAAACCGCCTTCACTTTTATTTGCTCATCCTATCATCTTTTTGAGGCAGGTAAATTAAGTGACCAAAGTTCTGAAAGTAAAAAACAGCTTATTTAGATACAATGTAAATTAACAGTGTTAATAATAATATAATTAAGGCTTACAGATCCTAGCATGTTTTCTACCAAGCCATAGTATCATATTGGAGAAAAAAAAAAAAGAACGCCAAGGCTTGGTACTATTTTATTCAACAGGATTTACACAAATGGCATGCTCTCCACATCTGTATTCAACAGAAAAGCTGGAAATGATTGTTCATAATACAGATGACAGAATCAAAAGTAGAGAGCATCAAAAGGTTACAAACAAAAAGATGAATTTTAATCATGATGAATGCAAAATGGGTTGAAAACTATCACCTAAGTACGCAAGAGGGAAAGCTTAGCTCGGGCTTTTCCTCAAAACTAATTGTCAGACGCCTGTTTCAGGTAAGCTGCTACTCTAGAGCAGTAAACAGACATACTCTATCCTGATGTCACCCCCAATCTGAAAGAATATGACCAACACCTTCTGGCTCAGCAGCCACTTATGTGTATAATGTTAAGAAAAAGCCATGTCTAATAATGAACACCAACAGCTTCCCAGCCTCAGGTTGAGTGAAGCTAGCCCTAGGAAATCTGTTTTAAGAACTCTGACACACTAGGGGAGGTTAGAGAGAGGAACCAGGTTGGTCAGTGGTGTGGAACCCACATCCAATGAAGAACGGCTATTGACCTGCAGTTGTTTAGATGAAAGGCTAAGGCCAGACAGGACAGATGTCTTCAAATGTTTTGAGGACCATCATGGAGAGGGAGGGAGAAGACTTGCCCTCTGGGAGCTTGTTGCTCCAAATCAGTGGTAACTCACTGGTGGGGCGAGGCAGTTTCTAGGATCTAGGGCTGACCAACTATATGATAGGTACTATGTTCCCTTGTTGGAGATACTGTAGAGATGTAGTCAGATGAACATTCATCTGGTAGGCTAGAAGAAATTAATTTATTGAATGATAAATTTTATCAGATGATGATAACCTTCCTTATCAGAGTAAGGTTCAGTTAAGCAGATGAGTAACAAATATAAATTCATGTAGCAAGGAGAGCTTAACCAGGATATAAAAAATAAAATCTTACAGGTGTTTCTAGGTGGATGAGAATAGGTTTACAATTTTATTAAGAAATAAGAAACACTATAAAATAAACCAACAGATTTTTAGTATGAATTATCTTGAGGATTAGAATTAAGAAATTTCCCTAAAAGGTTTATAATACTAACACACTTAATACACTTTCAATATTGAGCATACTTATTGAAATTTAGGATCAAGTAGGAAAGTTAACTAGGATTTATTAGATTAGACATTTATTGTTACAACTGTTTCACAGTCTAAATTAAACTTGACATTGTAAGTTAAAATATTTCTTTTGGAAATAAAGACATGTGTAAAAAAACAGTAAGTAGTGGTGAGAAATATTCACAATGTTAACTACATACTTTTTGCATAGGTTTTGAGCATGTTGAATATATAAAATACATACACATAGATATATATCCACAAATATACATTTCTATATCACTGAGCTGTCCCTCTCCTCTCAGTGTCACATTTTCTTCTTAAAAAGTGACTGCTATGGCCTTCAGAAACTACCATTAATTAAAATATGCTGTATGTGTAACTATGGTTCTAGAAGAGGATGGGCCATATTCTGCTGCCACTCATCAGTGGCTATGATTTTCTTTCTGTGTAATTAATCTGCAGGTGTCCTTGTTTAGCCTCTTTGTTTACATACTTTAGTCCTATAAAGGTAGACTGTTACATTTAGAGTCCCTCCAGGCTGAAAGGTAAAATAATTACCTTGAAATGAAGTGTAACTAGTAATCCTTGGAAAGAATGGGCCCAGAGTGTAGACTGGTTGTGAAATCAGATATTATTGGTACTTATATATTGGTATTTATCAGTAACTTTCCAGCTCCTAAAGAATTATTTATGGTTCTGAAGAAGACAATGCAGTATTAAATCATGGAATGCTGACTGATCACCTGGTCAAAACAATCACCTGCAAGAAACATGAATTCTGCCAGAAGGCTTATTTCTCTTATTGAAAGTCTCCATGGTAAGCATTACATGATCTTCCTTGAATGTCCTTTAAGCAATTCATGATTCTTATATAAGAATTTTCACAAATCCATTCTCTTTTGTAATCCATATTCTACTTTTCCTTTTCCTTTCTTGAGGAGTCATTTATGAGTATGAGTAACTGTTACTTTAGTTCATAAAGTTTAAAAGAGTGGTTAAGGCACTTAGCCATCTTTTCTTAAAGCTTAAGGTCTCTAATTTCTTTCTGTGTGTGTGTGTGTGTGTGTGTGTGTGTGTGTGTGTATTGCACTGCTGTGGATTGAACCCAGGGCCTCGCACATGCTGGGCAAATGCTTTATCACTGAGCTATATCACCACCCTTTATCCCTCAATTTCTTTAATAATGTGCATTTCTTCTTCTTCTTCCTTTTTTTTTTTTTTGGTACCGGGGATTGAACTCAGGGGCACTTGACCACTGGGCCACATCCCCAGCCCTGTTTTTGTATTTTATTAGAGACAGGGTCTCACTGTGTTCCTAAGTGGCTTGCCATTGCTGAGACTGGCTTTGAACTCACAATCCTCCTGCCACAGCCTCCCAAGTGCTGGGATTACAGGCATGCACCACCATGCCCGGACAATAATGTGCATTTCTTTTTTTTCTTTTATTTTGTTCCAAGTTGCTTTTTTTTTTTTTTTTTTTTTTTTTTTTGTGGTTACCAGGGATTGAACTCAGGGGCATTCGACCACTGGGCCACATCCCCAGCCCTTTTTTGTATTTTATTAGAGACAGGGTCTCGCTGAGTTGCTAAGTGCCTCGCCATTGCTGAGGCTGGCTTTGAACTCGCGATCCTCCTGCCTCAGCCTCCCAAAGTGCTGGGATTACAGGCATGCGCCACCGCGCCCGGCTAGTTGCTGGTTTTATATAAAGAATTTTTACAAAAATTGTGTCTTCATACATGTATTTAGGGTAATGATGGTTAACTCATTCTATCATTATTCCTATCCCCTTACCCCCTCCCCTCCCTTTCTCCTTTGTTCTATTTAAAGTTCTTTCATTCCTCTCGTCTTCACTCCCTTGCCTTTATAAGTTAGTATCTTCATATCAAAGAGATCATTCGACCTTTGGTTTTTTGGGACTGGCTAACTTCACTTAGCATTTGTGCATTTCTTTAAGCATATTCATTATTCTTTTTGAATTTTCCTTTTTCACCCCATTTTGGGCATGTGTATGTTTTTATTTCTTTGCATGCTATTAAGAAGGGACATAATTATCATTTATTTAAGGTAAAACACATGGAAATATAACAAGAAGATCTCACTCTTTTAAAAAATTTGTCCTAATTAGTTACATGACAATAGAATACATTTATGCAATTTGATATGCCATACATAAATAGAGTATAACTATTTTTTCTGATTGTACATGTTGTAGAATCACATAGGTCATGCAGTCATATATGTAAATAAGGTAATAATGTCTGTTTTGTTCTACTAGTCTTCCTACCCCCACACCCCCTCCCCTTACTCCCCTCTACTTAATCTAAAGTAACTTTATTCTTCCCTAGCCACCCCCCCATATTGTGAATTAGCATCTGCATATCAGAGAAAACATTATTTGGCCTTTGTTTTTTTGGGACTGGTTTATTTCACTTAGCATGATATTCTCCAACTCCATCTATTTACTGACAAATTCCATAATTTCATTCTTCTTTAAAGCGGAGTAATATTCTATCGTGTGTGTGTGTGTGTGTGTGTGTGTGTGTGTGTGTGTACATATATTTTCATCTGTTGAAAGGCATCTAGGTTGGTTCCATTAGTTTAGTTATTGTGAATTGAGCTGCTATAAACGTTGAAGTGGAATTTTTTGGATCTTTCTAAGAATCATGTCATCAACCTTTTTGTACTTTTTTGTACCCCTTTGATTGCTTTCTTTTAATTGCTCTGGTTAGAGTTTCAAGGATGGTGTTGAATAAAAGTGGTAAAAGAGGGCATCCTTGTCTTGTTCCAGTTTTTAGAGGGAATGCTTTCAATTTTTCTCTGTTTAGAATTGTTGGCCTTGGTTTAGCATATATAGCTTGTACAATGTTGAGGTATGTTCCTACTACCCCTAGTTTTTCTAGTGTTTTGAACATGAAGGGGTGCTGTATTTTGTCAAATGCTTTTTCTGCAGCTATTGAGATGATAATATGATTCTTGTTTTTAAGTATATTCATATGAGGAATTATGTTTATTGATTTCCATATGTTGAACCAATCCTGCATCCCTGGGAGGAACCCCACTGGATCATGGTGCACTATCTTTTAAATATGTTTTTGTATGTGATTTGCTAGAATTTTACTGAGAATTTTTGTATCTATTTTCATCTGGAGTATTGGTCTGAAGTTTTCTTTCCTTGATATGTCTTTGTCTGGTTGTAGTATCAGGGTGATACTAGCCTCATAGAATGAATTTGGAAGGGTTCCTTCCTTTTCTATTTCATGAAATACTTTAAGGAGTATTGGTGTTAATTCTTTTTTGAAGATCTTGTAGAACTCAGTTGAGAATCTGTCTGGTCCTGGGCTTTTCTTAGTTGGTAGGCTTTTGGTGGCATTTTCTATTTCATTACTTGAAATTTGTGCACTTCAGTTTGGTTCGGTCACATGTCTCTAGAAATTTGTTGTTTTCAATATTTTCTATTTTATTGGAGTATAAATTTTCACAATAGTTTCTAATTATCTTCTGTATATCAGTCATGTCCATTGTGATATTTCCTTTTTCACCAGATATTTTATTAATTTGAGTTTTCTCTCTTTTTCTCGTTAGCATGACTAGGGGTTTATCTATTTTGTTTATTTTTTCAAAGAACCAACTTTTTATTTTGTCAATTTTTCGATTGTTTCTTTTGTTTCAATTTCCTTGATTTCAGCTCTGATTTTAATTATTTACTGTCTTCTACTATTTTTGGTGTTAATTTGTCCTTCTTTTTCTAGGGCTTTGAGATGTAATGTTAGGTCATTTATTTGGTTTTTTTTAATTCTTTTAATGAATAAACTCAATGCAATGAACTTGCCTCCTGGTACTGCCTTCATATTGTCCCAGAGATTTTGATATATTGTATCAGTATTTTCATTTCCCTCTAAGTATTTTTTTAAATTTCATTCTGGATTTCTTCTACTATCCATTCATCATTCAATAGTGCATTATTTAGTCTCCTTGTGTTAGAGTAGCTTCTATTTTTTATTTTATCAGTGATTTCATTCCATTATGACCTGATAGAATGCAGGGTATTATCTCCATTTTTTTCTCTTTTACTAAGAGTTGCTTTGTGGCATAAGATATGGTCTATTTTCGAGAAGGATCCATATGCTTCTGAGAAGAAATTGTATTCACTTGTTGAATAATAAAATATTCTATATATGTTAAGTCTAAATTATTGATTGTATTATTTAGTTCAACAGTTTCTTTGTTTAGTTTTTGTTTGGATGATCTGTCCAGTTTTGAGAGAGGTGTGTTAAAGTCACCCGGTATTATTGTGTTGTGTGGTCCATTTGATTTTTGAAATTGAAAAGGATTTGTTTGATGTACATAGATGTTCCATTGTTTGGGGCATAAATATTTACAATTGGTATGTCTTGTTGATGTATAATTCTCTTAAGTAGTATGAAATGTCCTTCTTTGTCCCTTTTGATTAACTTTGGCTTGAAGTCCACTTTATCTGAAATGAAGATGGAAACCACTGCTTGTTTATGCGATCCATATGAGCGATATATTTTTTCCCATCCTTTCACCTTCAGTCTGTGGATGTCTTTGCCTATGAGGTGAGTCTCTTGGAAACAGCATATTGTTGGGTCTTGTTTTTTAATCCAATATGCCAGTCTACATCTTTTGATCGATGAGTTTAGGCTGTTAACATTCAAGGTTATTATTGAGATATCATTTGTATTCTCAGTCACTTTGGTTTACTTCTGATTTTTAATTTGACTTAGTTTCTCCTTTGACTATTCCTTTAGTGTAGTTCCTCCCTTTGCTGGTTTTCACTTTTTTTTTGTTCACTTCATCCTCATGGAATAGTTTGTTGAGAATGTACTATAGTGCAGGCTTTCTAGTTGTGAATTCTTTTAACTTTTGTTTATCATGGATGGTCTTTATTTCACCTTCAAATCTGAAACTTAATTTTGCTTGATATAAAATTCTTGGTTGGCATCCATTTTCTTTCAGAGCTTGAAATATATTATTCCAAGACCTCCTAGAGTTTTGAGGGTCTGGTTGAGAAATCAGTTGAGATCTATATTGTTTTCCCTCTATACATACTTTGATTTTGTCCCTCTTGGTCTTTAAGATTTTATCTGGAGGATCCAAGATGGTGGATTAGAGGAAGCCGCTTTTTAGGGCTGCTCTGTGGAAAGAATCCAACAAAGCAGATAAATAGCTTTTCAGCAAGTAAATATAGACTGAGAATGCTCAACTCCTGGATGGTTTGACTACTGCCACCAGGGAGAGAGCAGGATAAGCTGACTGCAGCACCTAGTGCCACGTGGCTTCAGCAGCACCACTGGGAGCACAGGCGTTCTGGAACAAAGTCAGAGCTGGGAGACTGCAGGAAACCGTGGGACGGCAATACCAGTTCAAATCCACACTCGGCTGGACATGACCCTCAGCAGTGAAGCCAGAGAGAAAGCGGCGCGGAGATGGGCGAACAGGCAAGGAGAAACCCATGACTGGGAGGACCATCAACAACCAGCGGGGGAATGCGTATCCAAGTCCAGCGTGACAACCCCCTGTGATCTTTCAATTGAGGAAGAGCACCGAGAGTAGACGCCATCTGGATGGATAGATTTTCAGGGCCAGCCACATAAAGCCCCATCCCCAGCATCACTCTTCGCTAATCAGGTATGCAGACTTGACTCCACCCACAAATTCTCTGCAACAGCCAGGGCAGATCTGCTGGACAGCTAATTTAACAAGCTGAGAGAGGAAGAGAAAAGGCTGCCTAATTGAGACTTGTGGGTTTGACTTTGTTTTGTTGTTGTTGTTTTGTTTTTCTTTCTTTTTTTTTTTTTTGTTCTTTCTCTTTTTCTTTCCCTCTTTTCTTCTTCCCTCATCTTTCCTATCTACACCCTGCCCCTGCATTCTCAACAGAGACAAAAACAAGTTGTATACAAGAATTAGGAATTTTAGAACTGGGGCAACTGAATAGTACATCAAAGGGGTGTTACATATAGTCTCCTTTCTCTCTCTCTCTCTATTTTTTTTACTCACTCTGTCTTCTCTCTTTCACTAATTCTTACTACCTGGACATTTTCTAATTTCTCTCAACATTTGCATAAGCTTGGCTTAAATATACACCGGTCTTCACACTAAATTGTTCACTCCAATACCTTTCCTCTCTCTTCTGCTATTAAAATACTTCCATAGATTTCTATTTTTACACTTCCTAAGGGGAGGAAAGCAATATCCTTCCTTCCTTCCTTCCTCCTAACCATATCACCTTTGTACCCAATATCTGAAATTATAAACCCCAATATAATCATTCAGAGTATATTGGAGACAATATCTAAATTCTCTAACTCTGTACATTGTGACCAAATTGTGATTAACTGAATATAAAATGTCTGGTTTTAAGGGGTAAAGTGTATATAAGGGGAGCTGATAGCATTGTACAACAGGAGCATCATTAGGCCTTAAGGTAAAAACAAAAAAGTCAAGGTTCCACAGTGCTAAAAGAAAAGACACACAAACAATATGAAAAAAACAAGGGAAGAAAATGTCCCAAACAAATCAACATACCTCCTTAGCAGATTCCCTGGCAAGCACAGTAGATCTAATGTCAGAACAGGAATTCAGGAAATACATAATCCAAATGTTTATGGAGCTCAAGGATGAATTCAAGAAGGAGGTGAGAGAGCAAATACAGGTAGTAAAAGATCACTTTGACAAAGAACTTCATAAACATATACAAGAAGCAAAAGACTACTTCAACAGAGAGATAGAGGTTCTAAGAGAAACCAGACAGAAATTCTGGAAATGGAAGAAGCAATAAACCAAATTAAATGCTCTATTGAAAACATCACCAATAGATTAGACCACCTGGAAGAAAGGACCTCAGATAATGAAGACAAAATATACAATCTGGAAAAAATGTAGAATATACAGCAAAAATGGTAAGAAATCAAGAACAGAACATTCAAGAAATATGGGACAACATAAAAAGACCAAATTTAAGAGTGACTGGGGTAGAGGAAAGTGCAGAGTTCCAAGCCAAAGGAATGAGTAATTTATTCAATAAAATAATAGCAGTAAAATTTCCAAACTTGAGGAATGAATGGGAAAACCAAGTTCAAGAGGCTTACCGAATACCAAATGTACAAAATCACAACAGATCCACACCAAGGCACATTATAATGAAAATGCCTAATATACTGAACAAGGAGAGGATACTAAAAGCCACAAGAGAAAGGAAGCAGATTACATATAGGGGGAAACCAATTAGACTATGTTCAGATTTTTCAATCTAGACCTTAAAAGCTAGAAGATCCTGGAATAGCATATTTCAAGCTCTGAAAGAAAAGGGATGTCAACCAAGAATCTTATACCCAGCAAGATTAAGCTTTAGATTTGAAGATGAAATAAAAACTTTCCATGACAAACAAAAATTAAAAGAGTTCACAATTCGAAAGCCAGCACTTCTGAACATCCTGGGCAAAATATTCCACGAAGAAGAAAACGAAAAATAGCAATGAAAATCAACAAAGGGAGATATTAAACTAAAGGAATTACCAACTAGAGGAGAAACCAAATCAAGTTAAATACCATAAACAAATAAAAATGGATGGGAATAAGAATCACATCTCCGGGCTGGGATTGTGGCTCAGCGGTAGAGCGCTTGCCTAGCACGTGCGCGGCCCGGGTTCGATCCTCAGCACCACGTACAAATAAACCCATTGTGTACAACTAAAGCAAATAAATAAATATTAAAAAAAAAAAAAAAAAAAAAGAATCACATCTCAGTAATAACCCTGAATGTTAATGGCCTAAATTCACCATTCAAAAGACACAGATTGTCAGACTGGATTAAAAGAAACGACCCAACAATATGCTATCTCCAAGAAACCCACCTCATAGAAAAAGACATCAATAGACTGAAGGTGAAAGGCTGGGAAAAAAATTACCACTCACATAGGCTGCAGAAGCAAGCAGGGGTTTCCATTCTCGTATCAAATAAAGTAGACTTCAAGCCAAAGTTAATCAAAAGGGACAAAGATGGATATTTCTTACTGATTAAGGGAACCATTCATCAAAAAGATATAACAATTATAAATCTATATGCCCCAAATAATGGAGCACCTACATTCATCAAACAAACCCTTCTCAAGTTCAAGAGTAAAATAGATCACAACACAGTTATCCTAGGGGACTTCAATACACCTCCCTCACCAATGGATAGATCATCCAACCAAAAGCTAAATAAAGAAACTTTGGCCTCATTAAAACAATTAATAACTTAGACCTAACGTACATATATAGAATAGAATATTTCATCCCTCAGTAAGCATAAATACACTTTCTTCTCAGCAGCACATGGCTCCTTCTCCAAAATAGACCATATATTATGCCACAAGGCAACTCTCAGCAAATATGAAAAAGTGGAGATACTACCCTGCATTCTATCAGACCATAATGGGATGAAATTGGAAATCAATGATAAAACAAGAAATAAAAAAACCTACTCCAACAACTGGAAGCTAAACAACATGCTACTGAATGAACAAGGGGTTGAAGAAGACATCACAGAGGAGATTAAAAAATTCCAAGAGGTAAATGAGAACACAGATACATCGTATAGAAATCTCTGGGACACTATGAAGGCAGTATTAAAAGGAAAATTCATTGCACTGAGTTCATTCCTTAAAAGGAAAAAAACCCATCAAATAAATGATTTAATATCACACCTCAAAGCACTAGAAAAAGAAGAACAGACCAACACTAAGAGCAGTAGAAGACAGGAAATAATTAAAATCAGAGCTGAAATTAATGAAATTGAGACTAAAGAAACAATTCAAAGAATTGACAAAACTAAAAGTTGGTTCTTTGAAAAAATAAATAAAATTGACAGACCCTTAGCGATGCTAAAGAAAAGAAAAAACTGAAATTACTAACATCTGTGATGAAAAAGGAAATATCACAACAAACACCTCAGATATACAGAAGATAATTAGAAATTACTTTGAAAACTTGTACTCTAATAAAATAGAAAATATTGAAGACGTTGACAGATTTCTAGAGTCGTATGAATTGCCCAAACTGGAAATGGAGGCTATACACAATTTAAATAGATCGATTTCAAATGAGGAATAGAAGATGCCATCAAAAAGCTACCAGCTAGAAAAAGCCCAGGTCCTGATGGGTTTATAGCCGAGTTTTACAAGACCATCAAAAAAGAACTAATACCAATGCTCTTCAACTTATTTCAAGAAATAGAAAAAGAGGGAGCTCTACCAGACTCTTTCTATGAGGCCAATATTACATTAATCCCAAAGCCAGGCAAAGATGCAGCCAAAAAGGAAAACTTCAGGCCAATATCTTTAATGAACACAGATGCAAAAATTCTCAACAAAGTCCTGGCAAATCGAATACAAAAACATATCAAAAAGATAGTGCACCACGATCAAGTGGGGTTTATCCCAGGGATGCAAGGTTGGTTCAACATATGGAAATCAATAGACATAATACATTACATCAATAGACTTAAAGATAAAAACCATATGATCATCTCAATAGATGCAGAAAAAGCATTCGGCAAAATACAACACCGCGTTATGTTCAAAACACTAGAAAAACTAGGAATAACAGGAACTTATCTCCACATTATAAAACCTATTTATACAAAGCCCCAGTAACATTATCTTAAATGGAGAAAAATTGAAAGCATTCCCTCTAAAAACTGGAACAAGACAGGGATGCCCCCTTTCACCACTGTTATTTAACATAGTACTTGAAACTCTGGCCAGAGCAATTAGACAGATGAAAGAAATTAAAGGGATCCAGATAGGAAAAGAAGAGCTCAAATTAGCACTATTTGCTGATGACATGATAATATACCTAGAAGACCCAAAAAACTCTACCAGAAAACTTTTACAACTAGTAAATGAATTTGGCAAAGTAGCAGAATACAAAATCAATACCCATAAGTCAAAGGCATTTTTGTACATCAGTGACAAATCCTCTGAAAGGGGAATGATGAAAACTACCCCATTTACAATAGCTTCAAAAAAAAAAAAAAAAACCTGGGAATCAACTTAACCAAAGAGGTAAAAGACCTCTATAAAGAAAACTATAGAACACTAAAGAAAGAAATTATAGAAGACCTCAGAAGATGGAAAAACCTACCTTGTTCTTGGATAGGCAGAATTAATATGGTCAAAATGTCCATACTACCAAAAGCATTATACAGATTTAATGCAATTCCAATCAAAATCCCAATGACAAAGCAGTCATGAAATTCACCTGGAAAAATAAGAGACCCAGAATAGCTAAAGCAATCCTTACCAAGAAAAGTGAAGCAGGTGGCATCACCATACCAGACTTTAAATTATACTATAGAGCAATAGTAACAAAAACAGCATGGTATTGACACCAAAACAGACTGGTAGACCAATCGTACAGAATTGAGGACACAGAGACTAACACATATAATTTCAGCTATCTTATATTAGACAAAGGTGCCAAAAATGTACAGTGGAGAAAGAATAGCTTCTTCAACAAATAGTGCTGGGAAAACTGGAAATCCATATGCAACGAAATGAAACTAAACCCTTATCTCTCACCATGCACAAAACTCAATTCAAAGTGGATCAAGGACCTAGGAATTAGACCAGAGACAATACGCCTAATAGAAGAAAAAGTAAGCTCCAATTTCCAACATGTCGGATTGGGCCCCAAGTTCCTTAATAAGAATCCTATAGGGCAAGAATTAGTATCAAGGATTAATGAATGGGGTGGTGCTGCGTACCGCCAGCATAGGGCCTCCTGAACAGTCCCGCGTGAGGGGCAGGACTGGTCCCGGAGCTCATGGCAGAATGGAGGCTCGAGCAGGACTGCGAATGGGGACAGCACGGCCCGGGGCCGCAGGCTGGCCCAATGGGCTGTCAAAGCACTTGTACTGGCTGGACCTCTGGCTGTTTGTGCTCTTGGATGTGGTGCTGTTCCTCTTCGTGTACCTCTTGCCCTGATGAGTTTGCTGACATCTCAAGACCACTGGATTCTGGAGTGAATTCTGAAAATGATCACAGTCTTCTTGAACAAAGAAGATGGGATCATGCTAATGCAGAATTTCAAGTCTCTAAGGGACCTTCCTTTCTTTTTAAATATTCTTTTAACTCATTTGGGGAACTACTAAATGAGTAGTTATCTCATTCATAGTCAAGTTCTTAAAACTAAATGCAGTATTTCACACTTAAACTTTTTTCATATACCTAATGACTTTATAGGGATTGATGTAGAAGTATTTGTACATCAAAGCTTAGTATGTTCACTGAGAATGCAGTCATGTCTTTAATATTTGTAAGGGTTGGTCTGGGTTTAATTCAGTCACATAATGTGGTGTGTAACTAGGTGAGGTGAGGTAGTTGTAAATTCCAAAGTTATTCAGACATGAGAGAAGGACTTTGAGAAGACTAATGTTCTTAGATTGTGTAGAGGCTGTAACTAACACAAGCTGTACAGAAAATAGAAATCCACGATCTATTGACTCTACATATGCTTAGTTTTTTAAACGGTCTTTTCATGACCTTTGAAGAGCTGCATTGTGTTCAGCAGGTTGACGGTCACAAAGGAGGTGGCATCTGATAGTGGAAAGCTTGCCTGCACACACTCTTGAGCACCCTCAATAAGTGTTTCAAGCCTGTTTTCTTTTTAAAAAAATTATTGTATTAGGTATGCTCATCTCCAAAACATTTGCTTTTATAATGCTTGTAACTTACTTAAGTACTTCTGCGAAGTCAGTGTGATATTTACTCATTCTACAGAGCCCTCATCATTGGCCAGCAGCATTTTGGACACGGCAGTAGACCAAACCAAGGTTCCTGCCTTTGTAGAACAAGACTGTTCTGTCATTGATTTTCTTTCTAAAAATCTAATTGTTATTAAAAACAAACCTAATTGTTATTTAAATCCAATTATGTTACTGATCTAGGGGTGCTCAGAGGGCATTTAATCAGAAAGGCCACATACCCACAGCAGCTGCTTTGTGCACCTTGGGACCTCTTCAGGTTGCCTTTCTACTGTGGATGGCAGAAACTGGCTGGTTCCATGAAATCAGTGGTATTCAATGTATGTGAACTGTGTGAAGTATTCCCCTCCCCGTGATCAAGGCATAAGATCCAGGGAACTATACATCCTCTACCTTTCAGAAGGGTGCTCAGAGTTAGGGTCAGGCCTGAAGTTGCCCTTGGATGATTTCAGTTGTGCCTGGTGACCCTTAGTTATACCTTCAGGATATTGCTGCTCTGCATAAAGAGAATGTTCTTGGAAGGTGTGGTTGAAGCATCCGGAGGAACAAAAATGGGATTGTACTGAGTTTACCAAATAATTATGACCTGCTTTTCTGCTGCTAACAATTTTGTCTAATAAATATTTACTTACATAGCTGAAAAAAAATAAAAAGAATTAATGAATAGGATAGATTCAAACTAAAAAGCTTCTTCTCAGCAAAAGAAACAATCAGTGAGGTGAATAGAGAGCCAAGTAATTGGGAACAAATATTTAATACATGCACATCAGACAGAGCACTAATTTCTAGAATATATAAAGAACTCAAAAACTTAACACCAAAAAAAACCAAATAACCCAATCAATAAATGGGCTAAGGAATTGAAAAGACAATTCTCAGAAGAAGATACACAATTAATCAACAAAAACATGAAAAAATGCTCAACATCACTGTCAATTAGAGAGATGCAAATCAAAACTACTCTAAGATTTCATTTCACTCCAGTCAGAATGGCAGCTATTAAGAACACAAAAAACAATAAATGTTGGAGAGGATGTGGGGAAAAAGGCACACACTCTTACATTGCCAGTGGGACTGCAAAATGGTGCAACTGTTATGGAAAGCAGTATGGAGATTTCTTGGAAAACTGGGAATGGAACCACCCTATGACCCAGCCATCCCACTCCTGGGTCTATTCCCAAAGGACTTAAAAACAGCATATTACAGTGACACAGCCACTTCAATGTTTATAGCAGCACAATTCACAATAACTAGATTGTGGAACCAACCTAGATGTCCCTCAGTAGATGAATGGATAAAGAAAATGTGGTACATATATACAATGGAATTTTACTCAGCAATAAGAGAGAATAAAATAATGGCATTCGCTGGTAAATGAATGAAGTTGGAGAATATAATGCTAAGTGAAGTTAGTCAATCTCAAAAATCCAAATACTGAATGTTTTCTCTGATATAAGGAGGCAGATTCACAGTATTGTTGGATGGGGGCACATAGGAGGATTAGAGGAACACTAGAATGGTCAAAGGGGAGGGAGGGGAAGGAAGGGAGCAAGGGGGGATGGAGGGGGAAAAAAGGTGGTAGAATAAGATGGATATCATTATCCTAAATGCATGATTGAAGACTTGAATAGTACGAATATACTTTGTATACAGTGTTATGTAAAAAGAGGCTCTATATGTGTATTATAAATTGTAATACATACTACTATTACAAATACAACAACCTTGAATAAAAAAAAACAAAGATTTTATCCTTATTCTGTATATTAGTCATTATTGATATAATGTGCCTTGGTGTGGGTCTGCTATAATTTTGTACTTTTTGGGTCCTGTAAGCCTCCTGTAGTTGATTTTCCATTTAATTCTTTAGATTTGGGAAATTTTCTGATATTATGTCATTATAAAGATTGTGCATTACTTTGGTTTGTATCTCTGCTCCTACATCTATCCCGATAACTCTTATTTGGTCTTTCTTTGTTATCCCATAATTCTTGGAATTTCTATTCATGGATTCTTACCATCTTCTCTGCATGGTCAACGCTTTATTTTCAAGATTATATATTTTGTCTTCATTGCCTAAGGTTCTGTCTTCTAAGTAGTCTAGTCTGTTAGTGATGCTTTCCATTAAATTAATAATTTGGTTTATTGATTCCTTCATTTCAAGGATTTCTGCTTTTTTTTTTTTTTTTTTTCAGAATCTGTCTTTATTGATCTTTCACTTTCTGTATTTTCTCTTTTATTTCACTCTTTACACCTTTCTTTACTTTGCAAATCAGTTTAACTATGTACATTCGAAAATCCTTCTTGGAGTTTCCTCTACTGTGTTGTCAGTGGATTCTGTTATTGGAGCGTCTTGGTTTGTTTGGGGCACTTTATTCCCTTGTTTTTTCATGTTGTTTGTATTTTCCCAAAAGTATGAATCTGAGGCAGTACAAATTCTACCCTGTAGACTCATATTATCCCTGAAAGTTTCCAGTACCTCGCATTTAATGTTGACCAATATCAAGAGCACTCAGTGGATGCCCCTTTTCACCACTGCTATTTAACATAGTACTGGAAACTCTGGCCAGAGCAATTAGACCGACAAAAGAAATTAAAGGGATCCAGATAGGAAAAGAAGAGCTCAAATTAGCACTATTTGCTGATGATATGATAATATACCTAGAAGACCCAAAAAACTCTACCAGAAAACTTTTACAACTAGTTAATGAATTCGACAAAGTTGCAGGATACGAAATCAATAACCATAAGTCAAAGGCACTTTTGTACATCAGTGACAAAGCCTCTGAAAGGAAAATGATGAAAACTACCCCATTTACAATAGCATCAAAAAAATAAAATAAAATAAAATACCTGGGAATCAACTTAACGAAAGAGGTGAAAGACCTCTATAAGGAAAATTATAGAACACTAAAGAAAGAAATCATAGAAGAACTCAGAAGATGGAAAGACCTACCTTGCTCTTGGATAGGTAGAATCAATATTGTCAAAATGTCCATACTACCAAGCATTATACAGATTTAATGCAATTCCAATCAAAATCCCAATGTTACTCTTCAAAGAAATAGAAAAAGCAGTCATGAAATTCATCTAGAAAAATAAGAGACCCAGAATAGCCAGAGCAATCCTGAGCAAGAAAAGTGAAGCAGGGGGCATCACCATACCAGACTTTAAATTATACTATAGAGCAATAGTAACAAAAACAGCATGGTATTGGCACCAAAATAGACTGGTGAACCAATGGTACAGAATTGAGGACACAGAGACTTACATATAATTTCAGCTATCTTATATTAGACAAAGTGCCAAAAATGTACAGTGGAGAAAGGATAGCCTCTTCAACAAATGATGCTGGGAAAACTGGAAATCCATATGCAACAAAATGAAATTAAACCCTTATCTCTCACCATGCACAAAACTCAATTCAAAGTGGATCAAGGACCTAGGAATTAGACCAGAGACAATACACCTAATAGAAGAAAAAGTAAGCTCCAATTTCCAACATGTCAGATTAGGCCCCAAGTTCCTTAATAAGAATCCTGTAGTGCAAGAATTATTACCAAGAATTAATGAATGGGATAGATTTAAACTAAAAAGCTTCTTCTCAGCAAAAGAAACAATCAGTGAGGTGAATAGAGAGCCAACTAATTGGGAACAAATATTTAATACGTGCACATCAGATAGAGCACTAATTTCTAGAATATATAAAGAACTCAAAAAGCTTAACACCAAAAAAAAAAAAAAAAAAACAAATAACCTAATCAATAAATGGGCTAAGGAATTGAAAAGACACTTCTCAGAAGAAGATACACAATTAATCAACAAATACATGAAAAAATGCTCAACATCGCTGGCAATTAGAGAAATGCAAATCAAAACTACTCTAAGATTTCATTTCACTCCAGTCAGAATGGCAGCTATTAAGAACACAAAAAACAATAAATGTTGGAGAGGATGTGGGGAAAAAGGCACACTCTTACATTGCCGGTGGGACTGCAAAATGGTGCAACCGCTATGGAAAGCAGTATGGAGATTTCTTGGAAAACTGGGAATGGAACCACCCTATGACCCAGCCATCCCACTCCTGGGTCTATTCCCAAAGGACTTAAAAACAGCATATTACAGTGACACAGCCACTTCAATGTTTATAGCAGCACAATTCACAATAGCTAGGTTGTGGAACCAACCTAGATGTCCCTCAGTAGATGAATGGATAAAGAAAATGTGGTATATATACAAAATGGAATTTTACTCAGCAATAAAAGAGAATAAAATAATGGCATTTGCAGGTAAATGGATGAAGTTGGAGAATATAATGCTAAGTGAAATTAGTCAATCTCAAAAATCCAAATACCGAATGTTTTCTCTGATATAAGGAGGCTAGTTCACAGTGTTGTTGGATGGGGGTACATAGGAGGATTAGAGGAACACTAGAATGGTCAAAGGAAAGGGAGAGGAAGGGAGGGAGCCGGGGTGGGGGGGAGAAAAAAAATTGGTGGTAGAATGAGATGGATATCATTATCCTAAATGTATGATTGAAGATCTGAATGGTACTTATATACTTTGTATACAAACAGTTATATGTAAAAAGATGTGCATTATGAATTGTAATACATACTACTATTATAAATTAAAAAAGAAAAAGAAAAAAAAGAGCACCCAGTGTAAACAATATATAGCCTTAAATTTAATAGCTCCCACTAAGGTGTCTACTGCTTTCTCGCAATAAACAGAATGATGATTTTAATCACTATCTACAGTATAAACAGAAAATTTGCTAAAGAGTTTACAATTTCAAATGGTGGACAAAGAGAGAACAGAAGTACTATAGGATGTGATGATCATGAGGGAGGAAGAGAGAAACTATAAGTAAAACTCCACAGGAAGAGTAGAACAGGAACTGACAGAGATTGTTGGGTGTTGGTTGGAGAAAAGATAAAGAGAATCCAGGAAAACAGAGGAGAGGATGAATACATACAAGGAAAACAATTAAAAATATAAGAATATACAACAAAACTGCAAAACACCATCCATATATCACTGTTCTCGACAACAAATTTATGCATGAAAAATACTTTGCTCCAATTATGGTAGAGGCGTTAGAGAAAATAAAATAAAATAAAATAAAATAAAATAAAATAAAATAAAATAAAATAAAATAAAATAAATCTCAATGGAAAATGGTAGTAGTTTCTCAGCCCTGTCTCTGACTTCTCATGGGATAGCCAGGCCCAGACTGGCCCTCACAGATCCAGTCACTATCCCACTGATCTGGCTTCAGATACCCCAGGCTTGGCCACACTGTAATTCCAAGATCTCAGTGCCGTTCCAATTTGCAGAGACCTCCAGGGATACACTCATACAAAGGAGCGATCCTGAGAAGCAGCAGTAAGATGGTAGCACCAGCACTCCCAGCAGGAAGACCCCAGGCACAGCCAAATCCATAGGTACCATGACACTGGACCTCAGGTCTGGCCGGCATCCCCAGACAGAGGCAGCTGTGCCCCAAGATGGTGGTAGTAGCAAACATGCGGCACCTCAGCTCTCTGCTGGCTGGCATTCCAAGATGGATGTGGCTACATGGAATTAAGCCTGTAGTCTCGCTGGCAGTGGACCTCTGAGAGGCTGTGGTAGCAGTAGTGGTGGGGGATTGGTGGTAGAAGGCAGTAGGTCAGTGACTGCTGCAGCAGTGGCAGCCAGTTGGTGGCAGTGGTGTTGTGGACAAGAGGATTACTCTTGAGTCTATACATGCCACATACCTTTTGATACAACTGAGCTTTCTTCCTTTCTTTAAATAGCACTTGAAGTCACCTTGTGGCCAGCTATTGCTCCCTAGGGGATTCTGTCTAGCTAGACATCCTTCCTTACCCCCACTCTGTATTTGTTTCTGGTGTCACCATTGTGGCCTTCTAGTAACTTTAGATGAAATTAGATGAATAATCTCTCCCACGGCAACTTCTGTCAAGCAGTCAAATTATATTGTTTCAGCAAACTCAACACCAAAGTGCTTATATTTTTCAAAATGCCATTTTCTTAGCATTCAACTGCAGTAAAAAATGACTGTGTGAGTTGTGGCTAACAGGGCTAGACATTTCATTCTCAGATAAGGTGAAAAATGTGTTCTCATAATTTTGTTTATGGTATAAGCTTCAAGATTTTGAAGTGCATGTTATCTAGTCATGAGGTTATTTATTTGCCCTGTTGTAAGTACTTCAATTAATTAATAATGCAATTTTAAGTACTGAGTTTCCCGGGGGGGGGGGAGGAATGGTATACTGGTGATAGCCTCTAAGAAGATATATGTAAGCAAGCACATATCTCAACACAGAATGCCTTTGGAGAGAATGTACTGACCCAGTTTTTCTTCTGCAGAGATGGCAACAGTTAAAATATTAAGATCAGTGGAGTGGATGCTCATCCATAGTGGGGATGGTAGGGAAGAATGGAGGAACTTTGGATTGAGCAGAGGGGAGTGAGAGGAGGGGAGGGGGTTTGGGGGTGGGAAAGATAGTGGAATGAGATGGACATTATTACCCTATATACATATATGATGCACAACTGGTGTCACTCTGCATCATGTACATCCAGAGGAATGAGCAGTTGTGCTCCATTTGTGTACAATGTGTGAAAATGCATTCTGTTGTCATATATAACTAATTAGAACAAATTAAAAGAAAAGATCAGTGGACTACCGAAAGACTGTGATAGGTAGTTTAATGAGATAGCAGTAGGACTTAATAACACAGGTTGAACAAAATGAATTTATATCAGACCTTAAACTATATTACAGGGCAATAGTAACAAAAACAGCATGATATTGGTACCCAAATGGACATGTAGAAGACACAGAGACAAACCCACATAAATATGGTTATCTCATACTAGATGAAGGTGCCAAAAACATACATTGGATAAAAGATAACCTATTCAACAAATGGTGATGGGAAAACTGAAAATCCATATGTAGCAGAATGAAATTGAACCTCTATTTCTCACCCTGCACAAAAATCAACTCAAAGTGGATCAAAGACTAGAACACTAGAACAGAGACCCTGTACCTAATAGAAGAAAAGGTAGGCACAAATCTTCATGATGTTGGCTTAGGACCTGACTTCCTCAACAAGACTCTTAAAACGCAAGAAGTAAAATCAAGAATCAATAAATGGGATGGATTAAAACTAAAAAGGCTTCTTCTCAGCAAACAATAACATGATGTGAGAATCTAGAGAATGGGAAAAAATCTTTAACCACATGCACCTCAGACAGCACTAATCTCCGGGGTATATAAAGAACTCAAAAAACTTAACACCAAAAAACCAAATAACCCAGTCAACAAATGGGCCAAAGAACTGAACAGACGCTTTACAGAAGAAGAAATACAACTGATCAAGAAACATGCAAAAATGTTCATCATCTCCAGCAATTAGAGAAATGCAAATCAAAACTACTCTAAGATTTCCTCTTACTCCAGTCAGAATGGCAATTATCAAGAATACAAGCAATAATAGCATTGGCGAGGATGTGGGGGAAAAAGTACACTCGACTTCTTATTAGCTTTTAATTTATTATGTTAACAGTTACAATCATGCATGTACAGTCACGCATTGCTTAACAATGGGGACATGTTCTGAGAAATGCATCATTAGATGATTTTTGTTGTATGAACATCAGAGTGTGCTGACACAAAGTAAGGCAACTAACACACTACCAGGTGATATCCTCTTGTGTGACCACTATCATATATACTGTCTGTTTTTGACTGAAACATTGTTATGGGGCATAGAAATATATATCAAACACTTTTCATGTGGATTCTTCTGATAAGTAAAAACCCAAAACAGAAATAATAAGAGAAAAAAGACTAGATATTTTCCTGATTAAAGTAAGAATGATCAGTAAAAAAGAGACACGAATTTGCCATTACTGACTTTAATATCAACCTAAAGATCTAATTTGTCTATAATTAGATTTTGCAGCAAGTTTCCTTTCATGAAACCTCTTTTACTTAAAAGGTATTAGGTCAGATTTTTTCGAAGGTAGTAAGAGTGTCTATGATAGATTTATTCAAATTTTCCATTGTTGTGCTGGAGTTGTGGCTCAGTGGTAGAGCGCATGCCTAGCACCTGTGAGGTACTAGGTTCGATCCTCAGCACCACACAAAAATAAATGAATAAAGAAGGTATTGTGTCCATCTACAACAACAACAAAAAAAAAAAAAAAAAAAGAAAGAAAGAAAAAAATTAAAAAATCATTCTCCATTGTTTCATTAAAATGTGCCATTTTTGCCTTCCTGTAGTTAGTGCTGAATAATGAAGAGACACTGTAGTTGCTGACCACCACTGGCAGTAAGTCCTATATATCAGGGCTCAAAAGCAGGCAACATACACTCCATTCATTCATTCATTGGGGTCTGCACTCGATACCAGGGTGGAGGGCAGAATTTATAAGGTACAAATCCATGCTCTAGATGTTCAGACTGGTAAGGAGAATAAGACATAAACTCAAATAACTACTAAGTGCTATCAGGAAAGAAGAAGAAGAAAAAGGATATGCCAATTTAGAGAAGGAATATGAACTAATCTAATTCTTCACCCAGTGTGTTCAGAAATATCTTTTAGAAATATCTAAGTGACATTCAAAAACTGACCTGCAATTGAAAACGACAGGAAAATTTATAAATCTCCTGAAAGTTAAGATGGTCACATCAAACTCAACCTTTCAATTCTGGCCTTGATTTAATTTTAAATTCTGCTTTCCTTTCTGTCCAAAATAATTACTTTCAACAACAGATTGGGAAAACATGTTCTTGACCAGGGCCAATCACACCAATGTTCTTTCAAGATTTAAAAAGACATAGAGTTTTCAAATATACATTTCCTGTAAAAGAAAAACATGGTCACTACACAAACCCAGACAAACATGGAGGTAGGAAATTAAATTTATTCCTAAAGCCTTCACTCAGAGACAAAACTGTTAATTCTGTCATGTTAAATTGAAAACAGCTAAATTTTAATGAATAAACTATCTTATACTGAATATTCTACACTTAATTCAAAAGAAAGAAATCTGTTCATCATGTACTCACGACCATGTTCTTGTAAAATCTCACAGATGCATTCTTGACATACAGTACCATGAGAAAATCGAAGTGTAATGCCATGGATAAGAAGAGTTGTAAACTAAAACTGTTCTACCAGAATGTCGCCCAACTGCTAAATTATGAAATTATACTGGAACAAAGTTTAAAAAATTTCTGGCCCAGAATACTTGCTACAACTGCTCAAAACCCCAATGTAGGCACATTGGCATATAAATAATGCACAGTGTGTCTAATTATTACTTCTCAGGCAAAGCAACGTGTATACTGAAGAGAGGACTGCAGGCAGGATGGGAGAAGTAGGGGATTCTAAATTTTTTCAAGTTATGCCAAGCCAAAAGAAGTAACTAACATTTCTGTTAATTATACAGTTAAGCCCCAACAACCTAATAAATATATATGTCCTAACAATTAATTAGCCATTTGAAAAGTAATACCCATAACTTAGAGAAATACAGTTTTATTTCATTCTTAAGATTTTAAGTCTTTTTTTATGTAATTGTATTTTTTAAAAATATTTTTTAGTTGTGGATGGACACAATATCTTTATTTATTTTTTAAATGGTGCTGAGGATCAAACTAGTGCCTCATGTGTGCAAGGCTCTACCACTGAGCCACAACTCCAGTCCTGTTATTGTATTTTTTATACCTTTATTTTATTTATTTTTATGTGATACTGAGGATCAAACCCAGTGCCTCACACATGCTAGGCTACATATAACCACAGCCCCATCATTCCTTAAGTCATTAGTAACGACTTACTAATGGGATGTGTGCATCTGGTAAGCATTGTACAACTTCTCAAATTTGGAACTGGATTGAATACTACCACCCTTATTTCCTGTTTTACATTGATTTTGTGCTTTTTTTACAATTTTTTTTATTTATAATAATTACAATTCATAGTGCACATATATAGCTTCTTTTTACATACAACTGTTTGTATACAAAGTTTATTCGTACCATTCAGGTCTTCAATCATGCATTTAGGAAAATGATATCCGTCTCATTCAACCACCTTTTTTTTTTTTTCTTTTCTCCCCCTCCCTCCCCCGGTGCTCCCTCCCTTCCCCTCCCTTCCCTTTGACCATTCTAGTGTTCCTCTAATCCTCCTATGTACCCCCATCCAACAATGTGAACTAGCCTCCTTATATCAGAGAAAACATTCAGTATTTTGGATTTTTGAGATTGACTAATTTCACTTAGCATTACTTTTTTTTTTTTTTTTTTTTTTTTTTGGTACCTGGGATTGAACTCAGCGGCACTAGACCACTGGGCCACATCCCCAGCCCTTTTTTGTATTTTATTAGAGACAGGGTCTCACTGAGTTGCTAAGTGCCTCCCCATTGCTGAGGCTGGCTTTGAACTCTCGATCCTCCTGCCTCAGCCTCCCAAAGTGCTGGGATTACAGGCGTGCGCCACCGCGCCCGCCTAGCATTACTTTTTTTTATCATAGCAACTACCAAAAAACTAACTTTACAAAAATACGATGCTATCAAAAAGAATGCAGCACAGTCTACTACTGTCACTGAGAGCTTCTTTGGAGGAGAGGTTCCAGTGGCTTTGTTGCTGTACTCAGGACAGCTAGTTTGGTGTAGGTTGGCCACTGTGGGTCTAGGATAACTTGATCCCATTGCCCTATTTATCTTTGTAAAAGTGACAGGAACTCCCAAAGAAATAGCTGTCTTTGGAAGATGTGCCTCTGATGTGTAAACTATTGGTTGTGTTCTTAGAGAGTACAGAGATCAAAATTGGAAAACATATTCATTAGTTATATGGAGAAATAAGAAACCCTCCATTTCATGGACTCTCATGGAATGTACATGCCACTGGGTTCCAGTGGAGCTACCTTCAGGTTCTTATTTGATTCTACTCATATGGTCATAACAAGCATTAATCATACAATCTACTTTATAACAAAAATCCTTTAATTAAAATTTTAATCTAAAAGGTGACTGAATATTACTTGCAAATGGAATTAAAAATACTTACCTTAAGCAGTCATTTGTTAGAAGACAGGAAAAAGCAATAACAGAGTCCCTTGGATTTATAGAATAATCTGTCATAGTAATTTAAAGAGATCCTGGATTGGCAGAATAATGTCCCCTCTCCCACAAAAACATTCATGTTGTCATATCTGGAATTTGTGAATAAGTTGTCGTTACATGGCAAAGGAGATTAAGGCTGAGGTGAAATATGGTTGCTAATCAGCTGAGTTTAAAATTGAGAGATTATCCTGGATTATCTGAGAAGGCTATGTGTAATCAGTCATAATTGATTCATTAAAAGTGGAATAAGGAAGGCTGGGATTGTGGCTCAGAGGTAGAGTGCTCACCTAGCATGCATGAGGCACTGGGTTTGATCCTCAGCACCACATAAAAAACAAAATAAACAAAAACTACAGAATACTAAAGAAAGAAAGAAGACCTTAGAAGATGGAAACATCTACCTTGTTCTTGGATAGGCAGAATTAATATTGTCAAAATGACCATACTACCAAAAGCACTATACAGATTTAATGCAATTCCAATCAAAATCCCAATGACATTCCTCATAGAAATAGAGTAGTCATGAAATTCTTCTGGAAAAATAAGAGACCCAGAATAGCTAAAGCAATCCTTAGCAAGAAGAGTGAAGCAGGAGGCATCACTATACCAGACCTTAAATTATATTACAGAGCAATAGTAACAAAAACAGCATGGGATTGGCACCAAAATAGACTTGTAGACCAAAGGTACAGAATAGAGGACACAGAGACTAATGCATATAGTTACAGTTATCTTATATTAGACAAAGGTGACAAAAGTGTACATTGGAGAAAAGATAGCCTCTTCAACAAATGGTGCTGGGAAAACTGGAAATCCACATGCAACAAAATGAAATTAAACCCCTATCTCTCACCATGCACAAAACTCAACACAAAGTGGATCAAGGACCTAGGAATTAGACCAGAGACACTACGCCTATTAGAAGAAAAATAAGCCCTAATCTCCAACATGTTGGATTAGGCCCCAACTTCCTTAATAAAACTCCTATAGTATAAGAATTAATATCAAGAATTAACAAATGGGATAGATTCAAAGTAAAAAGCTACTTCTCAGCAAAAGAAACAATCAGGTGAACAGAGAGCCTACTAATTGGGAACAAATTTTTACCACATGCACTTTAGATAGAGCACGAATCTCTAGAATATATAAAGAACTCAAAAATCTCAACACCAAAAAAACACAAATAATCCAATCAATAAATGGGCCAAGGAACTGAACAGACACTTCTCAGAAGAAGATATACAATCAATCAACAAATACATGAAAAAATGTTCAACATCTCTGGCAATTAGAGAAATGCAAATCAAAACTACTCTAAGATTTCATCTCACACCAGTCAGAATGGCAGCTATTAAGAACATAAACAAAAATAAATGTTGGCAAGGATGTGGGGAAAAAGGCACATTGATACATTGCTGGTGGGACTGCAAAATGGTGCAGCCAATATGGAAAGCAGTATGAAGATTCCTTGGAAAACTGGGAATGGAATCACCTTATGACCCAGCTATCCCACTCCTCAGTCTATAACCAAAGGACTTAAAAATAGCATACTACAGGGACACAGCCACATCAATGTTTATAGCATCACAATTCACAATAGCTAAACTGTGGAACCAACCTAGATGCCCTTCAGTAGATGAATGGCTAAATAAAATGTGGTATATATACACAATGGAGTATTACTCAGCAATAAGAGAGAATAAAATAATGGCATTCGCAGAAAATGGATGCAGTTGGAGAATATAATGCTAAGTGAAGTTAGCCAAATCCCAAAATCCAAATGCCGAATGCTTTCTCTGATATAAGGAGGCCGATTCACAGTGGGGTTGGGGCGGGGAGCATAGGAGGATTAGAGGAACACTAGAAGGGCCAATTGGGAGGGAGGGGGAGGGAGGGGGCAAAAGGATAAAAAAAAAGATGGTAGAATGAGATGGATATCATTACCCTAAGTGCATGTATGAAGTCACGAATGGGGTGAATATACTTTGTATACAACCAGAGATATGTAACAATGTGCTCTATAAGTGTAATATGATTTGTAATGCATTCTGCTGTCATATATAACAACTTTAGAATAAAAAAAAAATAGTAAAATGTTGATAAAAAATAAAATAAAATGAAGATATTGAGTTCACCTATAATACCAAAAAAAAAAAAAAAAAAAAAAAAAAAAAGAATAAAAAAAAAAGTGGAATAAGGAGCTGAGAAAGGGAAGGCAGGAGAGGAATGGAGAGGTGAGGAAAGGGGGAAGGGGAGAAGGAGACAGACCCTGGGAGAAAGGTAGGAAGCAGTGTGACAGGACTTGGCCTCCTCATGCTGTCATTGATGATGGAGGATGGATCATAAATCAGGAATAGGGAGTCACCTCTAGAAGCTAGAAAAGATGAGGAAACAGGTTCTTCCCTTAGTCTACCCACACTTTGGTTTTAGCCCAGGAAGACCTATGGTGAATCTCATTCTAACCCACAGAGACATAAAATAATAAAGTCCTGTTAAGTCACTAAATTTATGTAACTTTTAGAATAGCAAGAGAGAACAGAGCTTGACTTCATAGTAATAATAATCATATAAAGAACAGCAACTATGATGTTTTGGATAAATTAGATGAGCTAATTTATCAAAAATCAACAACAGGTATTTTCAGTAAGCTTTGCTTTTGTATTAACAAAGAAAGCCAAATATAAAATAAAGTTGTAGGTGTTGGTTCAAAGACATTTAATATCTTAGCTTTTTGCCCTTATTTTTCTTGTTATATAATAATTATTATGAAGATCATAAAAATCTTTGTATTATGCTCTGATATGATTTTTTTTATAAATCAGCTTTTCATATTATGTGAGTTTTGCCCAAAGAATATACTTCTTTTCCATATTCAAAATACCAATTAAAATATTTTTTATTATTTCTTGGGCTCCTTTTAGATGGGATGATAGCATGATGATTGGACAAGGGAAACCATTTTGTGTATTTAACAAACGGAAAGCAAAAAAAGGTCTCACTATCAGAGAAATTTATTTCTGTGAACTAAAAATATTTATTCAAAGTTCAAAAATAGCCTGTGCTCACCTGTGGTCAAAGGCAGGTGTGTGATACTGTTCAAACAGGTCAGGGTGAACCATGTGGATGACAGTGTAGCCCCAGAAAACAGGAGGAGAAGAATTAGCTTCAGCATACCCCGGATAAAATCTGCAAACCTGAAAAGAAACACTGTTCTATTAATTCTATCTGAACTTTCAAGTGTTGTTTAAATTAAAAACATACTTTCCTTAAACAAATCAAAGAATTTCCCACACTTTATTTTAAAACTAGCTATATCTTTGTTTTTTAATTGACACATTTTCTTGTAGGTATGACGTTACTTTGTAATTTTTTCCCTTACAAAACACAAAATGTCCTCTCTGGGATCTGTAACTCATAGGATGGATTCTGAGTTTTTAAGTGTAACTTTAATTTTCTTTATATATTCTATACTTTTGAAACATTCTACAATGAAACACACATTATCCCAGTTTTATAAAATAGGCTATTTTGTTGACATAAACTTGCAAAGATGGCTCTCCCAAATTCAGGCTCAGAGAATACATAACAAGTGCCTACACCAGAGCCTCTGAGGTCCTATGTGACATGATCCTACCTGTTCCCTCTTTCCTTGCTATGCTCCTGTTGGATGGCTGTGTTTCTGTTTCTCATACATGCTAAGGTTGCTTTCCACAGTAATGGGTATATTTTGTATTTGTCCCATCTGCCTGGAATGCTGGTACTCCCAGACCCTCACCTGGCTCTTCTGCTTATCATTCAGCTCATTCAGGTCTCAGTTCAACAAGGCTCTCCAGGCTCACTGAGCCCTCCCCATCATGGATCCACATTTCGCTTTATTTCTCCATAGTATTTTTTTTCTTTTGGAAATTGTTTTATTTTTGCATTTGTTTGTTTGTTTATTTATTTAGTCTTCCCTACTAGACTGTAAGTTTCCAAAAAGCAAGAATACGGCATCTAGGAACATTGAATACTATTCTACAAAGTTTGGAACTTTCATAGCATTTTAAGTTCTCAAATCACTACCTTTTCCCAGAATCAACATGAAACTAAAAGGCATGCCAAAAAATTTTTCCATTTGCCAATTGCTTTTTCTCACATGCAGACTAACTGTTAAATGTTTAACGCACAATCCTCTGGCTGTTCCTCTACACCAGTTATAATAATAGGATCCTTCAGAAAGGATCCTATTATTATAGGATCCTTCAGAAAGGATGCTCCTATTATAGAAAAAATGATCCTGTCCCCAATATGACATTTCCCATATTTCCTTCACTTTGAAATTTTAAAAACAGATTATAATCTCTGTTATAATTATGCGGCTGTCCTTTGTAACACTTTCTGTGTTATCCTTTGTTTTACACTTATTTGACATGATATGGTTAATCCTGTTTTTTAGTAAAAACTAAGATGATTTCCGTGAGAGCTGATGCCATCTTTTGGTAGGAAAAATGGATGCGCTTCTGCTCAGTGACAAGTTCATTCTCATCTATGACAATTCACAAGCAGAAAATTCTGTGTACTCTAAAAAGGTTCCACAGCTTGATAGAAATGTCCCTCAAAAAATGCAAAATACTTGGTCTTAATTCCAAGCTGGCTGAACACTTTCAAATTTACATTTTGGATGCTAAATAAACTTCCTCATCAGATAGGCAGGTGACAAGATATGAGAGACTGAAACGGCATTCAGGTACAAATCACACTTGAACTGCAAGAAAGTTTCATAGAATCTGATCATATAAGAATAAACTGACCATGGTGGTCTGTTGTTTTTATTTTTTTTAATATATATATATTTTTAGTTGTAGAGGGATATTCAATATCTTTGTTTATTAATTTATTTTTTATGTGGTGCTAAGGATCAAATCAGTGCCTCACGCATGCTAGAAAACAGCCCTGCCACTGAGCTACTGCCCCATCTGGGTCTACTATTTTTGAGAGCACTGTCTGTTCAAATGGCTGACACCACCAAAGAATATCAGGACCAAACAGTACCTTTAATAGTGGTCTTTAGCAACATAATTACAAAACACTACCCAAAGTACTCATGTCTGTAAGGAAATTCCATTCTAGGGAATCCTTGAAAAATGGGGATCTGAAAATAATTTCTTTTTTAGTTGTAGATAGATAGCATGACTTTATTTTATTTATTTTTTATTTTTATGTGGTGCTAAGGAACAAACCCAGTGCTTCATGTGTGCTAGGCAAGCACTCTGTCACTGAGCTACAGCCCCAGTCCCTTTGAAAATAATTTTTAAAATTGCTTTTAGACATTGTAAATAATTAGAAATTTGATTTATGATCCTAGAATAAGAGAAGTACTTTTTTTAACAAATTAAAACAACAAATTAAAAAGCAAAAATGTCTTCATTGTAATTTAACCCTCTAAATGAATCTATCTGTAGTTAAAAATTAAAGAAAATGAAGAGAAGCATGTGAGATGTCACTTCTTATTCCCTCTTTGACCTATTTGGTGTTCAGAATAGGATTTGATCAATGATGACTCACTATAATCAACTTAGAGATTTAATTAGAAAAATTATGTATGACTCTTGTCAAAATGTGCCAGATCAATGTTTTTTATTATCAGTGAAGTGATTTCCTACAAATAATATTTTCTATCCTGTTTCTTTAGCTTTTATTCTTATAATTTACTAAAAAAAAATCTCTTGCCGGGCGCGGTGGCGCACGCCTGTAATCCCAGCACTTTGGGAGGCTAAGGCAGGAGGATCGCGAGTTCAAAGCCAGCCTCAGCAATGGCGAGGCACTTAGCAACTCAGTGAGACCCTGTCTCTAAATAAAATACAAAAAAGGGCTGGGGATGTGACCCAGTGGTTGAGTGCCCCTGAGTTCAATCCCCGGTAACCACGAAAAAAAAAAAAAAAAATCTCAAATAAAATGGTTTAGAAGTTATGCTATCAATTTATTCTTTCATTCTCCCAGAAACACTATGCAAACTGTAAGGTCTAGCTATATTACCTGTGTCAATTATGTTTAAGTATTTAGATACTGAGGTGATTTACACATCTTATTTGATCACCCCAAATATGTAATTAGATTCTCCTCTTCCTGGCGAAGTTGATTGTCTAATTTTGTAAATGACCTGGGGGTTGAAGGAATACTCTCTCTTTGGAAACTCCAAGAGTAGTTTTTATAGGTAGTAACCTAAGAGTGACATTTCCATTCTTTTCTTTTCTTTTTTTTTAGAATAAATAGGACAGGCACGTTTCCTTCTTCTGATTCATTCTAAAAACGTGTTGTCATAATAGGTTAAGATCAAAAGGAGTTTGATGAAACTGGAAACCTCTATGAACATTTTTCATCAAAAAGGGATAACCATAGGGACATACCTGGCAGAAAAAAACAGAAACACAGATCTGCTACTGGGAGACTGCCTTCTCATGGAAAGTTCTAGAGATGCTCTTATAAATGATTCAATTCTATCTTATTCTTGTTAACTACTGATTTACCTTTCTTTGGGTTCCATTTGGAGATGTTATTCCCTAACAATATGGACAGAGACAGCTTAATTACACTGGAAATACATTTATGGTCTTCAGAAAACATTTTAGAAAGAACTACTCCTGAGAAAAATTCCTGTAACAGTAAATTCTATTCACTGCAAGTGAATTTCTTGTAGCCTAAACAAGTGCTCTTTTCCAACCTTTGCCTCTTCTACTTTCTCCTGATTTTTAATGTTTCTTTAGGAGAGCCTGTTTCTCTTTGGGCTTTCCCACCTCTTCTGTGCATTTGCATTTGATATAAAATATTCTTACCTTGCCATAGCTATTCCAACAACACAGCCTCCAACTATGGACCAAAATCCAATCCAGCCAGCATCTACCTGTTAACCAAGCAGCAGACACATTTAAGGCAAGACTGTTATGTTGCAATTTAGAAAATGAAAAAGAAATCCTTTATGAACAATGTGTTAACAATCAACTGGCAACAGATCTTTGAAATATCATTTAAGAAAATGGCTAAAATGAAAGGATTCACATGTAGCTGATTAACACAAATTTATGTGAGTATGTCCTTGATTAACTTTTTATTGGAATACTTAAATCAACCAAGTAATCAATGTCATTAAACATTTTCCATTATGTTCTTCATTGTACTAGAATGCTTAAGACAATGGGAAAAGGACAAAAAATGATCACTGAGTCAAAAAGTTTAAATATTTCCAGCATACATAAAACTACTAGGAAATAATTAGGGGCTAAAATGCCTAGCAATATCTAAAAATGTATTGAGAGAAGAGAGGAGGAGAGAGGGAGGGAGGGAGAAATGTGTGGCTGAGCAAGAGAGTGGACAGAGAAAGAGAAGTTGAGTTGGGTTTCAAGTGTATAGAATATTCTTCCCTTGACCAAACATTTCCATCCCTGACATTTACTAGCTTTGTCATCCTGGGCAAATTATGTCTTCTTACTTACAAAATGGATGCAATGAGATAATGTGTATACAGGACTAACTAAGATCAGTGGCCAGTACACAGGAAGTACTCAATAAATGTTGGCTGTTGTTATTACCCAATGATGCTTCTGTATTTATCTCATGTTCTTCCTACCTTCATGGCCACACCATTTCAGGGCAATCTACAAATCCTGCCTACATTTCCTCATCACTTATGTACTTTAACTCTTTTAAAATATTAATTTAAATTGGTGCATTACAATTATACACATTAGTGGGATACATAATTTCATTTCCTAGTATCTCCCCTTCTCCTCCCTTCTCTTCCTCCCCCTAACCCCCTCGGTTATATAGTTTAGATATGAGGTGTCCCCCTAAAAGCTCATGTGTGAGACAATGTAAGAATTTTCAGGGGTGAAATGGTTAGATTATGAGAGGTATAACCTAATCAATGTATTAATCCACTGATGTATTAAATGGGCAGTAACTGTTGGCAGGTAAGGTGTGGCTGGAGGAAGTAGGTCACTGGGAATGTGACTTTGGAGTTTACATTTTGTCCCTGGTGAGTGGAGCTCTCTCTCTGCTTCTTGGTTGCCATCCTGAGCTGCTTTCCTCCTTCATACCTTTTCACCATGATGTTCTGCCTCACCTTGGGCCTAGAGCTATAGAGTCAGCCTAACATGGATTGAACCTCTGAAGCTGTGAGCCAAAATAAACTTTTTCCTCCTCTTCATTGCTCTTATCAGGTATGTTGGTCAGAGAGATGCAAAAGCTGACCAGAACACCCTCCTCTGCTCTACCGGTCTCCCTTCTAATTTCATGAGATCCTTGACTCTTTGCTTTTTTCCTTTATTCTCTCTAAATTCCACAAATGAAAGAAAACATACAACCCCTTGACAGATCTAAGTTTGACTTATTTTGTTTAACATAATGCCCTCAGGTTCCATCCATTTTCTTGTAAACTATACAATTTCATTCTTTATGGCTGAGCAAAACTCCATTGTGTATATATACCACATTTTCTTTATACATTCATCTATTGACAGATACCTAGGCTGGTTCCATAACTTGGCTATTGCCAACTGCATTGCCAAAAACACAAGTATATATATGTATTGCTATAGTATGCTAACTTTAATTCCTTTAGATAAAATGTAGCTATAACTCCTATTATGATTTGCCTTCTGCCCCAACACATACTCTAAGCCTCAATTTCCACACTAGTAAATGTAAATTGGGGATAATAAGTGTGTGTGTGTGTGTGTGTGTGTGTGTGTGTGTGTGTGCGCGCGCGCGTTCTAGAGTCAGATCGGTTAGTAAATATAAAGTGTTCAATACATGTTAGTTGTTGTTTGTGTCTCTAAAAATTGTTGCATTTTTTCCTCCTCTTTTCCCATCCCAGGACCAACACACTTGCTTATTATCTTGTTTCTTTTTTCCAGATTCCTGTAAAAACTTCTGAAATGGTCTTCACAATTTATTTTGCCCAGTTTTGCCAGGATAGTTGCCCCAGCTGTCAGTCTGGCTACGGGAAAAAGTTAAAACTTGACCTGGCACTTGAGAGTTGTCCAAACTAATTTTTATCTTTTATTACTTTGAATCATAACACTTGTGTCAGGGTTTGCAAGCTATCTATTAAATGTTATCTTCTTTTACCTGGGTACTTAGCTAAATTATATGTGCCTGCTCCTGTCTGGTACATGTGACCATGTGACTAAGTTCTCATTGATAGAAGTGAGCAGAAGTAAGGTATGTCACCTCCAGGTTAGAACCTGACGACAGCTATGTTTCCTCCATGCTTTCTTTCCCTTTCCACCAATGCAGTCTGGATGTAGTCACCCAGATGCACACATGCATATAATGACAAGGTCCTGGGGGACAGAAGCACTATCCAGGTCTCTAAGTCAGCACTAGGAAAATAATTGTCCCAACTTTGGCCAACGTTCCTAGATCATTATGCACACTGTCCTAGATTCTATGTGGAAGAGAAAACAAACTTCTGAAGTCTCAGAATTTGGGGAGAGCAGCAGCTTAGTCTACTATAAGGAATACAGAGTTTTTTTTTTTTTGCTATACCAGTGTTTGCCACCAGAAGCAAACAAATGCTTTGGAGAAGATGACATCCTGAAGCTTATATTACCATGAGTTTTTTATACCACCAGCATTTGGAGTAGCAGGACTCTTGACTCTGCAGGACTACCCCTCTCATGGCAGGGCATTTAATATCCATTGTCCAAGGCTTACTTAATACTATTAGGCCCCCACAGACATTCCCATTTGTCCCTAGGTGAGTGGGTCTTGTGCTTGGCTAAGGACTTCTGTGCAGCTGGTGGTTCTGATGCTTGGCCTTTCAGGCTAGTTTGTGCTTTTTTGCCTCCTTTCTTCATGATACTCACTTCTAGTTAATAAAATTCTATTTTATAATTAAAACTTTTCTTTGCTTTAATTTTAAATTTTACCCTAATACCTTTAATTCATGGTCTCTGTATCTGGCAGTGTTTGTATAGAGAAAGATTCCTGAAAGGGCCTTCTAGGGTTTACAATACAAAGCATAGACATGCAAAATCAGCACCATTTAAACAGGTACTATACTTTTCCTTATCAGAGCTGAGCACACTTGGAATACCTGCTGTCCAGAAAAATAGGTCAGAAAACTAAGGGAAGGCATTCTTCTATTGCAAACATACCACTATGTTCTGAACGTTCTTGTCCTAAAATTCATGTGTTAGAACTTAATCCCCAATGTATCTTAATATTAAGAGGTGGGCTTTAGGAGATGATCAAGTCCTGAGACCTCTTTCCATTATGGATAGGATTAGTGCCCTTTATAAAAGAGGTCAAAGAGTAACGCCTTGTTCCATTTGCCAGTGAGAACACAGCGAGAAGGTTCTGGCTTTTAGCAGAGAGTCAGCTCTCTCTATACACCAAATCTGCTGGTGCCTTGATTTTGGACTTCCCAGCTTCCAGATCAGGGAGAAATAAGTTTCTATTGTTATAAATTACCCAGTCTAAGGACTGGATGGACGAACATAAGTATAGTAGTGATTTGAATTAGTATTCTGGCTGAGAACTAGAAAATCTGGTGGAAAATCTATTTGAAGAGAGATTCCACAGGGTAGTTCAAAATTACAGAACCATCATCTAGGATGGGAAGGAAAGGCAGAAAGATGTGCCTGGTATTTGGAGACAATTTCCATTTAGAGGTGTCTTCTAATTTCAGAAAATGTGGCTAAAGGAGTGAAAAATTATTAAAAGTCTCATTGACCTAAAAAAATATGATTTTGGGACCTGCTTGAGGTGAGGTAGCCTTGTAACAATGCCAGACTTCAATCGGGAACTCTGAAGGACCATATTCAAAGAGCAAGGGGCACTGGAAAAAGATCACTCTGTGGACAAAAGACTTGCCTTAAATGACCTCAATCCCTGAAACTAGATTAAGGTGATTTTGTGTCAGAAAAAAATACCCCACAAATTGTCTCTGGAAGAAAATAACATCATCTTGAAGGTTAAGTTCTTTTACAACTTTTCATATGCTATGTCTAGGACTCAGTCAAAAATCATGAAACCATAAAGTGATAAGAAAAATGGATTGAATGTCAAAACTGTAAACAGATTCACAGGGGATCCAGATAATGAAATTATAAGATCCAGACTTGAAATTACTATTTTTGATAAAGACAAGTTCAAGCATTTCTACAGAAATGTATAAATACAAGCAAATTGAAATTTTATGTGTTAAAAATATCATAACTAAAATGAACTCATACATGAATTTAATAGCATAATAGAGCTGAAAACTGAAATAGTGAGTTGGGAAAATGCTAGATAAAACATCCAGTCTGAAGCACAAAAGAAAAAGGATGTAAATTCCAGACAAGAAAGATATAGGGAACAAAGTGTAAATGTATAACATATGAAGTTAGAGTTCCCAAAAGAGAAAATGGAACTCAAGATTTGAAGTGGTGTTGGCTAAGAATTTTCAGGAACTGAAGAGAGACATCAAGCCCTAGATTCAAGAAGTCCTATAAGCCTCAAGTAGAACAATTTAGAAAAAGATCACCACCTAGTTATGTCACAGTAAAAACCACTGAAGTTAATGATAAATAAAAGCAGCCAGATTTTAAATCTGAGAGCTTTTAAATTTCTTTCATTTGCTCCTCTAAATCTCACTTTATTTATTCTACCATAGAATCTAGAAGCAAAGAAGGAATGGATATCATCAAGTATGGTGAAACGAGCATTTCTAAAACATTTTTATTAGTTATTGATGGACATTTATTTATTTATTTGTTTGTTTATATGTGGTGCTGACAATCGAACTCAGTGCCTCACAATTGCTAGGCAGGCACTCTACCGAGCCACAACCCCAACCCCAAAATGGGCATTTTTTTTTTTTTTTTTTTTTGGAGACAAGATAGCCTTATTCTGAGAACAGAGAGAAAATAAGAAATTAGATGTAGGGATAACAATATATTTTATGATGAGGGTCATAACTGTCTTTTTTAAAAATATCTTTTTGGGCTGGGAATATAGCTCAGTTGGTAGACTGCTTGCCGCACATTCACAAGGCCAAGGGTTCAATCCCTAGTACCGCATGCGCACGCGCGCACACACACACACACACACACACACACTATACATACATATGTATGTATGTAGTAGATGGACACAATACATTCATTTATGTATTTACTTATATTTTCATGTGGTGCTGACGATGGAACCCAGTGCCTCACATGTGCTAGGCAAGTGCTCTACCCCTGAGCGAAAACCCTAGCCCCATAATTTTCTTTATGAATATTCTCCTCTATGAAGTATAAAGCAAGGATAAACGAAGAGGTCAACAAAGATTTCTGTTTATCACATCATTAATTTCACCCAAAAATGTAAAATTCATGGCTGTTATCAAAATTAAGTTTTAAACTGTTTCACAAGAATCTTGATTTTACAATAGTGATTTATAGTGATTTAGGACAATATTTTACCCAGTCTTTCAAGCTAAAACCAAGAACATGTAATCAGTATTTATAAATTAAATGAACTAAAATACCTACTACATATAAAGAAATAAATTACTTACTTGGCTGACATGCACTGGCGTTAAAATTAAGTCCAGAACTCCAGACCAGCCAGCAAATACACCAAGTGGGATAGCATATGCTAAAGCAATCATCAAAAATCTCAAATTGCTGTAAAAGAGAAGTAAAAGAAATGTATAGTTTGCTAGTTTAAAAATTTTTAGACAGTATATTTCATTTTTGTTTTATTATTATTAAAGTTTTCTGTCGAAGATATTTAATAGGCAATATAATTCAAGTAGCTCAAAATTGAAAAGTTATAAAAATATGAGGGGAAAGAAATATCCCTTTTACTTTTATCTTCCTTTTCTTACTATTACCAATTTTATCAATCTCTTGGGTAACTGTCCAATGCAAATATATGTATATTTTTCTCCCAATCTACATTTGCTGAACCTTTTTTTTGTTTTCCCCCCCAGGGCTGGAGACCTTGTGCATGCAAGGCAAATGCTCTACCATGAACTACATCCCTAGCTCCTGAACCTTTCTTTTTTAAATGAAGAGTTCTTAGAACTCTTTCCATAAACAGTACATAAATACCTTCTGCATTCTTACAGCTACATGGTATCCATGATGTGGATGTATCATAAATTTATGTAATCATATATATGAACTTTTACACTTTTACTCTTATAAAGTCATTTCACATCTGTGCTAGTGCACCATTAGATCAATTCCAATGTGCAACTTCCAGGTCAAAGTATACTTGTATTTGTAGCTTTAATAGATACTGCTAAGTGCCCTCCACAGGAATTATAGCTTTACATACCTATCAAAAGGACTAAAATAAAAACATAGTGATGACACAAAAATCTGACAAGGATTCAATGCTCATGGTAATACAAAACAGCAAAACCACACTGATAAATGGTTTGGCAGAAAAACAAAAAAATCCCAAAACAACAACAACAACAACAACCCCAAATTACCACTACTACCTTACAATCCAACTAATGCACTGCTGCATATTTATCCCAGAAAATTAAAACTTACATCTACACAAAACCTAGATACAAATGTTCCAAGAAACTTTTTAGTAAAAGCCAAAATCTAGAAATAACCCAGATATCACTCAGCAAGTAAATGGTTAAGTAAACTGTGGTACAACCATATCATGGGATATTGCTCAGCAACAGAAAGCAACGAACTAGTGATATACCCAACAACCTGGATTCCTCTCCAGAAAAGTACAATGAGTAAAAAAGGCCAAACTTTCATGTACTAAATATCATTTATATAAGCTTCTTGAAATAACAAAATCATAGTCACAGAGAACAGATTAGTATTTGCCAGGAATTGAGGAGTCAAGTGGGAGAGGAGTAGGCATGGCTACAACAGGGCAACAGGTGGGAATCTTGTAGTGATGGAACCTCTGTATCATGACTGCATCAGCTTCAGTGTTCTGTTTGTAATACTCTGCTTTTTGCAGGATGTTATCACTGGGGGAAACTGGGTAAACAGTACATGTCATCTTTCTCTATTATTTCTTACACTGCATGGAAATCTACAATTACCTCAAAATAAAAAGTTTAACGTGAACTTTAAATATAATGTAAGAATGTAATGAAAATTAGATACCATTCAATAGCTTTTTAAAAAATATGTATATAAAGTATCTAGGAATAAACCAGAAAGGCCAGGAACCTCTGTGGAGTGGCAGGTTTGTGTATGTTTGTGGGGGGGGGGGCACCTTTAATTTAATTAAGGCCACTGAGGATCAAAGACTAGGCATTAGGCCAGAGACCTTGATCCTACTAGAAGAAAATGTAGGCCCAAATCTTCATCATGTCAGCTTAGGAATCAACTTCCTCAACAAGATTCCTGAAGTGCAAGAAATAAAATCAAGAATCAATAAATGGTACGGTATCAAACTAAAATGCTTCTTCACAGTAAAGGAAACAATCAGGAGCGTGAAGAGAGAGCCTATAGAATGGGAGAAAATCTTTGCCACCTGAAGTTCAGATAGAGCATTAATCTCTAGCATATACAAAGAACTCAAAAAACACCAAAAACAACAAACAAACAAACAAACAAAACAACAAAAAACAACCCAATCAATAAATAGGCAAAGGAACTGAAGAGGCAGTTCACAGAAGAAATTCAAATGGTCAACAAATATATGAAAAAATGTTCAACATCACTAGCAATTAGAGAAAGGTAAATCAAAACTACACTGAGATTTCATCTCACTCCAGTCAGCATGGCAACAATCAAGAATACAGTAACAATGAATATGTCCAGGATGTGGGGAAAAGGGCGCACTCAGACATTGCTGGTGGCACTGCAAATTAGTGCAACCACTCTGGAAAGCAGTATGGAGATTCCTCAGAGAACTTGGAATGAAACCACCATTTGACCCAGCTATCCCACCTTGGTTTATTGAAAATCATTTAGGAATTAAAATCAAAATACTACAGTGACATATCCACATCAATATTTATAGCAACTCAATTCACAATAGCTAAACTATGGAATTAACCTAGATGACCTTCAAAGGATGAATGGATAAATAAAATGTGCTACATATACACAATGGAATTTTGCTCAGCCTTAAAGAAGAATGAAATTATGGCATTTGTAGGTAAATGAATGGAACTAGGGAATAACATGCTAAGTGAAATAAGCCAATCCCCCAAAACCAAAGGACAAATGTTTTCTCTGATAAGCAGATGCTGATCCATAGTCGGGGGCGGGGGTTAGAGAAGAATGAAGGAAGTTTGGAATGTGCAGAGGGGACTGAGAGGAGGGGTGGGGCTGTGAGGATGGGAAGGATAGTAGAATGAGACAGAAATTATTACCCTATATACATGAATGATTATATTACTGGTGTGACTGTATTATGTGCAGCCAGAGGAATAAGAAGTTGTGTTCCACTGGTGTACAATGTGTCAAAATGCTTTCTACAACTAATTAGAACAAATTAAAAAATTAAAATTAAAGTAAAATATTAAAAATTGATTAAAGGGCTAGGATTGTGGCTCAGTGGTAGAGTGCTCGTCTAAGCACGCGCGTGGTCAGTGTTCGATCCTCAGCACCATGTAAAAATAAAGGAATTGTGTACAACTAAAACAAGTAAATAAATATTTTTTTAAAAAGTGATTAAAAAAATAAAATGTGCTATATATTCAGGATGGAATATTACTTAACCATAAAAAGAATGACTTTATAACTTTTGCCAGTAAATGGATGGATCTGGAGACTTATCATGCTAAGTGAAATAAACCAGTTCCAAAAAAAACCCAAAGGTTGAATGTTCTCTCTGATATGTGGATGCTAATACATGACAAGGGGTGGGGAGGAGAAGAATAGAAGTTCAGTGGATTAGTCAAAGGGGAATGAAGAGAAGGGAGGGGGGATAGGAATAGGAAAGACAGTGGAAGAATCTGACACAACTTTCCTATTTCCTATGCACATATATGAATACACCACAATGAATCTCCACATTATGTACCACCACAGACTAGTATCCTAATTGGAATAAGATATATTTCATGTTTGCATAAATATATCAAAATACACTCTACTGTCATGAGTATCTAAAAAGAACAAATAAAGTTTAAAAAATAATAATAATTAAGGCTACTGAGACAATCTAGATAGATGGAAAGACAGTTCATATTGTCAATTCAATGCAAATTTATCTATGAACTCAGTGCAATCACAATTAAAATTCCAGTAGTAATTTTTCATAGAAACTCAGGAAATTGCTCAAGAATTTACATGCAAGAATAAAGGTTCTTTAAAAAGCTAAGTCATCCATTAAAAAAAAAAAAAAGATGAAGAGAAAGCCCTTCTCTTATCAGATATGCTAACAAACTGTAGCCAAAGTAATAAAAACAGAGTGGTACTGACTCAAGAATAAAAAGAACAATGAAGAATTGAGACCTCAGACTCAGAAATTTGATATCCGATAAGGATAGTACTGCAAATCAAAAGGCTAAAGATGTTTAGTAAGTGGTGCTAGTTTATTTATGGGGGGGAACTCCTACATCATTAGTTAGCATCATACATTAAGGTGGATTCTAGATGGATTTAAAACCTAAATGTGAAAGATAAAACCAAAAAGTTAATTAAGGAATCCATGAACAAAATTATCAGGCAGATGACATATTGGGAGTAGATATTGGAAATTTTAAGGCTCAACAAGGAATTTATATCTAAAATATGTAAATTATTTAAAAAATGAGAATTATGATTAAGACATGGGCAGAGGCTATGAACAAAATTTTACAGTAAAATGAAACAATCACAGAGAGTTTGAAACCTATTAATGGTCACAAAATGCAAATTAAACAAGCGATATATTAGTTTATATCTTAGACTGGCAAAAATTAGGAAAACGGATAATGTCAAGTTCAGCAGGCATCTTTGAGAACAATCTGGTAATACCTGACCTTGTAATCCTGTTGCAGGTCTATTTTCCAAGGAAATTCTCAGGTCTTGTGTTACAAGTATGAGGGTATCACTGCAGTGTACTGCAGGCAACCAGGGTACACAGTGGGAAGAAGGGGATAGACTGACATCATGGAGTAAAAAGAACTAGGTGCACATAGAGCAGGAGGGACCCATCTTCAAATCAGAGTGCTCACATCACTATGCAAACCTCATATACCTCCTCATGGAAGAAGGGAGCATCATCCACGAAGAGTCCACATAAAGATAAAAAATTAAACCTGAATCAGAAGCTAGCTCTGGCTAACAATTTACAGGAAACACGAATGACAGAGGAACATGTTAAACTACACAAGGAGACAAGCACAAAGTCAAGAATGTGGGGATAAAAAAGCTAGCTCCTCAACAAAAAAGTTATAATGAGAGAGAGAGAGAGAGAGAGAGAGAGAGGGAGAGAGAGAGAGAAATGGAAAGGAAATCCTTAGATTTTGTGGCATTTGAACCAAATGCAATGTGTGGATCTACTCTGGATCTAGACTCAAACTATTAACAAAACTCATGAGATAATAGGAAATTTAAATACTGATTTGATACTAGCCAATTATTATTTAAAAAGTTTTTAGGTAAGATAATAGCATTATATTTATACTAAAAGGGTTCTTGTAGTTTTAAAAATTTTTGTACATATTGAAATATACCTGGATGAAATGATCTGTTCTCTGCAATATGCTTTGTAATATAAGAAGAGGGGAAGCAGATAGGCAGAGATAAAACAAAATTTGCTACACAATTTGATAATAGACATTGGCTTATGGGCATATGGGGATATACTATTCTACCTTGCATATTATCATACATTTCAAAATAGAAAGTAAGAAAAATCTACATAATGCTTAATGAAAAAATTAAAATGGAATAATATATAAAATATGCCATCATTTAAAGTGAATTAAACATAGATCCATACAAATAAATACATATATTGCAAGAGCAAAAAGACAAAAGAGATGCACATAAAAGGCATTTGAGAGGTGGCCTGGGTGGAGGGAGTGGGATGGGAGTAGGAGATATAAACAAAAAAATGAATGAAAAATAAATGAATAAATGTGTTCGTGTGCCCTGAAATAAAGAACAAGTTCAACTTAATGCTCTTCTCTTAAAGTCTGAAAGGCAAAAACAACTATCATCAAACATGACACCAACATAAAAAGGGAGAGGAATATTTACATTAGGTTACACAGGTTAAAAGCATATTAAGATGGGGCTGGGGGTTGTGGCTCAGCGGTAGCGTGCTTGCCTAGAACGTGCGCGGCCCGGGTTCGATCCTCAGCACCACATACGAACAAACGAATTGTGTACAACTAAAGCAAATAAATAAATATTTAAAAAAAAGCATATTAAGAGAAAGGAATCATATGGACAATAAATAAATAATTGTGGCAAAAAAACATGGAGCATACTTATTGAGGGTTTTTCTTTTTTGGCCCAGAAAATGGAATTAAAATTTAGAGAGGCAGTTATTTTTATTAATTCAGGAAGTTCTTTGAAAAGCTCAGGGAAAATTATACTGTAGGTAAGGGAACTGGGGCAAGGCAGGCCCATAGATCGCCCCTTGAGAGCGCAGGGGTGGCACAGGCAATGGAGCAGTTACAGACCAAATGGGGAGAGACAAAGGTAGGTCAGCATTTGGGAAAAGGGCTTTTTATGGAGAAGAAAGATATTATACTTTATGGTTCAAACACAGAATGAAGATCTTGATTCTTGGGTAATTAGAAGCCAACACCACAAGTATACTGTGGTCAGAGGGATAATTCATTGTTCTTTCCTTGTCAGAAAAATCTTGTACATAACCGAGTAAGCTTAAAAGCCTTTAATGACTCCAATTTCCCACAGAATGGTTCAAAATTATTAGTTCAAAGTTAATAATGGCAGAATGAGTTAGACATCAATACACTAAGTACATATATAAAAACACAAATAGTGTGAAAATACTTTATGTAAAACCAGTGACTTGAAAAACTGTGCTCTTTATATGTAATATGAAAGGAATTACACTCTGCAAGCATGTATAATAAATTAGAATAAATAATTTAATTTTTTAAAAAAAGAAAATAAATAAATGTTTTGTGTTAAAGCCCATGGGCGGGGGGAGTTACTACCATATGACTCCCATCTAAATCTTTAGCTTTATCTACTGGTATCTAACTTCTGCTACTGGCTTTGCATGGAGAAAAATTTAGCTAAATAGTGTGTTTTTCTTAATTACCATTTTACACTGTCATTTTACAAATGTGTATTACTGACCATAATTAAACTTACATTTTTTCTTTTGTCTATTATGTTGAAGGCAATGTACCAGGTGGTGTAGAGAAGCAGTTTTCAAAGCTTCTTAGTGTATGCCAGAGTAAGAAATTTATATTTACTTTGTTACTTACCCTTTATATACTGAAAAAAAGTCTCACAAAAAGTATTCTTATTACATGTGATATAATATTTCCTATTCTGTGCCAGGCAAGGTGGAGCACACCTGTAATCCCAGCAGCTCAGGAGGCTGAGGCAGGAGGATTGAGAGTTCAAAGCCAGCCTCAGTAAAAACAAGGCACTAAGCAACTCAGTGAGACCATGTTTATAAATTAAATACAAAAAAGGGCTGGGGATGTGGCCCAGTGGGAAACTGCCCCTGAGCTCAATCCCTGGTACCTCTATAAAGAAAAAAATTTTCTCTTGTGTTCCACCCCACTTTGTTTTAAAAAAGTAATGATCAACTCACCAAATCATTTAGCTGTGAACCAAAGTTTGAAAAATAATGAAATGTGGCTAGTGCAACTGAGGGGAAATTTTTTAATTTGATCTCACCTTAACTAATTTAAGTCTAAATTTTAAAACGGGCAGTAAAAAGTATTTTTCCACCAAAAGATCTTTAATTTTTTAAAATTTATTTTTATTTTTTTTTTTGTGGTATTGGCAAATTCAGGGCTTTATAACACTAGGCAAGTGCTCTACCACTGAGCTATATCCCCAGCCCCCCAAACTGCATTTTGTACTAGAACTATGTTTCACTTTACCAGCTGCAGTGCTGTAACAGATTGAGTTTTCTAGTGTTATTACCCACCACTGATCTCCCTGGTGTCAATGAACTGATTCAGTTCCAATTTTTTTTTAAAATATATACTAATATAACTTTGTAATTTGCTCAGTTGAATATTTCATGTAGAAAGAAAGTATGAGACTAGAATGGAAAAAGGCATCTTGCAAATTTCACCATGAATGACAATCGCAATTTGCTGAAGCAGAGCAAAATGAAATGTCTGCTGTGAGAAAAAAATATTTAAGTTATTTAAGTGGACAGTATTAAGAGCCATTTTATATGTGAGTGCATGTGTGTATCTATATCCATCTATGTATCTATCATTTGAACAACCAAATTATGCTATGTGCATGCATGTATGAATATAGCACAATGAATCCTACTTATAATGCATCAATTTAAAAAATAAATAGAAGGGAGACCAGTAGTATAGAGAAAGAGGGTCGGGGGAGGGAAGAGGGCAGAAAAAGGGAGAGGTATGGGGGAAGGAAATGGAGCAAATTGTGTTACATGCATTTATTAATATATCACAATGAGCCTTACTATTATGTATAATTATAATGCACTAATAAAAATATAAAAGAGACATTCTCAGCAAATTCATAGTGAAATAAGAAGTTTCTTTTCAACAGTCAAAAATGTATTAAGAAAATTAGTTGCTGGAAATCAAAATTAAATATCCAACAAACATTCTAAAATAAATTTTTAACAGATTTGAATTTATAATTATGATGAGCTATAAAATGGTTTGGATTTTTACACAAAAAGAAAACCATTTTTCAATGGAGAGATGGTAAAAAAATGTTATTTTAGCTGTGGAAATTTTGTTAAAAATTATGAGGAAAAAAGTAAAAATAAAAACTATAGTCTACAGAAGTGACAGATCTCCAATTAAGCTCTGAACAACTGCCTATAGAATTTGAGACTATTCTATAATATCAAAGTTGTGTTAATTCAAATTTTAAAATGTAATTACTTATTTTCAATTTAGAGTAAAATGGGAAAAACTGCTCAATGAATACTTTTCAATTGTAAATTTAATGACATCCAAATGTATGTCAAATAATCCAATACAAATTTAGTGTCCAAATTGAAATGTGTTGTAAGAGAAAAATATACACTGGATGTTAGAATTTTATGTGAATATGAGAATGTCAAATATCTCAATTATTAATATTGATTACATGTTAAGATGATATTTTAGATTGAACACATGTTTTAGATTGATGTTTTAGGTTGAATACAATATGCTACAAATTATCTTTATTTGTTTCTTTTTACCTTTTAAAAGGAGACTACTAGAAAATTAAACATTACATGAGATTCAAATTATATTCATATTCTCGTTGTGAATCAAATTATATTCCTATATTCCTATTGGACAGTAGTATTATAGAGGAATTTACCATCTGAGGGAAAAGAAGACAAGAAAAGAAAAGAAAGAACCAACCAGAGAGAGCTGCTGATGTTCTAAAGATAAGTTCAAAGATGCAACTACAAATCATAGTCAACGGTGATGGTTCTATGCCTCCCAAGAATCAAATTTAGCTTTCAAGAATCAAACCATTGAGCTTTCAAGGTAGAATTTAACATAACTACATTTAAGTTATGCCAATAGAATAAAAAATACATTAAGTTTCTTTAAGTGTGATCCTACTGGTGGCACACGAGAAGATTTTTTACCTTAAGAGCCTACAAAAGCTGCGTCGATAACTTAGCCTCTGGCTAGCTGCAGCAACACTGGGAGGAAGAGGAGGCCTGGGTGGGAAATAAGCTAGCGTTGCAGAGAATATTAAGCAGACAACCCCAAATTCTGAAAGAAAAAAAAATTAGTAAAGTGTTAACCAGTGACACAAAAAGTTGAATACCTCAAGTATTTATTTATTTAACAAATACGTACTGTGCATAAAATAAGCCCTAGAAATATAAAGATAGGCAAAACATAGCACCTAGCCAAGATAGCTCCGTCTAGTGGGAAAGACGAATATGTACAGATAGAAATTTCAGCAGGTCACAGGTAAGAAGTCATGCTATAAATAAAGAAGCATGGTAGTCCAATGACATACCACATAGTCAAAAAGATCAAGTTTCTGCTGTCATATATAATAAATTAGAATAAATAATTTAATTAAAAAAAGATCAAGGGAGTACATAACTGTTACTCTACAGAGAAATCTCATTCAAACCAACAGTGCCTTACTATAAAAGAGGTCTAAGATGGTTGTCTGTAAGTATGGTACTCAGAAAGAAAGAATATGAAAGAAAGTTGGCAAAAAATAGGATAGAACGTTTGTTTGATCAAGGACAGGATTTCTGATGCATATGTAGGACAGATCCAATTTATAGACTGTATAGGAAAATTGAACAAGACAAGAAAGCATCCAAAAATAAGAAATCAGGGGCTGGGGTCATGGCTCAGTGGTAGAGCGCTTGCCTAGCATGTATGAGGCACTGGGTTCAATCCCCAGCACCACATAAAAAAATTAAATAAACAAAATAAACATATTGTGTCCATATACAACTAAAAAATATTTTTTAAAAAAGAAAAAGAAACCAAGAAATAGCAAATTTAAACACAAGCCTAGCTAAATAAAGTGTTGATTAGAAGTAAAATGAACAATCAAACCACGCTAGTTTGGCCTCCTTACAGAAGGGAAAGTTCTTAGGACTCAATTCTTCTTTCCACAGCACTGGCACTTGGATTTCCCAGCTTTTGCTAACTGTGCCCAATTTAAGTAGAAAAGCACAACACTAATAAAAATGCCAGAAACTTAAGATGACAGACTCAACTGTGACATTAATTGACTTGTAATATGGGTGAATCCCAATAAAGGGAGTTGACTTAGTGATTTCTAGGGGTCTTTTCTGTTGGATAATTCTAATTCTAGGGATATTTTCTTAGGAAAAGAGACAATAATTCTATAAGACACTTAACCACATATCATTAATATCGGTTAATTCAACTGGAAATTTACAGATTCCTAATTCTGAAAGACAAGATTGTTACCAAATTTTGTTATTGTTGTTTTGGTATTCTCAATCTCTTTGTTCTTTGTCAATCTAAAGAGCAACAAGAAGATAATGAGTTGTTTTACTTTACAGTTCTTCTAACTATTAATAACACTGCATATACTTATTAGCTATTTGTATTTGTTCTTCTGTGATAGCCTCATTCATATTCTTTGATCATCTTTCTATAGACATTTTTGTAAACAACTTCATGGGATATAATTCACATAAAAATATGATTCACACATTAGAATACACAGTCCAATGGTTTTTAGTACATTTATATAACTGTACAAACATTATAATTTTAGAATTTTGAGGGGGCAGGTATCAGGGATTGAACTCAGGCGCACTTGGCCACTGAGCCACATCCCCTGCCCCAATTTTGTATTTTATTTAGAGACAGGGTCTCACTGAGTTGCTTAGTGCCTCCCTTTTGCTGAGGCTGGCTTTGAATTCGTGATCCTCCTGCATCAGCCTTCTGAGCCACTGGGATTATAGGCATGTGTCACTGAACCCAGCTCAATTTTTTAGTCTTTATGGATTTGAGTATTAGGATATTTCATTTAAATGGAATCACAGAATATACAGTCTTTTGTGACTGGCATCTTTCAATCAGCATGTTTTCAAGGGTCATCCATGTTGAAGCATGGATCAGTACTATACTTTTTTTTACTGTCAATACCATGCTGTCTTGATTAGTTTTGTACTTATATTACGTTATTTTTTTTGTACCAGGGATTGAACCAGGGGCACTTAATCACTCAGCCACATCCCCAGCCCTTTTTTAAAAAAATATTTTTTTAGAGACAGGGTCTTTTTGAGTTGCTTAGGGTCTCATTAAGTTGCTGAGGTTGGCTTTGAACTCTTGATCTTCCTGCCTCAGCCTCCCGAGTTTTGAAATTGAGAAGCATGAGTTGTCCAACACCTTTTTCAAGACCGTTTTGGCTATTCCTGGTCCCCTGCATTTCTATACAAATTTCAGGATTAGTGTGTCAATTTCTGCAACAAAGGCAGCTGGGATTTTATTAGGGGTACACCATGTTTGTAGATAAATTTGAGAATATTTTCCCAGTATTAAGCTTTCCAACCCATGAACATGGGATGACTTTCTATTTTGTAGGCCTTTAATTTCTTTCAACACAGTTTTGTGGTCTTTAGAGTATGTTATAGATTTGTTAAATTTATCCCTAAACATATTATATTATTGATAGTATTATAAATTAAATTGTTTTCCTTATTTCATGTTTGGGTTGATCATTGCTAATGTACAATCAAGCAATTTTACATATTAATCTTGTAAAACCTTGCTGAACTCATCTTTTAGATCTAACAGTTTGTTAGTGAATTCCAGAGAATTCTTCTATATTTAAAATCATGTAATTTTCAAAAGTTTTTTTTTTTTTCCTTTCTTTCCAATCTGGATACATTTAAATTTCTTTTGCCAGTGATATTGGCTAGACTCTCCAACACAACGATAAATAGAGGTACTAAGAGTGAACATGTGGGCTGGGGTTGTGGCTCAGCGGCAGAGCACTTGCCTGTCACGTGCGCAGCCCGGGTTGGATCCTCAAAACCACATAAAAATAAAGGCATTGTGTACAACTAAAAACAAATAAATAGATATTAAAAAAAAAAAGAGTGAACACACTTGCCTTGTTCCTGATCTGAGGGGGATTGCATTCAGTGTCTGACAATTAAATATGATGTTACATTTGTGTTTTTGTATATGTTTTTCATTAGGTTGAGGGAATGCCTGTTTATTCCTAGTTTGTTGATTGTTAATATTTTGAAAAAAACATTGGATCTGTCAAATTCTTTTTCTTTATCTCTTAATATGATCACATTTCCCCCTGTTTTCTATTGATATGGTATATTACATTAATTGAGTTTTGAATGTTATGTCAATCTTGTATTTCTGGGATGAATCCTACTTGTCATGGTATAACATACTTTTTATATGCTGATAGATTCGGTTTGCTAGTATTTTGTCTAAGACTTTTGTGTCTATATTCCTAAGAGATCTTAGTCTATAGCTTACTTATGTGTTCTTATCTGGAATAATTTAAGAGTCTTTAATTGTTTGAGGCAGCAATTCTAGCAAAAGTATTTTTAATGGACTGAAGATTCATGGGGCAATATTTTAGAAAGGCAGACTGGCAGACTGAAAAGGTATGAAAGCACTGAGGAAATGACTGGAAGCTGTGAGCAAGGGCTTCCCCCTGACTGCATGGGAGCCCTGAGCCAGGCAGATGCAGGGCATTAACATACACCTAATGGTGCCTATAACTCAGACATTTAAAAGATACAACCATGGCTTAGGTTTTCAATAAAATGAATGATATTACTAATATGAAGTTTAAAGCTTATGTTTTCTGTTTTCAGGTATGTATTTTTACATTTTCAATTTTTTTTCTTCAAAAGGAGAGGTGTCTATATAGTCAGAAAAGGTTAAATACTTTCTATACTACCATTGCTCCTACTTTCATTTTTATTCCTTTAGAAGGAATACCATATTTTGAAATGTAAATCTGATGTAAACTTCAGAGTGTGATCTTTGCCTACACCATGGTGAACTTCAAACCCTTTAGCCCTGCTTGAGGTCTCATGACCTGGCTTCCCTCTCTAGTTTCTCCTATCACTATTCTCACCAGATCTAAGCTACTCTGGGCTTTCAGTTGCTTGAATGTACCAGGTTCTGTCACTTTGTTGGGCTTCTTCTTCATGGTTCTATTTTATTCTTTTTTCTGCTCACTGTATTTGGTTAAGTCTCTTCTCTTGGAAACCTTGGATGGTGCATCTCTAGGAAACTACTTCACAACCAAAATGTGAGCTAGGTGCTCCTCCTTCGAGCTGTCAGAGCAACTGATGCACAGCATTCTGTTCTACAACTGTTTATTTGCCTGTCTGTATTCTTCAGGATACCAAAGGGTCTGTTGGACCAGAAACCATACCCGCCTCAGTGCCTAGCACAACAACAAATACACAGGAGCTCAAAATGTTTGTTAAATTTATAAGTGAATATACAAATTAAGACAAAGTTTGGCATAATCTGCTCCCTTATCTTTCCAGCCTCATTTCCACCACTTGCTACCAATACTCAAACACACAAATTTGTACCACTATAGCCATATCAAATTATGTGTAGTGTCCTGGACATGCTGAGCTCTTGTATACCTTCTCTGACTTTACAGTGCTGTTCTCCCTGTATGGATACCCTGGCTTACCTGACTAGTCAGTGAACTCCTATAAAATTCTTAATTTTTATGAATTATTATATCTTGATGAAGCCTTCTTTTTACCTTCAACTTCTCTCTAATCCCATCCAATTAGTCTTCCTACCTCTGTGTAGCTTTATTTGCATTATGATTTTCTCCTCAATAATCTCACCAACTCCTACTGCTTAGCACAGTGATTGTTATATAGCAAACACTTATAAGAAGTGTTCTTTATGAAAAAGAAAACAATAAACAGGCAGCAAGAAAAGAGGACAGAGCCAGGCGCAGTGGCCTGTAATCCCAGCACTTGGGAGGCTGAGGAAGGAGGATCACAAGTTTTTGAACTCAGCCTCAGCAATGGCGAGGCACTTAGCAACTCAGTGAGACCCTGTCTCTAAATAAAATACAAAAAAGGGCTGGGGATGTGGCCCAGCGGTTGAGTGCCCCTGAGTTCAATCCCCAGTACCAAAAAAAAAAAAAAAAAAAAAAAAAAAAAAAAAAAAAAAAAAAAAAAAAAAAAAAAAAAAAAAGAAAAAAAAAGAAAAAAAGAAAAGAAAAGAGGACAGATTTAAGAAGATCTGTAGGGTACTGTAACAGGGTAGCCTGGGACTCAACTCTAGAAACAAACAGGACCCAAGAGAATGTTTTAGAAAAGTCAATATCCCTAATTAATAGACCAGAGAGAGAGAGAGAGAGAGAGAGAGAATAGGAAATAGAGAGAATAATCATCTTAGGTCATGGCAGTGCAAGCATGTGGTTCTAGCTCTCGGGAAGCTGAGGTGGGAAGATGGCTTGAGTCCAGCCTGGGCAACACAGTGACACCTGTTTGAAAATAAACAAGCAAACAAACTACAAGCAATCAAGGTTAATATGATGAGAGAACAGGGCAAATAATGGGGAAATTGCAAGGGAGAAAATGTGTTTAAAGGCTACCAATTATGCTTGACAAATGTTTATAGTCAATCATGGTGTGTAGTTTTACAAACTGGGTATAATATTTAGAAAAGACATTAGAATATGTGTTATGCAGTACTTCATTGTAAACAAATGTAAAGAGTAAAATTAAGAAAGAACCTTCTATGTATCAAGAATACATGTTAAATTTAGTAACTTCCTGGGAAGGCTGTAGGTTTTAAATAGGCATCTCCATATTATAAAACCATGAAAGCACATTATATGCATTAGCATATTTCATTTAAAGTAATCTGGCATACAAAAAGAAGACTAAAGTATAACAGGAAGAGAAAAGACTTCAAATTACCTGCATATAACACAGTCTCAATGCTATCTTTAATATGAGCCCTGCTGCTCTCTGCAGCAAGAAGAGGTGATGTTCCATTGGGAGCTGGAACAACAAGTGGTCCAACTAAAAATGCACATGCCCCACCCAGATAACTGAGCATGGAAGCAATCGCTGTGGCAGTGGCCCGTTCATCTGCAGAGAACCAGGTTGTGGAGAGGAATGGTGCGGCATTCATTACAGTTGGACCTGCCAATCCATTTAACATCTGTCCTCCATGGATTAATCTGGAATTAAAAGAATTAAAATGCTGTGAGGTATGTGAAGCAGGCATTTACTAAGACAAGAAGAAATTAGCCAAATAGCAGTTTCACTATGGCAATAAGAACACATCTCTGTAAAGCATAAAACACACTAAAAGGTAAGCTGACATTAAAAGTTTTGTTGATCTTCCATGAGGGAGATCAAATACAATAATAGCTGCCATTTATTTATTTCACAAATATTTACTGAATCTCCTGATTTATGCCTCATATCAAACTAAATTATTCCTATAGCCTTGGCTCATTTAATTGTCATAACAATAATGTGAAAACAATAATGTCAATTGTCTTCCCCATTTATTGAAACGTAAAAGCTTACACTTGGAAAGATTAAAAAACTTGCCCAAGTACCAACAGACACAAATAAAATCTAGACATAGGGCGGACTCCAAAATATGTACTCTTTTTACTAGATTGCCACTTGTCAACAGACATAATAAGTATCACTGGATACAGCTGAGCTCAACATTTCATACCTACTCTTTTCTAGGTACTGGGGGTAAAAAGTTAATTTATAGCAAAGAAATTGGTTGAGGATCAGAGGACCTGGGTTCCAGCTGAGTTCTATAACCAGCTAGGTAAATGGCCCTAGGCAATACTTTGGCAGAATTCCATTTATTCTCCCATAAAATGAAGAGATGAATTTAAATTCCATATGTATTTCCTGAGCACCGTGAGACAAATGTTTGTGTCGGGGATTGAACCTAGGGTCTTGCATACATTCTTCCAGTCCTAATACTCTGATTCTGATTTTAGTGAAGAGTAGTTTCTTGCTTCCTTCCATTTGTTCTCTTGTTCATCTTTTCTCCATATTCTACCTAACACTCTTAGGCTTTGCTGACCAAACCCTTTGCCCCACTGCTCCTGTTACCCTAACATACACCTTCACATTCAAGAGAAGCCTTGAAGGAAAAAAAAGACTTAAAAAAAAAAAAAAAAGAAAGAAAGAAAAAAAGAAAAGCATAGACAAGAAAGGGAATACAGTCAACCTCTTCTGGCTTGGAGTTAGAGGAAAGGGAAGGGAAAATATAGGTGACGTTTTTATGACACTGGATTTATAGTAGCTAAGATTACTGCCACCATGCCCAGCTATTGTTTAGCTTTTTAAGCAGTGTGTGAGTCTCATATATATATTTTTAATTGGCACCTTAAGACACTTAGAAAAAACATTTTGTGAATGCAGAAAGAAATAACAAACAGACATATGGAGAGAGGTGGGCCCCTAATATAGAATCATAAGTGAATGAGAAGTAAAATATGTCACTTAGATCTGCCCATATCATCATAAATGTTGGAAAAATTATGTGAAGGTAAAATATCTCCAAGTGTCATTAATATCACTAAATTAAGAAAATGGGAGAATTTCAAAATCTTCTTATGTAAGGACAACAATTTTCTAGATGATAGAAATGAATTTAAACCGTTTCTGAAACCAAATGTTTCCTCCAAAAGGCAGTGGATCTCACGGTGCCCCACCACAACTCATTATTTGAAATATTCTTGAAGCAAAGTCTTAAGCAGTCCTAGCGATGACTCACGATGGCCAAACAATTTAGAGCATGATGGTTCATAAAGGCAACTTCTTTGCTATTTAATACTTTTAATGGGGTATTCTTGAAAGACTCATCTAGGAGAAGGGTTAGAATGAGTAAATTTTATTATGCCTAAAGCTGTCAAGGGTAAAAGAGAACATGGAAGAAATAATCTATCAAAAATAACAAATAGTGGATGAGGTTGTGGCTGAGTGGTAGAGCACTCACTGAGAACATGTGAGGCACTGGGTTCGATTCTCACCACCACATAAAAATAAAAAATAAACAAAATAAAGGGATACATACACAGAGTATAGCTTTTTAAAAAAATAACAACAACAACAAAAAAAAAAAACAAAGATAGTATGAATTCTCAGAGTTAAGGTATAAAACTCCAACTACTGTCATGACTTAACTCTTTGTTATCTCTCAGTACAAGCACGAATAGACTAAACAAAAAACACAAGTCATAGAACATGTGCATGTGAGACAACTTAAGGGCCATGCAAGACCAGTTTACTCAATTCTCAGATCAGAATATCTCACTACAACATGACACGTGTGCTAAAGTAATGTCCACAGAAGGTAGAGCACTAGGGACATTGCAGATGTGTTTTCAGTTTAGAGGTCTATGAACCACGAATTCAGGAAACCAACCTAGGGCACATGAATTAGCAGAGTAAAAGGTCATCTCAGGAAGTAAGACAAGCTAACTTAGTATTTAAAAGTTACTAATATTAAATAATTATGTATTTTGCATCAAAAGTAATCATATACACATGTACTCTTCATAAATGAACTGCTGAACAGAGGTCTATGGGATCTTGGGATTACCCACTAAATTAATGAGAAACCTGGTAGGTAAATCGAGTTCCCCTCTTCCCAGCATCTTGCAGTTTTCCAGAACATAGTCCTGTTCCTTCTTACACCTGTACCACAGAGCATCTTAGGACTCGGCAGTTACAGATATAACTGACCATAAGCACTGTTAGCCTAGTAATTGTAATGGTACGTTCATTTGTAATATCAAGATTTTCATGTATGTCAGATACTATTTTTTATTCCCTACCATTAAATTACCACATTTTATAAAATGAATTTGTAAAAATATATTTAAAATAAAATTGTTTAATATATAAAGTCTACATTTCCCATGTAATGGCAATGCAAATTTAGAGATGTTTTTCTAGAAAAAATGCTGACCCTAAGGCATAATAAAATAAAATAATCTGGATATTAGATATTACCATAAACTTTCTTTTTACAACCCTGGGAACTTGTGCACGCTAGGAAAATGCTCTACCTATGAGCTACATCCCAGCCCTTTTATGACAGAGTCTCATGAAGTTTCATAGGTTGGCCTGGCTTGATCCAATCCTCCTGCCTTAGCCTCCTGAACAGCTGATATAACAGGTTTGTACCTCTATACCTGGCTACCAAAAACTCTTTAAATGACAACAAATGAGATAAAATGATAAAATGTTTAATATAAGTTGCATTCATTACTTAACTCACTCAACAAACATGTATTAAGTATTCTCTTTGTGTTGGGCAGGAACTAGGATAGGTATATGAATATATAAAAATTAAAAGCCAAAGTCCTTGCCTTTAAGAATCCCTAAGAATAAGTGAAGAATCACTTATCATTCTGTATCAGGAACATAAGGAAAAATAAGGCAATAATCAGGCCTGCCCTAATGCTTGTAGGGCCTAGACAAAGAGTACAAATGCAGGTCCCTACATGTCCTTCTCTTCAATCTCTAGCTCTGGTCTATAGCATCAAGGGTTTTGCGTGTGTGTGTGTGTAGCTGCAGGTTCAAACTTTGCCTAAGCTCCAGCTGTTCCCTTTCAAACATCTGTCCCTTGGTTACTCCTAGGACCTAGACATACACACCAAGGATCCAGTCTACCCTTGGAAAAATTGGCCTGGGAAGGTAGCCTGATGCAGGAATTTGTGGGGTCTTGTGTAACAGCTAGCACATAGACTAGAAGGAGGTGAACAGGGCAGGTATATCTCCTTGGTCTTATAAACTCCTCACCCCTCAGAGAATGATGAGGCTGATGGAAAGCCACAGTGGGGCACTTGCAGGCATGGAAACCAGGACAGGGACTGTGGCATAATTTGAAGGTGGTACTAGCAATAAGGAAGGAATGGTTTGCAAAACTGTTACAGAAATACATCATTATGGCCAGGGAAATGACTAGATACTGGGAAGGAAGGCACCATAATTCTGTAAAAATGTCCAGGAAGGGGCTGGATACAGGCCAGAAGCTAAGGAAAGAGGTCTGAGCTGAGATTTACATGTTGAAATTGGATTTCATCAGGCATAAAGACTAGAGAATGCCAACATATTAAAAATAGTCAAAGGAAGAGTTGTCTATAAAGATGATTGAGAAGGATCTCTGACAGAGGCAGGAAGGAAATAAGAGTAAAAGACTGGTGCCACAACAACCAAGAAGAAAGTTTCAGGAAAATAAGAATGAATGGCTGACAGTGTCCAGCCAAACAAAAAGACCATTTGTGATAACAAATGTAACCACTGGGAAAAAATAAAATAAAACAAAAATAAAAACAAATAGAACCACTGGAGTTCAGTAAGAAGGAGGTCATTGTGATCTGAATAGAAGCAGCATCAGTAGAATGTGGAGGTTAGAGGGGCAGATATGTGAAGAAATGGAAATTTCTATAGATTTAGACTATTCATTCTAATAGCTGGAAATAGTCAGGAACAAAAAATTTCTGGAAGTCAGAAATCTGAAATGCACCAAAGTATAAAATTTACCCTAGCACCAAAAACAATAACAAAGACCAAAACTCTGAGAGCTGACATGACACCATCAGTGAAAAATCCACACTTGACCTCATATGACAGATCATGGGCAAAATGCAGGCACGCTAAAAGAAATGTATAAAATTATTTTCAGGCTATGTATAAAAAATGTACATGAATCACATTTGGGTCCCATCTCTAAGATACCTTATTATGTATATGCAACTATTAAAAATTCTGAAAACCCAACTCTGAGAAACTTGTGGTTCTAAGTGTTTTACATAATGATTACTCAACTTGTATAAGCTTAGCAAAGTGAAAAACACCCTGCTAATGGACAATTTGAACTGAACGGTTTCTCTGTCTCACATATTAAAAGATAAAATGAGCCAGGTGCACACAACTGTAATCCCAGTGACTCAGGAGTCTGGGGCATAAAGATCAGGAAGTTTGAGGCCAGTCTCAGCAACTCAGAAAGACCCTCAGCAATTTAGCCAGACCCCATCAAAAAATTTAAAAAAAAGTTAAAGGACTGGGGATGCAGCTCAGTAGAGGGCTTCTGGATTCAATTCCTGCATCAAAAATAAATACATGGAGCCAGGCGCGGTGGCGCACGCCTGTAATCCCAGCACTTTGGGAGGCTGAGGCAGGAGGATCGCGAGTTCAAAGCCAGCCTCAGCAATGGCGAGGCACTTAGCAACTCAGTGAGACCCTGTCTCTAAATAAAATACAAAAAAGGGCTGGGGATGTGACCCAGTGGTCGAGTGCCCCTGAGTTCAATCCCTGGTAACCACAAAAAAAAATAAATAAATAAAAAATAAAAAAAATAAAAAAAAAATAAAAAAATAAAAATAAAAATAAATAAATACATGGCCGGGCGCGGTGGCGCACGCCTGTAATCCCAGCACTTTGGGAGGCTGAGGAAGGAGGATCGCGAGTTCAAAGCCAGCCTCAGCAATGGCAAGGCACTTAGCAACTCAGTGAGACCCTGTCTCTAATAAAAACACAAAAAAGGGCTAGGGATGTGGCCCAGTGGTCAAGTGCCCCTGAGTTCAATCCCCGGTACCACAAAATAAATAAATAAATAAATACATGAATAAATAATATAAAATATAATTTGTGATTGACCCAATATACTTGTCCAGAAGCTGGTTTTCAGAAACTACCCCATACCTTTGGATCTGTTGTTAACAATGACATAGATAAACAAAGGGAGGTAACTCACAATTTTTAGTAAAGTGAAGTCCATCATATAATTCAATGTCAAATTTTCTGTGGCATCATTACAAGCTTTAGGTTTATTTTGCCAAATAAATGTTTAAGTTGTAGGTCAGGACCATGGCTTCTAAATCTCCACAGTGTCTCCACAAAGGTAGTGTGGGTGCTCTTAGGAATGCATGGACTGATCCAAGTAGAGGTTCAGGTAGTCACTAAATTACCCAACTAAACTGCATTTAAAAATCTTTGCCAAGTTATCCAAGTAAAGCATACATTGTGAAAATGAATATGAAAAATGGTGACTAAGAATATTCTGGGAAAAAATCTTTTATAAAAAGATGTTGAGGGCAGTAAAAGCAAGGCCAGTGTGCCATTACTGTTTCAAGCACAGTGGGCTTGGGGGAGGGTAGCTAGATGTCAGGGGTATGTAGTGGCAGTTTTTTATCCTGGGCAAGAAGCTCTGCAGCAGAAAGGGAGCAGTCTGGAAGCTGACTAGGTGATTCAAGGGCCAACTGCTGGCTTCCTTACCTGAATCATGAGCCTGATAAATGTCAGTGCACATTCATAGTAAAGGGACTAACTGCCTCTTGCACCACCGCATATCTGTCCAAGTACAAGCCCGTTCTCTCCTGCTCATGTCCCAGCTTTCTCAAGTTGACTCCTCAACTCCCTCTTTTTGCCCCACACCCAATTCCCTTTTCTTCCCCCCACCTCAAGTCTTTTTTCTTTTCTTTATTCTCTTCTTTCCTAGCTTCTGCCTACCTCTAAAATCTAGTTCATCCCATCCCTGCAAGCCAGGTGGAAAGATGGATAAGGAAGTTCCCTAAGCAGGCTGAAAGACTAAATCAAAGATACAGAAGTCCTTCTAGCATTAGCAGAGCTGGGATGGTAGAGACAAGAGGGCCCAACTGCAGCCCAAAGAGTCAGTACAGCCTAGGCTTGCTAACCTGTGGGAGGCCTGGGTGAGGCCAGGACTAGAAACCAAAAATTAGAAATGACTTCATTAGTCCACAAATCTCTCTACTTTCCCACATGGTCTTATCTGAAGGTTCTGTTTACAATAGGAATAATTAAAAAACACTGATTGTTAAGATAACCTCAGGTTCACATATCCAAAGGCAAACAGTACCTGGCATATCCTTAAAGACCTACTTTATAAACCTGTAGCATATTATGACTAGCACTGATAACATTTGAGTCAGCTTTTTAGAAATTTAACATTTACTTCCTCAGTGTAAGTTCAATGTTCTTAACTTATATTGTTTTTTTTTTTTTTTTGTTGTTGTTGTTGTTGTTGTTGTTTCTGGTAAGGGGATTGAACCCAGGGGCGCTTAAACACTGAGCCACATTCCCAGTCCTTTTTTGTATTTTATTTAGAGACAGAGTCTCGTTGAGTAACTTGGGGCCTTGCTAAGTTGCTGAGACTGGCTTTGAACTCACAATCCTCCTGCCTCAGCCCCTTGAGCTGCTGGGATTACAGGCTTGTGCCACTGTGCCCAGCCTATGTATTTTTATTATGGAATGCAATAATTTAAAATTAATAAAATACGTACCTCTAAGACTTAATATACCAACAATTCAGAAACTTTCTCCCAATTCCTAATCATCCTACATCAAAATAAACTCACATGTTACTTGATTCTTGGATATTGTGTTGGCAAAGGTGCTAGAAATAGCTTTCTTTCATTTAGCCCAAGAAAAGGGAGTGTTTACAAAAAGGGCCAGAAATGTTATGAGGTAACTATAAGAGGAAGTTACAAAAGGAAAAATAGAGGGCTGGGATTGTGGCTCAGCGGTAGAGCGCTTGCCTAGCACGTGCGCGGCCCGGGTTCGATCCTCAGCACCACGTACAAATAAACCCATTTAAACCCATTGTGTACAACTAAAGCAAATAGATATTAAAAAAAAAAAAAAAAAAAAAAAAAAAAAAAATAGAGATGATGGTAGAAAAGCCTCGGGTCTTCTAAATACTTTTTTTTATAACTTCAGTTTTCTTTTATGAAAATTTATTATACTTTTATTTCCTTTAATAATTTTGGTCAATTATGATTCAATTAAAAATATCTTCAATATCCACTATAATCAAGGCACTTGCAGTTGGGCACTGAACAGAATATGAAGATGGGTGTTACAGCCCTATCCCTGAAACACTTAAAATAATAACTTATCAGGTGCCATTACAGAAAGAACATAAAAGCAATGAAAATATTGAATTAGATACAAGAAGACTTAGCTTCTAGCTGACTTTATTAATCTTTGGTAAATCATTTATTCTCCTTCTGTTTCAATTTCTCCAAACACATTTATCTCACAGACAATGCTCTCTCAGCAAGGTATATGGGAAAAATAGACTTAGTCCTGGTGTGAGAGAAGTCTACCTCCCCACGTTTTGTCTTATATTTTTATTGTCTCAAAATATTTATTTGTCCTCTTAATTTAAAAGTATATATACTCACAGTAGAAAATTTTAAAAAGAAATGTCTAGAGAAGAGAAAAAAATCATAAATTTAACACTTTAATTCACACTACCATTATTAATATTTTGATTTTCAGTCTTATTTTTTCCAGCTTTTTTCCCAATGTATCCTTCCCTGAATCATTACTTAAGCACAGGTAATCACAGAAATCATAATATACAGTTTTATGCACTAGATCAATTTAACATGTAATTTATCAGAGTCAATAAGGCAAAGGGTATGAACATTTAGCCTTTCTAAAACATACTCCCAAAATTGTTCCACAGAAGGATTTGTAGTAATTTACATTTCCAGTAGTGGTCCACAGTACCTGCTTAACCAGCATTGAGTACTACTGCTTAATACACACACATATACACACACACACCTTGATGTATTTAGTTTTTTCTTGCTGTTATAACAAATTATCACAAACTAGTGGTTAAATGACACATATTAGTTTTAGGCTCTGGAAATCAGAAGCTCAATATGATTTAAGGTGTTGGCAGTGCTGTGTTCCTTTCTGGAGGCTCTGGGAGAAAATCTATTCCCTTGCCTTTTCTGTCTTCTGGTATCTCCCTGAGGGAAGATATAGAAGAGATTAAGCAGTCAGGACAAGATGGTGAGTAAGGAGGTTAGAGGCAGAGCCAAAAAGAGCATGGAGAGCGTCTTCTGATGAGGTCAACTTCCTGCTTGATGAAAGTGCCCCCGGATACAAGTGTGGGACCCAATCAGACAAATGTTTCCATACTCTTGCTCCTAAGTGGTGAAAAACTAAAACAGATGCATGGACAGAGGGGGCACTAGTCAATAATAGTGAGGAGCACGTGGACAGGGAGGTGATAACGAAAGGAAGTAATTTCAGAGGCCATATACTCCCCCACTGGATTCCCAGCTCTGGCCCTTTCTGTTCAGAGAAATCTATCTATATATCTCTGCTTCTTGCTTGCTATATCTTTGCTAAACAGAAACAATTAACCCAGCACCCCTGGACAGTTAACGTGTCCACATGTGCACACCTGTTATCCCAGCAGCTCGGGAGGTGGAGGCAGGAGGATTGTAGGTTCAAAGCCAGCCTCAGCAATTTAGTGAGGCTCTAAGCAACTTGATGAGACCCTGTCTCGAAATAAAATACAAAACAGGGCTAGGGATGTGGCTCAGTGGTTGAGTGCCCCTGAGTTCAATCCCCAGTACAAAAAAAAAAAAAAAAAAAAAAAAAAAAAAGCCAGAACTGTGATTTGATTCCTTCCCTGACTTCCTCTTTTGTTTTAAAGATTTTTTGCAACTGCATCAGACCTCCCCCCCAGCCCAACCCCCCCAAGCCCCACCTCACCCCCCCATCCCCCCCTACCCACCTTGGACAGCCCAGGACATGCTCCCTGTTTTAAAGGTCAATTGATTATCATTAGCAAGTTATATCAGTTAGATTTTTGTTACTAAAACAAAATATCAGACACAGGTTACTTATGAGGAAAAGAAGTTTTTTGGCCAGCAGTTTTAGAGGTTGAAAGTCCAAATGGCACAGACAGACTATGTGGAAAGGGCTGCTACTTAGTTGTGTCAACTGGTGGCACCAATAGCAATGGTGGGAGAACTTGGGAACAGTCAGAAGCATGGAGAATACAGGTGGCTGGGACGGAAGGGAATAACAGGCTTCTTTCATAACAACTCTCTTGGAGAACTACCAAAGAGTTCCCTCAAGAAATATTTCATGCCTAGAACGACCTACAGACCTCCCACTAGGTCCCACCTCTAAATGGTTCCATGACCTCCCAGTACTGCCACCTTGTAGACCAAGCTTTCAATCACAATGGACCTACTGAAGACACCCAAATCATACCCAAAACAACCACAAGCTTAATTCCATCTGCAACCATGGTTTATCTCTGCCACATAATGTCACATTTATTGGCTTAGAAGATTAGGACATGGACATGGAGGGGGAGTTATTCTGTTTACCCACATTTGTTAGGCCAAAAGTCATCTCTTTATCTTAATTTGCATTTCTTTTTGGTACTTGTCTTTTTCTCTTGGTACATTTTTTCTTACTTTGAATGAATACTTTACATATTTGTCTTCATTATTTACCTGTTATTGTTCTTATTTTGACAAATACTTTTTCTAATTAATCTATTTTTTGAAGCATTTAATAATTTGTAAGTATTAAAATTATCATTTTTTTCTTTTTGTTTTTCTTTCCTTTGTTTTCATGCTTAGGAAAAAAATCCCCATCTAGAGATCAGATGAATATTCTAAAATACAGTTTTTCTGCTGTTTAATTGTTTCGTTTATCTGAATTTAATTTGATGCATGTTATGAGGTGAGGATACAAAATTATATTTTCCTCCCAAATGGGAAGCCAATTTGTTTGTAGTAGAAACAATTAACTAATCTCCAGTGTCCATTCTATTTTCTTTTTAGTTACTGAGCACAACTCAAGTTCTTGCTGGGTAAGATACTGTCTACATTTCCAAGCCCATCTTGTGGCTAGCTGGGTCCTTGTAGCTAAGTTTGGGCCAATGGCATTGGAGTGGGAGGACTTGGAGATGACCTCCATGAAGACAAAACTGCTCTCCATGGTCTCCCTCTTCCTGTGGATAAAATGTGATGACAGTGCTGATGAATTGGCTGTGGATTATAATGTTAAGGTCATCTCCCTAGGGGAGCAACAAGACAGAAGGAAGTTTGACTCTGACATGACCTTTCAAAACAGAACTGCCTACATGCCCTGGCCCATCTGCCCACTCCAGATATTAAATACGAAAAAAATAATACTATCTTGTTTGAGCTATTATACTTTGGGGTCTCCTCATTATAGCAGATTTACTTGTTCTGTATTGAGAATTAACTTAAGAATTGGGGTACTGCATCACAAAGGCACAACACATTTGGCATTGACTTAATGGTTAGGATATAGGCTAAAAGGGCTGGGATTGTGGCTCAGCGGTGGAGCGCTCGCCTGGCGCGTGCGCTCCCCGGATTCGATCCTCAGCACCATGTACAAATAAAACACATTGTGTACAACTAAAGCAAATAAATAAATATTAAAAAAAAAAAAGGATATAGGCTAAAAAAGCAGGCAACCTGTGAACCACAGTAAAACCAATGCTTGTGATGACCTGGAATTGATTGGGGAAAAATCAGAACATTAGTCTATTTCTTGCCCCTTGCTGATTGCTAGAGTTTGGAACTGGAAGGTTCCCTAAAGGCTGTTTACTAGCTTGTGGCACTTTTGGGAGTTAATGGAACCTTTGGGAGATGGGGCTCAGAGAAAGGAAGCTGGGCCACTATGGGAATATTGAAGGGGATATTGGGACAGAGGTATCTTCCTCTCTGTTTCCCAACTACATTGAGGTGAACAGGTTTCCTCTGTCACACACCTCTGCCATAATGTACTGTCACACCACAGGCCTAAGAGCAACAAGGTCCAGTAAGCATGGACTGAAACCTCTGGGTCCATGAGCCAAAATAAACCTTCCTCCTTTTCAGTTGTTTGTCTCAGGTATTTTTTCACAGCAACAGAAAGCTGACTAACAGCTGAGTAACACAAAGCTGATTTGAGTATGGCATTATAGGAGTCAGGCAAACAGCACTGGTTTATAAGCATGAATGGATGGGACAAGAGCTTGCTAAGACAGTTTCTCTTGATCTGGGGCCTGCTATCTAAACTTAATGAGAGTTTAGGAGCCTGAGTCTGAAGCCTCAGATTGTTTCTAAGTTGTTAATGGCAGGAAATAAAATGTCCTTCAGAGCCTGCTTGGTAACACAGATGTTATTTTCCCATCTAGGTCTAAGATGTTATGTATCCATCTACAACTAAAAAAAAAAATTTTTTTTAAATGTTAGCCAAACCCTAACCCTAATTATAAATATTTTCCTTTGTGATTTCTTTCATTGTTTTTTATGCTTGGAAAAATCTAATCTCTTAGCTGATAAGATTCGTTTTCTTTTATACTGTCTCATTTTAAACATACCGCTTTCCCATCCATCAGGAGTATATTTTGATGCCTGCTGCAAAGGATGCATCAAAGATTCAACTTTTTTTTTTTTTAAATAATTTTTTTTAGCTGTAGGTGGACACAATACCTTTATTTTATTTATGTGGTGCTGAGGATCAAACCCAGGGCCCCACACATGGTAGACAAGCACTCTACCACTGAGCCACAGTTCCAGCCCCACAGGTTCAACATTTTATTTCTAATATGTACCCAATTTGCAAAAACACTTATGAGCTTAACCTCTATTTCATAAATAGGATTTATTTAATAATTCTACTGATTTATTACTTTTATCATGTTAAATTATTATCAACATCTGCTTCTGGACTATTTTGTTCATATAATCATTTTGTTGCAGATAAAATTTTTAACTTTTTTTTTTTTTTTTTTAAGTACTAAGAGAAGAAAATCCAGGGCTAGGGTTGTAGTTCAGTGGTAGAGTACTTGCCTAGCACATGTGAGGCACTAGGTTCGCCTCAGTACCACATAAAAGAAAGAAAGAAAGGAAGGAAGGAAGTCAGGCAGGCAGGCATAGTGTCCATCTAAAATAAATAAATAAAAAGAAAAATCTAAGGAAAATCCTTACTTTGAAGGAAAAAATAGATGGACATTTGCAAAAGTCTTTGAAATGTTCTTAATAAGTTTTAACTCAGTCTACCTAGAAAATCCTTTTCATATTCATGATTTTGATGCTCTATACAGGAGGGAGGGAGAGGATTATGATCAGGAAGGAGTGCACCCAGGACTTCTGAAATTCGAGCCTGGGTGATGGATACCTGGGTATCTGCTTGATGATTGTTTCACTAAACAGTGCAAATATAGTTATGTACTATCTGTATGTATGACATATTGAACAAGAAAAACTTCATGTATGACACTGGAGGACCCTTGGAAAAAATATCTGAGACATTATGATATCTCAAAGCCTACAAAAGGGAAAAAGGATGCATTTTCCTAAGCTCCAAAAATAATAATTTTATATACCTTTTAACCCCCAATTCCATTAAATGCTTATGATTGGTTGCCTTCTATTACCAACCTTTCTTGTCTGAAGCCTGTCTGACTAACCATGGAGAAAAAGTCATGAAACCTGATCTCAAATTTTTATTGTCAAATTGAGGAAAACAGAATTATCACATACAAGCTAAACCTTAATTTACTTTAAAACATGTCATTCATTATGTGGATTATACTGCAGAATGGACAAGCACAATGCAATTTACTTAATCAATTACTATTGAAAATGAAGACGCTCTTAGGATGGTAGTTCTCAAACTTAAATGAGCATAAGATTAACTAAAAGAGCTTGTTAACATTCGGTACTTGGATTTTTGAGATTGACTAATTTCACTTAGCATTATATTCTCCAACTTCATCCATTTACCTGCAAATGCCATTATTTTATTCTCTCTTATTGCTGAGTAAAATTCCATTTTGTTAGTCAATCTCAAAAATCCAAGTACCGAATGTTTTCTCTGATATAAGGAGGCTGGTTCACAGAGTTGTTGGAAGGGGGTACATAGGATCAGAGGAACACTAGAATGGTCAACGGAAAGGGAGGGGAGGGAGGGAGTAAGGGGGGGGTTGGAAAAAAAAATTGGTGGTTGAATGAGATGGATATCATTATCCTAAATGCATGATTGAAGATCTGAATGGTACTTATATACTTTGTATACAAGCAGTTGTATGTAAAAAGATACTATACTTGTGCATGATGAATAAGTAAATAAATAATAAAAAAATTAAAAAAAAAAAAAAAAAAAGAGCTTGTTAAAACTGCTCATTCTCATGGTTTTCCCCAGATAGTGAGTAGGCCTGTGTGGGGCCAAAATCTGTAATTTTAATAACCAGCAGTCAGTGGATCATATTTACTTATTTACTTACTTACTTTGCAGTACTGGGAATTGAACCCAGAGACACTCTACTTCTATGAGGGCTAGGGCTACATCCCCAGCCCTTTAATTTTTTTTTTTTATTTTTAATTTTGAGACAGGGTCTCACTAAGTTGCTAAGGCTGGGCTTGAACTTGCTATCCTCTTGCCTCAGTCTCCAAAGTTGCTGGGATTATAGATGTGTACCACTGTACTTGGCTGTAGATTTTATTTTTAAAAATACAAATCCAGGAGAATCTGAATCTTATGTATTTTACAGAGAAGAGTCTTAGTTCCTAAATCCACCAATTACTCATTTTACATCAAAAGGTTTATACTTCTAGACTGAGAAAATTTACATATAATCATTGTTTTAGTTAGCTTTTTTCATTTGTGAAGAACAAGTTAGAGGAGGATAAATTTACTTGGGGTTCTAGTTTCAGAGGCCTCAGCCCATAAAGAGCCAACATCATTGCTCTAGGCCCAAGTTGAGGCAGCCCATTGTGGGGGAAAGGCTGAGTGGAAGAAAGCTGATCTGCCCATGGTAGGGTCAGGAAGGAGTTGGGTGAGGGGAAGGTCCACAGGGAAGATGTACTTTTCCAGGGCAGCCCCCTGTGACCCACCTCCTCTAGCCATGCCCCATGTGCCTGAAGTTACCACCCAGAAGGTCCATTCAAACTAAGGTGGCCTGATTAGGTTATATCTCTTACAATCCAATCATTTTATCTCTCAACATTACTGCATTAATACAGGAGATTTTGGAGGACAGCCAATATCCAATACATAGCATTTCACTCATATTCCCCCAAAGTTCATGTCCATTCAAAAATGCATCATTTAGTCCATCTCCAAGAGTCTCCCATATTCTTAAGAGCTTTAGCATTGCCCAAGTCCAAAGTTTTCTCTGAGACTCAAAGAAAACTCTTGGCTGTGAGCCCCCATAAAAATCAAAAGCAAGTTACATATACCAAATATACAGTGGCACGGAGTAAACATTCTGTTGGAGAAAGCTTGGTCCTTGTCCCTATCAATCTAATAAGGAGGAAATGGTTTTGAGAAAAAGGTAAAAGAAGGTTTATTGCTTTGCTAGCAAAGGAGAAACACAGGGGACTCCTGTCCCAAAGGCTATGATTCTGGCTATCAGCAGGAACAGGGGGCTTTTAAAGAGGTGACTCAAAGGTTATATTCCATCTGTTCTCTGTCAGAGTTGTAATTCACTTGTTAATTTGAGAGTCATTTCTGAGATATTCTGGTACCATCCCCAAAGTCTGGATTACTTTGTTCCTATGGTGGGTGAGTACTCAAGAAGAGATAGATCTGCCTAGGGTGGGAAAGAAAGGTAACCCAGTTTGCCTTGAGATTAGGGAAGGGGAGAGATTAGGGAGGAACAGGGAGAGAGGGAGAGAAAGAAACATGTCCATTTTAAAAATAAATGGTGTTTGCAGAGCAGCAAGGGCTATCTATATTCAAAGCATAAAGTGGAGCACTGTTACAATTTCCATTCCAAAAGGGAGGAATAGGGACACAGGAGAAAGGGATGAGGCCAAAGCAAACTCTAAATCTAGTTGAGCAAACAGGTCTGGTAACTTCACACAGCATCTGAGACATATGGCAAGGAAATAAGCTCTCCAAAAGGCTTAGGTGGCTCTGCCCCTTCCTTTGATACTGGTCTTGGAAATTAGGATCTATTGGCATCAGATCAATATTGGCATCAGATTCACCATTTTAGGTTGGGAGCCATTTTATCTAGAGGCTCCAAAGTTTCGATTCTGAGGCAATGATGCTTAACTTCCTGCAACAACAAGTGCCTGCTGAACGATTAACCCCACCCCGGATTATGACCCAGCTCCTAAGCAGTTTATGAAATTCCTCTTGCGGGCTATAAAGCTGCTCTATGATTGCCTAGACGCTGCTGCTCTCCTTGAAGGGACAACATTGTCAGTTTGCCTCATGCTACTGACAATAAATCTCTTGCATGAGAGTCTGGTGTGTGGCGTGGTCTTTGGACTTTGTATGGACTCTGAGAGTGTCCTTTTGCTGGCGCTGTGACTCAGATGGGCTCTTCCATCGACCTTGCTCTCCCTTTGGGGATATGAGCTCCTTTGGGATCCTATACTTGGTCCTAGGCTGCTCTCGCCGCGAACTCACCTTCCATTTCACTGAGCGCTCTCCTTATCATCCACCACCGGCTGATTCCTGCAAGTTCCCCTGCCTTCAGTGGACTCAAATGACCTGCGGGTCCCAGTGAGTAACCACTGAATATCCTGCACCCCCCAGGGTTCCTGTCTGGTCAGGGGCACCCCCAACCATGGCTTTCAGAGCCACAGTTGGTCCCTAATGTCAACTGAGCCCATGAGCTCGGAAGGTCTCACCCCTGGCAAAAGACCTCTCTCCGGGTCTGGGTTACTCTTTCGGCTAGAAAGCCCTGGTGCCAGGCACCCGGAACACCTACGGGCCTCAGCCCCAGCTACCGTCCTGAGGCGGTGACGACTCCCAGAACCGTTAGCTCTTCCTCATTCTGTATAAGAGAACACAAAGGGATGCCTCTGCTTCTCCCTACCAACTCTCTCTCTCTTGCCATGGGTGCAGCCACCTCTGCCATTCCCTTGGAACCCCATGGGGTTGCCTTTTAGCAAGTTCGGACTCATTCCGCCTTACCCCTGGCTTAAAGGTGCAGAAACTAATTAGTCTCTGTAACCAAATTTGGCTCTTCTATACCTCAGTCAATGATTCTAAATGGCCACTCAACAACACTCTAGATCCCAACATTTTGAGGGACCTTTTTAACTTTTGTGAGCACTAGGGGAAATGAAAAAGAGATTCCCCTTGTTCAGGCCTTCTCTTTCCTTCATTTCAAATCGTCCCTCTGCTCTTCCTGTTCTCTGGCCCAGGTTCTGCTTGCTCTTAAAACCCTCTGTTCTCGGGCTGGGATTGTGGCTCAGCGGTAGAGCGCCCACCTGGTACGTGGGCGACCCGGGTTCGATCCTCTGCACCACGTACAAATAAAACACATTGAATAAAATGCATTGTGTACAACTAAAAGCAAATAAATAAAAATATTAAAAAAAAAAAAACCCTCTGTTCTTGATCTCAGGACCTCCCTGAAATCCCAGACTTCCACCCCACTGAAGAACCCCTCTTTACTATTCTCCATCTTCTACTCTGAGTCCTTTGGGACCTCCCTCACCTACTTTCGGTCCACCTGTTACTCGCTCTCACTCTCCCACGGACCCCTCTACCCAGCCAGTGCCTCTGTTTCCCCTTTGTGAAGTAGCAGGGTCAGAGGGAGTTGTTCAGGTACATGTCCCTTTCTCCCTTAGTGACCTCTCCCAAATCTAAAGAAGGCTAAGGTCCTTCACCTCCAATCCTTCAGGATACACCAAGGAATTGCAATACCTAAGCCAATCATTTGATCTAACTTTCCATGATGTCCATATGATCTATCCAACACCCTCCTACCTGAGGAATGCAGGCAAGTTTGGGAGCAGGCCAGAAAATATGCTGATGAGGTCCACCAAACCTCCCCTGCTCACCCAACTGGTACTGAGGCAGTCCCTGATCATGACCCCAACTGGGATTACAACTCGGCTGGAGGGATCACTAGTAGGGACCAATTTATTACCTGCCTCAAGGTGAGACTATTAACTATGAGAAACTCTAGGAGGTTATTCAGGACCAAAATGAAAATCCCTCAGTGTTCTTGGACCACCAAAGGCCCTTTTACAGTACACCAATCTAACCCTGAAACTCCAGATGGGAGACAACTATTACTGACCTACTTCTTCTCCTAGAGCTTCCCTGACATTAAGGCTAAACTCAAATGCCTAGAGAAGGGACCCCTAACTCCTCAAGCAGAGGTTCTGGCAGTGGCGTTTAAGGTGTATAATGGGAGAGATGAGAAGGCCCATAAACAAAAATACCAGATGCTGGCCAAGGCCTTTCAACCTGCCCCAACCACTGGCACTTGGGCATCCCCACTCTCTAGGAAGCAGCCAGGGGGACCCCCTGGCCCCTGCTTCAAATGTGGTCAAACGGGTCATTGGGTCAGAGCATGTCCAAATCCCCAGAAGCCTCCTGGTACATGTCCCAAATGCCATCAGGAAGGATACTGGGCCACTGTCCTTGTACACCAAAAGGTGCAAGGCCATCTGGCTCTGATACCTTTCAAGTGGATCTTCTATGTCTGGCAACAGATGACTGAGGAGGCCCGGAATCCCCTCACCTGACAACCACCATCACTTCTTGGGAACCCTGGGTAACCACTGTGGTAGCAGGCAGTCCCATCTCTTTCCTCTAGGACACTGGAGCCACATACTCAGTCCTAAAGGAGTTTTGGGGACTTATTTCTCTTTTTCGTTCTCTATTATCAGGGTAGAAGGAACACCTTACCAGCCCCTACAAGCCCCTTTGCTTCACTGCATATTCTTCTCCCAATCCTTCCTGGTGATTCTCCACTGTCCAGTTCCTCTCTTAGGCAGGGATCTCCTAGCCAAAGGTGGAGCTTCCATTACCTTCACTCCTGAGTCTCGCCTCAACCCCAGCTCACCTTTGGTACCCTTTCTGCTAGAACTCCAGACAAATTCTGCATCAGAGGTTGATCCCTCAATCTGGTACCTCCAAAACCCCTCCATAGCCACTCGCCACCCTCCTTTGATAATACATCTCAAGGACCCCACCTATTTTCCTGCACAACCCCAATATCCACTTTCCCTCCAGAGCCTCAACTTTTAATCCAGAGCCAAACTTTTAATCAGAAGATCAGAGGATCTTCTCCCAAAAGGTCTTCTATGCCAAATAAACTCTCCCTTTTTTTTTTTTTTTTTTTTTTTTTTTTTTGTGTGTGTGTGTGGTACTGAGGATTGAACTCAGGGGCACTCGACCACTGGGTCATATCCCCACCCCTTTTTTGTATTTTATTTAGAGACAGGGTCTCACTGAGTTGCTAAGTGCCTCGCCATTGCTGAGGCTGGCTTTGAACTCGCGATCCTCCTGCCTCAGCCTCCCAAAGTGCTGGGATTACAGGCGTGCGCCACCACGCCCGGCTTAAACTCCCCTTTTAACACACCCATTCTAGCCATCAAGAAATACAAATGGATCCTACAGACTCATACAGGCTCTTTGCCTCATCAATACTGCCATAATCCCCATTCACCCAATCATTCCCAACATGTATACCCTCCTCTCCATCATTCCCTCACACACCACTCATTTTCTGGTCTTGGATTTAAAAGATGCCTTCTTCTCCATTCCCTTACACACCAAACCCCAGGACATTTTTGCCTTCACCTGGACAGACCCAGACACTCAAACCTCTACCCAGTTAACTTGGACTGTCCTACCCCAAGGATTTAGAGATAGTCCCCATTTATTTGGCCAAGCCCTTTCTAGGGATCTATCTTCCCTCTTACTCCCCCAGTCTAAACTTATCCAATATGTAGATGACCTCCTCTTTTGCAGCCCCTCTTTACAGATCAGTCTTGCTAACACTAACATCCTCCTCAACTTCCTAGCTCACCATGGATATCGGGTCTCCTCCTCAAAGATTCAGCTATCTACCCCCAAGTCACTTATCTGGGTCTTCTCATTACGCCAACCCACAAGGCGATCACCACTGATAGAAAGAATTTAATTTCTTCCCTACCGTCTCTCCCACTACAAAAGAGAAAGTCCTCTCCTTTTGGGGAATGGCAGGATTCCTCAGCTCTTAGATTCCCAACTATTCCCTTTTGGCCCACCCTTTCTATGAGGCTGCACGTGGCCCCCTCTCTGAACCACTTCTGAATCCTATCACACCACATTTCCATAGGCTTTAACAAGCCCTCCGTCTTCCTGACCTTACTCACCCATTCTCTTTGTATATCACTGAAAAGGATGGATATGCTCTGGGAGCCTTGGGACACCAACTGGGACCAACCTTTGCTCCAGTTGCATACCTCTCAAAGAAACTAGATCTAACCATCCAAGCTTGGGCCCCTGCTTGAGAACTTTAGCCTTGGCAGCCCTCCTCATACAGGAATAAAAAATAAATAAATAAACTTTGGATCTCCTATCACACTCCTCTCTCTACTCCTCACTTACAAAGGCCTTCAAACTCTTCCTCCCTATAGGATTCTTTCCCTTCAAGTTGCCCTTATAGAGGATTCTATACTGACTTTTCAACTCTGTCCACCTATTAATTTGGCCAGTCTTCTCCCTTCTCCCTCAAAACACCCCCATCCTCTGCTCCACTCCCACATTCAAGAGGGGCCCCTGTCACAGGCCACCTACACATGGTTTACTAATAGGAGCTCTTTTCTTCATGAGGGCACCCACAGGGCTGGATACACCATAGTATCCCTTGATGAAATCATTAAGGACAAGCCTCTAACCCCAACACTTCCAACCAATAGGTGGAACTTATTACTCTCACCAGGGCCTTTACCCTAGCTCAGGGTCACACCCTTAACATTTACACCAATTCCAAATATGCTTTCCACATTCTCTTGTCATACCCAGCCATATGGGAGGAGAGGGGACTCCTCACCACCAAGGAGACCTCAGTGGTTAATGCTTCCTATATTGTGCCCCTGCTTGAGGCCTCCCACCTCCCCACTGCAATTGGAATAACTTGTTGCAGATCCCATCAAACCAATACTTCTACCATTTCCAAGGGAAATAACAAAGCTGATGAGGCAGCAAGACAGGCAGCCTTGGTTCCCACTCAGAGGCCCCCATCATGACACTCTCTTCCTCACCTCAGACCCAAACCGGAACCACTCGAGACATACTAACTTACCTCACTCCAACACCTCTGCCCTGCGAGAATATATTAAGTCCTATATTCCCTTCTCTCCCAAGGACTCAAAATTTCTAAAGACCCTCTCAGTTTCTTGCTACATCTGCCAAATGTCCAATCCCAAATCAAACCTTCGCCACCCTGCCTTCCCAGTCTATCAAGCCCGAGGCCATTTGCCCCATCTGATCGGCAGATGGACTTCACCCATATGCCCACAGTAAAGAGATTTAAATATCTCCTGGTCCTGGTAGATTCATTCACCGTTTGGACAGAGGTCTTCCCTACAACTAACAAAAGGGCCCAAACGGTAACTGACACCTTAATAAAAGAAATCATTCCCCGCTTTGGGTTGCCTTGCTCACTGAAGATTGGTAATAGCCCGGAGTTTACATCCCAAATCTCCCAAATCATTTCAAAGGCCCTAGACATTCCTTGGCACTTTCACCTGCCCTACCATCCTTAGTCATCTGGAAGAGTAGAATGAACCAATCGAACCCTAAAATAAACCTTGACTAAACTATTATTAGGATTGCATTTAGACTGGCTTAAACTCCTCCCTCTACCCCTACTTAGGGTTAGGGCCCTACCAAGAGAACCCCTAAATATTTCCCCCTTCAAGCTGATGTATGGTTGCCCCATGCTCCCTCCTACTCTAGCTCACCAACCCCCCACCCTCCCACCTCATCTAATGACCCCTCTCTTACACTATCTCAGAAATTTACTATGGGCACATGCTGATCAACTGCTGCCTAATCCTAAGGCCTTGTGCTCTCCTCTGACTCTGGGAGACCTGGTCATCTTCTCCGCCACCCCCCCACCCCACCACCTCCTCTCCTTCGCTAACTGCAAAATGGAAGGGACCATTCAGGATAATGTTAACTACGCCCTCTGCAGCCAAACTTGAGAGCATTCCACACTGTATTCACAATTCCCATCTCAAACTGTTCATACCATCTCACTATACGGCAACCCCCACAGGACCTCTGTCTTTGCCTATCTCCAAAACCTAGACTTTCAGGCCTCTGAAGCTCCCCACCAATTCCTAAAGAAGACTCTTCTCAGTCAGAGGAGGCTACTACAGAGACTACCAGCCCCTGATGCCCAAGACCGAGACCTATGACTCATGGTCAATTCCTCCAACTCCAGAGACTCTACCCCCACCTAAAACCCTCCCTGACCCCCTTTACAGGAATGAGATTCTTCACCACTAACTAGCAGGAAGAAGCTACAGAAGAAAAACCATTGTCCCCACCCCCGGTACCTATAAAAACAAAAAGGGAGGAATATTGGCATCAGATTCACCATTTTAGATCAGGAGGCTCCAAAGTTTCGATTCTGAGGCAATGCTGCTTACCTTCCCGGAAGAACAAGTGCCTGCTAAACGATCAACCCCACCGTGGCTTATGACCCAACTCCTAAGCAGCTTATGAGACTCCTCTTGTGGGCTATAAAGCTGCTCTGTGAGCGCCAACATGCTGCTGCTCTCCTTGGAGGGACAGTGTTGTTGGTTTACCTCGTGCTACTGACAATAAATCTCTTTTATTTATTTATTTAATGAGATTCCGGTGTGTGGTGTGGTCTTTGGACTTTGAGTGGACTCTGTGAGTGTCTTTTCAGGATCAGGTCCTTCTTCCCCTGATGTTGAAGATTAAACACCTGAGAAATGCTGAGGCAAGCGTATAAAGCAAGTTTTATTTAAGGGAAGAAACAGAAATAGACTTCTTTGCAGAGAAGGGGCCTCAGAGCTGGTATCCTTGGGAGTGGGGGTGTCTTACTCCTTCATAGATCTCAGGTTTCCTTTCCTCCCCTGGCCCATCCTCTTCCTCTCTTGCCTACATGACCAAAAGGCAGGAAAAGAGCAGCCCAGAGGATGCTCATTAGAAACACCTTGTGTTGGAGGGGTAATTCCCAGGAGGTATTGGCAACCAGTTGAGAGGGGGGAAGTGCTCTGGAGTTGTTAGCATGCCATTTCCTTTTCTTTGATAATTAGCCCCCATCTTTCTGTCCATATCATTCATTATCTACACTGACTACCAGTCCTTTGCCCCTGTCTTACCTTTGGCTTTGTCAGTTGTAGTGCATGTGGCCTCTCTTTTAGCCTGGTTTCCTTTGCAGTAAGCAGTTTTTCTTGGGAGACAGTCCATATTACTGGCATCTCTTAATTCCTGGGGTTTTCATTCCAGCTTTGACTTCACCTTCACAGCTTCACACAGGGACTCCAACCCTGCTACACTTTGCCTGGCCTCCCAGGCCTTCCTTTGAAATCTCAGTGGAAGCGTTCATAATACTTTATCTCTTGCATCCTGCATTCCTGCAGAACAAGCACCATGTGGACACCACCAAGGTCTGCTGCCAGCGTGTGCAATACCCAGTTCCCTACAATCATAGCTTCTGAATGCCTGCACAACTCAGCATGGTGAAACAACTTCCTAGGTTAAGGAAGTTGTATAAGCAGTGTGCTTCCCATGAACTCTTCTCAAAGGAATTTTCCTTCCTTCATCCTTGAGCCTGCAATGTATGTGGAATTGCAAATTCCTGAAATAACTTGTAGGCATCTTTCTTACTGTCTCTGTGCAAAGTAATTAGCATCTCTTTAGGGGATATCATCTCTTCAACATGCACAACTTCCTTGGTCCCAATTTTACATGTACTTTTCTGGCCAAACTTCAAGTTTTTGAAAATTCTTTAGCTCTATTTTCTTCTCATGATTCTCAGTAAACCTGGCCAAAAGCTGCAGGAAACACCCATGCCACTAGATAAATGCTATACTGCCTTGAAATTTCCTCTGCCAGATTAGTCAGCCCATCACTTTAAAATTCAGCCTTACAGAAAGTCTTAAGACATGGGAAAAATACAGCCAAATGCTGTGCAGAATATAACATGAGTAGCTTATAGTCCAATTTTCAATAAAGTCCTCAATTCCCTCTAGAACCTCATGAGCACAGTCCACATTCCTATCAGCATTTTGGTTTTCTGAGTTTCCACCAGAATCACCCATTAAGCTCCTCCACTTACAACATCCTAAAGCATTTCAGCTTCTATCTCCAAACCAAAATTCCTCCTGAAATCCAGCTCCAAAGGCTTCTGAACCATATGGCCAGGTTAGTTACAGCAATGACTCTATCTCTTGGTACCAATTTCTGTTTTAGTTAGTTTTGTTGTTGTTGTTGTTTTTGTTTGTTTGTTTGTTTTTGGTCATTGTGCCCAAAACAACTGACAAGAAATATTTAGAGGAGGGAAAGCATACTTGGGGCTCATGGTTTCAGAGGTCGGTCCATAGATGGCTAACCCCATTGTAACCTAAAGTTCTGTCCTTATTCCCAGTGCCAATCCAAAAATGAGGACACAGTTTTGAGAAAAAGGAAAAAGGTTTATTGTTTATCTAGTAAAGGAGAAGCACAAAGGACTCCTGTCCCAGAGGCTGTCATTCTACTCATCAAGGGGAGCAGGGGGCTTTTAAAGAGGTATTCAAAGGCTACATTCCACATGCTCTTTTAGAGTTGTAATTCAATTGCTAATTGGGAGATAGTCATTTCTGAGATCATCTGGTGCCATCCCCTAAAGTCTGAATTACTTTGTTCCTGTGGTGGGTATGTGTTCTAGGTAACTAATAACTCTACCTAGGATGGGGAAGAAAGGTAATCCTATGGGGAGATATTAGGGAGGATTAGGGAGAGAGGAAAAGAAAGAAAAATGTACACTTTAAAAATAAGTCCCAATGGCAGAGTAGCAAGGGCTATATTCAAAGCATAAAGTAGATCACTGTTCCACCATTGCTCTGGGCCCAAGGTGAGCAAGGTGAGGCATCATGGCAGAAGGGCCCAGTGGAGGAAAGCTGCTTAGTTCATAGTGGAGTCAGGAAGCAGAAAGAGGGAAGGGACTGCAGGAAAGATGTACTCTTCTAAGGCAGGCCCAAGTGACCCACCTTCTCCACCCAAGCCCCCTTATCTACAGTTACCAACTAGTCAGCCCATTCAAAGCTAGGATAAGTTTATAGCTCTTGTAGTCCAATAATTTTATCTCCAAACATTCTTACATTAATACAGGAGTTTTAGGGGACACCTCATATTCAAATCATAACAATCCTTCCTTGTCTTTTTGTTAATTTTCACTATTGAAACTCTGATGTAGGCAGTTAGTTTTATTTAACTAGTGCTCTTAGTCAAAAAGGTAATATATATAGCCGGGTGCGGTGGCACACACCTGTAATCCCAGCACTTGGGAGGCTGAGGCAGGAGGATTGCGAGTTCAAAGCCAGCCTTAGCAATGGTGAGGCACTTAGCAACTCAGTGAGACCCTGTCTCTACTAAAATACAAAAAAGGGCTGGGGATGTGGCCCAGAGGTCAAGTGCCCCTGAGTTCAATCCCTGGTACAAAAAAAAAAAAAAAAAAAAAAAAAAAAAAAGGTAATATATGCACGTTGCAAAAATATTTCCAAAAATAGCAAAGAGAATAAAATAAAATGTCAATTTTCTTTCTAGGCCAGACTTCTAGTTCCTTAGGCATTTTACCCAGAAGCAATGTGGCAATATATTCTTCCAAAATTAGTCTTTGCCAAAAACTGGCACATATCTCCTTCCCTCTTTTTTTTTCTACGTAGGTGCAAATTCATCATAATGTTCTAAACTTTTCCTTTTTACTCAACAATGTATTTTGGAGATATTTCCATATTAACACTTACTGAACATTTATCTCCTTTTACAGATACACTATACCATAACCAATTGTCGGTTGAAGGCATCTGGGATGCATCCAGCCCTCTGCTATTCCAAGTTAGGTTGCACAAATATGGCAATCCTTGCAAACTGGTAGAGCTTCATATGTGGGAGTGCAAATACTGGGTAAAAAAAATGTACATTTTCAACCTGATGAAATGCCAAAATTCCCTCCAAACAGGATGCTACAAACTGCTCACACATCAGCAGTGCCTGTTTTTCTCTATACTTCAGGCAATATAGTCCATTACCATACTTTTTCATCTTCACCAGTAAAGAGACATCTAATTGCTGTTTTAAATTTCATTTCTTTAATTACATAGAAAGTTGTGACTGTTCCTTAAGTTTATGTCACTTATATTTTAATTTCTATAAATGCTTGCTCATATCTATTACCTACTTTTCTACTGAGTTGCTATTTTTTTAATTGACTCAAATTATTTTTTTTAAATTACCCATTTGTTTTATTCTTGAAAATATTTCCTACTTTTTAACTTGGCTTCTGACTATGTTTTACAGAATATCTAATCATGAGGACATTCTACGTTTTTATGTAGTCAAATGTACGCCTTTCTTTTGTGATTTCTGGGATTTGTGTCTTAGTAAATGCCTTTCCATGTTCAGGTTCTTTAAACAATCATTTTCTAATACTTTTATGGTTTGTTTTTTACATTTAGGTCTTCAACCCAACAGTAATTTACTTAAGTGGTAAGGCAAGAACCTAGGGTTTTTTCCCCCCCTCAAGAGAGTTAAGTAGCTGTTATAAAATGATTTAGCAAACAAATCATCTTTTCTGTTATAGGCATTTTCTATTCTTTTCTTTCTTATTTTTCACACACACACACACCACCACCACCACCACCACCCCCACATAGTCTCCCTATATTGCCCAGGCTGGCCCCGAACTCAAGATCCACTTGCCTTGGCCTCCCTGGTTACAGTCACTTTAAATGTAACTTTGGAGCTGCAAAGGATTTCACAATGGGGTATATTTCTAGAAAATCTATGTTTACTAGCATCATACTGTTTTAGTCAGTTTTTCTTCACTGTGACCAAAATATCTGAAAGAACAACTTAGAGAAGGCTCATGGTTTCAGAGGTCTTAGTCCACAGATTCCAAGCCCAAGGTGAGGCAGAACATTGTGGTGGAAGAGTCCAGTGGATGAAAGCTGCTCAGTTCCTAATGGGGTCAGGAAGCAGAGATGTAGAGCAGGAGAGAGGGAAGGAAAGAGGAAGAGATGGAGGAAGGGGCCACAAGGAAGATGAACCCTTCCAGCGCATGCCTCCAGTGACCAATCTTCTCCAGCCACCCCCTTCCTGCCTACAGTTACCAACATACAATACTGCCGTTTAAGTGTCTTCTACTAAATGACTGACACATTCTTGACTTACCTTTCTCTGATTACATCCAAATCATCTACCTTGATTGCATTTTTGTGAGGCCCACCTATTTCACACAGTCTCTGGCATGTCTCCAACAGATGGCTAATCTCATCCATTGTATGTGAATTTCACTAGTTCAACTCAGAAGGTGACTTTGTGATCCTGATCTCCAAATTCATAGAGAGGGAAGCTTCCCACCATTGCTTCCACCCCTTGCCATAACTGATGGCAGAAATGAAGGCTGAGATCATCTCTGACTCCTCTTCTGCTCTGCACCAGCCTCCACAGCAAGGACAGTTTTCCTGATCCTTATCTCAATTTGGTAAATCAGAGTCCTGCCTCACTCTAACTCTCTCCCTGGGAGGCAAAGTCCAAGAACAGACCACATTGGAGACCACCCACATTGTCACAGTAACTTACTACAGTTCAGAGGACATAATTTGGGCATTGAGGTATTTGGTTTTAAATGTTTGTTGTTTTCAACATGCACTGACTTGGTGACTTCCCCTTACACAGACTGGCTAGAGATGGAGTGGTGATGAGCTGATCAACTACTTTAAAAACTACCATATGCAACACAGATGGAGAGTGGTTTTAAAAGAATTACTAATGAAATAAAGTTAATTCAAAACTGTATTAAACTAGATGTGTTTTGATGGTTCAGAAAAGAGGAGTTCAGGGAAGCATGGTCTTCTGCACCCTTCATTTTTATATTATAGGCTTTAGTAATGTTTCCTCAAGCTTTTTGTCTCAATCACTCAAGTCTTCTTAGTTCTTATGGTTGTTCTCTGTGCCCTTTGACCTACCAGAGTTGAAATATTTGCTATTTTTTCTGTAAGAATTTATGTCACTTTAACCTCCTGTCACATCAGCCCACCTTGTATCATCTTCAAGAACTTCAGTGATGCAGTGTGAAGAAGCTTCAAGCTTCCCTCACCAAATCAAGAATTTATGTGAATGCACTTCTGTAAGATCTTGATTTAGTATGATTCTTGCTCATTAGATGAAAATGCAATAATTACAGCACCAGCTCATAATTTCACCCAAGAATTTTAAAATATTAAATAAATATTAAACTAAAATTCAGGTGTAAGGAATATTTGAAATTCTACCTCATCAATTCAATAATTTAGGTTTCATTAACCAAACATTTATTAAGCATCCATCATATGGCCAACACTGTGTTAGGGATTGGAAATACTAAGACAGTGAGTCAAGGTCCCAATTCTCAAGGAACTCAGTTTAAAGAAGGAAAGATAAATATGTAAAAATACAAACACAACTCAGCATGAGGGTCCCACTATGGAGGTTTTCCAAAAGCTCATAGGTGAGACAAAGGAACTAAATGACCAACAATACTTAAGTGTTGGGGAAGGGCTCCAAATGAAGGTACTAGTACTAGATTTTGACAAAGAGGTAGAAATTTGCCTACTAAACACATCAAAGACCAACATTTCAGAAAAATGGAAGACGATGTGTTAATAAACAGAGAAGCATGTTACATTATTGTAGCTTCTGGGAACTAGAAGCAGTTTGGTGGGACTAGTGTCTAAGACAAGACCCTGTAGGAAGTGGGATTGGAAGGGCTCAATCCTAAATGGTCTTGAATGCCTTGATGAATTGTGGGCAGTGGAGTAACTGATGGGTACTAAAATGGGGAAGGGACATGATCACACCCAAGTTTGGAAAGATCATGGTGCAGTCCATGTGGATGGATGTGTAACAGGATGAGGGGCAAGGAGTGCAGCTGAGGGAACGCTGAACACTGAAGTCTAGGGTTCCCCTTCTGTAGTGTAGACACGAGGCTGGGAAGCGTTTTCCTGGTGAGTGATGACATTGACAGTTCTCTCCAAGTGGAGCCATGGGACCAGTTTTGGCTAAGGACTGTGAGTGAAGTATGTAAGTTACTCAGGCCAAGTGTGCAGAGAACTACTTCATGATGTCTTCCCTTCCACAGCAACCCCAAAGTCCTCATGTAGAAAATGTTTGTGGGTCAGGATGGAAGAAATCTGAATCCCTGAGTCAGGGAAGAAGTGTCCAGAAGAGCAACCCAACCAAGAATACCTACACTGAACTTTTCATGAGGAAAAAAATGAAATTTTATTATTGAGTCTCACAGATCTAAATACTCTTCTTTTTGCTAGATTATCCTATTGCAAGAGGAACATTAGGAAATTTGGCAATATTTGAAGTAAAATACAGACTTTTTATGTTATACACTGAAGGACAGGAGCCTGTATTAGTCAGGTTCATCAGTCAAGCTAATTAGTCAGTTCCGGGGGGTAGTAGGGGAGGAGAGAGAGCACACTAATAGAAAACAGATAGATATACTTTGTATACAAACAGTTGCATGTAAAAAGATGCTATATATGTGCATTATGAATTGTAATACATACTACTATTATAAATTTAAAAACCAGACAGATATAAGGGTATTTATTGTGACTATACAGACTGTGCAGTTCCCTGATAGGCCACCTAAAATATGGAGACCCAGAGAGACAACGGCATGGCTCAATACAAGTCCCAAAGCCCCAGAAACAGGCAGGGGTGGGGAGGATGGAGTGGAGGACACTAGTGCAAGTCTCAGAGTCCAAAGGCCAGTGATAGTAAAGTTTTGATGTCCAAGGGCAAGAGAAGAAGGTCTTCCCAGCTCCAATAGAGTCCATTCACCTTTCATCTGCCTTTTCCTCTATCCAGGTCCTCAGCCAATTGGATGATACATGCCTATGTTAAGGGAGACTCTTTTCCACAGAATCCACCAACTCATATGCCAGTCTCCTCTAGAAATACTCTCACAGACAACATCCAAAATCATACTCTGTCAGCTCTCTAGGCATCCCTTAATCTAGTCAAGTTGACCCTTAAAGTAACCATCACAGAGCCCTTGGAGAAGATCAGTGGGAGATGGAATAAAGAGAGACAATAACATGTGAATAGTATGAGAAGGCAGAAGGATATGGGATCCAGAGCATAGGAAGCAACAGCTCTTCAAATGGAGAAGGGAAGGAGGAATTACATTTTTATATTAAACAGGAGGAATGATACATAGATAGATAAACCTTTAAGCGACCAATAAGAAGCTTCCTACTAGCTACATTTTCTCTGAGAAGTAGGATAGTAAAGACATTTACTGAGAGATTAAGAGGATGGCAGTGAGGGTCTTGCAGAATAAGGCAAATATTAAGAATAATTTAGTGAAAAATGGGAGAAGAGATATTTCACAAGTGCAACTCACCAGGTCACATGGCTAATTAATTTTCTCCAGCCCACCACATCACTCAGGTGTAGTGGGCAGGCAGAGAGGTGGGTTTTAGGACTGATCTAAGATTAAGGGATTGCAGAAATGTGCAATGCAAGAACAAAGGGTAGTGAAATAAATTAGGATAGGGGGCTGGGGTTGTGGCTCAGCGGTAGAGCATTCGCCTAGCACGTGCGCAACCTGGGTTCGATCCTCGGCACCATGTAAACATAAATGCATTGCATTGTGTACAACTAAAGCAAATAAAAAAATAAATATTTTTTAAAAAATTAGGATAGGCCTGGCTTCTTTAACAAAATAAATAAATTAATTAAATAAAAATAAAAACCAAATCACCAACAACCCAATAATAGTTTAGTAGTTCAAAAAGAAGTATCCAATTCTGGGCAAAATGGAGGAAATTAAATGGCACCTGAGAGTGGGGAAGAACAGTACCATAAGATATGTGATGAGTTTACTAATTTTCTCCTTCAATACACTCAGGCTGAACTCTAAGCTATCCAAAAGCTGGAAGTGGGCATCTGTCTGGGGAGAGTTCCAGAAGAAGCCCCCTCCAGAACTGGTTCAAAGACCAGGGAAAGGTCATTCAATGATCAGAGAGAATGAGAGAAAATAATGTTTTGTCCTTTTCTTTCTCCATTCTCTCACACCTAGCTCCAGAGAAATCCCAAGGTAGCACAGCAGAGTGAGCAACAGTGGCCAAAACAGGGACTGCAGGAGTCCAAAGTGCAGATGAAGGGAGGAGAACCTACCTCTCTGATCAGAGCTGTGATTTTCAGATTTTTTTTGGTTTATATCTGTATGGCTCCAGATATAAGTGAACTTGAGAAAAATATGTGACCAACACAGAGCTTCCCCTTTTTTATTGGAGAACCAAAAAGGAAGCCCAGATAAATAAGAATGAGGAGATTGTTATAAGGGAGGAGATCAGGAAAGCCACCTGATAAAGATGCTAATCTCCAAGTGGCACATGCATGGATCTGACCATAAACACCACATCATTGACATGAAGATTTTACTACAGGACAATTCACTGTCAAGGTCCCAGAATAACCACCACTGCATGTTACACATGTATGCAAGACATATTTGAATATGATTGAAAAGGCTACATTGAAAGCATAGAAGACTGGTTGAAATGTGTACCTGAGCTCAACTAGGTCAACTGTTAATACTAATATTGAAAACCTCATTTCTTCAAACTATCGGGAATACAATTAAAAAGTAATCAATAAAAAAATTAGATAAATCTGAAAAATCCATGAGAAAAGAAAATCAGAAGAGCCAATGACAAGTTGACACGTACAGGAATTATTTGAAGAATTTAAAGAAGTGATTATTCAAATGCTGCACAAAGAAATGACAAATGCTCTTCAAATATAAAAACTCAAGGAGTCCCAGTAAAGAAATTGAAGATACCAAAAGAAACCAGATAAAATTTCAGATTAAAAAAAAAAGACCTACTAAGTAGACTAAAGAGCAGAACAGAAATGACGGAAAAGTATGAGTGAACCCCAACATCTATCAACAGAGTTTGCAAAAAACCAAACACTGGAGAGGAGAAAGTTTGTTGTTGCCACTGCTGCTGCTGTTGTTATTATTAACGAAGGGACCTATGAGATGGTCTAGTGTTAGTGTCATCAGAGATCCAAAATGAGAGGATGGAGTATGGCACAGAAAAAAATTAGGGCTCAATTTTCCAAATGTAGTGAAAGACATGAACCTACAGACTGAAGCTGCTTAGCAAAACTTGCTAGGAGAAACTCAAAAGAAGTTCATGCCCAGACACACTCATGGCACTTACAAACCAAGGATGAAAGAAAACACTTGAAGTCAGCCAGATGAAAATGATACCTTATTGACAGACCTGGAACCACTTAAACAACTACGGAATTCTTATCAGAAATGAAATGAGAGAGAAGGCAGTGAAGCAACTATTTTGACGTGCCCAAAGGAAAAACAGAGGAAAACCAAAATCTTATACACAGAGGAAAACCAAAATCTTATATACAGAAAAAGTTCTTCAGAGAGGAAGGTAAAATAAATATAGCTTCCTATAAAGAAAAGTTAAGGAGCCGGGCGCGGTGGCGCACGCCTGTAATCCCAGCACTTTGGGAGGCTGAGGCAGGAGGATCGCGAGTTCAAAGCCAGCCTCAGCAATGGCAAGGCACTTAGCAACTCAGTGAGACCCTGTCTCTAATAAAAATACAAAAAAGGGCTAGGGATGTGACCCAGTGGTCGAGTGCCCCTGAGTTCACTCCCCGGTACCACAATAAAAAAAAAAAGAAAAGAAAAGTTAAGGGCCAGCAGACTTGTTAACAAAAATAATCTTTGGTCCTTCAGACAAAAAAAAAAAAAAAAAAAAAAAGATACTGGAAGGTTTGAAATGTGGGCATCAGGGATAAAGAGAAAGCAACAAAATAACAAATACGCGGGTAAACACAAGAGGCCATTTTTCTCTGTTTGAGTTCTTCGTGATATATTTTTACTATTGAAAGAAAAAATTGAGAAAACATCTGGAATTGAACAAAAATTAAAATACAACATATCAAAATTTGTGGACGGGCTGGGGTTGTGGCTCAGCGGTAGAGCGCTCGCCTAGCACGTGCGTGGCCCGGGTTCGATCCTCAGCACCATGTAAACATAAATACATTGCATTGTGTACAACTAAAGCAAATAAATAAATATTTAAAAAAAAATTTGTGGATGTGGGCTGGGGCTATAGCTCAGTGGTAAAGTGCTTGCCTTGAATGTGTGAGGCACTGGGTTCGATCCTCAGCACTCATAAAAACAAATAAAGATATTGTGTATCTATCTACAACTAAAAAATAAATATTAAAAACAATTGTGTGGGCTGGGGTTGTGGCTCAGCGGAGGAGCGCTCGCCTTGCACGTGCGCGGCCTGGGTTCGATCCTCAGCACCACGTAAACATAAATGCATTGCATTGTGTACAACTAAAGTAAATAAATAAATATTAAAAAAAATTGTGTTTTCTCTCTTGTTCTACAACAGTGATAAATCCACTGAAAGAGAAATAAGGAAAACTATTCCATTCACAATAGCCTCAAAAAAAAAAAAAACCCAAACAAACAAACAAAAAACAAAAACAAAAACAAAAAACCTGGGAATCAATCTAACAAAAGAGGTGAAAGACCTCTACAATGAAAATTACAGCACACTAAAAAAAGAAATTGAAGAAAACCTCAGAAGATGGAAAGATCTCACATGCTCCTGGATAGGCAGAATTAATATTGTCAAAATGGCCATACTACCAAAAGTACTACACAGATTTAATGAAATTCCTATTAAAATTCCAATGGTGTTCTTCATAAAAATAGAAACAGCAGTCATGAAATTCATCTGGAAAAATAAAAGACTCAGAATAGCCAAAGCAATCTTTAGCAAGAAAAGTGATGCAAGAGGCATCATAATACCAGACTTTAAGTTATACTACAGAGCTATAGTAACAAAAATGGATTGGTATTGGCACTAAAATGGACTTGTACACCATTGGTACAGAATAGAGGACACAGAGACAAACCCACATAAATACAGTTATCTCATATTAGACAAGGGTGGCAAAAACATTCACTGGAGAAAAGATAGCCTATTCAATAAATGGCGCTGGCAAAACTGGAAATTCATATGTAGCAAAATGAAATTAAACCTCTATCTCTCACCCTGCACAAAAACCAACTCAAAGTGGGTCAAAGACTTAGGCACTAGAACAGAGACCTTGCACCTAATAGAATAAAAAATAGGCCCAAATCTACACCACATCGACCTAGGGTCTGACTTCCTTAATAAGATTCCTAAAGTGCAAGAAGTAAAATCAAGAATCAATAAATGGGATGGATTCAAATTAAAAATCTTCTCAGCAAAGGAAATAATAAATAACATGAGGAGGGAGCCTACAGATTGGGAGAAAATCTTTACCATATGAACCTCCAATAAAGCATTAATTTCTAGGATATATAAAAATTCCAAAAACTTAACATAAAAAAACCCCAAATAACCCAATCAACAAATGGACTAAGGAACTGAACAGACACTTCACAGAAGAAGAAATACAACTGATCAACAAATATATGAAAAAGTTTTCAACATCTCTAGCAATTAGAGAAATGCAAATCAAAACTACTCTAAGATTTCATCTCACTCTTGTCAGAATGGCAATCATCAAGAATATAAGCAACAATAAATGTTGGCGAGGATGTAGGGAAAAAGGTACACTCATACATTGCTGGTGGGACTGCAAATTGGTGCAACCACTATGGAAAGTAGTATGGAGATTCCTCAGAAAACTGGGAATGGAACCACCATTTGACTCAGTTATCCCACCCCTTGGTTTATACCCAAAGGACTTAAAATCAGCATTCTATAGTGACACAGCCACATCAATGTTTATAGCAGCTCAATTCATAATAGCTAGACTATGGAACCAAACTAGGTGTCCCTCAATAGATGAATGGTTAAAAAAAATGTGGTATATATACTCCATGGAATATTATTCAGCTTTAAAGAAGAGTGAAATTATGGCACTTGCCAGTAAATGGTTGGAGTTGGAGAATATCATGCTAAGTAAAATAAGCTAATCCCACAAAACCAAAGGTTCAGTGTTTTCTCTAATATGTGGATGCTAATTCACAATAAGGCAGGCGGTGGCAGGAGGACACTAGGGAAAAATAGTGTTAGATTAGGTAGAGGGAAGTGAAGGGAGGGGAGGGAGGGGGGATGTGGGTATGGAAAAGATAGTGGAATGAAACAGACATTATTACTGTATGTATATATGTGACTACATGACCAATGATTCTGCAACATGTATACTTAGAAAAATGAGAAATTGTATCTCATCTATGTATGATATATCAAAGTGCACAAATGCATTCTACTGTCATGTATAACTAATTAAAATAAATTTAAAAAATTTTAAAAAAAAGAGTCCCTCGTAGAGAACCATAGCCTTTGGGAAAGAAGTCCCCTGTGTTTCTCCTTCGCTAGCAAAGCAATAAACCACCTTTTTCCTTGTTCTCAAAAAATAAAAAAATTGGGCTGGGGTTGTGGCTCAGTGGCAGAGCACTTGCTTGGCACATGCGCAGCCTGGGTTCGATCCTCAACACCACATACAAATAAACCCATTGTGTACAGCTAAAGCAAATAAATAAATATTTAAAAAATAAAAAAAAATAAAAAAATGTGGATGCAATGAAAACATAGCTTACAGAGAGAGAGAGTCATAGCATCAAATGCTTATGTTAGGTAAGAAGAGAATTCTCAGATCAATAAACATCCACTTTCTGAAACAAAAAGCAAAAAAAAAAAAAAAAAAAAACTAAACAAACAAACAAAAAAATCAAAATGAACCCAAATCCAGCACAAGGAAAAGTAGGGAAAAAAAAAAAAGATGAAGACTAACATCAGTGGCACTATACAAAATGTACAGTATGGACGAAGTGGACAATTTCTGGAGAAGCATGGACTACCATAAGGAAACGAACCTTCAGATAGTTCAGTGACCATCAAGGCAATTAAGTTCCTAATGGAAAAATCTCTCCAAAGATCCTCAGATATCCCTGGAGAATTCTACCAAACATTTGAAGAAGAATTAATACCAACTGTATAAAAACATTTCCAGGAAGTAATTCGCAACGTGTGTTATGAAGCTGCTATTACCTGACCATCAAACCAAAAAGACGATACCAGAATAAATCCATGAAAGAGGCCCTGACCATCAAACCAAAAAGACGATACCAGAATAAATCCATGAAAGAGGCCCAAGATTGACTGACCAAAGTCCATCATGAATATAGACATGAATCTCACTATATAATGCCCTTTATTGAAAAGCCAAGAAAGACACATGATGGTATGGATTGATATGGAATAATTACATGACAAACTCATCACCTATAGATAAAAACTCTCAGATAGGTAGGATCCAGACACATTGAGAGTACTTACAAACCAAGGGTGAAGAAAAACACTTGAAGTTAACTGAAAGAAGATGATACCTTATTGACCGACATGGAACCATTTAAACGACTGTGGAATTCTTTTCAGAAATTAGGTTAAGACAGAAGGCAGTGAAGTGACATTTTTAAAGTTCCCAAAGGAAAAATATCGGGAAACCAAAATCAAAAATATTCTTCAGAAAGAAAGGAAAAATAAATATATCTTCATACAAAGCAAAGCTAAAAGACAGCAGACTTGTTAACAAAATAATTGTTGGCCATCAGACAGAAAGGAAATGATACTGGAAAGAAACGTGTGGATGCAATGAAAATATTACTTAAGAGAGAGATTCATAGCATCAAATGCTTATGTTAGGCAAAAAGAATATTCTCAAATCAATAATCTAAGCTTCCACTTTCAGAAATAAGAAATGATGATCAAATTAAACCCAAAACCAACACGAGGAGAAGGAAAAAAAAAAAGGTGAAGACTAACATCAGTGACACTATAAAAACCATACAATATGGACAAAGTGACAATTTCTGGAGAAGCATGAACTACCTACCACAAGAATATGAACATTTAGATGGTCCAGTGAGCATGAAAGTAATTAATTTCCTAATATGAAAAGCTCCAACTGTAATAATTGCATTAATTATAATAATTGTAGTATATTCATTTTGCCAGCTGCACTGCAAAAATTTTAAGATACTACTTAAAAGAAATAGTGTATGAACAGAAATAAAGTCTACTCCTATATTTTTTTTTTTTTTTTTTTTTTTGGTACCAGGGATTGAACTCAGGGGCACTAGACCACTGGGTCACATCCCCAGCCCTTTTTTGTATTTTATTTAGAGACAGGGTCTCACTGAGTTGCTAAGTGCCTTGCCATTGCTGAGGCTGGCTTTGAACTCGCGATCCTCCTGCCTCAGCCTCCCAAAGTTCTGGGATTACAGGCGTGCGCCACCGCGCCCGGCTTACTCCTATATCTTTATAGATGAACACATGAGGTTGAAAATTAAATTTATACCCTCTTTTAATGAAAGATTCAATCCTGTGAACTCATTACTGTTTCCTATGTGTTCTATTTTGTTTTACACTGCTTTATGAGTTTTACTTCTCTTCATATGATCTTCTCCAGCATGATGCAGAGTGAAATCTTTATTTCTAATATTTTATATGTAGAAATGATATAAGGGATAAGACTGGAAATCAATAATAGCATAAATGGCCCCAGAATAAAGGCTAACATAAATATTAATAGAAACCTTTAAAGAATGCATCATTGAGTTTAAGCTTATATTGAAATTTTTTTTTTTTTTTTTTTTTTTTTTTTTTTTTTTTTTTTTGGTACTGGGGATTGAACTCAGCGGCACTCGACCACTGGGTCACATCCCCAGCCCTTTTTTGTATTTTATTAGAGACAGGGTCTCACTGAGTTGCTAAGTGCCTCGCCATTGCTGAGGCTGGCTTTGAACTCGCGATCCTCCTGCCTCAGCCTCCCAAAGTGCTGGGATTACAGGCGTGCGCCACCGCGCCCGGCTTGAAATTTATATTTAAAAACTGCGAATCTTAAAAAAAAAAACTATGTGGATATTTGAAAATTAAGATGGTCTCAAATACAATAATGGAAGTCATGTGTTCAGACCTAACTGAGAAGGATGGGAAATGATGACTAACTTTCTACAGGAACCCAAATTATTTTTCTATCTTCCTTTTAAAATACTTGTACCCTGAATTTCCTGAAAGGAGAACATATTTTGAAAATTAATTAAAGAACATCCACTTTGAAACTGAAAATTTCTCTTGCAAACAGACATCAATATCTTATTGCTAAAATCTACTTCCCCCTTCTGCTGTGTTCCTTGTTAACAGAATCAAGTTTCACAGTCTAGAGTGGAGACTTGACCATGTTGCCTCCAATCTCTTTCTCAGGTTCTCTCTTGCATCTGTGTCATTCTTTCCATTTCCATGACTTTCATGGCAAGAAGGCATTCTGAATTCCTCTTCCTTTTCTTTCCCACTCACGGGCTATCACAAATTCTCCAAAATATAATAATCAGAATTTGGCCACTTTCATACCACCACTGCAACCCTGATGGCCCAAACCACCATCATCTCTCACCTGGTTATTGACTGGTTTCCCAACTGGTCTCCTTGCCTATATTGGTGGTCTACAGCTGTAGTCTCTTCCCTATACAACAGTCTATAACCAGGACACTCCTCAGGTTAAATCCTCCAGTGGTTTCCTAGCTCAGAGGAAGCAGAAGTCTCACAGGAGCTGACAGGGTCTTAAAGGATTGGATCCCGCATTGCCACAACCACCCATAACTGCTCTACCCTCAGGTCCTTTCATGCTTCCCATGAAGTCACTCATTTATGTCCAGGCACACTGGCCTCCCTTCCACAGATGCTCTTTCCCCCTCTAGTCTGTTTACACAGTGGTTCTCGATACATGGAATGCTAGTCTCCTAGATACTACATCATCTATAACTTCCTTCCAGTTTTTATCCCAGAAGATTATCTTCCCAGTAAGGTCTTCCTGAAGTCTCACCATCCTTTCCTCAACATTTCAAATCTTTCTTTCCTATTGTTTTCCCCCAACTCCTTATAGCACATATCACATATTTACTTATTTATCTAGCTTACTGTCAGTCTCCCCCAATCTACAAGGTAGGAATTTTTGTCTGCTTTGCTCTCTCTTGTACTTCCAATTCCCAGCAGAGAGTGTGGCACATAGTAGGAACCCACTGAATTTTGTTGAATGGATGAATTAATGGATAAGTGAGTAAATAAACAAACAAAAGAATGACTTCAGCTTGGGCTTTCACTGCATCTTTCCTGGTCTTCTTATGGCAGTCTCTACCTGCTGAAATTAACTCCACATACTTCAATCAATAGTTTTCTTAACACAGGTTTGACACTATCACTTCTCTGTATAAGAAGTGATATGTAATTTTTTTTCGGTGGTGCTGGGGATTGAACCCAGGGCCTTGTGCATGTGAGGTAAGCACTCTACCAACTGAGCTATATCCCCAGCCCTTGCATTGTGAGTTCAATGCCAGCCTCAACAAGTTAGTGTTAGCATAAACAAATTAGTAAGACCCTGTCAAGATAAAAAATAAAAAGGGATGGGGTTATGGCCCAGAGGGGTTGAGCAACCCTGGGTTTAATCACTGGTACACCCCCCCCCATATCTGTTATTTAAGCACAAAGCAACAGAAGACAAGCTAAACTTTTAAGCAAAATATTTGGAGGCAAAAACCAACCAAGAGGACATGTTTGTAGAACAATTATTAGATATTCACTTGGGAATTCCAGGCTGCTCAGGATAAATTCTTAGAGAAGTAAATTTCCTGTGTGTAGATGAGAAAAAATATTTGTTTTGATACTCTGGCCCTACTAATATCTTTCTTTGAAAGTGTAGCATTAGGAAAACTTGAAATGAGGTCACATTAGGAGCCATTCTTTTGTTGGTAGTTTTTCTTAAAACTTTCTGGATCTTGGGTAAGAGTATTAGAATTTATTATCAAGTTTTATATTAAAATAAGCAGAACTATTATCAATAACTACTGGAGTTTGCAATAAAATAGCAAAGTTGGGAAAAAATACATGTCTCCTTTACCTAAAAAAAAAAAAAAAAGAAAAAAAGAAGTGATATGTAAAAGGGTGCTCTTAATGTGTATTATGAATTGTAAAGCATGCTACTGTTATATATACAACAACACTGAATAAAAAATAAAATAAAATAAAGGCATTGTGTACAACTAAAAACAAACAAACAAAAAAGAATTGAAGTGGCTTTCAACTTGCCAGAGAGAACAGGACAATTCCCCAGGATGACATCAATACTTTCATCATCAGGATACCCTTCTCTAATCTCATCTTTTTATAACCATTCTTACACCTTCGTCTATAGAGCAGGGTCTCCCAAATTTGAATAATTTATGGATCTAATTAAAAAGAAAAATATTTCTCAAGGACTCCCAGGCCATATCTAAGGACTTCAGTTTGAGAAACATTAATTTAAGTAATTTCTAGACTAACCAATAAAATATCTTTTTATTGCAGATTATTACTGGTAAAAAATTTTACTATCATAAACAAAGTGAGAACAAAATCTTAAAATCTTTATATACCTTGCATCCCACAAGAATAAGTCCATGGACCCCAGTTGCAAACACTGCTGCACACAAATGAAACTACCTACCCACCCCAGAAAAGGCCTCTGTTACCTGCCTTCTGTGGGCCTTCACTCCTGTTATTCCCCAATCTGGAATATCATTCCCCTTACAATGGTTCTCAAAATTCTATTAATCAAAAACAGAAATATCATGACAGACACTACTGAAATACAGATGATAATCAGAAACTACTCTGAAAATTTATACTCTAAGAAAATAGAAAATCTTAAAGATATGACCTATCTAAATTGAATCAGGAAGACATGGAAAATTTAAACAGATCAATTTCAAGAAATGAAACTGAAGACACCATCAAAAGCCTACAAACTCAGAAAAGCCCAGGACCAGACAGATTCTCAGCCAAGTTCTACCAGACCTTCAAAGAAGAACTAACACCAATCCTCCTCAAATCATTCCATGAAACAGAAAAGGAAGGAACCCTTCTAAACTCATTCTATGAAGCTAGTATTGCCCTGATACCAAAACCAGACAAAAACACATTAAAGAAAGAAAACTTCAGACCCATATCCCTGATGCAAAACTTCTTAATAAAATACTGGAAAATCGCATATAAAAACATATTATGGAAAGCAGTATGGAGATTTCTTGGAAAACTGGGAATGGAACCACCCTATGACCCAGCCATCCCACTCCTGGGTCTATTCCCAAAGGTCTTAAAAACAGCATATTACAGTGACACAGCTATCTCAATGTTTGTAGCTGCGCAATTCACAATAGCTAGGTTGTGGAACCAACCTAGATGTCCCTCAGTAAATGAGTGGATTAAGAAAATGTGGTATATACGCACAATGGAATTTTACTCAGCAATAAAAGAAAATAAATTAATGGCATTTGCAGGTAAATGGATGAAGTTGGAAGACATAATGCTAAGTGAAGTTAGTCAGTCTCAAAAATCCAAGTACCAAATGTTTTCTCTGATATAAGGAGGCTATTTCAAAGTATTGTTGGATGGGGGTACATAGGAGGATTAGAGGAACACTAGAATAGTCAAGGGAAGGGAGGGTAAGGGAGGGAGCAAGAGGGGAGGGAGGGGGAGAAAAGAAAAAAAAAAGGTGGTTGAATGAGACGGATACCATTTTCCTTAATGCATGATTGAAGACCTGAATTGTACGAATATACTTTGTATACAGTTGTATGTAAAAAGATATTAAATATATGCACTATGAGTTGTACATATTAAAAATTATAAAAATAAAATTTAAAAAAAAATCTAAAAAAAAAAAAACATATTAAAAAGATTGTGCACTATGATCAAGTGGGGTTCATCCCAGGGATGGTGGTTCAACATATGGAAATTGGGTGAACGCAATTCATCACATCAATAAACTTAAAAATAAGAATCACATGATTATCCCAACAGATGCAGAAAAAGCATTTGACAAAATACAGCATTCATTCATGTTCAGAACACTAGAAAAATGAGGGATTGTAGGAATATACCTCGACATTGTAAAAGCTACATATGTTAAGCTCAAGGCTAAATGAAGAAAAATTTAACACATTCCCTCTAAAAACTGGAATAAGATAGGGATGCCCTCTTTCACCACTTCTATTCAACATAGTCCTTGAAACTCTAGCCAGAGCAATTAGACAGAAGAAAGAAATTAAAAGGATATGAACAGGAAAAGAAGAACTCAAAATAGCTCTATTTGCCAATGACATGATTCTATATTTAGAAGACCCAGAAAACTTTTAGAACTCATAAATGAATTCAGCAAAGTAGCAGGATATAAAATCAATACTCATAAACCAACTGTGTTCCTGTATATCAGTGATGAATCAACTGAAAGAGAAATTAGGAAAACTACCCATTGACAATAGCCTCAAGGAAAATAAAATATTTGGGAATCAATCTAACAAAAGAGGTGAAATATCTCTACAATGAAAACTACAGAAAACTAAAGTAAGAAGTTGAAGAAGACCTTAGAAGATGAAAAGATCTCCCATGCTCTTGGATAAGCAGAATTAATGTTGTAAAAATGGCCATACTACCAAACATGCTATACAGATTCAATGCGTTACCAATTAAAATCCCAATGTCATACCTCATAGAAATAGAAAAATCAATCATGAAATTCATTTGGAAAAATAAAAGACCCAAAATAGCCAAAGCAATCCTTAGCAAGAAAAGTGAAGCAGGAGGCATCACAATACCAGACTTTAAGTTATACTACAGAGCTATAGTAACAAAACTGGCATGGTATTGGCACCAAAACAAACATGTAGACCAATGGAACAGAATAGAAGACACAGAGACAAACCCACATAAATACAGTTATCTCATACTAGACAAAGGTGCCATAAACATACACTGATGCTGAGAAACAACAAATGGTGCTGAGAAAACTGGAAATCCATATGTAGCAAAATGAAATTAAACCCCTATCTCTGTCCATGCACAAAACTCAACTCAAAGTGGATCAAGGACCTAGGCTTTAGACCAGAGCCCCTATACCTACTAGAAGAAAAAGTAGGTCTAAATTTCTATCATATCCACTTAGGAACCAAATTCCTTAACAAGACACCTAAAGAGCAAGAAGTAAAATCAAGAATCAATAAATGGAATGGTATTAAACTAAAAAGCTTCTTCAAGCAAAGGAAACAATCAAGAACATGAAGGGAGAGTCTACAGAATGGGAGAAAATCTTTGCCACCTGCACCTCGGATAGAGCATTAATCTCCAGGATATATAAAGAACTCAAAAAACTTAATACCAAAAGAGCAAATTACCTAATCAATAAATGGGTAAAGGAACTGAACAGGCACTTCACAAAAGAAACACGATCAGTCAACAAATATATGAAAAAATGTTCACCATCTCTAGCAATTAGAGAAATGAAAATTGAGACTACACTGAGATTTCATATTAGTCCAGTCAGAATGGCAGTTATCAACAACACAAGTAACAATAAATGTGGGCAAAGATGCGGGGGAAAAAGGTACATTTAGACATTTCTGGTGGGACTGTAAATTGGTGCAACCACTCTGGAAAGCAGTATGCAGATTCCACAGAAAACTAGGGATGGAAACCACTAAAACCACTATTTGACCCAGTTATCCCATTCCTCAGCATATACTCGAAGAAGTTAAAATCAGCATACTATAGTGACACAGCCAGGTCAATGTTTCTAGCAGCTCAATCACAATAGCTAAGCTATGGAGCCAAGCTAGATGCTCTTCAACAGATGAATGGATAAAAAAAAATGTGCTATATATACACAATGTTATATTAATCAGCCATGAAGAAGAATGAAATTACAGCATTTGCTGGTAAATGAAAGGATTTGGAGACTATCATGCTAAGTGAAATAAGCAACTCCCCTAAAACCAAAGGCCAAATGTTTTCTCTGATATGTGATGCTAAAACACAATAAGGGGTGGTGGGAAGAGAAGTTCATTAGATTAGACGAAGGGGAATAAAGGGATGGATGGAAATAGGAAAGATAGTAGAATGAATCAGACATAACTTTTCTATGTTCATGTTTGAATACATGACCAGTATAACTCCACACCAAGTACAACCAAAAGTAGGGAAAGTTATACTCCATGTATGTATAATATGTCAAAATACATTCTACTGTCATATATTACTAAAAAGAACAAATTAAAAATAAATAAAAATTCTATTCATCATTCAGTGTCTAGTTTGACTATCAACTCCTTCAAAAACTCTTCTTTCTGATACCTTCAGCTAAAACTTTTCCTTGTCTCATGGGGTAATTTTATATCTCTTCTGTGGCTTAAGTGTGTGCATGTATGTATGGGGCATGTGTATATGTGTCATACCCCATATACACATATGCAAATATATACTTAATGCCATAGAAGAGGTATAAAATCACCCCATGAGACAGGACAATATATATGTGTGTGTTGCCGCCTGAAGCGCTTGGAGCAACGGAGCCGCGGGAAAAACTTCAGAAGCAAACTGGAGACAAACAGCTTTTTATTCTGATAACTTTTCTCTCTGGTTCTAACAACAACTAACACATGCCAAACACACCACTAAAATGGAGCTGACCCGATCAGCAATTTCGGCCAAGTCACTCGAGATCCCGCAACAAGTCCCATGAGACTACGGGAGGCGACAATGCCCAAATCTCCACGGCTCATAGTCAACCGCAATTCAAGTCAATCCCCAAAAAGGACTCCTGCATATGTGTATATATGTATGCATATATATATATAAAATATTATTCTATTATACTTGTGTTTGTGTGTATAAAATACTCTTAGTGTATTATTCTATCATTTTATCATGGTTATTATAGCTTCAGAACAGCATGAAAATTAACTTGTTCATTTAGTTCCACAACAATTGGTATAGTGCCTTACATATGACAATAAACTGAACTAATCATCACTTAGGGTAAAAAGAATAAATGCTTCTATAAAGTAACCCTCCACTGATCATAAAAATGAAACTGTTTACTAAAAGCTTACAATCAAACAAATACTATGTGTTTATAATAAAAGAGAAAAATACGAGAAAACTTTTAAAGTTTAGAGGATTTACCTTCTTTTAAGCATTAAGTCTGATATAGGTATGCATCTTAGACCAGTTCCCAAAACCATAAGGAACGATGTCAGAAGCACCGTCACCCGAAGACCTATAAAGAAACCAAAACATCCACATTAGTTTCTATTTTTCACTTAAGTAAATTCAAGGTTAAAAAATAAATATTTTTCTTACAGATGACTAATGTAATAAATATTATATTCTAATATTATGACTCTTCTCTATAACCCCCAAAGGACTACAAACACAACCTTATACGCTGAAATAGCTAGATTGTGGAATCAACCCCGATGATGAATGGATAGGGAAACTTTGGTATATATACACAATGGAACACTACTCAGCACTAAAAGAGAATAAAATCATGGCATTTGCAGGTAAATGGATGGAGTTGGAGAAAATAATGCTAAGTGAAGTTAGCCAATCTCAAAAAACCAAAGGTCGAATGATCTCTTTGATATGAAGATACTAACTTATAAAGGCAAAAGAGAGGCAATGAGAGGAATGAAAGAGCTTTAAATAGAACAAAGAGTGGGGAGGGAAGGGAGGGGACAAGGGGATAGAAATAATGGCAGACTGAGTTATCCACAATTACCCTAAATACATGTATGAAGACACAATTGTTGTAAAAATATTTTATATTAAACCAGCAACTTGAAAAAGAAAACTGGAATGATTATATTAAGGATAAAGAAAGAAGTGCTTTAAGCTCTTATTTTACAAAATAAAAGTATAGAATATTTTGTTCAGATATACTAGTAAAAATGTAGAAAATAATTTTAAAAGACTAAATATTAAAACTTTATATCTCCAATATAAAAATTCTAATTTTCAAATGTAAGGGGCTAATAAAAAAAAAAACTATTCTGTCCCTAAACAGTATTTTAATGTGACAGATTATTACTATTTTTATTGGTGTTCTGTAGTTAAGGTTTTTTTTGGGGGGGTACCAGTGATTGAACTCAGGGGCACTTGACCACTGAGCCACATTCTCAGCTCTATTTTGATTTTATTTAGAGACAGGGTGTTGGGCTGTGGTTGGCGGTAGAGCCAAAATGTAATTAAGTTTTAATTTAATTAACTGTATTAATTTAAATTTTCTCAAAAAAGTAACATTTTATCTAATAATCAGGACAAACTAATATTAATGCTTGTTATAGGGTCATAGAAAGTAGTCTCTTAGGACTCTCTGATTAATACAATAACAGTTTTCTAATTTTTTAAAAAATTTATCAGATGCTTTTCAGCTTAAAGGATAATGGTGTTAAAAAATAAAAAAGCATAGCTTAGGACATCAGAAAATAATATGTATTAGATAGTTTTGGGCTTTGTATTTCAAATATAATCAGCTACTTTAAAAATGTATGCCAATGTTAGTCATGTGGGAAAAAAAGGGCAAAAAAGAATATACAAATATGTGTGGTATACAAACAAGGTAACTAGAAATAGACACAATACTGACAGGATAACATAATGGAACTCTATCTTCCTATTGTTGAAATGCTATACTTTTGTTAATACTGAACTAATATTATCTTACTGTTTGTGGCAGCCACATCACACAGGTAGCCCATAACAAGTCTGGGCACAGATGGTCACATTCCTTCAAATTTTTTCCCAAATCACCTTGGAAACCATTTCATATGGACAATAAACCTAAATGATTAATGCAATGTTTGGGTTTTTTCCCCAGAAAAAAATTATTTTGGTAGAGAGTATAGGGTTAAATGTTTGGTTTTCACAGGGCTTCTTCACTTAAAGGAAATTGAGTCAACAAAATTATAATTATACAGATCAAACACAGCAAGGAAAATACATTTGAAGCCAGGCACAGTGGCACATGCCTGTAATCCCAGCACTTGGGAGGCTGAGGCAGGAGGATTGCGAGTTCAAAGCCAGCCTCAGCAATGGTGAGGCACTTAGCAATTCAGCGAGACCCTGTCTCTAATAAAATACAAAAAAGGGCTGGGGATGTGGCCCAGTGGTCAAGTGCCCCTGAGTTCAATCCCCAGTACCAAATTAATTAATTAATTAATTAATTTGAGATCTAGATCAGGCAGATACATGCTATACTTAGAATAATTTGTGATATTAACTGAGTTAACTTTGTAATATTCTTATATAATCTGAATATTATTAATATAATTTGGCAGAAGGAATACCACAGTGAATTGTGCTTCTCTGTAACAAATAATGCATACATACTGCTCATTTACTGCTTCTTCTAACAGAGCACAGATTTTAAAACCACATTATAGCCACAAGAAATAGAGTATAATTAATGAAAAGTACACACACAGTGATACATATCTTAAAATTGCAAAACATTGATCTTATAAGGTTATACCAAAAGAAATTTTATAGATTTGGGGGCCTAAAAGGCTTACATCGTACATAATGCTTATGTTTTCCTAAAGATTTTGTAATTAAGGTAAGAGCCAGTAAGCAAGCAGTAGAGCATTGTTTATAGCCATATGGTCCAAATAACCAGGCTTTTCATTGTTACTACTAAAGGCTAACATACTTTTTACTAAATTGTGCTTTTTAATCAAATGCATGACAATATAATAGCTAATATAAACTTTTAAGAATGAAGAAGTCGTAAGAAGCTGATTAAAACAATCTTACACAGCATGGTAGCTTTCTTGTTTAATTGTTGCCAAATGTTGCTTATCTATCCCAGTTAGGTATCCAATCTTGAATGGAATGCTTTTTTCATGTTATTCATACTTAGACATGTAATCAAAAAGATGTCATCTCACCCAGGGAGGAGAGGTTACAAGGACCCAAGCAAAATAGTCATGTAGACTGCACTGCTAATCATATAAAAGTATAGTACATACAATATGTATAGTACATACAATACTGGATACTAATAATAAATGGTTTATGTGTTCACTATTCTAAAAAAATATTTATATAGAACTTCTATATAAGTAAATTTCAAATGGTCACAGTATTGGGATATGAATACAAATACCATGATGAAAAGTATTCTTAGAACAATTTCATTACATAAGAATGATAAAATAAAAATAATTTTCTATTCAATATAGCATCCAGACACTACAGGAAGCTTCCTTCCTTTCTTTTTTTTTTTTTTTTTTTTGGTACCAGGGATTGAACTCAGGGGCACTCGACCACTGGGCCACATTCCCAGCCCTTTTTTTGTATTTTATTTAGAGACAGGGTCTCACTGAGTTGCTAAGTGCCTCGCCATTGCTGAGGCTGGCTTTGAACTCGCGATCCTCCTGCCTCAGCCTCCCAAAGTGCTGGGATTACAGGCGTGCGCCACCGCGCCCGGCAGGAAGCTTCCTTTTAATGGATGAGATAATTCCTTTTACTGGGTACCCACTGGATATAGAAGTGTAAATCTCCATAAAGGATAAAGATTGGAAAATACACACACACACACACACACACACACACACACACACACACATACACGAAGCAGAGAATAGTCAGCTGCAGCCACAGAGCTCACCTGGGAAGACCATCCTTGCCTAGGCTCCATACTTCCATCAGAAGGAATGAAGACAAGGTCTTCTGCTCCTGACAATATTCTCTTCTCCCTCCCCACAATGTCATAGCCTTGCCACCCCAATTCACCTTGGAGAATATCAGGACAAATCACATTATATTGGACATAAGCACTCTAAAATGCACAGGTCATCCTTATCCCAGGATATGTTTCTGCATCCCTTAATCTGACCTCATCTCTACTACCCTCCAACTCCAGAAGCCTGTCCCCCATGCCTTCTGGAGGGCTCAGTCATTATCAGTGTAACATGAACATTCCCAAGTTTGTCTCCAAATGGTCTCTCCACCTTCTTTTTTTTTTAATTTATTTTTTATTCTAAGTTGTTATAAATGACAGCAGAATGCATTATGTTTCATATTACACATATAGAGCACATTTTTACATATCTCTGGTTGTATGCAAAGTATATTCACACCATTCGTGACTTCATACATGTACTTAGGGTAATGATATCCATCTCATTCTACCATCTTTTTTTTTTCTTCACCTTTTGCCCCCTCCCTTACCCTCCCTCCCCATTGGCCATTCTAGTGTTCCTCTAATCCTCCTATGCTCCCCATCCCAACCCGACTGTGAATTGGCCTCCTTATATCAGAGAAAACATTTGGCATTTGGCTTTTTGGGACTGGCTAACTTCACTTAGCATTATATTCTGTAACTCCATCCATTTACCTGCAAATGCCATGATTTTATTCTCTCTTATTGCTGAGTAATACTCCATTGTGTATATATATCACATTTTCTTTAGCCATTCATCTACTGAAGGGCATCTAGGTTGGTTCCACAGTTTAGCTATTGTGAATTGTGCTGCTATAAACATTGATGTGGCTGTGTCCCTGTAGTATGCTGAAGGAGCCCTAATTAGGAAGGGCTGTTGTAGCTAGCTGGAAGCCATAAGTTCCACCTGATATGTATGTGACGCACCTGTAGGCACCCGCAAACCTGAAGGTATATAACCGGGTGAAAGCGGTCCGAGTTAGGAGAACGGAGAATTCAGTCAGCCGGGCAGTCACTCGGTCGGTCAGAAGAATCAGAGCGGCCAGAACGTAGGCAGAGCGGTTACAGAAGAGAAACCAGATAGAAGACAGAAGAGAAACCAGATAGAAGAAGTAATGACTGGTCAGAGTTAGGCCGAGGCTCCTGAGGAAGACAGAAGACAGAAGAAAGAAGAAGGAAGAAAGAAGAGAGAAGAAAGAAGCTCTAATCTTTCTCTAAGCTAAGCTCTATCTTTCTTTCTCTCTAAGACTCTAAGCTAAGAAGACAAGAAGAAAAGCTCGCTTTAATCTTTCTCTCTAAAAATCTTTCTTTCCCTCTCTAAGCTCTAAGAAGAAAGAAAGTAGAAGTAAAAGTAAGTAAAAGCTTCACTCTTTCCCTCCTAAGCTCTAAGAAAGTAGAAGTTTTTCACTCTGCCTCCGAGAGTTTTTTCCCGGTTTTCGGTACCAGGTAGCTTACAGTATGCTGTTTTCAAGTCTTTTGGGTAAAGACCAAGGAGTGGGATAGCTGGGTTATAAGGTGGTTCCATTCCAAGTTTTACAAGGTATCTCCATACTGCTTTCCATATTGTCTGCACCATTTTGCAGTCCCACCAACAATGTATAAGTGTGCCTTTTTCTCCACATCCTCTCCAACATTTATTGTTGTTTGTGTTCTTAATAGCTGCCATTCTGACAGGTGTGAGATGAAATCTTAGAGTGGTTTTGATTTGCATTTCTCTCATTGCCAGAGAGGTTGAGCATTTTTTCATGTATTTGTTGACTGATTGTAAATCTTCTGAGAAGTGTCTGTTCAGTTCCAGGGCCCACTTATTGATTGGGTTTTTTTTTTTTTTTTTTTTGGTGTTAAGATTTTTGGGTCTCTCCACCTACTTATTTCCACTTAGGTATCTTCCCTGCTTCTCCTGCTACCTCCCAATCACTGTTACTCTCTATCCCAAAGTTCTCCAGTCTTTTTTGCTCTCATGCTTAAAAGATGTTTCTCTTTATCATTGACTTTAAGCAATATGTTTGTGATGTGCTTTTTATGAAGTTTCTTCATGTTTGTTCTGCTGGAATTTCTAGATGTGAGGAGTTATAGTCATTATCAAGTATGGACATTTTTCTGCCACAATTACTTCAAAAAATCTTTTTTTTTTTTTTTTTTTCCTATCACTCCATCTTGTTCTATGCCTTTCCTGCTTACCTCTTCTTCTGGGGCTCCAATTATATGTATATTGGGCCACATAAAATTGCCCCACAGCACACTGATGGTCATGTTTTTTTGTTTGTTGTTAGTCTTTATTTCAATAGAACCACTCTGGATAGGTTCTATTGCTAAACCTTCACACTCATACTGATCTTTTCTTCTGCAAAGATGAATCTCCTACATGGTCAATTTAAAATTTTTCATCTGTAGAAGTTTAATGTTGATCCTTTTATGTTTTTTTTTTACTTTTTTGGCAGTACTGGGGACTGAACCCAGGGTCACTCTACCACTGAGCTATATCCCCAGCACTTTTTTTTTTTTTTTTTTTTGTGGTGGTACCGGGGATTGAATTCAGGGGCACTTGACCACTGGGCCACATCCCCAGCCCTTTTTTTGTATTTTATTAGAGACAGGGTCTCACTGAGTTGCTAAGTGCCTCGCGATTGCTGAGGCTGGCTTTGAACTCGCAATCCTCCTGCCTCAGCCTCCCAAAGAGCTGGGATTACAGGCGTGCGCCACCGCGCCCGGCTCCAGCACTTTTTATTTTAAAAAATTGAGACAGGGTCTTGCTAAGTTGTCCAGGCTGGTCTCAAACTTGAAATTCTCTTGCCTCAGGTTCCCAAGTAGCTGGGATTACAGGTGTGTGCCACCATATACATCTCTTCTTATGTTTTCTAAGTCTCTTCTTACCATGCTTAAGCCTTCTTCAATCATCTACTTAAGAGAGATTTTATTCCATTCTGACCCTTGGGAATATGAACTATTCCCAGCCATGTGTAAACTTTGGGAACTGTTCTGCTTGCTCCTTTTGAGTGGTTCTTTCTCCATTCTTAGGTAGTTTCCTCACATGTGCCTGTGCTCAGGTGAAGACTCAAGAGGCACTCAAGAGGCACTCCCTACAGACCCACAACTTTCTCTGAGCATTCTTCATCTCTGGGACTCTGTCCCAAGAGTCTAGCTATACTGGCCTCTTCCACTTCTCAACTCTTGTCTCCTCAACTTAGGAAAACTGCTGGGTTTTGTCTGGGCCCCCATTTCTATGTTGCTACCTGGAATGAAGCAATGGTAGAGATCATTGTTCTGCCCTCTCCATTGCCCAGTGTCTTAAGAACCATCATTTCATTCATTTGTATGTGTGTGTGTGTGTGTGTATGTATATGTGTGTGTGTATATGTATGTGTGTGTATACACACACACACACACACACACACACACACACACATGGGTTTTTAGCTGCTTAACATGAAAGGATAAATTCAACTCCTGTTTTTCCCTCATGGTCTACTCTGTGCTGTGATCACAGCCATTACTCTGTACTGTGATTGTCTACAGGTCATGAAACACTTGCCTCCAGGTCACTCACCCCCACTGCTTAAAGATGACTTGGCTCATTATTACTCCTCAGGACACCACACTTCCACAAATCTGTTGATTTCAATATCCACTGATGGATCTTCCAATATCCTGACCTCTTATTCCATGACCATGTCCAACCTACTTTGGTTGTCCACTCTCTTAATTACACTCTGACCTTATCTTTACCATAATTGCATCCACATCATAATCTCAATCCCAAGCATCCCATTCTTCAACCATACTCCTCTCTTTCCCACTCATTTTCTCTCATATACTAATAACAATGACAATGATATTTTAAAAATCTTTAATTATTTGTTCTAATCAGTTATATATGACAGCAGAATGCTTTTCAATTCATTATACACAAATGGAGCACAACTTTTCACTTCTCTGGTAGTACATGACGTAGAATCACACCATTTGTGTAATCATACATGTACCTAGGGTAATGATCTCATTCTACCATCTATCCCCATACCCTTCCCCTCCTCTCCCTCCCCGTTGGCCAATCCAAAGTTTCTCTACTCATCCCATGCCCCCCCACCCCACTATGGATTAGCATCCACTTATCAGAGGGAACATTTGGCCTTTGGTTTTTTGGGATTGGCTTACTTCACTTAGCATGACATTCTTTAACTCCATCCATTTATCTGCAAATGCCATAATTTTATTCTGTTTTATTGCTGAGTAATATTCCATTGTGTGTGTATGTATGTATATATACATATATATACATATATACACACATATACATATATGTATATGTATATATATATATATATAGAGAGAGAGAGAGAGAGAGAGAGAGGGAGAGAGAGAGGGAGAGAGAGGGAGAGAGAGAACAGTTTCTTTATCCATTCATCTATCAAAGGGCATCTAGATTGGTTCCACAGTTTAGCTATGGTTAATTGAGCTGCTATGAACATTGATGTGGCTGCATCACTGTAGTATACTGTTTTTAAGTCCTTTGGGTATAGACCAAGGAGTGGGATAGCTGGGTCAAATGGTGGTTCCATTCCAAGTTTTTTTGTTTGTTTGTTTTAGTTGTAGATGGACACAATATCTTTATTTTTATGTGGTTCTGAGGATCAAATCCAGGGCCTCATGCGTGTGAGGCAAGCACTCTACCACTGAGCTACAACCCAGCCCCCATTCCAAGTTTTTTAAAAAATATTTATTTATTTACTTTTGTTGTACACAATGCAATGCATTTATGTTTACGCGGTGCTGAGGATCGAACCCGGGCTGCCCACGTGCGAGGCGACTGCTCTGCCGCTGAGCCACAACCCTAGCCCCATTCCAAGTTTTTTAAAGGAATTTCCATACTACTTTCCAGATTGGGTACATGAATTTTCAGTCCCACCAGCAATGTATGAGTGTGCCTTTCCCCCCACATCCTCACCAACACTTACTGTTGCTTGTATTCTTGATATCTGCCATTCTGACTAGAGTGAGATGATATCTTAGAGTAGTTTTGATTTGCATTTCTCTAATTACTGGAGACGTTGAACATTTTTTCATATATTTGTTGATTGACTGTATATCATATTCTTAGAAGTGTCTTTTCAGTTCCTTAGCCTATTTGTTGATTGGGTTGTTTGTTTTATTGGTGTTAAATTTTTTGAGTTCTTTATATATCCTGGAGATTAATGCTCTATCTGAAGTGCAGCTGGTAAAATATTGCTCCCATACTGTAGGCTCTCTCTTTACCTCATTGATTGTTTCTTTTGCTGAGAAGAAGCTTTTTAGTTTAATACCATTCCATTTATTGATTCTTGATTTTATTTCTTATGCTACAGGAGTCTTATTAAGGAAGCTGGGGCCTAATCCAACATGATGAAGATTTGGGCCTACTTTTTCTTCTAGTAGGTATAGTGTCTCTGGTCTAATGCCTAGATCCTTGATCCACTTTGAGTTGAGTTTTGTGCATGGACAGAGATAAGGGTTTAATTTCATTTTGCTACATATGGATTTCCAGTTTTCTCAGCACCATTTGTTGTTTCTCAGCACCAATGTATGATTATGGCACCTTTGTCTAGTATGAGATAACTGTATTTATGTGGGTTTGTCTCTGTGTCTTCTATTCTGTTCCATTGGTCTACATGTTTGTTTTGGTGCCAATACCATGCCAGTTTTGTTACTATAGCTCTGTAGTACAACTTAAAGTCTGGTATTGTGATGCCTCCTGCTTCACTTTTCTTGCTAAGGATTGCTTTGGCTACTTTGGGTCTTTTATTTTTCCAAATGAATTTCATGATTGCTTTTTCTATTTCTATGAGGTATGACATTGGGATTTTAATTGGTAACGCATTGAATCTGTATAGCATGTTTGGTAGTATGGCCATTTTTACAACATTAATTCTGCTTATCCAAGAGCATGGGAGATCTTTCCATCTTCTAAGGTCTTCTCCAATTTCCCTCTGTAGTTTTCCTTGTAGAGTCTTTCACCTCTTTTGTTAAATTGATTCCCAAGTGACAATGATTTATTTTACTCTAATAAGGAATGATAATTTTAGAGCCTACTATTTTATCTCATTAATTTCATTCATTCATGGTCCCTTGTTAATTCTATTCACCTGGTAAAACTGCAACTCTGGTTAAATCTCTCTATTTGTCTATCTGCCAACTCTGCCCATGCCTGCACTTGCCCAACAGAGCAGGCTGGAGGAAAGCACACAATCATGGTAACTGGTCTCACTTCAAATTAATCACCAATCACCAAGTCCTCAGTGCTGCCAAACAATCCTGCTACAATTTCCCAGTCCACATGTTCCCCCACTTTCCTAGAAAATAGTTTCATTAGTTATTCTCTCTCCAAGAAATGTTCCCCTATGCTCACTCATCAGGTGATAATTTTGTTTCCAGTTTTCTGAGGCATATAAGCAAAATTAACATCTACAAGCTCCCACCAACCACCATCTGTATCTTTATCTATATACTCTATCTTCTGTTACTACTGAAGAATTAGCTGTCAATGCTTCTGAGGTCAACTTGTTTACCTGTATTCTAGGAGACGGCATCTCATCTTGCTTACTCAAGGACACAGCTATAGCAATTCCACTCTGTCTCTCCAGCACCATCGATTTCCCCCTGGATCCATTAGAATACTTTAAAAACTTAAAAAAAAAAAAAAAGAAAAGAAAAAGAAAAAACAAAAGCCAAAAACCCTCAGTAGCACATTTTCTCTGACTCCAGTCCCATTTCTCTGTTGCCCTTTATGGCATAACTTCTCGAAAGAAGCATCTACACTTACCATCTCCAATTCCTCTCCTCCCATTTTATCTTGAACTCACCCCACCACTTCAGTGAGATAATTCTTTCAAAGGACACCAAAGATCTGCATGTTGCTAACTCCAACATTCTATTCTCAATCCTCTATAGCTGGTTCCTTTTTACTTCCACCACTTCTAAATACTGGAATGCCACAGGGTTCAGTCTTCAACTCTTCAGAAGCTACATTTCTCTCCCACCGAGCCCCAAGAGTTTAAATACTATTACATCTGACAAATCCCAAAATTACTGTGCAGGTCTCTCCCCTGAACTCCATACTTGTATATCCAACCAACATTTTAATCAGTCTTCTTAGATATCTGATTGGCATTTCCAACTCCTAATCTCCATGCCATCTGTCTCCCAACTGCTCCTTCCACAATCTTGACCTCAGTAAATCAAAGCTCTATCCCCCCAATTACTAATATTATAAGGTTGAGAAACATTATAGACTCCTCTCCTTCCTTCACACCCTATGTCCAACCCATTAACAACACCGTGAGTCTACTTTCAACATCTATATGCAAGCTAACCACTTCTCAAATCCTCCATTGCCATCACCTGAAGGAACTCACCATCAGCTCTAGTCTGGGTTATTCCACTAGCCTAACAGGTCTCCCTGCTCTGGCTCATATTCTTAAGACAATGGCAGAGTCATCACTTTGCTCTTGTCTCACCTTTCAATATGAGCCTTCTCACTACCTAATAGCTCAGGGCCTTCCAATGGCTTTCAAGGACCTGCCTGAGCCAGTTTCCCATTCCCCCAGGGATCTATCTCTTACCTATCTATCTCTTACCTATCTCTTACCACTGTTTCTTTCATGGACTCTACTCCAGCCACATAAATCTCACTGTTTCATCTTGGACATGCCAAACAAGATTAGGACCTTTGTCTTTGACATTCCCTTTGCCCCAAACAGTATTACCTGGAATTGACAAGGCTGGCTTTCTTTTTCCCCCAAGTATCTACTCAAACACAGTTACTAAGTGAGGCCTCCCCTGACACCCTATGCATATTTTAACACCACCTGATCATGTTCCCTTCATTCTTTTTTTTTTTTGGGGGGGGGGGTGGTGGGGAGGTACCAGGGATTGAACTCAGGGATACTTGACCACTGAGCCACATCCCCAGCCCTATTTTGTATTTTCTTTAGAGTCAGGGTCTCACTGAGTTGTTTAGCACCTTATTTTTGCTGAAGCTGGCTTTGAACTCGAAATCCTCCTGCCTCAGCCTCCCCAGCAGCTAGGATTATAGGCATGTGCCAAGGCACTGAGCTCCCTTCATTCTTTAATCTATTTTTTTCCCAAAACATATATTAACCTCTGACATACTAAATATTGAATTTTAAAATTTGCTTCCTGGATCTTCTCACTAGATGTAGACTCTACCCCAGTGCTTTGCACACATTTTGTTGTTCTCTTCTCGAAACTTTCTTCTCTTGGTTTCTAGGGCACATTTGTTCTGGCTCTCCTATTATCTCACTAGCTAGTTCTGTTTCCTGCTGGTAAATAAAAAGGGGAGGGAAGGTGGAACACACATCCTAGAAAGATAAAAAAAGGTCTTCTATGCTAAGCTGGGTGGGACCTGATACAGCATAATCATGGGACAATCATTTACTTTCTAGGAAGTGAGATATTTAGCACCCAGTGAAAGCTTAGAACTTGTGTTCTGTGTGTACAGATGAGACACCTGCAGTATAACAGCCAACATATTAAAATGCATTAGTCTTGTCCTACTAGAAAGGAAAATTACTTCTTAAGAGAATTTTAAAATGTATCCTTTATTGCTTTGACCAAGGAAAATAAAAAATTGAGGGCTGGGGTTGTAGCTCAGTGGTAGAGCACTTGCCTGGCATGTGTGAGGTACTGGGTTTGATCCTGAGCACCCATAAAAATAAATAAATAAAATAAAGATATTGTGTCATCTACAACTAAAAAAATAAAATACAAAAATAATTTCACCATAGAGTTATAGGAACTATGAATGAATTTCTAAAATAATTTATTTTATGAAATAATTAGGTAGCTTCTAATGTATCTGGTCATGGATAATAGATAAATTATAATAAGAAGGGGAAAATTAACTTTTGTATACCACAAAAATAAGGTTGGCTAAATTTAGAGCATATTGAAAAATGTTCCTGATGAAAAGAAAAACAAAAAGAAACTACAAAACCTCATTTTGCCCCATTAAACAAAAATTATGTTTTGGACTGAGCTTCCACACTATGACCCAACAGGTCAGACTAGACCAAACCAAAATGGAGTCACTTATGCTAAATAATCAAATGGAAACTTTAAGAATGTTATTACAAAACATACTAGTTTTTCCTGAAAATAGATTTTAGTTTATGTGAGTCAGTGTAATAAGGAAGTCCCCCTTACTTTGACCTTTACTAAGAAGTGAATACCAGTAATCTAATATTAACCAATGAGGTTTTTTTCCTATTATTTTGTTTCCCTGTTCCCACCTTATAAAACCATCTCTACCCAAGGTACAGTGGTTCTTGTCTGTAATCTCAATGACTCAAGAGGCTGAGGTAGGAGGATTACAAGTTTGAGGCCAGGCTTGGCAACCCAATAAAATTAAAATTAAAAGAAATTCAAAATTAAAAAGAAAAAGGGTTGGGGATATAACTCAGTGGTGAAGTGCCCCTAGGTGCAATTCCCAGTACCAAATAAAACAACCAAACAAACACCTCCACACATACTCTTTGCTTTTTCCCAAGGAGAGCTCTTATTCTATTTTGTAGAATGGAGGTGCCCAATTCATGAATCACAAATAAATGCTTATTCTACCTATAATTAAATTAGTTGCAGTTTTGTGTTTTGACACTTCTAAATGTTGTTTTTTACTAAACTTTTAAGGAATGAACAAAGAATTGTCAGATTAGGGGAAACTAGAAATAACAACTAAATAAATTCAACATGCAACCCTAGACTGTATCTTAGAATAGGAAAAAAAAATTAGTGGAAAAATTGATGAAGTCCAAGTAAAGTCCATAATTTCATTTAAAAGCATGCAAACAAACAAACAAAAACTCATCAAAACACAGAATATCTCCATTCAGAACATGAAATCCTTTCGCAGCCTTTCACGCACATCTTCTGCGTTAGTATCCGCTCTACCTGAAAGTTCTATACCAGTCAAGACACACCCTTCCAAGACTGGATAACTTTTATTGTTAGAAGGTTCTTCCTTGTATTGTGTAGTGTCACATTCGTTATAACTCCATGCAGTTAAGTTCTTCCTTCTAGAACTATACATATTATAGTCTAATTCCTCTTTTACTTGACCATCACATATTCTACATTCTGCTTCAAGTTTCTGTTTGAAACTTAATACACTCTGTTTCCTTCCATGATTTTTATCCAACCATGCATTTTTTGGGGGGGTAAGTTTTGCTTTTTTTCCAACCATGATTTTTACAACCATTATAATTACTGTTACACATCTTTTAAAGTACTCTGGTTTGTCAAATGACCTTAAAAATCAATGTTCAGAACCAAACGCTAGTATAGAGAATATCAAACCATTTCTCTTCTTGTTGTGGACACTATACTCTGTGCCTAAAACTGTCCTCCCTCTTTTAGCAGTTATAACACATTGTTGGTTGTGAATGAATTCTCAAATCAACAGTTCCAAAGTCTTTTCTATATAGAATATTCCTGTGAAGGAACTGTCAGGATGAGAGACCACCAACCTATTCTATTCTCTTATTAACAAATAATTTGAATGCTAACTATGTGCCAAACAATTGCAATTCTATGTCTACCTATGCTTGACTTATATGATCTCAATGTTTGTCTCCCTCAAATTCATAGGCTGAAATCCTAACCACCACAATCATGGAATTAGGAGGAGGAATTTTGGGAGTTGATTAGTTATGAGGGCAGAGTCCTTATGAATAGAGTAATGCTTTTATAAAAGTGACCCCAGAGAATGCAAAATGGTGCAACCATTATGGAAAGCAGTATGGAGATTTCTTGGAAAACTGGGAATGGAGCCACCCTATGACCCAGCCATCCCACTCCTGGGTCTATTCCCAAAGGACTTAAAAACAGCATATTACAGTGACACAGCTATCTCAATGTTTGTAGCTGCGCAATTCACAATAGCTAGGTTGTGGAACCAACCTAGATGTCCCTCAGTAAATGAGTGGATTAAGAAAATGTGGTATATACGCACAATGGAATTTTACTCAGCAATAAAGAAAATAAATTAATGGCATTTGCAGGTAAATGGATGAAGTTGGAAGACATAATGCTAAGTGAAGTTAGTCAATCTCAAAAATCCAAGTACCAAATGTTCTCTCTTATATAAGGAGACTAGTTCATAGTATGGTTGAATGGGAGGGTACATACGAGGACTAGAAGAATACTAGAATGGTCAAAGGGAAGGGAGAGTAAGGGAGGGAGCAAGGGGGGAGGGAGAGGGAGAAAAGGAAAAAGAAAAGAAAAGGTGTTTGAATGAGATGGATATCATTTTCCTAAATACATGATTGAAGACCTGAATTGTACGAATATACTCTGTATGCAAACAATTGTATGTAAAAAGATGCTAAATACATGCACTATGAGTTGTAAAAAAAAAAAAAGAAATATACATACTGGATTTTTAATTCAAATATGGACATACATTTCTATGTACTGTATTTTTTCTCACTTTAATAAAAATCTGGTTGGAAAATTAAAAAAAAAAGTGACCCCAGAGAGATCACTGGCAGTTTCTCCCCGAGACATTACAAAGAAAAGACCACTGTGCAGGAAGTGAGTCTAACCAGGCACGGATTCTGCCCAGGACTTCATCTTGGATTTCCAAACATCCAGAACTGTTAGAAATAAATTTCTGGTGCAGGGGTTGTGGCTCAGTGGGTAGAGTGCTTGCCTAGCATGCGTGAGGCACTGGGTTCAATCCCTGGCACCAAATAAAAAACACACACACACACACACACACACACACACACAAATAAAATAAAGGTAATGTGTCCCCCTACAACTAAAAAATAAAATAAAATAAAAAAGAAATAAATTTCTGTTGTTTACTAGGCACCAAATTTATAGCATTTTGTTATAATGGGCCCAGTGGACTAAGACAATGTTCCAAATCTGACCAAAGAATTAATTTCATAAATACTTATAAAGGTTGAACTAACAGAAACTATACAAAGTAATCCCAAATCATTATCCAACTAAAAAACCTAAAGTCTTGCACAACAGCCTCTTGAGGGTAAACCATCACTATCAATCATTTACCCACACTTATGTGGGATAATTCAATGCCTTTTCAGCCCTACGAACTTTTATTTATTTTTGCCCCTACCACAGAATCACACTGGCAGGTGGTAAAATTAGATATACATAGTATCCTATGACAGAGGCCATTAGTTCATCTATGAGCTTTATCAGAGAACCATGCATCTCAATTGAGAAAGCCACCTGGTCACATACACACATTTTTAAACCTGCCCTGCACCACCTTCAGAACACCAAGCCTCAGATCTGAGTTTCCCAATAGCTTTTCCAGGGCTGGAGTCATCTATGATCAAAGCCAACTCATTACTTCCTTAAATCTGGGCATAATCAATCTATTTTCTGACGTCTCACCCTCAATATGCCCAAATCCCTTTGAAGTCAAAGCATTAGTCATTTTTGTCAGGTGGAAAAAAAAAAAAAAAAAAAAAAAAAAAAACATTCATAGCATGTGCACTTCGATGTTCTGATGTCCACAATGTGTAAAATCTTAAACATTCAAAGATTGTTTAAATCCCTACAGTTGTATAAAGGGCCTTAATTTAAAACAAAACAACAACAACAACAACAACAACAAAAAAAACATTTGCAAGGCAGTTTCCCCATATTTGTTTGTCTCTTTGGGGACAGAGGGTTCCTATCTCAGAAACGGGATGCCACCGACACTGGGTCACCTCACACAACCCCTAAAACCAAGCCCAGGGAGGCGGCTGGCAGGCCTGGAGCAAGGGTAGGCGCTGACTCCCCAGGGAGTGACAGCACCTGCAGAGACCCCCACACCCCCGCCCACCCCGCGACCCCTCACCTCTCTTGTCCAAGAGCCACATGAAGGCGAAGCAGGGCAGGAAGCCAATGGGTCCCCACAGCACAAGCAGCGCGATGTCCCAGCTGGAGAAGCCATAGGCCTGGCGCGCCGAGTTCTGGATGGGGCCCCAGGTGTTCCAGACCAGGCCCTGCGCGAATGCCAGCAGCGAAAAGAGCAGCAGCACCAGCCAACGGCGCCCGTACACCCGCCCCGGGCCGGGGCCAGCCGCAGGCAGCGCTACCGACGCCGCCGCCTCCCGGCTCCTGCGCGCAGCCCCGGGCCCAGGCCCAAGCCCCGGCCCCAGTAGTGGCTGCCGCTCCTCGTCGCTACTCCAGCCTGCGCCCATGGCCACGCCGCCCGCCGGCCCCTGCCCAGAGCAGTCTTGGTGGCCGCCTACCAGCCCACTCGGACGCGGCGGGAGGAGCCCGAGTCGGAGCTGCGGTGGTTGCCCTCGGCCTCCCGGCCGCGCCTGGTGCGCCTGCGCCACCGAGCCGGCTGGTGGGGAGGCGGGGTAGGCGCGGGAGGCGTGCGGAGGCTGGGGTCCGCCCCGCCCTCAGGGACCGCGAGCAAACATCCGCGCGTGGAAGACCGGGGGTCGCAGAGAGAGGACCGAGAGGAATTGGAAAGGCAGTGAGGAGCGCGGCTGGGCCGGCAGAGGGAAACTCCCAGGGAGACTGTAGTAGAGGAGGTTAGGCAAGCCACCCGGGGGTTGGTGGAGGAAGAGCCCAAGTTTACATCATATACCTAATAAACAACTCGGTGACCTCAGGCCACTTACCTAATGCTTGCTACTACACTGGGTTTAGTTTTATTAGGTTTATAACTTCAGAAATTATTGGGGGGGGGGGTATGAATAAGATCGATGTGTAGGAGTGTGCCAGGGGATTGTGTTAAAAAAAAAAAAAAAAAACCAAAACTCTTGTACCTTGTTTTTGTAAATAAGTACTACCTAGTTTTATGTGTTACCTTTTTGTCTTACATATCCAATGCCACATTAATATTTCTTTTTAAAAAAATATTTATTTATTTACTTTAGTTGTACACAATGCAATGCATTTATGTTTACGTAGTGCTGAGGATCGAACCTGGGCCGCGCACTTGCTAGGCGAGCGCTCTGCCGCTGAGCCACAACCTCCGCCCCCACATTAATATTTCTACCCATTTTGTCTCTCACTTAATAAGCAAACAGTAAGATTGTGACAAACTGGTAAGATTTCTGCCCCAAAGTGACCTAGATCCATCTCCTGTTATGATTTTGACCAGACTAAGGGTAAACGAGGAAAAAAACTGGGGGTTGTTGATCTCTTGACCCGGCAGCCATTTGTTTGCTTGTTTTGATATATAAATCCAGAAGCCTGACAGCTGTCAGTGTCCTTAAAAACTCGAGTCAAGCAATTTGGCTTGCCTGGATCTGGAAATGAGTCACAGGGAAAGCAATCAAAGGACACTCTGCCCTAGGTTCATATTCCCTGGCAGTCACAAAAACTAGATGGAGTCACACGGCTGCCAGAAGGGACAAAGAAATGAAAGACAATCACTGTGCAGGTTGGTATCCAAGGCTGATAAGAGTGGCTGCAGAAACAGCGAATGCACAGACCAGGCCCACCGCCAGGAGCCCCACAAAACAACAAACCACCCCCTAGGACTCCAATCCTAGTGGGTGGGGAAGAGCCAAGGGAGGATCCGCCTAGAGAACGAGAAGACGTGGAAACGAAGCTAGGAAACGACTAAGCGAAAGAGGTTAACGTCTGGAGATTGTAAGGAGCGCCACAACTCAAACCACGTGGTCGGCGCTTTTCAAAACCCTGGACCAAAACAAACCTGCGTGGCTCCGCCCAGAGCCGGTCACGTGAGGCCGCGGTGGCGGCGGTGGTTCCGGTGGAGCTGGTGGAGCGGCTGGGATTCCTTCCTGTGGTGTGCCTGTAGACCCCGGGACGGGGCTTGCTCCAACTCCACTGCGCGTCCACTCCATTTGGGTTCTGACGGAGGAGAGGCCGCCTCGTGGTATCTATGGCAGAGGGCTCAGAGGTGAGCTCTGACCTTATCCTGGAAACTAGAGCTGCAGGGGATCAAGGTAGGTGCCAGGCTGAGGTCGTACCCTAAATGCAAACCCGGTTCCTAGGGATCCACCCGCTCCTCACGTGTGGCTCCTTTAAGAGGAGCCCCATTCCAGGTCGCTCCCGCCTTGCATTCAGCTATGAAGAAAAGAACTTGTTTTCAGTAAATGGAAGTTTTCGCAAATAGTTGCATCCAGATTTTTGATCGTTGTACAGAAATCCTAGGGCAGTGCTGTTGCACGCACAAGTGTGTTCTAATGTTAGAGTGGACTAAAATTAAATTTGTGAAACTGGAGCCAACCCTTGACGTAGAGGGAAGCAATGTGGGACTTTTGTGAACAAGGACCATGGGCTTTTTATTCGTTTTCTGTGGAACCTTGGTTTAGTGAATGGGTGAAGTTTGCTGGCCCAGGAACTGGAGATACCTGTTAGCATTTAATGAAATGATTGCTCCTTGCATGGGCACTGTTCTGCATACTATCATGGGATCCAGAAACTTAAATGTTTATAACAGAGCCTATCCTGAGAACTCACAATGAATAAAGGAACCTCAAAAGAAAATAGAATTAGACTAATAAGTGGTCTCCTGAATGCTATCCACGTAACACACTCAGTGACGGTTGTCACCATGAGGAGGGATCCCAGTGGGAAAAACAAGAATGCTTCAAAGAGGGAATAGTTTGAGGTGAATGTTTATGATTGGGCAAGATAGTGACAAACTCTGGTACTGGTGCTGGGAGCTCTAGAGGACAGGGAGAAGAAAAACACGGGATGGATGTATTTGGAGATCAAATAGTTTACCCAGAGATGTAGATGCCCATTCCCAGCTGAAGGAATAAATTATAACCTCCTACTCTCTGGCTTCTTTATCCTGCCTTTATAGCTCATTTGCTTATGTACCCCAGGGAGACAATTCCTGAACTTCAGTTATACCTCCAATCCATTGACCCCTCGATTTTTTATACACTGTACTCTGTGTCCATTTTTGAGTGCATGTCATAGTTTATCATCATGGGTTCTTTCTTGAAAATACACTATTCTCTTGGCCCTCCCTGCATTTTATTCTGAAAAAACTTACACTGAACGAATGCACTCTTTTGCATTCTCTGTCTACACCTGTCTATCCGAACATTGCTGGAAAAAATCCTGCATGGACCTGTGGATGTAGCTCCAAGGCAGAGTGCTTGCCTACCATGGAGGAGGCCCTGGGTTCCTTCGCCAGCACCAGTTGATGGCAGTATAAAAAAGAAGCATGCTTAAACTCTTGAATATTCATTCAGGATGGACCTGAGATTCTTCTGATGCTCCTTTCTAACTTTCTCCTTTGACAGTTTCCTAAATTTTATCTCCTTTTGCCATCTCTTTCATGTTTATAACTCTAAAATTCAGCTAATGACCTTTTAAGTCAGGTCAGTTCTTCATCTGGTCTATCTTCCTTTTATTCTCCTGTATCATCGGACCCTAGACCAAATCATCTATATTTTTTACCTAAACCCCTAGTATATCTTCCTGACCGGTATCCCTGTTTCCTATGTTGTGCCCCTCCATTCCTTCTCCATTCAGCAGCTATGACATTTCTTTAAGGAGGGGAAAGATGTGGCTCAGTGATAGAAGGCTTACCATGTTCAAGGTCCTAAGTTCTATCCCTAGCACAACTGAAAAACAAAATGTGACATTCACTTACTTAAATATTTTGAATTAATTTCATTGCACTTAGAACCTAGAATAAATGTCAAATTTCTAACTATGCCCTACAAAAATGCTTAGTCTAGGTTCTGCTGACTTTCACTCACCCCTTCCTACTTTTCACATAGCTGATTTCTTAATCTTTAGGTGTCAGAGTATGTCAGCACATGAGTCCTTCCCAGACCAATCTATCTAAAACAACCTGTGGGTTCCCCCACCCTCTTCACCCCTACATGTTTTATAATGCAGCATCTCTTTCATCATATTACTATTACCATCTGTAATTACTTTTTTATTCCATTAGCCCTTAAATACTTAAGGGCAGGACCTATATTTGTTTTATTCATCATCATGTGCCCAGTAACAGGTACAATATCAGGACATAATATTTTGTTAAGTGAATGAATAAGAGATCCCTGTGCCAGTTGTAGAGGCAAGAGGAGAAAGCGTGTTGACATAATCCAAGAATTGAAAGAGGTTGCTGTGAGAAATGGTGAAAAAAGAGGGATCCTGAAGGTCACCCTTTAAGAAGCCTTGTCTTTAAAACAGCAGGTTTAGTTGGGGGAGTAATCTGATCAGCTGTGGCTTTAGGAAGATCACTCTGGCTGAAGGGTGCAGAAGAGATTGTAGGGAGAAAGACTGAAGGATAAAGTATTTAATCCTTCAAAGCCTCAGTTTCCTCTTATATGAAATGCATGATAATTGTGAGAATTAAAAATAATATATGTAGTTCATCCAGCATAGCATCTGGCAGGATTAAATATTCAAGAATGGTAACAATTTTTATTATTAATAGAAAGTGCTAGCCTTGGTGACCGATAGGAAACTGGAAGGAAAAAAGAGAAACTGGGTATAAGTTAGAAAGCTGAAGAAAAGCAGGTGGTTTGAAGCAATGTTGAGTTTTAATGTGAATGCATAGAGCTTAAGTATGGGATGATGATGTATGTAGAAGAAGGTCAGGTACACAGATGGGAAAGAGGAGGTTTGGTTTTTCTTTTTTAATATATAGTATTCAGGTACCACAAAATTCACCATTTTATAACTTACAATACAATCCAGTGGCATTTAGTGTGTTTACAAGGTTGTATAACATCACCATTTTAATTCCAAAACATTTTCATCACCCCCAGAAGAAACATGGTACCCATTAGCAGTCACTGCTCATTACCCCTTTTCCTCATTCCCAGGTAACCATGAATCTCTCTTTCTCTATGTATTTGACTATTCTGGACATTTCATGTAAATTAAATCGTACCATATATGGCATTTTGTGTCTGGCTTCTTTCCTATAACAATGTTTTTCAAGGTTTATCCATGTTGTACTATGTATCAATACTTAATTTTATTTTTGTAGCTAAATAATATTCCATTGTATAGATCTATCACATTTTGTTTATCCATTCATCAGTTGATTGCCATTAGAATTATTTATTATCTATTGTGAATAATGTTTTTTATCTATTCTGAATAATGCTATACTATGAACATTCAGGTACAAGTTTTTGTTTTGTTTTGTTTTGTTTTTGTTTTTTTCCTTTGGTCAACATGTGTTTTAAGTTCTCTTAGGCAGAGTGGAATTGCTGAGTCATATGATATTAACTTTTTGAGGACATCCTTGATTCTTAATCTGAAGTCCTAAGAAGAGGGAAAAATCTGATGAAAAATGTGGATCTCTCCCCCCCCCCAAAAAAAAAAAAGAAAAAAAACAGCGTGCATACAATTTGTGTAGGTAACTTCAAATTTTGTATCAAAGGATCTTCTGAATCTATGAAATTTTTAATCCTATTTTAAAATGTCATTCTCTCCAGCAACACCACTTTAGGGTGACCCTGCTTATTATCATTAAAAACTAAGTTAATGCAAAATCCTCCTATAAGAGAAGGCTTTGCCTTAAATTATATACTGCTGATGTGAACAAAAGGTAAGAAAAATACATTTGTTAAATAAATGCAAGTGAAAGGGTTAGTAGCTTTAGTACAATGATGACTATATTGAGAGTCATAGAAAAGTTCATTTTTGAACAAATTATTACTACTTTATTATCATAACCTATATGAATGCGTACTGTAAACAGGGGACTTTCATGCAGTGAGGCAGAAGACATCTTTGCCTTAAAATTGCTTATAACTATTATAAATATCACTTTTGGAAGAAAAGAGAATGCAGATGAAAAAAGTTGAGGCAAATCTGGTTGTGGTACAGGCCTGTAATCCCAGTGACTCAGGAGGCTGAGGCAGGAGGATAGCAAATTCAAAGCCAGCCTCAGCAACTTAGCAACATCCTGTCTCAAAATAAAAATAATAATAAAAAGGGCTGGAGATGTGGCTCAGTGGTTAAGCACCCCTGGGGTCAATCCCTGGCACCAAAATAAATAAATAAGAAAAAGTTATAGTATAAGGTATATCCAAAAGACAGGACACAATTGGGATGTAAATATTGCACTCATTAAGTGTTTTGAGGGTTGAGAGGAGAAAACTAATACAAATAAGATTGGTCTGTGCTTCCTAGATCAATTTCTCTAAGGTTGGTTTATTTTGAATGGGAATCAATGGAGAAGACCATTTTTGGTGAGGTGAGGTAGAGAGGAAGTGATAAGCATGAAGCCCAAGGGCTACTGGCCTGGAGGGCTTAGAAGAAGGTGAGGAGACTGGTTCTAGTAGGGAGGAAGTAGTAATGGAGTTGTGGATAGAAATGAGGAAGAGTATGTGCACTGAGTCCAGAGAAGAGCAAGGTCAAAATAGAAATGTTGAAGTGAAGAAGAGGGAAATCATGGGTAAAAAAGGCTTCTTAGAAAAATAAAGCAAGGCATGACAAAAATGAGGAAGTGGAGAAGGGTTTTGGGGATATGAGAGTGAGCAAGCTTTAAAGTGGTTGCCCCAGGATGGGGGGGTGGGGGGTAATTACGAGTTATCAATTAGTGGTAAAGTGATTGGGAACAGGAAATGGAACAAGGGAGATGAGCATAAAACTGTAGAACCTATCCCTTTGTTTTGAGATTATTTCTGATTATGCTTAAATAGCTCATTAGGCAAAAGTAGCAAAAACAAGTGGTTAATTTCAATACACTGCTTACTCAGTCAGAAAATTTTATTTAGCATTGCTTTGTGCCAGGGGTGTAAAAGTAGAGGCTTGCCTTTGAAGATGTGATATTTTTGTTTGAAGTAATAGCTTGGAAATTATTAAAAACAAACAAAACTATTTACTGTCAAGAATCAAATTAAATTCAGAGTGTGAGATGTTTCTTCCAGGGTCACACAGTGGTTGAAGCATTTCAGTGAAATTTTAAATTGCAGTTCTTTGAGTCTGATTCTGCCTTTCAGACAGACATCATTATATTTCTTTCTACTGAGCTTTTGTATTTACAGTTAAAGCCAGACTATGCCTTGATAAAAAGAAGAATACATTCTTAGTATTCCTCTTCCAGTCACTCCCAAGGAAATGTCTCATTCCAGAGTTGCAGGGACTTGTTGTTCCCAATTTTAAAAGGCAGAGGAGTTTAAAGAAAGCAAAAGTCTACATAATCCCCCAAAGTAAAGAATTCCCATGCTAAAGCAAATGTGCAATTCATAATGTCATATTCAATGATGATGAATATCAGAAAAATGATTGAATTTTTTATTGTTGTAAAAACACATAATATAAAATTTATTGTTGCCTTAGTCTGTGTTTGTTTATAAATTATAGAAATTTATTTTCTAATAGTTCTGGAGGCTGAAGAATCCAAGATCAAGGTGCCAGCAACTTTCCTTGTCTGATGAGGGCTGCTTTTTGCTTCAAAATGGCACTTTGTGGCTACATCCTCCAGAAGGAGGAACACTGTGTCCTCACATGGTAGAAGAGAGAAGAGCAAGCTAGCCTACTGCTGTGAAAGCATTTTTCTAAAGACTATAATCATGTGCCGGAGGAGCCTTCATGGCCTAAGTACCTCTTCTAGACACCACATCTTAACACTATCACTTTGGACCTCAGGTTTCAACACCTGAGTTTTGTGGAGGACACAAGGCATAACAGCCCTCTTAACCATTTTTAACTGTGCAGTTCATTAGCATCAAGTAGATTCACAATGTCATAAAGGAGATGTCCAGAATTTTTTTATCTTAAATATCTGAAGCTCTATATCCATTAAACAACTTTTCTCCTCTCCCCCACGCTGATAACCACCATTCTCCTTTCAGTTTCTATCAATCTGACCACTTTTGATACCTTAGATAAGGGGATTCATAAAATACTTACAACTAGTTTATTTCACTTAACATAGTGTCTTCAAGGTTTATCCATGTGACAGAATGTCCTTCCTTTTTAGTGCTGAATAATATTCCAGTATGTAAAAACATTCATCCACTAGTGGATATTAGAGTTGCTCCCACCACTTGGCCCTTACATTAGTGCTGCTATAAATATGGGTGTGCAAAGATCTCTTTTTAAAAAAATATTGCTTAGTTTCCAGTGGACCTTTATTTTTTATTTATTTGTATGCGGTGCTGAGAATCGAACCCAGTGCCTCACACATGCTAGGCAAGCATCCTACCACTGAGCCACAACCCCAGCCCATTAAGATCTCTTTGAGACCCAACTCTTGAATATTTTTAATGAAAAGTAAGATGAAATAGCCAGTTTATTTTGAATTATGGAAAATAGAAAAAACAAGGGTTAGATGAATGTTTTATGCAATAACTTTATTTTATTCATTTATTTTATGTGGTGCTGAGATTTGAACCCAGGGTTTCACACATGAGAAGCAAGTGCTCTACCACTGAGCCACAACCCAGCTCCTGGATGAAAATATTTTGGTAGAAATTCTGAAGATACTTTGGAGCATTAGACACCGTTTTTTCTAGTGTTAACTTCATTTAAAATATAGATAGATAATCTTTTCCTTGCTTTAGGTTCAAGATCAGTATTACTTTTGGACTTATAAACATTATCTATGAGCCATTTTTTGAGGAGAGGACAAATTTTCTGGGTTAACTGGGAAAGAATTGTAAGTATAAGTGGATAGAATGAATCTACAAGGCTTATGAACACCTGGTAATTCTTCATCCTATAACTGTCCCATGTGCCCAACCTGATCCTGGTGGGGTGTTCATTCCCTTACCAAGTATGGCATTGACGGTGTTAAGTCATCATAGCTTCAACACTAACACCTGTGGTTCTTCAGTAGCAAAGGACTTTCTAGGACCTTCTAGTCCTTGAAATTCAAAGGATTTATGACTATTTGTCATTTTACTCAAGCATTATGTTACCTTCCAACTTAGTTTGTATTGACGTTTTAAAATAGTAACAGGGGGCTGGGAGTTGTAGCTCAGTGGGACAGTGCTTGCCTAGCATGCACATGTCCTAGGGTTCCATCCTAGAGTTTGATCCCCAGCACTGGGGGAAAAAGTCAAAATAGTGGCTACAAAATGGGGAATTACCCTTGGTGTAAGTTTTCCCATTCAGTCTTTAGCACTAATACAGTCATTTTGTTAGATATGGGTCCACTTGCATGTATATACTCAGAGATAAATTATCTTCCCATGCCAGGACCCAGTTTGTTTTTTTAATATTTATTTATTTGTTTTAGTTGTACACAATGCCATTATTTTTATGTGGTGCTGAGGCTTGAACCCGGGCCGCCCACTTGCTACACTGAGCCACGACCCCAGCCCCAGGAGCCAGTTTTTTATACATGCTGTATTCGCTGTGGTGATTCTCAATATCATGACTCTTCTTGTCACCTTCTGAGGTTTTTGAATATCTACAATTTTTCCATTAATTTTATGCCTTACATGAGACACAAGTTAATTTCAATTTCAGGATATTTGTCATGGGTATATTCCATAAATATTTGGAGAGTGTTCTGAAGACTTGGTAAATGTACCTTATTCCTGTCTTGAAGTCTTAAATCTCAGATTCAAATCCAAGCTGGGTATTAACTGACTTAATCCAGATTGCTAGCAAATTCAGAAAAATGAGGTTTCAAATTATCTTGTACTTTGTGTTAATTTTTTTTTTAATCACTGAGAAAAAGGCAATTGCTTTTTGATGCAGTTTCTCTGTCTCCAAAGAACTGGTTATAATTCAGGCTGTAATAACTGGGCTGAATAAGCTACATTTGGGAAGAGAAAAGACTGTTGTGCAACACCTATATCAGTAATCTGTTTTTTCAGCAATTTCAGGTCATCTAGTTAGAAATTTCTGCTTGCTGCAAGTTTAGACCTAAATATACTTATCCTTTAAAGGCTGTTGAGATTACTTCAGAATTTTTATAGCTCTTTGCAGATATTCCTGTAATGACTGGATACATCCCTAGGCAGTTTAATTAATTTAATGTGGCCTCACATTCTTCTTTAAATTGTAACACTTAAATTTGTTAATTTAATGGCCCAGTTCATTGTTGATTAAACTATCAGAAACCAAATTAGTTTTTATCTCACAACCAGTAGATTGTTTTATTTCACTGTTGGGCCTGAAATTCTGTAATACATGCTAATTTCTTGTTATGGTGAACATCCTACTGCTTTGTTGTACACAAGCTTTATAGCATTTTTCATTCATTTAGCAAATGTTTGGACCTTTAATATATACCAGTCACTAGACCAGTTGCTTTCTCAGCAAATTTTGGTTTGGGAAATCTATTAAATAATCTCTGGTATATCTGAGATTTTTAGATCAAATTGTTAGATAGATTTTTTTTATTTAACATAAAATTTCAAGCAAAAAAATTACTTCCTTGAAGATGTTTTGTCAAAACAGAACTTATATGTTGTGTATTTGTAAAAGGATAGCGTATACATCTATTCAAATATGAGAACTGTTTTGGGAATATCCAAAGCTGTGTGATCCATTGGTTCTGATTTAAGGTAAGTAGAAAAGATAAATCCCTTCTTCAGAAGGACAGGTGCTTTCAATTTTCTCTGCCCTTTAAAGAATCAAAATGTTCAAGGGTTTAATATTTCACAGCCATAGAGTTGAAAGAATGCCGTGGTGTGTCACACTAGCCATGGTTCATCCATTCTAAGCCACAGAGCACTTTATAGGGAGAATATAACTGTCTTTGAAAATGTCAGCCGGGCGCGGTGGCACACGCCTGTAATCCCAGCACTTTGGGAGGCTGAGGCAGGAGGATTGTGAGTTCAAAGCCAGCCTCAGCAATGGCGAGGCACTTAGCAACTCAGTAAAACCCTGTCTCTAAATAAAATACAAAAAAAAGGGCTGGGGATGTGACCCAGTGGTCAAGTGCCCCTGAGTTCAATCCCTGGTACCACACACACAAAAAAAGAAAATGTCTTTGCCTTAGAAAACAAGGTGTTCTTCCAGTTATGAACAAATGACAGAGTCTTGACTATAAGCGTTTATTTTTTATGCAAAAGGATTCAAGAGGTAAAAGTTTGATCATGTTGGTGCAGTGACACAAAGATGGACATCTTTGCATTCTTTTGGCCAAGATTTGCAATTTTCTGAGCCTTTCTCTTGTCTCTCAAGCTGGCTAACCATTATGTCTACTTTCTGGGTAGTATATTCCAGGATAAGGGCAAAAAGGCTGATTCAGCAACTTCCAGAAATATCTCTGTCTACTCCTATTTGCAAAGAAGTCTGGGAAATCAATTTTTCAGCCATTACCCTTGTGTAGGGTTTTGGTAGTAAGGAAGGAAGCTCAGATGTGTTGACTAGGTAGGTGAATTAGTCAGCTCTTACTTGTTGTGACCAAAATGCCTGACAAGAACAACTTAGAGGAGAAAATGTTTATTTTGGCTCATGGTTTCAGTGGTTCAGTCCATGGCCCATCACTCTGGGCCTGAGGTGAGGCTCAGGTGGAAGGATGTGGCCAAGGAAAGCTGCTCAGATCATGGTAGCCACCAAACAAAGAAAGAGCACACTGAGCCAAGGGACAAGATATAGAATTCCCAAGGGCATCCCCCCAGTGACCTACTTCCTCCAGCCACACTCCACCTCCCTATAGTTACCACGCAGTAATTCATTCAAATTATTAATCCATCAAGTGAATTAGTCCACTGATAGCTCTCATAATCTGATCATTTTACCTCTGAACATTCCTGCATTGTCTAACATGAGCTTTTGGTGGGGAATCTCACGTCCAAACCATAACAGTAGGCAACAAGTAGTCTCTACTGCAGGTACAGCGCACACACACGTATACTCCCCCAAATTCCTTTCTTTTCAGAGCACACCTGGATTATTGCTTATGAATTGATCTTAAGCTTTTTTATTTTTGCCTTTTCAGATCATCTTCTCTTTCCTGAGTTGTAAGCCTGAGGTTAATTTCCACAGTTTTAATTCTCTGGCAGTAGGATTGTGCAGTAGGAAGAATGCTGGACTTGGAATCAAGGAACCTGATGTCCAGTTCCAGTTCATCTGACATCTGAGCTTCCATTTCATTCTTTGAATAATAGAAATAAAATACGTTCACTGTGTTTTATAGGCTTCTTACAGGATCAGATGAGCACTTGGTTTTAATGTATTTAACAGTACATGGCAAACAATTAAGCATTATTCAATCAAATAAATGGCAATGTAATGATGATCATGTTCAGAATCAACAGAACAAGCTTTGCTTCTGACTTACAGCAAGTCACCAAGTCTATAATTCCACCAAGTCATTCTTTTTACCACATCCACTTCCCACCCCTCATATCTGGTTGAAATAGTCCGTGATGTTATTTTACCAATTCTCCATCTCTGCCATCCTCACTGCCACCCCTTGTTTAGGACCTTATTGTCACACTTCTCCTTTGACTTACATTAACTCTCTGAACTAATTTCAGTCTGTGTTTGCCCTTCTCATCCCATATCAGTACACACTTCTACATAGTTTTCATTTTTATGTTTAATAGATTCACCATGGGATTGCTGTGTCATAATTGAGTAAGCTTTTTACTACTTTGAGGCATAAGGTTGTTTATATTTTTTGTTGTTACAAAGTCATAGTAGACGTGTATACTATATGTAAATCATGATTAATTATTTTGTTAGAATAAATTACTATAATTTGAGTTACTGGCATTGTGAATGATTCTTTGAGACTTTTGTTTAATTTTCTCCATTGTTTCTCAAAGGATAGTTCCAATTTCTGTGCCATGAACAACAGAGTATATCATGACATATCATGAATGCAAGTATCTTTCATAATTTAGGGGGTCAAAATATGCAACTTGGACATAGTGATTATTTTGGGTTAAAGACACTTGAAGAATAGCAGATACAAGAAAAGGGTACTTTGACTTTCCTTTTCCTCCCAAAAGCAGGAGATAAAACTCCCATGGGAAAGGTGCCCTGCTGTGCTAGGAGAAAGGAAGTCATTTTTCTAACCAACCGTGTGGGCTCAAGGCTCAGAGAAATCTGTGCAATCAGACTTTGTTAAACTAACCCTTATGTCCCTCATCACTTTTCTTCAGTTAACTGCCCTGGCCCAAGCCCCTTTTTCTTGTCATGCTTTTCTAGTTTAATATCTTGTCCAACCTGGTATCTAAGCAATTATGATCCAACTGCTTCTGGGGGTCTTCATTTTTCTTGTGAGTGCTCCCAAAGACATATAAAAGTTACATTTTTCTCCTATTAACCTGTCTTATGTCAGTCCCTGCCAGACATCCTTAGGAGAAATTTTACCTTACCCCCAATAATTTAGCAAAACTTTAAAAATATATAATAAAAAGTATATATATGGGGCTGGGATTGTGGCTCAGAGGTAGAGCACACGCCTAGCACGTGCGCGGCCTGGTTTCGATCCTCAGCACCACGTAAAAATAAATAAAGGCATTGTGTACAACTAAAATAAATAAATATATTTTTTTAAAAGTATATTATAAAGCCAGGCGTGGTGGCACACGCCTGTAATCCCAGCACTTGGGAGGCTGAGGCAGGAGGATCACGAGTTCAAAGCCAGCCTCAGCAATGGCGAGGAACTTAGCAACTCAGTGAGACCCTGTCTCTAATAAAATACAAAAAAGGGCTGGGGATGTGGCCCAGTGGTCGAGTACCCCTGAGTTCAATCCCCGGTACCAAAAAAAAAAAAAAAGTATATTATATATCAAATCAATTTTTTATAAGTTTTTTTTTTTTTTTTTTTTTTTTTTTTTTTTTTTTTATAAATCAAGTGTGGCTTGTCCATTTTCATACACATGGAATCCTGGCACTCCAAGTCTGGAAAGATTGGGTGTGTTGCAGTTTGGATAACCGTGTACTTAATGTTGATAGGTATAGATTAAGACCTTGAATGTAAAATTATCACACACATCAAAGTGAAAACAAAATTAAAACCAACCATCTTAAGGTCAAGACAAAATTTTATTCCTGGTCACATCATATTGTCCTTTATGGGCCTTTTCAACATGTAAATGTCACATAAACCTGGGGTTTTCAAATTGAAGATCTAAAGGGGCCTTCTTCATCTTCACTTTTCATTTCCTTTAAAAATAACCCTTACATTTAGAGCACAAATTACTCAAGTTCTTCCATGAGTCCTTCCCTATTCCTCTTCCTTTTATCAAATTAGAAGAAGGTTGGATGGGGGAGGAATTTAGGTTATTTACGAGATCTTTGAAATTTTTTGAATTAGGTATAAGTACAGATGAAATAACCAAAATAGAAGGGTTGCTGATTGTTCTTGAGAACCATAAATACATGTTTTGAGGATCAGAGTACGAAGCTATTTTTAAACTACCTCCCAAACTTTCCATCTTAAGATGTCTTTAAAGAGAAACTTTCTGGATGGGGAAGTAACTCTGTAGTAGAACATTTTCCTAGTATGGGCAAGCCCCTGAGTCCAGTCTCCAGAACAGAGAGAGAGAGAGAGACTTTCTAGTTCTTTTATTTAAAAAATACTAATCTTCTCAATTCTATCCAGGATTAACATTCTGTCCTTCTGTGAAACTTAATTATTCAGTAAGTCATTTTTGGTTTATATATACACCCTTATTGTTTATGGATGCATTGAAAGCAAGAATTACTGTGGATTGCCATTTTAGCACGTCTTTTATTCTTAAAACTGAAATTTAAAAAAAGATAATCTCAATTCTTCCAGATTGACTGCTGTATTAGTTTTGTCTTTTTTTTTTTTTTTTTTTTTTTGCATTTAACGTGATATAGCAAATAAACTTGTGGCTGACTCTAGCAACTCTGTTAATTCCAGAGTAGTTCCCATCAGCATTTCTTACTTTCTTTCTTTTTTAATTTATTCTAATTAGTTATATATGACAGCAGAATGCAATTCAATTTATATTACACAAATAGAGCATAATTTTTCATGTCTCTGGTTGAACACAGAGTCACACCATTTGTGTCTTCATACATGTACTTAGGGTAATGATGTCCATCTCATTCCACTATCTTTCCTATCCCCATGCCCCCTCCCTTACCCTCCCTGCCCTTTGCCCTATCTAAAATTCATCTATCCCTCCCATGCTTCTTGCCAATCCCCATTATGAATCAGCATCTTTATATCAGAGAAGACATTCAGCATTTGCTTTTTTGGGATTGGCTTACTTCACTTAGCATTATATTCTCCAGTTCCACCCATTTATCTGCAAACGCCATGATTTTATTCTCTTTTAATGCTGAGTAAATAATGCTGTGGTATATATTCCATTGTGTATATATACCACATTTTCTTTATCCATTCATCTACTGAAGGGTATCTAGGTTGGATCCACAATGACATTCCTCATAGAAATAGAAAAAGCAGTCATGAAATTCATATGGAAAAATAAGAGACCCAGAATAGCTAAAGCAATTCTTGGCAAGAAGAGTGAAGCAGGTGGCATCACTATACCAGATCTTAAACTATACTACAGAGCCATAGTAAAAAAATAAATAAATAAATAAAATGGCATGGCATTGGCACCAAAATAGACTTGCAGACCAATAGAACAGAATAGAGGACACAGAGACAAATCCACATAAATACAGTTATCTTATATCAAACAAAGATGCTAAAAACATATTGGAGCCTCTTCAACAAGTGGCTCTGGGAAAACTGGAAATCCATGTGCAACAAAATAAAATTAAATCCCTATCTCTGTCCATGCACAAAACTAAACTCAAAGTGTATAAAGGACCTAGGAATTAAACCAGAGACCCTATACCTACTAGAAGAAAAAGTAGGTCCAAATCTCTATTATGTCGGATTAGGCCCCAACTTCCTTAATAAGACTCCTATAGTGCAAGAATTAAAATCAACAGTCAATAAATGGGATGGATTCAAACTAAAAAGCTTCTTTTCAGCAAAAGAAACAATCAGTGAGGTGAATAGAGAGCCTACAGTATGGGAGCAAATTTTTACCACATGCACTTCAGATAGAGCACTAATCTCCAGGATCTATAAAGAACTAAAAAATCCTAGCACCAAAAAAAAAAAAAAAAAAAAAAAAAAAAAATCTATTCAATAAATGGGCCAAGGAACTGAACAGAAACTTCGCAGGAGATGATATACAATCAATCAACAAATATATGAAAAAAAAATGTTCAACATCTCTAGCAATTAGAGAAATGCAAATCAAAACTACTCTTAGATGTCAACTCACTCCAATCAGAATTGCAGCTATTAAGATTACAAATAACAATAAATGTTGGCGAGGATGTGGGGAAAAGGGCACACTCTTACATGCTGATGGGACTGCAAATTGGTGCAACCAATCTGGAAAGCAGTATGGAGATTCCTTGGAAAACTGGGAATGGAACCATCATTTAACCCAGCTATCCCACTCCTCAGTTTATACCGAAAGGACTTAAAAACAGCATACTACAGCAACACAGCCACATGAATATTTATAGCAGCACAGTTCACAATAGCTAAATTAGATCCAACCATTTCTTACTTTGTAATTCTCTAATTATGAAACAATTTTTTTTTTTTTTGCATTGCCAGAATTTAAACCCAGGGTCTTGTATGTGCTAGGCCAGTGGTCTACCACTGAGCCACTCCCCAGCTGTAATCACAATGTTTTCTAAAAATTGTCCTCTTTTAAAATATAAAATACTTGGAAAGCCTTTTGTTTTAATACCAAAGTTTCATATTTGACATTGAGAATGGTAAATATTTGCCATATTAAAACATTCAAAATTTAATATAAAAGAAATAATTTAAGAATTTTATGATCCTTTGAGGTCAAGTATGTATGTATGTAGTAATAGATGAAGTGTAAGCACAGTGTAATTTTTTTTTCTTTTGGTACGGGGGATTGAACTCAGGGGCACTTGACCACAGAGCCACATCCTTAGCCCTGTTTTGTATTTTATTTAGAGATGGGGTCTCACTGAGTTGCTTGCTTAGCGCCTCCCTGTTGCTGAGGCTGGCTTTGAACTTGATCCTCCTGTCTCAGCCTCCCAAGCCACTGGGATTACAGGTGTGCACCATTGCACCTGGCAGTACAGCGTAATTTTCACAGTAAGGTTTGCCAGTACAGAAATGTCACTAGCTATTTTTTCTTCATGTGATATGAAATGACTTTATATCTGTTGCTCTATTCATTTCTGTCCCTAGGTCAACATGTGAAACCTTTTACCCCAGAGAAAGCAAAAGAAATTATAATGTCTCTACAACAACCTGCAATCTTCTGTAACATGGTTTTTGATTGGCCAGCTCGACACTGGACTGCTAAACACCTTTCTGAGGTCCTTCACAGCAAGCAGATACGATTCAGAATGGGAATGAAAAGCACAGACACAGGTTAGCTTGGAAGTAATCATCATAGTAATAATGCATCTTCTGTAGCTTTCCCACACTCTCAGCAGTGGTTTCCTTATCTTTAGAGAATCCTTTATTTCTAATCTTCTTTTTGACCATTCATTGTAAAGATAGGAAAAGTTTATTGGGATACTTTGGCTTGAAGCAGTGTTTTTTGACTAAGCAATATACTTTAAAGTCTCATACAAAATGATGTTTGTTCATGTATTGTATATGTAAGTTGCAGGCATTCTTGTGGTTCCTTGAATGTAGTAGACATTGAATAAATATATGTTATTATACTATTATTTGTGTTCCCATTGACCGAGAAAGAGCAAAATAATACAGTAGCACAATGTAATAATACAATACCAATGCTACAGTCTAATAATCAATAATACAATCTAATAGTCCCTTCTACTTTCGACTCACATAGAACATGTCCTTCAGGCTATAGTGCTTAGTCTTGCTCCTAATTTTATGTACTGCTTTATCAGCTGCCTGGCCTATATTGCACTACACAGACATGAAAAATATGCAAAGTTGTTTTGGTGTGTATGTGTGTGGGCTGGGGATTGAACTCCAGGCCTTATGCATGCTAAGCAAATGCTCTACCACTGAGCTATACCTCAATGCTCACTCCATTTTTGAGATGAAGTGTGTTTCCCAGGCTGGTTTTGAACTCCTCAGCTCAAGTCATCCTCCTGCCTCAGCCCCTGCATAGTTGGAACTTTAGCTGAGCACCACTCTGCAAGCTTGTTTTTTATTCTCTTGAGCAGTTTGATTTTGCCTGCTCCCATTACTTGCCTGAAGACTTCTAACATTCCTTTTCCCCTCTTTCATCAGGTTAAGCAGCTACTATTAACTGTAAATTTTAGTTAGTATGAAGAAACAGTGCTATTTCTAGTCTACAGGAGTCCATAACCATTTTCTGGTGTTTTAACTTGTATTTCAAGTTTTGCAGTTGAGAAATTATTCAATTTTGGGTTTTCTTTCTTTTTTTTTTTTTTTTTTTTTTTTTGTACTGGAATCGAACCCTGGGCCTCACACATGCTGGGCAAGTGCTCCTCCACTGAGCCACACCCCTGCCATAGAAATTCAGGTTTTAAGCATTGCCATGAAAGGGGGCTTGCAATATAGCTCAGTTGGTAGAGTGCTTGCCTCACAAGCACAAGTCCCTGGGTTTAATCCCCACCACCACCACCACAAAAAAAAAAAAAAAAAAAAAAAAAAGAAAGAAAGCATTGCAGTGAAGTGACTCATGAATATCTGTTAATAGTTCAAGAGGAACTAGAAAATTCCCCATTTTCTCTTTCAGCAGTTTCACATTTTTCTCTTATGCTGACCTTATAGTATATCTTGTGGAATTAATTAGTTTTTTGGTGTCTAGAGTCCTCTTGAATTTCTGATAGAGAAAGCAGGATTGCTACACCTGGAACTCTTTGGCATCTCATTCTAGGCACAGACTGAACTCTTTATTATATTTTAAAATTAAATACCAGACCAGCATCTATAACATAAAATCAGATCATGCCTTTTCCTTCTTGATTTTAGTGAAATAAATCTGCCTGCCACTCCTTGAAGCATCTGTTGGATACTAATTTGGAAAGAAATGGAAATTGTCATTTTTTCACATTCTGATTAGAACCCAGATACATCATCACTACTACTAGTAGCTGACATTTGTTGAGAGCTATCACCTCAGGCCTGTTCTGAGTGCTTTATGCATATCCACTCTCTTAATCTGCTCATACCTTCCTAGAATAGTACTTCCATTATTCCATTTTATAGATGAGACATAGTAATTTGATGTGTTCAAGTTAATGCTAAAGCATAAAAGAAAAAGGAAAATATCTCTGTAATTTTAAGAAACTACACTGAGTTCTTAGTAAAGATGATTAGATCTTTTTAAAAATCCAGGTAAAACTTGCATTTCAGTCATTTAGTAGTATACGGTTCAGTGGCTGTTAGTATATTCACAGTGTTGTACAATTTGTTAGTATATTCGGAACATTTCACTATCCCATAAAGAAGTAAGTACCCCTTAAGCAGCCACTTCATTTTGCCCTACTCTATTCAGGCAACCACTAGTCTACTTTCTATCTCTATGAATGTACCTATTCTGTACATATCATAAAAATGGAATCATATATGATTTGGCCTTTTCCTCTACTTAGCATGTTTTTAAGGTTCATCCATGTAGTAGTACAAGTTGAATGTACCTAATCTGTAAATCTGAAATTATCCCAAATTCAAACTTTTCAAGTGTTAAAATTATGCTACAGTAGAAATTCCATACCTGACCTCATATGACAGGTCATAGTCAAAATGAAGGTGTACCATAGATATGTAAAATTACCTTCAAGCTATGCATGTAATGAAACATAAGTGAATTTCATATTTGGACTTAGGTCCTATTCCCAAGATCTCTCTATTAATACACGCACGCACACACACACACACACACACGTACACACGTACATATATGTGTGCCAATATTCTAGAATCCAAGACCTGAAGCACCAAAAGGTACTTAGCTTGTGTGCATCAGTACTTCTTTTTGTTGCTGACTAATACTCTGTTATTTGAATATATATATATATATATATATATATATATATAATTTTTTAATCCATTCATCGGTTGTTGGACATTTGAGTTCTTTCCACTTTGGGGCTATTATGAATAATGCTACTATGAACATTTGTGAACAGATTTTTGTGTGGATATATGTTTTCACTTCTTGTGACTAGGTACCTAGGAGCAGAATTGCTAAGTCATACAGTAAATATATCTTCAACTTTTTGAGGAATTGCCAAACTGTTTTCCATAGTGGCTGCACCATTTTACATTCTCACCTGCGATATACTAAAGTTCCAATTTTCTATAGCCTTGCCAACACTTACTCCATTTTTGAAAACTGTAGCCATCCTAGTACATGTGAAGTGTTATCTCAGTGTGGTTCTGATTTACATTTTCCTAATGATCAGTAATGTTGAGTGTCTTTTCATGTGTATATTGGCTAATAGAAAGGTCCATTCAAATCCTTGACTTCTTTTTTGTGGGGGGGAGGGTACTGGGGATTGAACTCAGGGGCACTTGACCACTGGGCCACATCCCCAGCTCTTTTTTGTATTTTATTAGAGACAGGGTTTCACTGAGTTGCTAAGTACCTCGCCATTGCTGAGGCTGGCTTCGAACTCACGATCCTCCTGCCTCAGCCTCCCAAGTGCTGGGATTACAGGTGTGCACCACCATTCCCAGCTTTCCTTGACTTACTTCTAATGGGGGTTTTTGTCATTTTGTTGTTGAGTTGTAAGAGTTCTTAAATATTCTAGGTATAAGACCCTTATCATATATGACTTGCACATGTTTTGTCTCATTCAGGGCATGGTCCTAATAATTTGTTCTTTTTAAAGTTACTACTAAATAAATAAATGTAATACTCCCACAGGCAGTATAGTATAAGAGAGCCACTAGAGTCAACCAGCCTGAGTTTATATTTTGGTTTACTGTGGGACCTTGAGCAAGTCAGTTATCTTCTCTGAATGTTAGAAGTATTTTCAAGAGGGCTGGGCATGGTGGTGCATACCTGTAATCCCAGCAGCTTGGGAGGTTGAGGCAGAGGGTCGAGAGTTCAAAGGCAGCTCCAGCAATTTAGTGAGGCCCTAAGCAACTCAGCAAGACCCTATCTCTAAATAAAATACAAAAAGGGCTGGGGATGTGGCTCAGTGGCTAAGTACCTCTGGTTTCAATCCCCAGTACTAAAAAGAAAAAAGAAATATTTTCAAAAGTAAGTGATTTCATAGCCTTAAACATTTGGAATAGTATCTAGCTTATTGTTAATGCTCAACAAATGTTATTTTAAAATATAAACAACTTAAAAATAAAAGTATGACTTCTTTAATGTAGAAAAAACAAAAAATGGAAAAGCCCAAGAACCTTAAAAACACCTCTCCTACTACCTAGAGATAATCTTTAGTTATACTTTAATGTTCATCAACGTGGACCTTTTTGTATTTAAAAAATGAAGTATTATCTTTCACACCTGCTTTTCTTTTTAGTTAACATATTCTGAGCAGCTACTCTTGACATTTAATACGACTTTTAAATGGCTACAAGTTTTAAATTTATAAATACTGCTGTAGGGAACATCTTTGCAAACAAATCTTGTCAAAGTTTCTGGTTATTTCCCCTAGGAGAGATTCCTAGAAGGAGAATTACTCGGTCAAAGGATATGACAATCGTCCTCAGCAGCAGCACTGTCTGAAGCTTCTTACACCAGAACCTCTGAGTCATTCTGAGTGCCCTGTCATTCCGGTGGCTCGTGACTCACATGCTGAACATCTAGCAGCACCTGCTTCCCTCTCTCTCCATGGCTGTCCTGTAGTCTTCACTATCTGCTCTCCCTCCCATCCATGGCTACAGTAGCCTCTCCCCTAGTCCTAGTTTCTCCATCCTTCCCATGCCTTACCCTTCCCAGGCCATTCCTCATACTATAACCAGGGACAATTTTTAAATAAACAAATCTAATCTTATAATTCTACTTAAAACCCTTTAATGATTTCCCTTACCCTTAGGCTTAAGACCAAACTGTTTATTGTGGTGTAGAAGGCCCAGCTTAATCTCTCTCCCCCGCCAGCTCTGGCCAGACAAGTGTATTTTCAATTTCTCTGTTTCCGGGGATTTGCTTTTTCCTACTTTGGGGCCTTTGTGTATGTAGTTCTCTGTATCTAGCCATTCTTTTTTGTTTTCACATTTTCCTTTCCCCTCTATTTATCTGGCTAGTTACTTTGCTTCCTTGAAATCTTAGCTTAAAAAGCATTCTTTCCTGACCATATCTATCATCCTCCACCCCCACAAATCACGTGTGGCTATCAAATTATCCCAGAACTCCTTGTATTTCTTAGCCACACTGAGCACAGTTTTAATCACATGGTTAGTTGTGTAAGTAATCACCTGATTAAGGTCATTTCTGTGAGAGCAAGGGCCATGTCTCATCCTGGGCAGAGCACCTAATGGACATTCAGATACATGTGGAGTGAAAGAATGATATGTATGACAAGTACCTTACAGAAAAGTAGTTTCCACTGACACTTTTTTCAGAGTACCTCTTTTGCCACTTATTTGCCAAAACTGAGATTTATCTTTTTTAAAAAAAATCTTATTGATAGGTTAATAATAGCATCTCATAATTTCAATTAACATTTCTTTGATTGGTGGTAATGTTGAATATATATATGTTCATGTTCATCAGTAATTTGTATTTTTTCTGATAATAATGTTCTTTGATTTGTTCTTCATTGGAGATTTAGGGTTTAACTTTTTGTTAATAAATTCCTTACATATTAAGAATATTCCATTGGTTCTAGTACATTTCCTAGTTTGTCATTTGTATTTTCATTTTGCTTCACATTTTTATATAGTCAAATCATATAATGCTCAAGTTACATTTTTATTTTTGTTTATTTTATCCCTAGGAATTTCTTCTCCCCAAAGTAGATATTCTAAAATTTTCTTCTAATAGCTTAATGATTTCCTTTTTTTGCATTTTATTCTTTATTTATTTCATATATGTTTTGGTATGTGATGTTCAATGAGTTTTTTCCAAATAGTTGGGAACTTTTATTCTTTTTTACCTTACTCTCTTTGGAAACCAACTTTATTATATTGCTATTTTCTTGTGTGAATTTCAGCATCAGTTTCTGGCTCACATTTTTAGCTATCAGTTTTGGAGCCAGTAACAAGTTAAAATGCTATTTTAGTACCAGTACATATTTTAATATTCGAAAGTACAACTCATTCTCCCTACTTTTCTTTTTAAATTTTATTTTTTATTTATTCATATATTGACACATAAAATTATACATACTTATGTACTATGTGGTGTTTCGATACTTGTATGCAATATGTATTGTCTAGTTCAGAATTGACACATTTAAACATTGATCATTTCCTTGTGGTGAAAACATTCAAAATCTTCTAGCTTTAAAAAATATATATATATATATAATATATTGTTGTTTTCTGTAGTCACTCTACTGTACAATAGAACAGCAGAACTTACTTCTCCTTTTTAACTTAGTACCCACTGACTAGCCTTTCTCCTCTTTCTCTCCTCCCTTCTCTCCCCAGCCTGTGGTAACTACTAGTCTACTCTGAACTTCTGTTATTCTTCCTTCTTGGATATTTTTAAATTTTATTCATCTAAATGAGCTTTATACAAAGTGCTTGCTTTTTAAAGAAATTCTGTTGGGATTTTAAATGAAAATGTATGAGGCTATATAAATTAATTTGGAAAAAAATTACATGGTAATAAAAATACATATTCCGTATTACTCAGCCATAAAGAAGAATGGAATTATGGCATTTGCTGGAATGTATGTACTGGGGTCTGTCTTGTTAAGTGAAATAAGCCAATCCCCCAAAACCAAAGGCTGAATATTTTACGTGGATGCTGACTCACAATAGGCAGGGTATGGGGAGGAATGGAGAAGTTTACCAGATTGGGATAGGGGCAGGAGGGGGAATGGGAATGTAAATGTGTAATATAACGTGTTCCTTAGCTTATTGTAAGAAGAAAGTAGTAAGAAGAAAGTCAGTAGAATGAATCGAACATAACTTTCCCATGTTCATATATGAATACACAACCAGTGTAGCTCCACATCTTATACAACCATAAGAATAGGAAGTTATACTCCATATATGCATGATATGTCAAAATATATTCTACTGTTATGTATAACTAAAAAGAACAAAAAATATATAAGTGTGTGTGTGTATACATATATATTCCTACATCAGAACATGTTGTTTTCTCTTACCAAGTCTGCCTCTCAGCAAAAAGACTTACAGTTTTCATATAGATCAACAAAAAATTTTAAAGTATTCTAAATTTGTTATATTTATTATGAAGGCAATGTTTTTATGTACACTTTTTTTTTTCTAACTGGCTATGATTGATACACAGATAAAAAGCCATTTATTTCTATATGTTTATTTCTTATTCAGCTACTTATTAGTCTAGGTAGTTTTTTCTTTGTTCTGGTAGTCATCTAGTAGACAGGCATATGATCTTATTAATAATGATAACCATGTTTCCTCTCAGTTGACTATATTTCTTATTTCTGTTTTAGGTTTGGTTAGAATTGTTCTAGGGTGTCTGTATAGTAGTGTCAATATCTGATGGTTTTGTTGTTGTTTTTTTCTTTTCTTTTCTTTTTTTGCAACAGGGTCTTGCTGTGTTGCTCATGATGGTCTCAAATTCCTGAGCTCAAACGATCCTCCTGCACCAGCCTCCTAAGTAGCAGGGACAACAAGTACAAACCACTGCTCCTGGCAGTAATTGGCATTTTTAAATGTAATGTGTTCCATAGTTTTCTGTAGGAAGAAAGTAGTAAGCATCACACAGGTCTTTGAAACTATTTGAGATAAAATTCATTTGTCAAGATACGTGCTCACTGGTGGCATCATACCTCAGCTGGCAAAATTTGGCAAGTGGTTGTAGAAATAACCCTAAACATCTGTAAGCTGGGCAGTGGAACAGTGATCAAAAGCCCTACTCAAAGCTTACATCTGGTGTATTGTTTCTTATTTGAAAAATGATGAAAGTTTAACAAAATGGAAGAGTAGTTGTTTTTCTGTATTTTAAGACCTTTATTATAAGAGTGAAAAGCGAGCTCAATTTCTGTACTACTGCTAAACCTTGTACTCAGTTGAACTTCTTCTTACCTAACATTTACAGTAAGTGGGATGGAAGTTGTAGCTCCCCAGGCTACTTAATCATTAAATGAAAGAACAATAATAATGAAATTAGAAAGGAATAATTCCACTCCATAAAGACAAAAAACGGTACTGCTGGGCACAGTGGCACTCACCTATAATCCCAGCAATTTGGGAGGCTGACGCAGGAGGATTATAAGTTCAGGACCAGCCTGGGCAACTTAGTGAGACCCTGTCTCAAAATAAAAAATCAAAAGGGGTAGGAGTGGAGTTTAGTGGTAGAGTGCTTGCCTAGCATGTATGAAGCTCTGGGTTCAATCTCCAGTATCATTAAAAAGGAAGGGGGCGGTGGGCGGGGACAAAAAAAAAAAAAACAAAAAAACACAAAACTGCACTACCTCGAGAGAAACTGTTATTTTAACAAAATCAGAACACTACCTTTGTGCTGCTACCACCAGGTCAGAGTGAGAAGATTTTTATATCAAAATAATTATGTAAATGAAAAGGTCTGTCATTTCCATTCAGTCCTTTCATTTTAATTTTCCCCTGATGATAACAGTTCCTGCATGCAATTTTCACATTTTCGTATTTTCATTTTTAACATGCAGAACTTTCCATGATAGAAAATGAAGTCCTCTAATGAGGCCAGGTTCTGGGGTCTGCCATGCAGACTTGTTTTGATAACTGGACTTAACGGAAAAGTACTGTTCATTCCACCCAGGGGCAGCCAACTCAATTAATGGCTTTAGTATTCAGTTGGATCAAATACTGTGAAATGAAAACTTACAAGACAGTGCAATGTCTCTAGGCCAACATTGGAGTTTATGAGATTATTCAGAAATGACTCCTGTTTCCCAGCATCATGAAGCTTTCTTGCCACGTGCATTTTTGTTTGTCAGAATTTAACTTTATGAACTCTTATGCTATAATGAAGAATATTTGATGATGTCAATGATATTAAGAGCTTATATCTATTAATGGTTTACTGTGTGCCAAGCACTGTTCTAAGTGCTTCATAAAATATGGGAAAATTTAAATAGTTCTTGAGTATGTAGATTTTTATCTTTTAGATAAATGGGTCTTAGCAAAGTTCTCCCGCTTCTCAAAGTCAAGTGACAAGTTGAAGTAGTTAATTAGAGTGATTCTTTGATATACACCCTGGCCTCTATTACCTCTCTGCCTTTTTGCAGAAATGAATTTAGGAGGAAGAAAGCAAGGGAAAAAGAGAGCAGATAACCCTAAGCAGTTGAGGAAAAAAAGGAAAGAAAAAGATAAAAATATTGGAAGGAGAGTTTGAATACCTTTCTCCTTCTACTAATTCACTTAACTTTTAAAAGGTTCCAAGTAAATATATGGATTAATAATAAGTACTAATAATAGTACCCGACATTTACTGAGCATCTACTATGTCAGGCACTGTGCTAACTGGTCTACATCCCTAAAGAATTTTATGCTTTGCAAAGGAGGTCACAATCAGATTTCTCTTTTTCTTAAAATATTTATTTATTTGTTTTAGTTGTACACAATGCCTTTATTTTTTTTTATGTGGTACTGAGGATCAAACCCCAGCTGCTCATATATTAGGCGAGCGCTCTACTGCTGAGCCACAACCCCAGCCCACAATCAGATTTCTTAACAAATTGTTAACTTCACTGTGTTCATTTAAAATATTCTGCTAGTTGCAAAAAAAAAAAAAAGTAATTTTATCCCTGTCTTAGAAGAATAGTTCTCATATCAATCCAAGACTCTAGTCTTAGTATCATACCCGTACTAACAAACCCACTGCAGACAGATAATAGACCCTCATCTCTGATAACCTTTCCCTTTTCTAAATGTCTGTGCTACAAAATTTTGTATTTAATTACATGGTGCTTCAGGTTCTCTACCATTCTAGTTAAAGATTTATCTTTGTCTAAATATACTCTAAACTCAATAATATTACCTATTTTTTATGTTCCTGTAAGCCTGAGTATTATGCGAATTAAAAATTTTGTGCTTAATAAATAATTCTGAAATAACTGAGTTAATGAATAAATAAATAAATAACAGGCTTTAAATCATTATTGTCCACTTAATGATTCTGAGGAGCTGCGTATGCTAAAATGTGCAGTAAAGTCCAAAATTTTTCAAAAAAAAACCAGTTATTATGTTGTTACCTTTCTTTTTCAATCTGAAGCAATGGTTCTCAAGTCCTTTGAGCTCAGGATCCCTTTTAAAATGGTTCAGTACCCCAGTGAGCCTATGCTGATGTGGGTTGTCTCTAGTGATACTTGGCATACTAGGAACTAAAATTGAAAAATTTAAAACACGAGAACATAAACATGTATTCTACCATCTGTCAGAGCAGTGACACCAACACATGTCATGTGGCTTCTGGGAAACTCCCTGGCACGCTTGTGAGAGAATGAGAGTGAAAAGGGCAAATGATGTCTTAGTGTTATTATGAAAGTAGTTTGACCTCAAAGACTCACAGAAAGGGGTCTTGGGCAGTTGATAATCTCAGGCATTCTCCTGGCTCACCAAATCAGGCTATGATGAAGGCAGTCTTTAATCTTAATGTTAAAACTATATTTTCTGCTTTTATGCTTAATCATGAGTATTATGAGTATTGTAAATTATTTTAATAATATAGCAAGTATAAAATTAATTTTTAATTAACGTTAAGTAATAGTTCTTTTTTTGGGTTGAAATTATCTTCGTTTAAAAAAAAAAACAACATTTGGAAACCACTTTCATTGTTCATTAAAGTTGTGTTCTCTTATATTGCAGTTCCCCAATTTGAAACTGCTTGTAGTTACGTGGAAGCTACACTTGAAGAATTTCTGACCTGGAACTGTGACCAGTCTAGTGTTTCTGGACCATTTAAAGATTATGATCATTCTAAGTTTTGGGCTTATGCTGACTACAAATATTTTGTTAATCTATTTGAAGACAAGACAGATATTTTCCCGGTAAGTAATACATTCCTTTTCATCTTGGTAAGAAATTATTCTTGAATGGGAACCATCAGAAATACAAATTATTTAATAAATGCTGGAAAGGACATGGTGGAAAAGGACCACTCATACACTGTTGGTGGGATTGCAAATTAGTACAACCACTATGGAAACCAGTATGGAGGTGCCTCAAAAGACTAGCAATGGAACCACCATATGATCCAGCTGTACCACTCGTAGGGATTTATCCTAAAAAAAATTACTCAGCAGACTATAGCTATACATATATACCTATGTTTGTAACAGCACATTTCACAATCACCAAATTATGGAACTAGCCTAAGCGTCTATCAGCAGATGAATGGATAAAAAAAAAATGTGGTATATGTATACAATGGAATTTTATTCAGCCACAAAGAAGAATAAAATTATGTCATCTGCAGGAAAGTGGGTAGAACTTATAAGCATTTTGTTAAGTGAAATAAGCCAGACCCAGAAAGTCAAAGGTGGTATGTTTTCTCCTATATGTGGAAGCTAGAGAGAAAAATGGTGGAAGGTGGTCTCATGAAAATAGAAGGGAGATCAGTAGAATAGAGGAGGGGACCAGGGGGATGAAGGAGAGGTACTAGGGAATGAAGTTGTCCAATTTATATTGTTATATTGTGTGTATGTATGAATATATAACAATGAATCCCACTGTTATGTATAATTATAGAGCACCAGTAAAAAAGGTTAAAAAAAATTCTTTTAAAAGAATGTGCTTTACCAAAAGATCCTAACTTACAATCGTCCTGGTATTTTCTACCTTGACTGCCATTTTGTCTCATAAATAGTGACTGTGAGTCTGGAGCATTTTACCCACTGAAGCCAAAAGGTCTACTCAAAAGAAGTGTGTTTGACTCACACAGATCAGCAGACTTCTCTGTTTTCCTATTTATCAGATTTGCTACGCACCCCTCCTTTGCCTTTGAATAGTACTGAGTAGCTTGGAGTATAGATTGAAGAATAGATTGTGTATAAAACTTCAGCTCCTCCTGACCTACATGGAAGTTCTTGTTCTGTCAGCCAGGCATGTAGAAGTACAAGGCTGATTCTCCCAGGAAGCATTACTTATGTCACTCTGCCCTGCTGTCTGCTGTGGGGTTTAGTACAGCTAATTTTTCTCTGGTGGTTTATGTACTGAGACAGAGAATTCTGGGCTCCTGGTATTTGGTAGTAGAAGACCTGCAAAAAATATGCAGAATATGGAAGTTCATTGCTGTGTGTTGACATAACTGTCAACAATTTGCAGACTACCATATCCTCTTTTCTTTTGTGTGACTTCTACCTCAAACTGCCAGTTTGTTTGGTGGGGTAATTTTGCAAACTCCCAGGTTTGGTTTCTTCCTTGTCTTGAATGTAGGGCAAGGATGGGTGTGGTTCCAGAAGCTTGTTTGGATGGCTCTACCTTGCCCATGATCAGGCCACAGCTCCAGAGTTCCTCACCCTGCTCTTAGTTTTGTATGAAGAGAAGTATACAAAAACCCTCATCACTGCAGCCTGTTCCCCCTGCTCCTTAACTCCCACCTGTTACCACCACCCCTCTGGACTTTCCTCTCGTATGGGATGATGATTCTTTGGCCCCAGAGCAGTTTCCATTTAACCTGTATTTTTATTTTTCTCTTTGCATTAAGGTATTTACTTAGTTATTATAATTCAACTACTAATATTTTATAGCTTTTCTTTATTAACTTTTAAAAAATGTTTGCTTAAATAATTTTACTTTTTTTTAGGCAGGGGGCTTACTGGGGATTGAACTCAGAGGCCCTGGACCACTAAGCCATGTCCCCAGCTCTGTTTTGTATTTTATTTAGAGACAGGTCTCACTGAGTTGCTAAGTGCCTTGCTTTTGCTGAGGCTGGCTTTGAACTTGCCATCCAGCCTCCCAAGCCACTAGGATTACAGGCATGTGCCAGTGCACCCAGCTAATTTTACTTTTTATTAAAAACTATATCACCTTGTTCCATAATTGTTAGTTGAGGGTGTATCTTTATTCTTGTAGCCATGAAATAAATGTTTGATTTATTTGTTTATCTGTCTTTTTATTTTAGAAATGGGGTCTCACTGTGTTGCTTAGACTGGCCTCCAACTCCTGGGCTCAAGCTACCTCCCACCACAGTCTCCCAGCACCATAGGTGTGCTCCATCACACCACGCTAAGTGCTTAAATTTGAAAATATTCAGTAAACATTTCTGAATCCAAAGTCCATACCAAATCTATTAATTATTTTTAAATAATTTTGAAATAGATGTTTTCTCTCTTCATATCACATTACGGATCTTTAATCCTGGAAATCAAAGATTTCATAATTAGTTTTTAGAGTACTTTGTTATATTTCTCATATCCCCAATAACTGTAAAATTGAACAAGTACCTTCTTACTCCAAATTTCAGAAAAAAACATGGGAATATAATATTTATCAAGTACTTATCTTTAGATGATACTTTTCTAAACTTTTCAAAACACCTTACTTTTTAAAAATTTTTTTTCTGTGGGTGTAGATGGACAGCATGCTTTTATTTTATTTGCTTATTTTTGTATGTGGTGCCAAAGATCGAACCCAGTGCCTCACCCATGCTAGACAAGCTCTCTGCCACTGAGCCACAACCCCAGCCCCAACGCCTTACATTTTTCATGTTCATGATAATTTAATAATTATCCCCTTTTTAAGAAAAATGAGGCACCAAAAGGTTCGGTTAATCTTTTCCAAGATTATACAACTAGGAAGGAGTTGACCCACAGAGTCTGCCTCCAGAAGTTCAGCTCCTACTGTGCCTTCAGAGGGTTCAAATACATGCAGCCCTGTGGGGCTCTGCAGCCAGGATGAAGCACTTCCAACTACAGGGAGTCTGGCTCTCTTTACCTAGGATGCATCCCTCATCTGACCCTGTCAGTGGTTCGGTCCCATCCCAGGCATGCCAGCATTGGGCAGACACATGACCTGGCCATTATGTGCAGACATAAAAGACAGCCTTTTGGTAATGTGCTGGAATTCTAATTAAGCCCTTATAAAATCTGATAGTTTTAGTTGAATGAGTTTTCTGTCAGCTCACATTATGGTGATTAATTCTGCTATGAATGACCAAGTCTATTAAGATCATATCTTCTTTTAACTTAAAGTTTTCTGGGTACCAAGTCTTCTTATATCACAAGTATGGAAGTTGTTGTTGTTTTGCTTTAACTACTACAATTCATTCAGTTATTAAATTTATTGTTTCAAGCTTTTTTGTATTGCCATACAATGGTGGGTAAACATTAAAACTGATACATTTTAAAAATTAAGCCATTTAAGATAATAAACTGTTTGCATGTTAATATAAATACCATATTTTAAGAAAATAACTATATTCAAAAATTTAAAGCATCATTACAAGAGAAGATTGTTTACATTCTTGTCAGTCCTTTTACTTTCTGGCTTGTAAATAACAGCTGGATTCTCATATCTGCTTTTGCAGTCAAGCTGCTGGAATTTATTGATCTGTTGGAAGGATATGAAGAAAATCTTGCTTCACAGATATATGCAGCTAAAACAACAACAAAAACCAGAGTATTTTAATAGCCTTTTCAGATAATTGTGGAATTTTCTGTTTTATGCCACACCAAATTTGACAAGGGATGGTTTCTTTTTGTTTTTCTTTGTTATTCTTCTTTATAGCTGTGATTTTTTGTGTGTGTGTAGGTGGGGAGAGGTTACTGGGGATTGAACCCAGGGTCACTTTACATTGAGCCACATCCCCAGCCCTTTTTATTTTTTATTTTGAAACAAGGTCTCAATCAGTTTCTTAGGGTTTCACTAAGTTGCTGAGGCAGGTCTCAAACTTACTACCTTCCTGCTTCCTCCCAAGTCACTGGGATTACAGGCTTGGGCCACCATACCCTGCAAAGGATAGTTTCTTAAAAGGTCATTAGTTACAGTATAGAATCTAAACCCACAATGGATAAATTCTTTGTACTTTACATAATAAAATACATTGGTCTATCTTGAACAGAATAGGTCCTAGGTAATATAATTCATTGGCCATTTATAAAATATTGCTTTACTGAGCTGTGTAGGTCTTGGAAATGTTGGTACATAATTTAAAAAGTCATATTTGCTAACATCATCACCATTCTCATTATAAAAATCTTTAGCATTAGGAAGCTTTTAAGGTCATATATCTCAAAATACAGTTTGCGAAATCATTTTCATTCAGTTCAAAATATTTTCTAATTTTTCCACAATTTAATCTTTGACTTACTGATTATTTGGAGTATAATGTTTAATCTCTAAATATTTGGAACTTTTTCAGCTTTCTGTTATTGATTTTTAATTTAATTCCATTGTGGTCAGAAAATATACTTTGTATGAAGTCAGTCCTTTTGAGTTTCTTAAAACCTATTTTATGGCCCAGAATATAGTTAATCTTGATCAACATTCATGTATACTTGACAATATTATGCATTCTGTGGTTGGGTGGAGAGTTTTGTAAGTGTCAAGTCAGGGTGATGGTCCAAGTCTCCTGTATCCTCAGTAGTTTTTTGTATATGTGTTCTACCCATTATATAGAAAGTGGTACTGAGATCCACAAATAATAATTATGTACTTGTCTTTTCCTCATTCAAGGTATATCAGGTTTTTTTTTAATGTATGTGAAAGCTATTATTAGGTTCATATGTGTTTAGGATTATGATGTTCTCCTGGTGAATTGACCCTATATCATGATGAGAAATGCCCCTCTGTACCTTGGGTTCTTCTTTGTTCTAATGTTTACTTTGCCTTTGATTAGTCTTAGTATGAAAAGAAATACTGTATGATTCCATTTTATAAAATTTTAGAACTTGAGAACTAATTTATAGTGACAAAGGTAGTTCAGTGGTTGTCTGAGAATGAGGGTGAGGGGGCACTGGGAAACTTGGACATGATCAGAATGTCATCTCAATTGTGGCAGTTTGTTTCTCAAGGGTATAATGTACCTTAAATATGTGCTGTTTATTGTACTTAAGTTATACCCCAAGCCGGGTGCGGTGGCGCACGCCTGTAATCCCAGCACTTGGGAGGCTGAGGCAGGAGGATTGCGAGTTCAAAGCCAGCCTCAGCAATGGGGAGGCACTTAGCAATTCAGTGAGACCCTGTCTCTAATAAAATACAAAAAAGGGGCTGGGGATGTGGCCCAGTGGTCGAGTGCCCCTGAGTTCAATCCCCAGTACCAAAAAAAAAAAAAAAAAAAAAAAAAAAAAAAGTTATACCCCAATAAATCTTTTGGTGCTGTTTTAAAGAATTCAGTGCTACTGATAACACTTCGGTCCCACCGCCTTGACACTAGCAATTTAATTTGTCATTGCTTATGCACCATCAATGTGAGCATCAACGCAGTGAATTAAGAATAACACAAAAATAGTTTGGACCACACAGATCCCTTGAAAGGGTCTTAGTTTTTGTAAATACTCTTTACATCATACTTCAGATTAAATATTAAAATATATTAAACATGTTAACAAAACATTTCATGACTTAAAATTAATACAGATAGCATTTAAGTCCCTCCTCCACTGACTCACCCTACCTGTCTTCTCTGCATGAGCCTGGTCCAGTCTCCTCACTGACTGTTGACGTACCAGTATACTTTTCACCTTCTGGCCTCTGCGCCTGCCCTTCTGAGTTTCTGCTTTATTGAAGTCCTGCTTTTTAGGGCCTGGCTCAGACTCAGCCTTGGCTCTGAAACCTCAGCCACTTGAACCCATATCCGTGTGCCCCTTGCCTCCATTCCCAATTTTTATTGAGATTGTTATTTAAATGGTCCATGACATAGAACCTTATGGCTTATGCCTCTTATAATATTATAAGGTCTTTGAGCTATATTTTCAAATTGTTTTTTCCCTCAAATCACTGACTTAGTGCTGAATACATAATAGGTATTTGAATGACTATTTAAGTATGTTTTTCCCCTAGTCTTACCATTTCTTGTTTTATTTCTTTAGTCTTTAGGGCCTTTCAGAAAATGTTTTGACTTAAACCTTGGCTTCATTCTTGTCAGTGAACCAAATTTATTGATTCTAGTTGATCAGTCAAGGGTAGCATTTTCAGCCTTTTTTTTTTTTTTAATATTTATTTATTTACTTTAGTTGTACACAATGCAATACATCTATGTTTACGTGGTGCTGAGGATCGAACCCGGGCCGCGCACGTGCGAGGCGAGCGCTCTGCCACTGAGCCACAACCCCAGCCCCTTCAGCCTTTTCATTTATTTATTTTTTAGTGTATTATAGTTACACACTTCACTTTTGATATATTTATAAATGCATATTACATAGTTTTCGTCATTTCAATCCCAAGTACCACCTTTCTCCCTCCTCTCTTCCCTCCCCCAGTCCTCTTCCTCTATTCTATTGGTCTTCCTTTTATCTATTTATTTATATCTATCTATCTATTTTAATTGATACACTATAGTATATATAAAATTGAAGTGGATTTTTATATACTCATAGATGCATGTAGCATAATTTCATCAACTTCATTCTTCTTTCCCCCCATGCTTCTACTCTATTGATCTTCCTTCTCTTTTAGCATTTTCCAGTCATGATAAGAAATTCATAGCTCTCTTCACCTTCTGTTAGCTTTATACATTTTTACTTAAGATATTTTCTTGAAGTTTCTATCCATTAGCCCTTTCTTCCACAAATTAAATTCAGCTACTGGTAAATATATAAAAATATATATTTATACAGATAAATATACTGACATAAATATAGATGATTGGAAATTATCTGGTAACCTTACAAATGGCCTAAAATTATGATTTTTGACACTTTACAGATCTTTACATATGGCACATAAAATTAGTCTCATTATATTTTAGTTATGTATCATTGACTAATCTAAGTAAAGCCTTTTTAAACATTTCATCCTTTGCTTCCTAAGGAAGTAGGGAATTTGTGGCAGTACCCCATAAAATTTCTTTATCTCAGACTGGGGTTGTGGCTCAGTGGCAGAGCGCTTGCCTCATAAGTGTGAGGCACTGGGTTTGATCCTCAGTACCACATAAAAATAAGTAAACAAACTAAAGATATTGTGTTCATTTATAACTAAGAAATTTTTTTTTAATTTTACAAAAATTTATTTATCTCTGACTCATTAGATAAGAACGACAAGTTTTACTTTTTGCAGTTATCAATTAGTATCCTTGTAATTGATGCTATTAAGAATCAACATAAAAAAAAAAAAAGAAGAAGAAGAATCAAAATAGCTGGGCATGGTGGTGAATGTAATCCCAGCGTCTTGGAGGCCTAGGCAAGAGGTTCACAAGTTTTGAGGCCATCTCTGTAATTTAGTGAGTCCCTAAGCAACTTAGAGAAACCCTGTCTCAAGTGGAAAAAAAGTTAAGAATTTTAAAAGGCTGGGGATGTAACTTAATGGTAAAGGATCCCTGGATTTAATCCCCAGTTTGAAAAAAAATACATATTACAAATCAACATATAAGGATAGGGGTATAACTCAGTAATACAGTGCTTGCCTAGCATGTTTAAGGCCCTGGGTTCAATCCCCAATATAGCAAAAAACAAAAAAACCAACAACAAAAGAAGAATTCAGCCCCAAGAATGTTTCTCAGGTAGACTCCATTTTGTATTGTGTTTTGGATTGGCAACTGAGAGGCAGGAGTCTTATTAAGTCATCAGGATAGAGAATCCCAAAATGCAATAAGTGGAAGATCAGTTATAACTTGTTCTGACTTTTATAACATAGCCATGGGGGTATGTTGAAACTGAGGCAGGTGATTTGGTGATGATTAAAGGGGTCCGATGGCCAGTGATGCTTTCTAATGAGGCAAGTTGGCAAAAAAGAATTTAGGTATTTATCTCTCTTGTTCTGTTTATGTTCCTAAGGTAATTTTCCCAAGGAAAAAATATTTTAAGTAAGTACTTGCTCATATATAATGTCCATTTAAGGGACTGGGTGAAATTTAAATTGAAATCTTTGTCTTTTATAAGTTGTTTCAAAATTTTCATTGACATAATAGTGGAATTCTTTATGCTGTATTCATATAAGCACATAATTTAATCAATCTCATTTCCCAGTACCTTCACTTTTGCTCCCCTCTATCCTCCCTTTGTAAATCTCATATATTAGTTATAGCTAATTATGTTTCAAAGTTCCATTTTTGTTGGTTTTCTTTCTTTCTTTTTTGATCAAGATGTAAGCTTATGGGCTGGGGTTGTAGTTCAGTTATAGAGCGCTTGCCTAGCATGTGTGAAGCACTGGGTTCAATCCTCAGCACCACATAAAAAATAAATAAAATAAAGGTATTGTGTCCATCTACATCTAAAAAAAAATACTTTAAAATAATTTCAAGGACTGGGGTTGGTAGACCACTTGCCTATCTTGTGTGAAGCACTTGGTTCAATCCTCAGCACCACATATAAATGAATAAAATAAAGGTCCATTGACAACTAAAAACATATTTAAAAAAAATTTTAAAAAGATGTAAGTTCATTGTGGAATTATATGTGACCAGCTTATGATTTAGGCATGGAGAATATTAGAGTGAGACACTTTTAATGTGACAGACTAACACAAATTCACTGTGATCACAAGTAGCATGGTGTAGGTGAAAGAACAAATATTTCTGAGGGCATTCCCAGATTCTGCATGAGCTAACCTGAGCTCATTTAACCTGTTTGAAACCTAGATTTCTTATCTGTTAAGCAGAGATGGGGGTAACATGTGAAGGTATTCTTTAACTATTTCACCAAGTAATATATTTTTAGAACTAAACAACTTAAGAATGAATTATTTTTTAAGAATCAATTATTTTTGGATATTAATTGATTGCCTGGTAGGCTTAAAGAAGCCACCATTCTCTCTCATAAGCATCTTACCAGTTTGTCTGCAGTTTTGTTTTGTTTTTTTTTGTTTTTGTTGTTGTTATTTTGTTTGGTTTGGTTTGGTGATGACTGTAAGATTATAAATGATTTAGTTACTTGTACAGAATTTTAAAATGGTGTTTGATTCTGCAAGGGTTATTTAACTCATTAACTGGAATGGGTTTTTAAGAGCTACTCAAGTATAGAATAAAAATAGATCAATACTCGTAAGTCAAAGGCATTTTTGTACATCAAACAAATCCTCTGAAAGGGAAATAATGAAAACTATCCCATTTACAATAGCATCAAAAAAATAAAATATCTGGGAATCAACTTAATGAAAGAGGTGAAGGACCTCTATAACAAAAACTATAGAACACTAAAAAAAGAAATTATAGAAGACCTCAGAAGATGGAAAGACCTACCTTGTTCTTGGATAGGTAGAACTAATATTGTCAAAATGTCCATACTACCAAAAGCATTATACAGATTTAATGCAATTCCAATCAAAATTCCAATGACATTCCTCAGAGAAATAGAAAAAGCAGTCATGAAATTCATCTGGAAAAATAAGAGACCCAGAATAGCCAAAGCAATCCTTAGCAAGAAAAGTGAAGCAGATGGCATCACCATACCAGACTTTAAATTATACTATAGAGCAATAGTAACAAAAACAGCATGGTATTGGCACCAAAACAGACTGGTAGACCAATGGTACAGAATTGAGGACACAGAGACTAATACATATAATTTCAGCTATCTTATATTAGACAAAGGTGCCAAAAATGTACAGTGGAGAAAGGATAGCCTCTTCAACAAATGGTGCTGGGAAAACTGGAAATCCATATGCAACAAAATGAAATTAAACCTTTATCTCTCACCATGCGCAAAATTCAATTCAAAGTGGATCAAGGACCTAGGAATTAGACCAGAGACAATACACCTAATAGAAGAAAAAGTAAGCTCCAATTTCCAACATGTCAGATTAGGCCCCAAGTTCCTTAATAAGAATCCTGTAGTGCAAGAATTAATATCAAGAATCAATGAATGGGATAGATTAAAACTAAAAAGCTTCTTCTCAGCAAAAGAAACAATCAGTGAGGTGAATAGAGAGCCAACTATTTGGGAACAAATATTTAATACATGCACATCAGATAGAGCACTAACTTCTAGAATATATAAAGAACTCAAAAAACTTAACTCCAGAAAAACAAATAACCCAATCAATAAATGGGCTAAGGAATTGAAAAGACACTTCTCAGAAGAAGATATACAATTAATCAACAAATACATGAAAAAATGCTCAACATTGCTGGCAATTAGAGAAATGTAAATCAAAACTACTCTAAGATTTCATTTTACTCCAGTCAGAATGGCAGCTATTAAGAACACAAACAACAATAAATATTGGAGAGGATGTGGGGAAAAAGGCACACTCATACATTGCTGGTGGGTCTGCAAAATGGTGCAACTTATGGAAAGCAGTATGGAGATTTCTTGGAAAACTGGGAATGGAACCACCCTATGACCCAGCCATCCCACTCTTGGGTCTATTCCCAAAGGACTTAAAAACAGCATATTACAGTGACACAGCCACTTCAATGTTTATAGCAGCACAATTCACAGTAACTAGATTGTGGAACCAACCTAGATGTCCCTCAGTAGATGAATGGATAAAGAAAATGTGGTACATATACACAATGGAATTTTACTCAGCAATAAAAGAAAATAAAATAATGGCATTTGCAGGTAAATGGATGAAGTTGGAGAATATGATGCTAAGTGAAGTTAGTCAATCTCAAAAATCCAAATACCAAATGTTTTCTCTCATATAAGGAGGCTGATTCACAGTGGTGTTGGTTCGGTGTTGCTGCCTGAAGCGATGGCCGCCTGCAGCAACAAAGCCACGGGAATAAGTTCAGAGGCAGACTGGAAATGAACAGGCTCTTTATTTTGCCAGCTTCTCTCTCCGGCTCCAACAACAACTCCAACACGCCATCCACACTCTTCCAACCACACCACAAAATGGCGCCGACCCAGTCCGCAATGTCCCGGGCCAAGTCCCACGAGAGCATGCAAATGGCGCCGACCCAATCCGCAATGTCCCAAGCCAAGTCCCGCGAGACCATGGAAGGTGGCAATGCTTGAATATCTCTATGGCTCACAGCCAACCTCAATCTTAGCTATCTCCTTAATTAGGGCTCTTACATTTTAGCCATCTCCTTAATTAGGGCTCTTACAGGTCGGGGTACATAGGAGGATTAGAGGAACTCTAGAAAGGTTAAAGGGGAGGGAGGGGAAGGAAGGGAGCAAGGGGGGGATGGAGGGGAAAAAAGAAAAGGTGGTTGAATAAGATGGATGTAATTATCCTAAATGCATGATTGAAGATTTGAATGGTACGAATATACATTGTATACAGTGTTTTGTAAAAAGATGCTTTATATGTTTATTATGAATTATAATGCATACTACTATTGTAAAAACAACAACTTTGAATTAAAAAAAAAAAAAAAAAAAAAAAAAAAAAAAAACATAGTGAGGCCCTAAGCAACTTAGCAAGATTCTGTCTCAAAATAAAAAATAAAGAGACTGGGGATGTGGCTTGGTTTAAAAAAAAAAAAAAAAAAAAAAAAGATCAAGTAACTCAGCAACTTTTGAGCATGTGTTGTGTTCACTGTTGTAGGTATTGAAGAAGCCACTTTGAGTAAAATAAAAGATTGGGATGTCATGGGACTTTAAAGTCTAATGTGGAAACCAAGCTTTGTTATTGAAGTGTATAAAATTGCCTACTGAAGTTCAATGCAATTCATTATTTTGTCACTTAATGTATTAAAATATAGTACATTATCAAGACTGTTGAAACATATACATTAGTTGCTTATAGTAGAAAACCCAGAATAGAATTAACCTAACTAAACACTTAACAGTGATCATTTTCCTCATGTAAAGAAAGTTGGGAGATGGACTGACCACCATTCTATTCAGAGAGTGCTGAAATGGAGGCTCCATCATACTGAAGAACCCAGCCAGGTTCTTCCTGTCTTTATGCTCTCTCCTTTCCGTGCATGCTTCCATCTTCAAGACCTCTCATGTTCCAAAATAGCCATTGCAGCTGTCTTCCAGAAAGGAAGAAGGGCAAAAGTATACTCACAGCTCTGTCTACCTTCTAAGCTAGTGCCCCAGAGGTCTTACTGAAGAATTTTTCTGCATATGGTTGCTATTCAGTCTCATGTCCTCACTTAGCTACAAGGAGGCTGGGAAATGGAGGTCACTAAACTGGACACATTATCTCCCCTAATGAAATCAGGGATTTCAGGTATGAAGAAAGGCAGTTTCTTCCAGGTGTGTTCATGGGAAGACATGAAAAATTGAAGCAAGATTTACATTGTAAAAGCATTTACATTGTAACAGGGACAGTTCCTCTGAGATCTCTGTATGTAGAAATTAGAGGAACTCAGAGAATTGTAGCAATACAAGGAGTATTTCAAAGACCAGTGCTGCCCTTTGTCTCATCATCCTGAGGTCATTCTTAATACTTGGCCAAGGATGTTCTTCCCAGTAGGGGAGAGAGGCTTTTAAAGTCAGTAGTAATAGCAGTTTTCATGCAACCATAGGAACAGCAGTTTCAAGGGGAAATGCTATGGCCAGCTGTCTAGCGCAAGCCACCTAACAGTGATTTTATTTACCAGTTAATAGGTTGACAATCTGCTGTCCTCCCTGAAGCATGGGAAAGGAAGAAGCAAAGTTCCTTTAAGTACTGTTAGTACTATTAAGTATTGATGCATTCATTCATTGTTGAGTGATGAAGACAGAGATGGATGAAAACCAAATTTCAGCCATTCCTGACCTCTTATTATGCAGTTGTGCAATAGCAATAGAAATAGCCTTTTGACCTTTTTGGGGGGAGGGAGTAATTTATTTATATTAAGTTGTTGTCTCCAACTAGATTGTAAAGTTCTTGATAGTAAAGACATTTGTGCCTTCCACTTTTTGGTTTCCATCCTTGACTAGCATGTTACATGTTATATAAGTCAATATGTATCAATTCAAGTAAATCTTATACATTAGTGATTCTCAGCTATCTCAGATCCTGCTTGCTCTTTATGATCCAGAAATGCTATTTGTGTTGTGGGGGTAGGTCGCTCAGAAAACACACAAGTCCCAGTTTTGTCCAAATTGAAGAGTATTTAGCCAGCAAATGCTCCCTGCAGAACCCTTAACTGTCTCTGCAAGGAACAGCCCTGAGCCTGAGCATTTTAGGATATATAAAGGCAAAAACTGCAAAAACTATATCCAGTTGATGTAGCTGCAAGTAAGCAGGTACAGAAGCTGAATTGGGCAGTTAGGGAGACAATGCAACGGGTACATTGGTATTTCCCACAGGACTTTCTAGGTTGGTATAGCAGCAAGCAAGCAGAAGGGACGTGGGTCAAAATGACCCTAGTTCAGTACAATTTAGAGAATGGTTACTAAGGTCTAGACAATCAATCTCTGACAAGGTACATTGCCGAAGAAAAATGGAAACCAAAGAGAACAATTTTACATTCTATAAGAATTGCTATTTTGTGTTGCCAAGTATGTTATGCTAGGTAACTATTAATGGGTACAGAGGCAGGGCTTTCCCATGGGAGAAGCATTTCTTACATGATATGGAGTCTCAGGGTAAAATGCACTCTGTTTGGTCACTGCGCATATAGCCTGGCCCTTAACATTTGTAGATGATGTAATTGCCTACACATGTAGTTTTTTAAAATTATTAAAATGCCTTACCTATAAAGGGAGAACTTAAAAGGTAGTAATATATAATAAAATAACATATTTTGATGTGTAAGTGCTCAGTGACTACGTTAGAAAACAATGGCCTATGGATTAGTATGTGCAAAGGCCCTGGAAAAGAGAGTTTACCTTTTTAGAAAAAGAGAAAGAAGGCCAGTGTGAGTGAAGCCCAAGGTGGAGAGTGTTTGAGATGTTGGAGAGGTGAGAGGGCCCACCATGCAGACAAGACATCTGGCAAAGCCCAGGAGGGACTTGGATCTCATGTTCAGAAGATCACTGTTGTTGCTTGGAGGAGAAGGCAGCATGTTGGGAATCCAGCAGAGAGAATGACTCACTTTGCATGACAGAGAATGGAGGGTTCAAAAAATGACTTTTAAATTGAGTCTTAAAAGACAGATTTGAATGGGGATGTGGTGTCCAGAAGACCAGCCAGGCAGACGAAATGGCAGGAGCAAAGGCAGGGAGGAAAGTGGTCCACCCTGGAATAGCTGTAGAAATGGTATATATGAGAGCAGTTCTCATATCAGATCCTGTATCGTCTTCACAGTCCTGAGAGGTAATTTGTGGATGATATAATCACCTTCACATTCAATCTTTAAAAAGTGTTAAAATGCCCTAACTGTAAAGTTTAGAAGAATTTAAACAAGTATGTATTTTAATGTGTAGATATTTACTCCTGACTATAAGTCGAACTGATCAGATGCTGTGCCTACCAATGAGAAAAAAGTTCAGTGTAAAATAATTAAAATAAAATTCTCTTAAATCTTTCCAACATTTTATATTTAACATTGAAATCATAGCTAAATGGTTATATTTGTATATTTACAGGTTATAGGCAGAGTCATCACAGTGAGGTGAGAGAAGTACAGACTGATACTGATATGTCTGTTGCTGATCCAAATGTCATGAGTTTGTGTTGTTAATGATTTAATTTTTCAAAGTGGTAAACTACTTTTGGTAAAGCTGCAAAATACAAGGTACAATCCTCCCAATAGTAGAGAATTTAGCACTGGAGATGAAATTTTGGGAATCATGTTAAGAATCAGTAGAGGTTAATCTAAACATTATAAAACATCAAGCAAAAATCAACAAGGTTAGATTTAAGAGGAATAAATATAGGATCCTCATGGCTTTTCACTAGAATCTACTTATAAGTCATGGCTAGGAAGCAGCCAAACAGGAATAGAAAAAAGGCAGGCCCAACTTGGTATAATTTAGTTGCTTAAAAATAAGCATGCTGGAGCTGGGGTTGTATCTTAGCAGTAGAGCGCTTGCCTAGCATGTGTGCGGCCCTGGGTTCTATCCTCAGCATCATGTAAAAATAAATAAATAAAATAAAGGTATTGTTTCCAACTACAATTTAAAAATAAATATTTTTTAAAAATAAGCATGCTGTCTTGACACTGTGTCAGCAGTATGAAGTCCTGGCCCATGTACAAGATACTGCCTAGGGTTCAGTTTGGGAGCCAGACTTTGGGGGTGTAAAGGAAGTTGAAAGAACAGTTGGAAGGAAAAGTTAATGTTACCAAGTCTAGGTTTAAAAAAACAACAACAATAAAGGAGAAGCAGTTTTCCAGATAATTTAAAGACTGCTATTTCTGGCAAAAGAGAAAATAAGTTTGTTCTCTGTATCTATAGAAAGAAGATCTGGGACTCTTTCCTGAAAGTTACAAGAAAGTAGATATTGAGCAGTCAACATAATTGATTACCCTTTTTCAGTGATGGTGTAAAATAGAATATGCTAGAGATAGATGGTTTCTAAAGACTTTTCCTGCTCTTGAATGAATGTGAGAGTATACTTCAGGATGGCTTATCCCACCAATCACCCTTATTGGTTTCACAGCCAAACTGGTTCCCTGTTTCTAGCAAGACTCAAGGAAGATTCCACTGGACCTGTACTAACTATACATTTGTAGTTACCCATAAGTAACTGAACTCAATTGGGAAGAAAATCCCAACTCTGAAGAGACTATAGAGAGAAAGCTGAATTTTAGGTAGCTCACCCTGGTTTAATCATTCCAAAAATAATTTTACTTTTTTTAAGTCATTAATGTATCAGATAAGAGGTCCTCTGACTTCTCCTTGGTTTCTCATGCCATAATCAATCCCCACTCTGTAGAAAAACATCTTCCCTTGGTGATGCTTTATGAAACAGGGCTCTAGAACAGAGATTTTTACCCAGGGTTGGTTTATGAAGTCCTTGAAGTACTTCTGAAATGTTTTGTTTGTATACATTTTTCTGAGGGACATTGGCATTCATTAGATTCCTGAAGGGTTGTATCATTTAAGATTATGAATAAAGTTAAGTGGACCTCTTCTTAACTAAGGCAAATCTCCTTTTTTTTTTTTTTTTTTTTTTCCTTTTTATAGTGAATGTCTTTCAGCTGCCCTTAGTTGAATTCTTCTGAGGTATTGGAAGTTGTTTGAGGAGCAGGCTAATTGGAAGTCTCCCTTAAGCTCCCTGCTTGGGCCTGAGGCCCTTCTATTATGATCTTAGAATATCCTCTGCTTATTTCTGTGGGAGCACTTGCCATATTATATCAAAAGGCTCAGTTGATGGGACCATCATCCATTATTGGCTTTGAAGGGTAGGTCTGTGTTATATTAATTTTTGAATTCCCAGCATTCAGCATCACACCAGGTGGATGCTCAAAAGTGTTGTTGACTTGAATCATTTACACATAATTCAACAGATTCTACTTTCCCTCCCAGCAGCCTGTATATTTCAAGCACTGACCCCAAGCCAGGTACTATGTTAGGCATCCATCCAGAGGGAACATGATTTTTTCCACTGCCCCCAAACTGCCACATGTGAGCCATATGCATTTATAATGGGACTGACCCTGCAAAAATTCCCCCTTCTGTAACAGCTATCACTCAAGAGAAAAATGAATTGTTCTTTCTAGTCTTCCTCAAAACCATTTCTATATATCTCTTTATTTTTCCATTTTTTATTTTCTTGGTACTGGGAATTGAACCCAGGGGCACTTAACCACTGAGCCACATCCCCAGTCATTTGTTATTTTTATTTTGAGACAAGGTCTGGCTAAGTTGTTTAGGGCCTCACTAAATTGCTGAGGCTGGCTTTGAACTTGCAATCCTCCTGTCTCAGCCACTGGGATTACAGGTGTGCACCACTGCACAGGGCTCATAAGTATTTTTAATCCCATGGATTTGGGCTTAGACTTGGCCCTATTTTCTTGAGCTACAAGTGGCACTACTGACTCCTAATTACAGGCTTTTCCCAATGGTTGATAGGCAGGATTTGTCCACAGGAGGCAAAGAGAAATCAAGTCCAGAGCTCTATGCCATCTATTCTAAAATTCTTTACACTTGAGGAGTATTTGACTTGGGGGAAAAAAAGCAAATGTCATCTTGGATGTGTATTTCAAAAGCCATGTTATAACACATCCACCTAAAGACTCTGGTTTAGTAGATAAGAGATAAGGATCCAGCATTGATAGTTTTAAATGATTCTACTAATCTAGGACAGGCTTCTTTTATGTGGTCATTGAAGTAAAAAATTAGTAAGTTGCTCATGCCCACAAATATCTGCACAACTTAAAGGGACTCTCTGTCTTCCTGACTTCTTAAATTGAGGTCCTGCAATATGTCCACTGCACTCACTGTTCCTACTGCAAGAAACACTCTTCCCCAGGTAGCTGCATAATTATGTCTGTTGCTAGTTATCACCAATAGATCTAAGCTTCATCTGGGCAGGCATTTTTGTCTGTTTTGTGTATTCATCACAAGCTTCTAGAACAGTTCCTGGCATGTTGTAAGTCGTTAGTATATATTTAATGAATGGCTATTATTACTGAGGTTATTCAGATGTTTTGGTTAAAGTGATTTTTTACACTGCCCTGGAAACCTATCCTCCTCCATCAGTAGCATTTTCGGCAAGAGATTGTTCCAAATGCCATCAACAGATGTGTAAGTGAAAATGTACAACACTGCCATACAGAGGGGCCAGGTGGTTCTTGATGGACTGTACCTTCATTTCAAAACAGGACGTGATATGGTCTGATTTTGGGTTTCCCGGAAGAAATGGACAGGAAAGTACACTGTGGATCGGCTCCCTGGGAGCTCATACCCCCTGTCATCTGGACTCCTATGGTTGCAACTTAGTATTCCAGGTACAAGGAAGGTAATACACATGGGAACGTGTGCGTGCGTGTGTGTGTGTGTGTGTGTGTGTGTGTGCACACGCGCGCGCGCGCGCGCGCGCGCATGAGCAAGCAGCGGCAGAGGAACGTGTACTGGGTATGCAGGAGGACGCCAAGCCTTACTCCCAGCCCTAGCCTGTCAGCCTGCCCTCTTTACCTCTGGTTCTGTTTCCTTCTTTGTGAAGTGAGGGTAACAGTTGAAATGGTGGTTTCCAAGCTTCTCAGCCATGATTAGGATTATCTTCAGAACTCCCACTTCAGCTGGGCTCGGCTAGATTTCTTATGTTTGAGTATATAGGTTTGTGGTTTCCAACCTTTTCTTTAAAAGCAGGAGCACCCTTTCTTCAGCGCTCAGTAAATACGAGCAGAGCGGTTAGTTGAAAGGAGGGGTACTTCAACTGTTGCCCTCAAGCCCTGGGGGGATGCCAGGGAGTCTGGACCAAATCCTTTTTTATGGTACTTTTCAACTCTAAATTTTAGTTTGGGCCTACCTGTAGACACAGTGCTATAAATACTACCTTAGATCAGTTTTTAATCTCCATCTGTGGACCCACAAGATATAAGGGCCAAGAACACAGTTCTTTTGATAGCCCTAGGTTTCTGGAGCTTCGTGAGAGTGTAAGGTTTGTGCCACCTAGAGGACTTACTCAGATGTCATATGTGCAGCCTTATTTTCCCCTAATTAATGATGCCCCAGTCTTCTCTTCTGGCCTTTTGGGATCTTTGTTGGGCGGCACATCGGGGAAAATAGAAATGGCCATGTGCAAGTTCTCAGAATCATTAGACATGAAAGTGATTAGCATCAGATCCCAGAGAACCATGTCTGTGAGTACATGTCACATGTGAGGCACTCGCAAGACTAGAGTGGTCTGAACAGACACTGTTGGAGTCATCAAGTCTCTGTTAAAGGGGTTAGAATGTGCTGCACTGCTGCAGCCTGTGGATGCAACAGTGAATCAAGTGTGTGTGGTCTCTGCATTTGTGGAGTTAAGTCTGAAACCTGCTAAGAGAAGGCCTTGTGTTAAGCTGCTACTTCTGAATTGGGAAATAAGCCAAAGAAATGCCAGTTGGAAAAACATTACCAAAAAAGGCCCAAGTTCTTTCTTTGATATGAAGTTAATATAGCTTTTCTGTAACTTTGTAATAGAGCATATATCCTGTCTTCATATGGCTCTTGGAGAAATAAAATATCTTTAGTAAGTGTCCATTGAATATCCCGTGAAGGTTCCATGTGTTACAGTAAATACAGAAGTAAGGTACCTCTCTACTCTAGGAGGGTTTACAGCTGGAGTGCAGATAGGCCCACAGATAGCTGGGATAGAAGGCAGACTGTACATGCCCTTGAGGAAAAATTCACAGAGCACTGGACTGAAAAGAAGAGGTAAGGTTCCCATTGAAAGAACAAAGATGATTTCATGGAGGAGCTGCCACGTGTGGAGGGCTTTGAAGGGTGTTTTAAGTGCTCAAATGACAGATGAGAGGTGCTCTTGAAAGCATAGGGTGTATAGCAGACCTTGTAATAAGTCCATTGTTAAGTTTTGCACTGGGAACAGAGGGATAGAGCAGGAAAGGCAGACTACAGCACGAAGGCCTTCACTCCCAGACAAATACTGCTTATTCTCTGTTCGTTCAGCATGCAGAACCATGAGAGTTTTTTTGAGAAGGGGATGATGTAGTGGTCAAGCACCTTTTCAGCTAGAAGGACACGCAGATTTAACCTTTGAAGCTGAGCAAAGTAGATTGGATGGGTTGGCTCTTTCTTTTGAAACACTGACATGGTGCAGCGAGGAGGAGCCAAGATCTGGAGAAGCCAGATCTGCAACCCTAGTTCATGTCCCCCAAAACATGAGGCTGGCAAGTGACACTCAGCAGGCACTGGATTTCTCTGACACTGTTTTGAAAATGAAATTAGACCTATGATCTCTTCAGAGCCCTTCCAGCTCTAGCATTCTAAACATATTAAATACTGAAATTTTCTTCTAAACTAGCCATAGGTACAGTGGAGTGGAGCAGTCTTATTACCACAAAGCTTTGAGATGAGGCCATCAGCTTTTGAGCTTCAGTGACTGTTAGCTGATGGCTATGTAAATTGATAAGCTGCCTTTAGCAAACTGAATTTCTGCAGAACAATATATTTACTACTATAAAACCTTCGAATTTCCAAACTACAAATAAAATTTGAATATGTGTTCTTTTTTTTTAGTTGTAGATGGATATAATAACTTCATTTTATTTATTTATTTTTTATGTGGTTCTGAGGATTGAACCCAGTGTCTCACACATACTAGGCAAGTGCTCTACCATTGAGCCACACCCCTAGCCCTTTAGTATATATGTCTTAATTTGGGGGGGGGGGGAAGAAGGTGGGCACTGTTTCCCTGTTCAGAAAGGACTTGGTAACCCCAGTGTAACTTCCAGGGGCCATGGGAGGGTTTTAGGACTTCTTTTCTCAGAAGTAGCCTTGGTTTTTGTTTTTTTCTTTGCTTCCTATCTGTTTTTCCTGACTGCATCTCTTCTGTTCTCACACTTCTCCCCCTTTTGCCTCAGATGTCCTCCCTCGATTGGCATAAAGTATGGATGTGTCTAGTGTGTTGTGAATTAAGATTTGTTATCTCCATTTTCCAAAAAAAGTTTAAATGAATAAAACATTTTAGTTTTCTTTATTTGAAATTTCCTGTATCATACCATTTTTTACTAATGTGACACTATTTGTACATTTCTCTTCCTTAATGGATTAAGATGTTAATCAAATGCTTAAGGTGTTCAGAGAGGGAAGAGTCTGGAAACAATTTGGTGGATGGAATTATGGGCATTTAATTTGCATATGATAAGAATACAGATATGAAAGGGTGGGGGTTATTTTGAGTAGCTCCAGAACCAAGAATCAAAATGATATACAAGGAGGCACACTTTGATTGGAGATATGAAAGAATGATCTTACAAACTATGTCCTATCCCAGCATAAAAGGGGCTGCCTCAGCAGGTCATGAAATACTCAATAGTAGTGAGGAACCTATACCAGGTGTCTATAGAGCATTGAATGAGACAGACCAGGTGCCTGTGTTCCTCTAGGGATTGACTGTAAATGGGTAAACATGAACATTTGTCTCAAATTCACAGTCCTAACTTATATCTTATTTCTTCAATTAGGAAAAGATGGCATCTCTTTCCTCCTGAAGATACGCCTTTCCTTTATCCAACTAGAATCCCTTATGAAGAATCTAGCGTGTTCAGTAAAATCAATGTTGTCAATCCTGATTTAAAGCGTTTTCCTCAGTTCCAGAAAGCTCAAAGACATATGGTCACGCTGAGCCCAGGACAGGTAATGGGGCTTTAAAACATTATGAACCATCAGTGGACACCACAGCTATAACTCTCTGAAGTCCTTATTTCATGTTCTTCTCCCTCAGTAAAAAATGAGAATGGTTTCCTTCCTGCTATTGGCATAGCTTCCCCAACTCTGGGGCTCCTGCACATACTTCTCTGCTTCACAAGCCCCTGGAAAGAAAATGGGAGGAGGGAACACAGCTCCTCCTATTGGTGAAGAGGGAAATAGACTTTGGAAGAAGATGAGCCCTTACAACCATTTCCATTCAGGTTAAGAGAGTTTCAAGGCATGGGTATTTGAGCATCTCTGCAATATTTATTCACAATTAATATACACATTAACTAGGTTGGAATGCATCCAGGTAGTAGGTCAACACAGACAGAATTAAAAATGGTTTATTTCTGAGCAAGAATGGTGACTATCTCTGAAATATTTCTGAAGTCTTAGTGCTGCTACCCAGTGGGGAAAATTTCTTTACCACATTGGCACTTGCTGTCTGATATTTTATTAGCAATGTGAAAGCTTTTCATAATCCTTTTTAAAATTTTTTCTATTTTTATAAATATATAAAATTTATTTTAAATTTTGCATCATAATTATACATCATAGTGGAATTTGTTGTTTATATATTTGTATATACACTCAATGTAACAATATAATTTGGTCAATTTCTTTTTAAAATTTTTTCTATTTTTATAAATATATAAAATTTATTTTAAATTTTGCATTCTGTTCTTCAGTTTCTTCCCTTCCCTTTATCCCCTCCTCCCTCTCCCAGTTCCCTTCCTCTTTTCTGCTGGTCCCTTTCTATTTTCATGAGCTTCCCCTTCCCATCTTCTTCTTCTTTTTTTTAAATCTTTTCCCCTCTAGCTTCCACATATAAGAGAAAACATACCACCCTTGACTTTCTGACTTATTTTACTTAATATAATATTCTCAAGTTCCATTTATTTTCCTGAAAATGACATTATTTCATTCTTCTTTATGGCAGAATAAAACTCCATTGTGTATATATACCACATTTTCTTTATCTGTTCATCTGTGGATGGACATCAAGGCTGGTTCCAGTATTTAGCTACTGTGAACTGTGCTTCTATAAAACATGAGTATGCATGTATGGGTATAGTCTGATCACTAATTTTTTAGGATAAATCCCAAGGAGTGTTGTAGCTGGGTCATATAGTAGTTCCATTCCTAGACTTTTGAGGAACCTCCATACTGATTTCCATGTGGCTGTACTAATTTATAGTCCTACCAACAGTGGCAAGTAGTCCTTTTCCCCCTTATCCTCTCCAATATTTATTATTATTGGTATTCTTTTTTAAATAATATTTTTAGTTGCAGATGTTCACAATACCTTTATTTTATTTATTTAGTTTTTTAATGTGGTCCTGGGGATCGAATCCAGTGCTTCATGTGTGCTAGGCAAGCACTGTACCACTGAGCCATAACCCCAGACCTGTATTCTTTTTGAAATTTTGTAGTTGTCGATGGACCTTTATTTTTTTATATGTGGCGCTAAGATCTTTTTTTTTTTTTTTTTTTTCAGAAAAAAAAAATAAAGTCTATTTAGCTCATTTACCCATTTATTTATTGGGGTTTTTGTTTTGTTTCATTTTGTTTTTTTGGTGATGGTAAGTTTTTTGAGTTCTTTATATATTCTGGATATTAATCCTTTGTCAGAAGAGTAGCCAGGAAATTTTTTTTTCTCTCATTCTTTAGGTTCTCTCTTCACACTCTAAATTGTTTCCTTTGCTGTGTTGAAGATTTTTAATTTGTTGCTATACCATTATTGGTATTATTTCCTGAGCTTTAGACATCTTATGCAGAAAGTTGTTGCCTGTGCCTAATAAATGTTAGAGTGTTGATCCTACATTTTCATTTAAGAGTTGGGAAGTTTTTGGTCTAATTCCTAGGTCTTTGATCCTTTTTGAGTTCATCTTTGTGCAGCATAAGAATGTAGTCTTCTGCATATGGATATCCAGTTTTCCCAGTACCATTTGTTTAAAAGACTGTCTTTTCTCCAATATATGTTTTAGGCACCTTTGTCAAGGATTAGCAGACAATATCTGTCTGGATTTATCTCTGTGTCTTCTATTCTGTTCCATTTGTCTATGTTTCTGTTTTTATGCCAGTACCATACAGCTTCTGTTACTATAGCTTTATAATATAATTTGAAGTCAGATATTAGCTATTCTGGATATTTAATCCTTACAAATGAATTTTAGGACTTTTTTTTTTTTTTTTTTCTTAGTTCTGTGAAGAATGTCATTAGTATTTTGGTAGGAATCACATTGGATCTGTATATCGCTTTTGGCAGTATGGGCATTTTTTTTTAAATATTTTTATTTATTTGCTTTTAGTTGTACACAATGCATTTTATTCATACGTGGTGCTGAGCCACAATCCCAGCCCCCGGCAGTATGGGCATTTTAACAATGTTAATTCTGCCTATCCACGAACATGGGTGGTCTTTCATATTCTAATGTCTTCTTCAATTTCTTTCTTCATTGTTCTGTAATTTTCATTGCAGAGGTCTTTCACGCCTTATATTTATTGCAGGGTTTTGTTGTTATTGTTATTGTTGTTTTGTTTTGTGGTACTAGGGATTAACTCAGGGGCGCTCGACCACTGGGCCACATCCCCAGCCCTTTTTTGTATTTTATTAGAGACAGGGTCTCACTGAGTTGCTAAGTGCCTCGCCATTGCTGAGGCTGGCTTTGAACTCTATTGCTGCTGTTTTTCGTTTGTTCATTTTGTTTTTTGGTTATGGGTTTTGCAGGGGGGAGGGGGTAGTGGTATTGTGAATAAGATTATTTTCCTGATTTTTTTCCAGAAAGTTCATTATTGGTGTATAGGAAAGCTATTGATTTTTGTATGTTGATTTTGTATCCTACTACTTTGCTGGTTTTTAAAATTAGTTCTACAGTCTTCTGGTGAAGCTTTTTGGATCTTCTAAGTGTAGGATCATATTATCTCCAAACAGTGATAATTTGACTTCTTTCTTTCCTACTCGTATCCCTTTTATTTCTTTCTCTTGCCTAATTACTCTGGCTAGAATTTCAAGTGCTATATTAAATAGGAATGGTAAAAGTGAATATCCTTGTCTTGTTCTGGATTTTAGAGGAATGCTTTCAGTTTTTCCCCATTCAGTATGATGTTGGCTTTGGGTTTATTGTACATAGACTTTATGATGTTGAAGTAAGTTCTTTCTATCCCTAGGTTCTTTGTTGTTTTTATCATGAACAGGTGCTGAGTTTTGTCAAAGGTTTTTCCTGCATCTCTGTGATGACTAAATGATTTTTATCCTTAATTCTATTTATGTGGTGAATTACATTTATTGATTTATATATATTGAACCATGCTTACATCCCTGGGATAAAACCAACTTGGTCATGATGTAGGATTTTCTTAATTTATTGTTGAATATAATTTGTTAATATTTTACTAAGAATTTTTGCATATATGTCCATCAGGGATATTGATATGTAATTTTCTTTCCTTGATGTGTCTTTATCTGGTTTTGGTGTCAAGATGATACTGGCGAGAATTCTACCACTGAACCACCAATGCAAACCAGCAACTTGAAAAATTGTGCTCTTTATATGTAATATGAAATGAAATGTACTCTGCAAACATGTATAACAAATTAGAATAATAAAAATTTTTTTTAAAGTATAAGGAAAAAAAGATGATATTGGCTTCATAGAATGAATTTGGAATTGTTCTACTACTTTCTATTTAATGTAATGATTTGAGGAATATTGGCATTAGTTCTTCTTTAAAGATCTCATAGAATTCAGCTGAGGTGATTCTAGGCTTTTCTTTGTTTGGAGACTATTAAAACTCCTTGTTATTGGTGTGTTCAGGTTTTCTATGTCCACTTGGTTCAATTTTGGCAGATCATATGTGTCTAGAAATACATCAGTTTCTTCTAGATTTACCAATTTATTGTAATGTAAGTTTTCAAAATAGCCCCTAATAATTCTGTGGATTTCTGTGCTATATTTTATGATATGTCCTTTTTAACCTCTAATTTTATTAATTTGGTTCTTCTCTCTGTGTGTGTCTTTTTGTTGTTGTTGTTGTTTGTTTAGTTTGGCTAAGAGCTCATCAATCTCATTTATCTTTTCAAAGAACAAACTGTTTTGGTGATTAATTATTTTTAACGCTCTATTTCATTAATTTTGACTCTGATCTTAATTATTTCCTTCCTTCTACTGGTTTTGGAATTGGTTTGTTGTTTTTCTAGGGCATCAAGATACATCCTTTGGTTGTCAATTTGGGATCTTTCTGATTTTCTTATGTAGGCACTAATAACTGTAAACTTTCCTTTTAAAATCACCTTCAGGGCTGCAGATATAGCTCAGTTGGTAGAGTACTTGCCTCACGTGCACGAGGCCCTGGGTTCAAGCCCCAGCACCACAAAAAAAAAAAAAAAAAAAAAAAAAAAAAAAAAAAATCACCTGCAAAGTGTCCCAGAGATTTTGATCTGTTGTTTCTGTAGTCTCACTTGATTCTAAGAATTTTTTAATTCTGATTTCTTCTGTCATCATTAAAAAAAAAGTATATTTTTTTCAATCTCTACCTGTTTGTATAATTTCTGTAGTTTTTCTTGTTGATTTTTAATTCATTCCATCATAATCTCATAAGATACAAGGAATTATGTTGATTTTTTTTTCATATTTGCTAAAGTTGCTTTGTGCCTAAAATATGGTCTATTTTGCAGAATTTTCCATGGGCAATTGAGAAGAAAATGAATTTGACATCTATTCTCTAAATGTCTGTTAAGAGGTTTCATAATCTATTATGGATACTTTATTCCCTTGATTATTCCTCTCCCTTGTCTGTCTTCCTTCCATCACTCCCTTCTAACTGGCCTTTTTCCTGCTTCTTTCTCATTCAGGTACTGCCAACTCATACAATTTGACTTGATCAAGTTTCCTCTACCTTTAGCACTCACTCCCCACTGACATCTTTCCCTTCACCCTCTGACAACCACTAATTTATTTTCTGTCCGCATAGATTTGCTGATTGTAGACATTTCGCATAAGTGAGACCATACATATGTATGACCTTTTATGTATGGTTTCTTTCAAGAGTTATCCATGTTGTAGTATGTTAACATCACTTTATTCTTCTTTAAGATTGAATAGTATTCTATTGTATAGATGGATATCACATGTCTTTATTCATTTGTTAATGGACATTGGGTTGTTTCCACTTTTTATGACAATTCTATTTTGAACATTGGTGTACAAATTTTTGTATGAACATGCGTTTTCATTTCCTCCTGGATGAGATACCTAAGAGTGTAATTTGTAGATCATATGGTAATACTATATTTAAATTTTTGAGGAATTATCAAACTATTTACCATAGAGGCTATACAGTTTAAAATTCCCTCCAGTAATCTATAAGTGAAGAATTTTTTTTACTTCTTCCCCAACACTTGATATTTTTTAATTATTATAATTCTTATAGTCATTATAGTGGGTACGAGATAGTTGCCAATTCATTTTTTCTTCCATCTTTAATAGCCAAATTTGAATGGCCTGTTTTGTCTATTGTATCATATTTCCTTACATGCTGTCTGTTCTTTGATTAACCATGTACAAGTTCTCTCTCACCGCTTTACTGAAACTGTATGTTATGATAGGACATTCATGTCTGTGTTAGTTGGCTCTCAATCACCGTGACAAAATACTGAGAAAATAAAGTAAAACATTTGTTTTGGCTCACAGTTTCAGAGGTTACAGTCCATGGTCACTTGGCTTTGTTGCTTTGGACCAGTAGAGGCACAGTACATCAAGGTAAGAGTGCATAGCACAAGTAGATACTACTATTTTGGTGGTGGAAATGCAAAAGATAGAGACAGAATGGGCCTTGGGCCCCAATATCATTTTCAATTGCACACCCCCAGTGACCTAACTTCTTTCCACTGTGTCCCACCTCTTAAAAGTCCTACCACCTTCCAGTGGCACACAGACTGTCCACCAAGCTCTCAACACATGGGCCTTTTGGGGACACTTCAAACTATGTCAACCTCTTTTATTCTTAGAGAGGTGGGAAGCTCTGGAGATTTAACCCAGAGTCACTTTATCACTGAGCTACATCCCCAGCCCTTTTGTTTTTTTAAATTTTGAGACACAGTGTCACTAAGTTGTTTAGGGCCTTGCTAAATTGCTGAGGCTTGAACTTAGGATCCTCCTGTCTCAGCTTCCTAAGCCACTGGGATTACAGACATGTGCCACCACACCTGCCCATATCCACCTCTTAGTAACTAAATCAAATGGCCTTTTTAATATCCAGTTCTAAAAGGAACTCTTCCCATTCCCAAGCCCTGCCCCATTAGAGCAAGTGCCACTGGTTTCCTAAATCCAAGAGAAATTCAGATCATCTCCATTTGCTGTTCTCAGCCTTCATTAGGCAACTTCAATTGAGTCTGAACAGTTGCCATCCTTCTTGACTTTGCTGATTGCTTTTGTCTAGTAAAACTTAGTGTTTAGATCTTCTCATTCAGTAATTGGACCATCACAAGAATCTCCTGTCCTTTCCAGACTTGTTCTTAATGTTACTCATTTAATCCTCCTCCTACTCAGAATTTCTCAGTGTCTCCTATACCTACAGGATGAAATCCACATTCATCATTCTGAATTCAGGGTCCACCACAGACCCTAACATGGTTTTCCCAACTTATCTCCCATCACTCCTTCTGCAGCGTAAGTCTGACATACTCAACAAACAGTCCACCTCTTCTGCCAAAGCCACTTCTTCCTGGCATGTGCTAGTTCTTTTCTCGAATTTCTCTCCTAGCCCTGGTTCAGATCACACTTTCTTCATTCCCTAGTTGCATCCTGCTTCTCCCACTTTTGAAGTCCTCAACCCCCAAATGTCCTCAAATTGACTCATGCCACCTTCTTATACATATCTTCTCATTGGCTAGATTTTGAACTATAAAAAGACAAATTATGTCCTTTAATTTTGCCTGAACCTTTTCTCAGAATGCATCCAACTGTGTTGTGAGGAAAACTTTGGATATCAGACAGCTTAAAATGTGGACAGAGAAGGCTCAGGATAAGGAGAGCAGAGAAACTGACAGAAGCCTAGGTACAACACATGAACTTGCCAATGAAGAAAGGAATAAAAGGAAAAAAGATTGTGGGATTTTTTTTTCTTCTTTCCCTTTCCTTCAGCACTTTATGAATTCATTTTTTTTTTGTTTTTGTTTTTGTTTTTCCTTCTAGTAGCCTCATAGGGTCTGATTCTAACATAAGAATGAAATGTCCTGTTCTTGTACTAATTTTTTTTGTTGTTGTTTGGTTTTCAGGTTCTGTTTGTCCCCAGACACTGGTGGCATTACGTAGAATCCATTGATCCCGTCACTGTCAGTATAAACTCGTGGATTGAACTGGTACTTTTTGTTGTTGTTGTCCTTTTAAAAATACACAAAGTCCCTGCTTTTGATATACAAAGCCTGTCTATAAAATTTGATGATTAATTTATTTAACTGACACTCTGATTGATTTGATTTGATGTGCTATGATTCTGTCTTCTGTTGATGGATATTTACATTGGAAATAGGATTCTTAGAGGTGCTCCACTCTCCTTCTTCAAAGGACCCACGTGATGGGCACTGATGTTGACATGCGGAGCCCTCGGCCATCACCAGCGTTGTTAGGAAAATTGGGTTGGAACTGGTGAAATCTGCTGTATGTGTTCGATGTAGGCAGTCCCATCCCACACCGTCTGTTCTGGAAATATCTGCTTCTGGGTTCAGGGACCTCATTACTAGTTGTAGAATTCTCAGTCTCATATATTTTTTCAAAGCAGAGTCTTTCAGTACTCAGTTTTTATCACTGATTTCTGCCAGAAGCCTTTTCCCACCAATATGCTATGCTTAATCCTGGTTTCCTGCTCTGTTTGACAACTACAATAGCTGCCTGTTAAGCTCATGTCTATCCCTTTAACTCGAGGCCCTAATTGCATCTGTGCCCTCTTTAACCTCAGGCCCTCATTGTATCTCTGATCTCCTTAACACAAATCCTCGATTGCATCTCTCCACTCTCTTTGGCAGCTTCATTCTCCCCCCAGTCAGTGTTCACTCTCCTTTGGTAATGGGAAGGGCTTTGGAATAGGTGGAGGATAAGGAGTACTGTACAGGAAGCTGTTCTGTATGGGCTAAGAGAGGGGAGGTTAATATTACATTAGCCTTTTTAGTAACCCTTTTTCATTTTAGGTTCATATTCAGCTTTAAAATATCTGTTTTTTTCACATGATCTGCTGTTATGTCAGGTGGCCCCCTGTCCTGTACTGGTAAAGCTGATTCTTGAAGTCTAAATACAATACTTCACAGTCATCCGTGTTCATTTTCATCGTGTTGGTTTGGTTGAACATGCCAGCTGCCAGGATAATCTGGAATTTCAGTCTCCCTGTTCTTTCAGTGGAACTCCTTCAAGCTGGCCTGTGCCCTGTGCCTGTTGATTAGTCTTTAAGTTTATCCTTATTTTCTGATACAAGAAAGTATCCTGGGATCTTTTATACTGTCTACACTCCAAATGTGGAAGCAAATAATTTCTCCACGCAGCTGTAGTTCCTTTTGTGGGGAAAGGCATTTAGAAACTCAAGTCTGGGCTCTAAGCCTGCTCATTGCTGCTAGGGTGTCATTGCTCTAGGATCTTTCAGTAACACAGCTTAGAGTATGAGATAGGTAGATGGATGAACTGACAGAGTAAAATAGATATGCAAGTATTGATAGACTTATAATTCAAGTTTAACATTATAAGGATTTTTGTTTTCTGTATTTTTATTTCTTCTTGTAACAATGAAAATTTGGATCCTTATGAATAATAACATATTTATTTATTTGCTCTACCCAGTAATATATTTTTAAGATGTCAAATTTACATTAAAATCCCAATACTGATATTACTATTAACCATAAAACTTGCAAGTAGAATTTGAAATTTCATTGCAATTCTTTTTATCATTAGACTGTAGCCCGCTAAAGGGAGGAGAGTACAAATGTTTTGTTCAAAAGTTTCACTGGAGCCAGGTGTGGTGGCGAACCCTTATAATCCCAGCCTGGAGGATGAGGCAGGAGGATATTGAGTTCAAAGCCAGCCTCAGCAAAAGCAAGGCGCTAAGCAACAGTGAGGCCCTGTCTCTAAATAAAATACAAAATAGGACTGGGGATGTGACTCAGTGGTTGAGTGCCCCTGAGTTCAATCCCAGGTCCCCCCACCAAAAAAAAAAAAAAAAAAAAAAGTTTCATTGTAAAGGAATTATTTTCATTTGTGGCTGTATTGCTGATGATATTCCATTAGGTTCATTTGTTGCAGTTTAAAATTTTAGGATTTTTTTTCCTTCATTTTTTAGTCTAATTTAATACTTTCAATATGGAAATCATTTGATTTGTCAAAACTATATTAAAAGATATGCTCATAGATCCCCATTTCATACCTGTCTCCTCCACCCCATTCCTCCCAGCCTCTGTAAGGATTCATTTTTATTCATTTCTAGCTCATCATTCAAGTGTGTCTTTTTTTCTCTAAGTATGTGTGTGTATATAAAACTAATAAGTATATTTATGTGTGCAAATAAGTATATGCTAATTTACTTATATTTAACATATATAGTTACTTCCTCTTCTTTCTTACACAGAAAGTAATAAACTATAGTGTTCTGTGCCTTGCTTTTTAATTTTAAAATAATATCCTCAATTTGCCTACATAATAGTACAGAGAAATCACCATTTGTTTCTAAACAGCTATATATTACCTGATCCTGAGGACACTCCACTGTTATTCAGTAGACCCCCTGTGGATGGATGTTTGGGTTCTTTAGGGTCTTGTGTAATTACAAATAATGCCAGCGAACAACCTTATGGATATTTTATTGAAGTACATCCTTGGGGAAGATTAAAAGTGGGTTTACTAAGTCATAGGATAAATGTATCTTTTATTTCACTAGGTTTTACCAAATTCCACTCCAGTGTGATTGTGCCGTTTTGCATTCCCATCAATGGTATAGGAGAGTGCCTGTTTCTTCCAGAGCCTCACAGACAGAATGTGTTGTCACATTTTATTGGTTTTAGTTTTGGAGTTATAGTGAGAAAGACTTTTCCCTTTTCCAGGTCCTAAAGGAATTTGCCAATGTTTTCTTTAGAAATTGGATCACTTCATATTCATTTGCATTCTCTTACCCTTTTGTAGGTTTTCACTATATAGTATAAAGCTGAGATCTAATTTTATCTTTTTCCAAATGGTGATATCACAGATGTCATAGGTTTAAATGTCACCTTAATCATATACTAAATATCTATATTTCATAGGTTCATTCCTTCCATTGGTCTTTCTCTCTGTTTTTTATCACTGCCACCCTGCTTTATTTAGACAGGACTTATAGTAAGTCTTTAATATTTGAAAGACTGACTTCTCTCATTACTTTGCTATTGAAGTATTTCCCTGGCTATTCTTGCATTTATTTTTTCATATACTCTTTAAAATCAATTTGTCTGTCTTCAGGGGAAAAAAACCTACTGATATTTTGATTCAATCTATATTAAATTTCATATCAACTTTATGATATTGAATTGTCCTATCCAAGAATAAGATGCCTTGTCCAAGTCCAGTTTTCTTTACTAAAGGAATATTTTAAACTTTTCCTCACTGAGGCATTGTACATTTATTTTTCAAGTTCATTCCTGAGTATTTCATGTTTTGTTTTGTTTTGTTTTTTCTGATTGGCAAGTAGGATCTGCTTTTCCCTTATATCTTATTACTGGGCATTGTTAGTACATGTGAGGGTTATTGATTTTGGTATTAATTTAAATTTTATTTTGTTGGTAATTTGCTATTGACTTTCTTGGATTTTTGTCTCTCAGGTTACCTGAAAATGAAGATAGTTTACTTCTTCCATTTTAGTTTGTTTGCCTATAGTTATTTTCCTTTGTCTGATGACATTGGCTAGTACATCCAATTCAATAATAAATAATGAAGATAGCAGGTATACTTGTTTTGTTCCTCACTTTTTTTAAATTTCTATTTGTTCCTTTTAATTATACATGACAATAGAGTCTATTTTGAAATATTTGTACAAACATGGAATATAACTTATTCTAATTAGGACCTCAGTCTTGTAGGTATATATGATGTTGAGATTCATGGGGTATATTCATACATGTACACAGGAAAGTTATGTCAGATTCATTCCACTGTCTTTCCTATTTCTATCCCCCCTCCCTTTCCTTTATTCCCTTGTCTAATCCAATAAACTTCTATTCTTCCCTCCTTACTCCTTGTGTGTTAGCATCCACATATCAGAGAGAACATTCAACCTTTGGTTTGTGGATTGGCTTATTTCACTTAGTGTGATAGTCTCCAGTTCCATCCATTTACTGATTGATGTCATAAAGTCATTCTTCTTTATAGTTGAGTAATATTCCATTGTGTATATAAACCACATTTTCTTTATCCATTCATCTGTTGAAAGGCACCTAGGTTGGTTCCATAGCTTAGCTATTGTGAATTGAGCTGCTAAAAACATTGATTTGGCCACCTCACTGTAGTATACCAAGGAGTGGGATAAGTGGGTCAAACAATGGTTCCATTCTTAGTTTTCTGATGACTCTCCATACTGCTTTCCAGAATGGTTATAACAGTTTGCTGTCCCACCAGCTATGTATGAGGGTATCCTTTTCCCCGCATCCTTATCAGCATTTATTATTACTTGTATTCTTGATATTTGCTATTTGGACTGGAATGAGATAAAATCTCAGTATAATTTTAATTTGTATTTCTCTAATTGCTAGAGATGTTGTTCCTCACTTTAAAGAGAATTCTAGTGATTTCTCTCTAAGAAAAATGCCAGCTGTGGGACTAAGTTGAGTATATATATTTTATCAAGTTAAGTATCCATCAAATCCTATTTCATTATATTTTTTATTTATAAAAATCAGGAAAGGGAGACTGGGGATGTGGCTTAAGTGGTAGCATGCTTGCCTAGAATGAACAAGGAGGCCCTGGGCTCAATTCCCAGCACCATGGCGGGGGGGGGGGGGGGATCAGGAAAGGGTGTTGAATGTTGTTGAATGCCTTTTAAGTATCAATGGAGATGATCATATGATATTCCTCTTTTGTGTTAAGGTATCATGATGTATTCATTGTTCTGTTGATGGATAATTGAATTATTTCCAAGTTTTTGTTTTTGTGAACAGAGTGTTCTTGTACGTGTCTCCTCAAACGCACGTGCAAGATTTTCTGTCTCTATCAGCTAGAGCTCCCACCATTAGTAAGCCTTCTGTCTAGGAACCTGCATTTCCCCACACTTAGAATTATCAGACCCTCTTTTGTCAGTTTCGTGGGCTTCTCAATTTGTATTTCTCTAAAGGTTAAGCATATTTTCATGTTTATTAGACAAACAAATGCTCTATTTTGTCTTTTGTCCATTTGAAAAAATTATGTCATTTGTCTTATATATGCAGGATCTCTCTTCTGGATATTAATCTTTCATCAATTATGTATATTATAGACATGTAGTGGTTTTTTCCTTATGGTGTGTTTGATGAGTAGAAGTTGCAGATTTTGGTGTCATTTATCATTAATGCTGCAGTTTATATTTGCCATATCTTAGGAAAGTTATTTAGATAGATAGTTATCTCATTCTTACAGCCTGGCATTACTATCATTTTTCTCCCATCTCTCAAGTAAGTTGCTTTTCAAACTTTAGGAATCATTCTTTTGTATGTAGTACTTGTCTTAAGATTTTAAACATGCCAAAATATGGAAAAATCATTATAGGATGATTCATACTTAAGGCCTGTGTCTTACACACAACATGTACACTTAAATTTGGTGAAATATTCTGTACCTCTTCTAGATGGCAGATAATAGTGAATACATAAAAATTATAGTTCTGTCAATAATATATTTGTTCCTTCTGTAACAACACTTATATTGATGAGAGAATGAAGTACAAAGTTAAAAGGGACCCTATTCTTTATATTAAGCCACGAGACACAGAGACAAATGCTAAAAATGCAGTTTTTTACCTCCCTTTAGGAAGAGGACCACCTAGCCCGGGTGGAAGAGGCCATTACCCGCATGCTTGTGTGTGCGCTGAAAACTGCAGAGGACCCACACAATACCAGAGCGTGGTTAAACCCCACTGAGGTAGCCGACTTCTTATTCTCATCTGGCTGTTGGTTTCTGTGGCAAATCAATCGTGGCTAGGGCATTTGCTTTCCACCTATCTAAATGTCTCTAAAGGGTATTTGTTTTCCTTAGGTTGAGGAAACTTCCCATGAAGTCAATTGCCACTACTTAAATGGAGCTGTATCTGCCTTTTTTGATCATCACAAAACATCTAAGGGAGTAGAAATTCAAGCACTGAGAACAAATAAGGAGAACATTCAAAAGGAAGATTTAAACATGCACAACCACATGGAAGTGGAAGGAGCTCGTGGCCAGCACGGAACCATGGCAGCCACAAAAAAGAGGGCAGCAAGTCTCTTTGGCCCTGATCTGGTCCCTGTAACGCTGAGATCCACAGAAACGCCTTCAGAAGGAGGAGGCACATTTGAAAGTGATGGCAAAGACTTTGTCGACAAAAATGGAAAAACACTTTGCAAAACTGTCTTGTGCTGATAGGCAACAGGTGATAAGTCAAAGTGAAAATGCAGGGGTGGATCAGATGGCTTCCAGTAGTGCTCCAGCCCCTTCTCAAACATTTGTTTCTACAGATGACTTGCTGGACTGCTTGGTGAATCCACAAGTGACCAGAATGGTGGCACAACTTTTGTTACAAGGGAAAAGCTTGTAATCCTAATAGATGACATTTTATATAACATTTTAAAGATATTTTTAAATAGTATGATTTTACCATTTAAAAAATGCACAGCCAAAGGTCAATTTGCACATGTTTGTAAGTGTACTTATTCTTACCTAATTAAAATTCAGTTGGTTGCCCCATCTTTCATGCACACTGCTCTTTGACCAAATTGGCTCCTTTTATTTGTAAGCCTTTCCTTAGTCCCTTTGCCGTTCCTCCTCCTTTCAGCCTATTTTCTTTTTTTTTTTTTTTTTAGATATTTATTTATTTACTTTAGTTGTACACAATGCGATGCATTTATGTTTACGTGGTGCTGAGGGTCAAACCCGGGCCGCGCACGTTCGAGGCGAGCGCTCTGCCGCTGAGCCAGAACCCCAGCCCAGCCTATTTTCTATATAAGCCCCAAGTGTTTCCAACAGTAAGCAGTCTCCCCATCTGCTTCAACCAGGGATCAACGTGCTGCTGCTTTTTGTAAATAAGGCTTTATTGGAACACACCCTTGCTATTCATTTCATATCATCTGTGGCAGCCTTACCATTACAGTGGCAGAGTTGAGTACAGAGACTGTATGGCCCAGAAAGCCAAATATATTTACTGTATGTCCCTTTACAGAAAAGGTTTGCCAACTCCCGGTCGGATGGATCCACTGAATGGGTTCTAGCCTGGATATGAGGTGATCTCACTTCTGACACCTGCAGAATTCTCACTGGTGGCCCCTGTCATTCAGAGCAGGATACACATTGCTCTTTGGCCAAATTGATTCCTTTTTTTTTTTTTTTTTTTTTTTTTTTGGTACCAGGGATTGAACTCAGAGGCACTCAACCACTGGGCCACATCCCCAGCCCTTTTTTTTTTTTTTTTTGGTTTTTATTAGAGACAGGGTCTCACTGAGTTGCTAAGTGCCTCACCATGGCTGAGGCTGGCTTTGAACTCGCGATCCTCCTGCCTCAGCCTCCCAAAGTGCTGGGATTACAGGCGTGCGCCACCGCGCCCGGCTTGATTCCTTTTATTATAAGTCTTTCCTCAGTTACTTTGCTTTTCCTCCTCAATCCCATCCTTTCAGCCTATTTTAAATATAAGCCCCAAGGAGGAATGTAAATAGAAGCCTTAAGAGGAAAGCTGGGGGTGGGGGAGGGTTGTCCAGCATGAGTTTCCTTCTGTGCCCCATCTATCTTTCCTCACACACTTGTCACCATCTGTGAGTCCTTCTGTGACACTTGTCACCATCTGTGAAGCAAGTTCATTGTGTCTTGATTGCCAACTCATCTTGAGTCTGGTGAGACAGAACACCCACATACACAACAAGCTACATAAAGTGGAATTATTTCTTACTGATATGCATCAAGGGACAATAGAAGCCTAGGATTCATTGTGCATCAATCTCTCAAGGCCAAGAAAACTATCTGGGCAAATGGAGCCTCATCTGGCATTTACCCCACTTGATAAGAGACCCTGGAAAGCAGCCTGCCCTGAGTTATGTGCCTTGGGGGCCACATGGTTTGCTGGGCTAAAGCACTGAAGGACATGCTGTTTGTAAGGAGAATTAGAACAGAGCCCAGGCCATCCTAGTCAGTCTCTCCCCATCTCAGGACTTTGCATTCCCTGCACATTCTACAGTTATTCCTAAGAACTTTGGTCAGTTCTCAGCACATAATAGGTGCCCATTAAATATTTGAGTAAGATTAGATTAAAGAGAAAGTTTGTTTGCAATATCTATACATTGGGGCAGAGGATCTTGTCGCCAAAGATAAAGTTTATCTTTTTCTTCAGGCAATTTTTTTTTTTTTTTTTTTTTTTGTACCTGGGATTGAACTCAGGGGCACTCGACCACTGGGCCACATCCCCAGCCCTTATTTGTATTTTATTAGAGACAGAGTCTCACTGAGTTGCTAAGTGCCTCACCATTGCTGAGGCTGGCTTTGAACTTGCGATCCTCCTGCCTCAGCCTCCCAACCGCTGAGATTACAGGCATGCACCACTGTGCCCGGCTCTTCAGGTAATTTTTATGTATACTAGTTATAAAATTGATTTAGGGAGTGAGATCAATATGAAATGGAATGCAATAAAATTCAATACAACTCAAAATTATTTAAATATTCAAAATTATCTATAGATAATTGCAACAGTAAGTGTAAGCATTACTGTGTGAAACCTTTCAGGAAAATCTTATTTCAGGGTTAAGTATATTTATCATAAAACTTTTTAGATGTTCTGCACATGTACTGGGCTAGATGTAATGGACTTAGTTAGGTTGGAGTCAGAAAGATCTGAAAGGTCTCCTGAGAGAAAGCCTTTCATTCAGTTATTAGTTCTTGACATGCAGGAGTCTGGGAAGAAGAGTTAAGACATTGGTATAATTGGATTTCTAAGTATAAATGGGAGTTAATTTCCTGGTTTTATAGGGATAGAGATTATGAGGCAGCAAGAGATCCTGGCCCATCTGCAAAGGGACATTGTAAGAGAGAACAGCAGAAAGGGGGGACTATTAGCCACCAGGGCAGCTGCTGCCCACTTCACTCTCCTCTCATGGATACGCATCCCTGAGGGAGTGAAACCAATTAATCAATAAATACTTTGACCCACCACAGGCCAAAGGAGCTCAAGAACACAAGCTCAGACTTATGCGTAATGTCACAACACCAAGGTGTACGTCAGCAGAGCTGATATATCCATAGGTACAATGTAAGGGCCATGTTTTCAGGAGTCCACAAAAATGTCTTAATTTCTTGTAATGTCAGAAAAAAAGGAATATAATCCAGTCTCAACTACATTCATGTTTTATATCAATGTAGTTGCAAGGAATTTTAAAATGTTTTTAGATACTAAGGGAAAAGTACTATAAAGGCAAAAGTCCCTGGGGCCCATGAAAGTCCTGATGGCCCTGAGTATCTGGGCTATCAGAATCATTGGAGGTGCTTGCTGAAAATGCAGATTCCCAGGCACACTACAACTACAGTTACTGACTCTTGGGATGGAGCCCAAACTTGTGGTTTCAGCAAACACCTCGAGTAATTTAAATACCAAAAAAGTTTTAGAGACTCTGACCTTATACTGAACCACCAGGACCTATCGCAGTCTCAAAGTGGGCCTGTTTCAGAAGGGGCTACTTGCTGGGAGTCAAGTTTCCCTCCAGATTCACTGAACTCTTCCTGTATTGTGTTCGCCCTTCCTATACTTTCCAGCTGGAGATTAGTATTCTGAGCATTCCTTGATGCTGTCATGTCTAGTTGTGACTTTTTTATCATCAGTGGCCACTGGTTAACATCAAACTCCCCCATATTTGCCCTTTGGGAGAAAAGTGTTTTCTACCAAGTGACAATTTTTCAAGTAATTTTACCCAAAAAGGAGGAAAATGACATCTTTATTTAGATTGATGATAACTATAACATTTACTGACCAGATCATTACTCCTATGTGCAACACACTCTCCTTTTCAGCCCTGCCCTGAGTCAACCCAAACCCCTGGCAAACAAAAGCAAATGAGAGCAGGTCTGTGTTTTTTATTCCAAGTGGTTGGTGCTGAGTTCAGCTGCCACTGGCTAGAAAGCCACTCCCAAGACATACAGAGTCTTTGCCAACCAAATATAAACAAATGGCAGCAGCAGCTTGAAGCTGCAAGACCTCTGTGTCAATGGAGCAGCACCTGTGGCCTCCTCACCCTCTTCCACTGGAAGGTCTGGCGTTGCTCCCCGTGGCCAGGGAAGAGCGCCTCTATCCTCCCCGCCATCCCAGCATCCAGCTGTGCCATCTGCACTGGCCTCACATCAGCATCAGCTCCGGCTTCTTGGCCTCCAGAACTTCAAATGAGGAGATGTAATGGAAACCAAAGCCAGAAGGAAAAAAGCTAAGGAAATATGGGAGTATTTCAAAGATTATCTGGGATATTCCTGAATCAATGGCATTAATTTTAGAGACCATGTTCTGTGGTGGAAAGAAGAGCAAGGGGTGCAGAGGCACCAAGACTCAGTGGCCGGCTCTCGAGGTTCCTGCCTAGGTGACCTCAGGCAAGGAGGCTTCTTGCAGTCTGAACATGTTTCCTCAGCCTTAAAATATAATTCTTAACTCACATGATTGTTTGTAGGAATAGAATAATGTATGTGAAAGCACCTATTAGACTATCTGGTATGACCTCTGTTCTCAACAAATGGTGTTTGAATCTGAAATTTACTTATAAAAACCAACTCTATCATCCAATAGATATTGAGTTATCAAATTAGCAAAATGACTGCTTAATTCCTCTGGCTTACTTATACATAATGGCTTTAAAACAGTCAAAAGCCAGGCTGCCAAGGTAAATATGCTGGGTAGTAACCTTAGAGTCCACTCATCTTAGCTGCAGTGGAGGGTATCCACTGAAGATTATCCCATTGTTTTCACCGAACAGCGTCAATACCAGTAAGTAGACATGGTACAAAGGCAAATTTAAGTTCAGTGTTTGACAGAGTGGCTTCTGGGTTGCACAATCCATGAGATGTACTTCACCTAGACCACAAGCTAAATCACAAGTGCCCATTTGTGCAGGGCGCAAGTACACGGCAGTCAGAGCCCTAGCTCAAGCCGCCTCACGTGGCATGGGCTGATTGTGAAGGAAGAAGTTCCCTGTGGTGGCATCTGTTCCATCTGAGGAAAAGGCAATACAGGTCGAGGACATTGATGAGGTGGCTCCTACTTTGGGTAGGAATCTAAGTCAGCTTTTTCATTCCAAATTGGTTTATCGGACGTTTATGGAACATCCATTACACCTCACATACAGACCTCAATCCAAGGACGAAAACATGAATAAGCTATCATGCCGGCCCCCAGGGAAGACAGCAGCCCTAGCACTTACTCACACCACACTCCCCACAGCACTGTGGCATCCTGATGTGATTCCAGCTGTGTCCTCCACTAGTGGCAGCTGGAATTGCCTGGTTGTGTCTTCTGTGAGACTATAATTCTTTCCTTCCTGAATATATAAACCTGTTCCTTTCCCACAAAGTTGATGTCCACACCTGTGGACACACAGTTGTAACTCTGTTACCTAAATTCTCAAATTTATTTGCTCTCAACATAATTCATTCCCATCATGAAAGAGAAGCTGAGACAAGTTTTCAGTGCCAAAGAAGGATATTTTGATATTGGAAAAAGCTGTTAGGAGGTTTACAAAAATCAGAAACTTGTTTTTACAACTAGATAGGTATAAATGAATAATGGCTTCTGAGAAAGAAACACAAAATGTTATCTAAAAGTAATGAGGTACTCTGGGTATGCTTGATAGTCATAAAATACTACAAATATAGTTGGATTTTGTTCGTTATCTGTGACAGTGTCATACAGGTCCGTCAGATTTTGATTATTCTTTGGAGGAGGCACAATTAATGAACTGTGTCCACGTGTGTAGATTCCAGTAAGTACTCGCACGTAATACATATGCTTTTTCCCATTTAAATCTGGTCTGGAGTATGTGTCATGGGCAGAATAACTGGCATTAACAGCAAAATAGGTTCCCTTTCCAAATGCCGTAGCTGTGAAGAGAAAAACAAAACACGTTTAAGAATTTCAATTTAGTGTAGAATTTGACATGCTGGCCCAATATGTCAAATAATGTGAAAAAGAATGTTCAGTTTAATTTTTTTTTTTTTTTTTTTTTTTTTTTTTTTTGGTATCAGGGATTGAACCCAGGGCACTTAACCACTGAGCCACATCCCCAGCCCTTTTTGTATCTTATTTAGAGACAGGGTCTCACTGAGTTGCTTAGGGCCTCACTAAATTGCTGAGGCTGGCTTTGAACTCGCAATCCTCCTGCCTCAGCCTCCCAAGCCACTGGGATTACAGACATGTGCCACAGCACCTAGATCCATGTGTGTTTCATTTTTAAAAATCAAATTGTCCACCTCATAGGGCCAGTTGAGTCCCCTTAGGATGAAATAACAGTGAGTCCTACCCTGAAACTTGGTCTGCAACATGGTTACCCACTATGGGGAAAATAAGTGAATCCACATTGTCCCTAGCCAGCTTGGGTTCTCATGGCTGACACCTTCTCTGGAGCAGGCAGATTCTTCACTTCTTACCATTCTTTCCAGCATAACTGCGGTTGAAGCCATTTCCATTCACAAGTGGCACAGAGCTAGCATCTGTTCCATGGAAGAGTAGCCTCTCATTTTGTATCTGGCCATTCTTGGCATCCATGGTTTTTTTCTTTGCCTGGTAGCTATTCCAGAGATCTGGATTCTGGATCCTTTTAATCTACAAATTAAATGAAGAAAATTATTCAGCCAGTCCCAAGGGCACTTGCCAAGTATACAGCCAGTGAAATATGATCACTATTTTTTATAAATAAAAATTACACTCAACAGAAAATGACAACTTTCTGCCTAGAAATCTTCTCAGATCCAGTGTTTCATAAAGACAGAAATTGGGATGAATGTTGGTTTGTTTTTTAACATATGTTACAGACACATAAAAGCAAACAATATTTAGGATCTTAAGTACTCATTATAGAAATCTGATGACCCAGCCTCTCCGATAACTGCTATTTACGTGTGCTCCAATAATAGCTCCTATTGCCCTGTCTAATAACCTTGCTCTGTCCCTTTGCCTCTTGGTACCCCAGCCCTCCTGGGATACTGGCTGACCTAGCCATGTTGTAACTGTGGGAGAAACAGTAGAGTACCTAGTACAGAGTGAAACAATAAAGTCAGAACATGTAGAATAACTTTTTCAAAGTGCTTCCAACACATGATTGCCAATTCAGAATACTATACCCAGCAAAAACTGTCCTTCAGAGAAGGAAGGCGAAATAAAGACATCTCAAACAGAAACTGGAGATAATTCGCCGCTACTAGGTCAGTATTAGAGAAAGTACAGAAAATGATCCCAGTCAGAAGTATAGAAATGAAGCAAGTATTGAAGAGCACTAGGAGGAAAGGGAAAATATGTTGGTAAATGTTAAGAGTAGCAAAAAAGTCAGGCAGGGGTAAGTGGGGTTTAAAAAGTGGTTGCATTGTCTAAAAGAATAATAAATATACTAATGTACATTGCAGTTTAATAAACCAAGAATACACATTATAATTTCCAGAGTAATTAAGGGAAGAATTATAATAGGACACACAAACAACAATCTAATAGGGGGAGAAAATAGAATAATAGCAATGATTACCCCCAAAGAAGTCAGAAAGGGGACAAAAAGAGCAAAGAATAGATCTAATAAAAATATTAAAGGGCTGGGGTTGTGACTCTGTGGTAGAGTGCTTCCTAGCATATGTGAGGCACTGGGTTTGATCCGTAGCACCATATAAAAAAATAAATAAAATAAAGTTATTTAAAATGATTTAAAAAATATTAAAGTGAAATATTTAAACCCAAACAGCAGTAAACACATTAAATGCAACAAACAGATTAAGTACTCTAATTAAAAGATAAAGAGAAAAACAAAACTCATATGCTGCTACTAAGAGACACATTTTAAACATACAACCTATAAAATGGTTAAAAGACAAAGACTGGAAAAAGATAAAACTTTCTAAAAATAACCAAAGAAAGTTGGTCTTGCTATTTTAATTTTGCTAATAACTTTTGATAGATGGGCAGGAGCCAATAGGCTTAAAGGTCGCCAAAAGGTCACCCTGTTCCACAGGCAGAGGGCCAAAAGGTCACTCTGTTCTCCAGGCAGGATGTTTCATTTTCCCCCGGCAGGAGCCAATAGACTTAAAGGCCGCCCTCACCCCATGGGCAGGAGCCAATAGGCTTAAAGGTCACCCTCACCCCACAGGCAAAGAGCCAATAACATTAAAGGTCACTCTGGTACACCCCCCACACACACCAGAAATCCCTATATAAGCTCCCATCCGTTTGGAGTTTTAAACACACACACAACAGCTCAGCCCTGCTGAGAGGAGGCAGCCACTGCACCAGCCTTAGACCCACATCCTCCAGCCCGACGGCAGCTGCCCCAGCCGACAGTTCCAGACCCACCGACTCCAGCCCGACAGCAGCTGCCTTAGCCGACAGCTCCAGAGACCACAACCGGTGCCACCAGGCACCCACCTTCCGTTCAGAGTTCACACACTCCCCTCTCCCTGACTCTTCTCTCCCAGAACCTCTTTGACCTCCAACCAGCCATAAAGGCTGGTGAATAAATCTCTTGGCAGCATGGTCATCACCGGTGTGATTTTTGCCCTTCAACTTTGGTATCATATTTTATAGTATAAAACAAGAAAATTAATGTTACTATGAATCAAATTTTTCTTTTTTGTTCAAATGTTTTATTCATGCATAATAACTGTACAGAGTAGTGGGTTCACTGTGGCATATTAGTGCATGCACATAATATAATTTGATCATCTTCATTCCCCAGTACTTCCCCTTGCCCTTCCTCCCTCTCCCTAATGCCACTTCTCTACTCTACTGATCTTCCTTCTATTTTCATGAAATCCCCTTTTTTCACTTATTTTTCTGTAGTTTCTACCTATGAAAGGAAACACAATGCTTGACTTTCCGAGTCTGGTATATTTTGCTAAACATGATGCTCTCTTGGTTCCATTTTCTTGTAAAGGATACAATTTCATTTTTTATGGCTGAATAAAACTTCATCATGTATATAAATCATGTTTTCTTTATCCATTCATCTGTTGACAAACACCTAAGCTGATTCTATAATTTGGCTGGTGTGAATTGTGCTACTATAAAATGGTTATGAATGTATCTCTATAGTATGCTGACTTTAAACTCTTTTGGATAAATATCAAGGTGTGGTATAACTGGATTATATGATGGTTCTATACCTAGTCTTTTGAGGAACCTCCATAATAATTTCCATAGTGGCCATACTGTTACATTCCCACCAATAGGGTACAAGTTTTCCTTTTCCCCTGTATCCTCACTGGCATTTGTTGTTACTTTTACTCTTGATGATTGCCAATCTAACTGAAGTAACATGGAATCTGAGTGTAGATTTTTATGGTTCAGCATTTTATTCTTATAGTTTGTATGCTTTTAAAATTAATTGTGCCAGACAGACATCACATATTTTAAAGCTATAATAATTTTTCTAATAATATATCTTTATAACAGTAATTGCCTTCTTTCTAGAAAAAAGGCAATTCTGAATCTAGTGACATTTCATCTACTACTTTTCATATATTAAAGCTACCTCAGCATATTAGATTTTTTTATTTGTTGTTTTTAAGTATACATGACAGTAGGGGGCATTTTGACATATTATACATACATGGGGTGCAACCCATTACAATTTTGATCCCATTCTGTGGTTGAATATGATGTAGAGTTACACTGGTCATATATTCATATATGAGCATATAACCCAATCAATACATGGGCAACAGAACTGAACAGGCACTTCACAGAAGAAGAAATACAAATGGTCAACAAGTACACAAAAAAGTGTTCAGCATCTCTAGCAATTAGAGAAATGCAAATTAGAACTACACTACAATTCCATCTCACTCCAGTCAAACTGGCAATTATCAAGAATACAAATAACAATAAATGTTGGCAAGGATGTGGGGAAAAAGGTTCATTCATACATTGTGGGTGGGATTTCAAATGGTGCAACCACTCTAGAAAACAGGATGGAGATTCCTTAGAAAACTTGGAATGGAACAACGATTTGAACCAGTTATCCCACTCCTCAGCTTATACCCAAAGGACTTAAAATCAGCACACTACAGTGACATAGCCACTTCAACGTTTATAGCAGCTCAATTCACAATAGCCAAGCCATGGAACCAACCTAGGTGCCCATCAACAGAATGAATGGATAAAGAAAATGTGGTATATATACACAATGGAATATTACTCAGCTATAAAGAAGAATTAAATTATGGCATTTGCTGGTAAATGAATGAAACTGGAGAATATCATGCTAAGTGAAATAAGCCAGTCCCAAAAAACCAAAGGTCAAATGTTCTCTCTGATATATGGATGCTAACCCATAACAAGGGAAGGTAGGGAGGGGAAGTATAGAAGTTCACTGGGTTAGACAAAAGGGGAATGAAGGAAAGGGAGGGGGTTGGAATAGGAAAGACAATAGAATGAATCAGACATAACTGAATGTAGTTTGATTTGCATTTCTTTGATGGTTATAGTTGTTCAACATTTTTTCATAAATTTGTTGGTCATCTGTACTTTTTATTTTAAGGAGTATCTGTTTTGTTCATTTGCCCATTATTGATTGGGTTATTTATTTTGGTGGTAAGTTATTGGAGTTCTTTATATATTCTGGATATTAATCCTACATCAAAAGAGAAGCTAGCAAAGATTTTCTCCCATTATGTGGGCTCTTGTTTTACAATATTAGTTATTTCCTTTGATGTGCAGAAGTATTTTTATTTTTTGCCACACATTTATTGAGTCTTGGTATTATTGCCTGATCTAAAGGATTCGACTGAGGAAGTCATTGACTACACCTTTATGTTGGAATGTTGACCCTGTTTTCTTCTAGCAGTTGCAGATTTTCCAGTCATATTCCTAGGCCTTTGTGCCATTCTGAGTTGACTTTTTTGCAGGGTGAGGGACTACTTTCATCTTCTACATATGGATATCCAATTTTCCCAGGACTATTTGTTGTGGGTGGACCTTTATTCAATGTGTGGTTTTGGTTCCTTTATCAAAAACCAGATGACTGTTTCTCTGTTGGTTTGTCTCTGTATTTTCTATTCTGTTCCATTGGTATACATATCTGTTTTTATGTTATTTTCAGTCTTTTGTTCTTCCATATTAACTTTAGGAATGTTTTTTCTAGTTCTATGAAGAGTGTCATTGATAGCCGGGCATGGTGGTGCATGCCTGTAATCCCAGCACTTGGGAGGCTGAGGCAGGAGGATCACGAATTCAAAGCCAGCCTCAGCAATGGCAAGGCACTTAGCAACTCAGTGAGACCCTGTCTCTAAATAAAATACAAAAAAAGAGCTGGGGATGTGGCCCAGAGGTCGAGTGCCCGTGAGTTCAATCCCCAGTACCAAAAAAAAAAAAAAAAAAAAGTGTAACTGATATTTTGATGGGGATTACATTGACTCTATAGATCATTTTCAATAATATGGATATTTTAATATTATTGATTCTGCCTATCCATGAACATGAGAGGTCTTTATTTTATTTTATTTTTTTTTTTGGTACCGGGGATTGAACTCAGGGGCACTCGACCACTGGGCCACATCCCCAGCCCTTTTTTGTATTTTAGTAGAGACAGGGTCTCACTGAGTTGCTAAGTGCCTCGCCATGGCTGAGGCTGGCTTTGAACTTGTGATCCTCCTGCCTCAGCCTCCCAAGTGCTGGAATTACAGGCATGCGCCACCGCGCCCGGCTAGGTCTTTCTATCTTTTAATGGTTTCTATCTCTTTAAGTATTCTGTAATTTCCCTTGTAAAGGTCTTTCACCTCTTTAGTTAGATTTATTCAAAGGCATTTTAACTTTTGAGGGGCGGTAGAGTGGCTATTGTTGAAGGAGCCCTAATTAGGAAGGGCTGTTGCAGCTAGCTGGAAGCCATAAGTTCCACCTGATATGTATGTGACGCACCTGTAGGCACCCGAAAAGCTGAAGGTATATAACCGGGTGAAAGCGGTCCAAGTTAGGAGAACGAAGGAGAATTCATTCAGTCAGTCATGCAGTCACTCGGTTCGGTCAGAAGAAGAGTTCGGGTCGGAGAATCAGAGCGGCCAGAACGTAGGCAGAGCGGTTACAGAAGAGAAACCAGATAGAAGAAGTAATGGCTGGTCAGAGTTAGGCCGAGGCTCCCGAGAGTTAGGCCGAGGCTCCCGAGGAAGAAAGAATAAAGAAGCAAGAAGAAAGAAGAAGCTCTAAAAAATAATCTTTCTCAAAGCTAAGCTCTCTCTATTTTTCTTTCTCTCTCTCTAAGCTAAGAAGATAAGAAGACAAGAAGACAAGAAGCTAAGCTCTATCTTTCTTTCTCTCTAAGAACAAGAAGACAAGAAGCTAAGCTCTATCTTTCTTTCTCTCTAAGAAAGCTCTCTTTAATCTTTCTCTCTAAAAATCTTTCTTTCCCTCTCTAAGCTCTAAGAAAATAGAAGTAAAAGTAGTAATAGCTTTACTCTGCCTCCGAGAGTTTTTCCGCCCGGGTTTCGGTACCAGGCAGCTTACATATTGTGATTGGAATTGTCTTCCTGATTTCTTTCTTCGGGGTTCATTGTGTACAGAAAAGCTATTGTTTTGTTGTTGTTGTTTTGTGTCTGTGTGTGTGTTGATTTTATATCCTACTACTTCACTGAATTTGCTTATTGGATGGATCTAGAAGTCTTCTGGTGGAGCCTTTAGGGTCTTCTAAACATAGGATCATATTATCTGAAAATAGGTTTAATTTGACTTCTTCCTTACCTATTAGTATCCTTCTTATTTCTTTTTCTTGCCTAATTGCTCTGGCTAAAATTTCAAGTAGTATGTTGAATAGGAGTGGAAAGAGTGGACATCCTGATTTCCTGATCTTTTCCTAGTTTCTCTCCTATCTAAGAGGAAATATTTTCATTTTTTTTTCTTTTTCTTTTTTATTTATAATAGTAGTATGTATTACAATTCATAATGCACATATATAGCCTCTTTTTACATACAACTGTTTGTATACAAATTATATAAGTACCATTCAGATCTTGAATCATGCATTTAGGATAATAATATCCATCTCATTCAACCACCAATTTTTTTTTTCCTTCCCCCCCCTTTCCCCCCTTGCTCCCTCCCTTCCCCTTCCCCTCCCTTTCCTTTGACCATTCTAGTGTTCCTCTAATCCTCCTATGTACCCCCATCCAACAACACTGTGAACTAGCCTCCTTATATCAGAGAAAATATTTCGGTATTTGGATTTTTGAGATTGACTAATTTCACTTAGCATTATATTCTCCAACTTCATCCATTTACCTGCAAATGCCATAAATGTTGGAGAGGATGTGGGGGGGAAAGCACACTCATACATTGCTGGTGAGACTGCAAAATGGTGCAACCGTTATGGAAAGCAGTATGGAGATTTCTTGGAAAACTGGGAATGGAACCACCCTATGACCCAGCTATCCCACTCCTGGGTCTATTCCCAAAGGACTTAAAAACAGCATATTACAGTGACACAGCCACTTCAATGTTTATAGCAGCACAATTCACAATAGGTAGGTTGTAGAACCAATCTAGATGTCCCTCAGTAGAAATATTTTCATTTTTCCCCCCATTCAGATGATGTTGGCTATGGGTTTGTCACATATAGCGTTTATTATATTGAGGTAAGAGCAATCAAAATTTCTATTGTTTAAGGAAAGAAACATAAATGTAAAATATAAGAAATTAAGAAAAGGGGGCTGGGGACATACCTCAGCTGATAGAGTGCATGCCTCACATGCATAAGGCCCTGGGTTCAATCCCCAGCTCCACAAGAAAAAAAGAAAGAAAGAAAGAAAATGTCTGTAATATTAAATTTTAATAGAAAACATAAATATGAGCTCATGGTTTTCTTATCTTTAGTCACAAAAAGGCCTGGAAGCACAACACCTCAGTAGCAGCGAGCTCACTCAACACACAACTCTGCTTTCTTACTGCTGTTCCCCACTAAAAGGAATCAGGACTCTTAGGGAAACAACTGGTTCCAAGCCTGAGACTGAGAAAGCTCAGGATAAGCATAAGTGACCTCGTGCCAGAAAGTGAAGAAATACTCCAAGTTTAAGGGGAAAAGACATGGGAGCCAATTTCCTACCAGCTACACATAGGATGATTTTTGCATCTAAAGAAAGAATGACTCTAATTAAATACAACATAATAAACCTCTTTTAGAAGCATGAGGAAAGAAAACTTATTTTTTTAAAAAAGTGCCAGATAAGAAATACAGAAGGAATGCCAGCATTAGAAGGTCATCTTGCAAACACAATGGATTCAGGCAAGAATCATCAGTGAGTGTTAAAATCAATGGATAAAAGATTGTTGGGGGGCTGGGATTGTGGCTCAGCGGTAGAGCGCTTGCCTAGCATGTGCGCGGCCTGGGTTCGATACTCAGCACCACGTAAAAACGCATTGTGTACAACTAAAAGCAAATAAATAAATATTTAAAAAATAGATTGTTGGGGACAACATTATCATTAACATTAGCATCATTAACAGTGGGATAAACTTACCACATGAAACTCCTGATGTGAAATATCACCTATGAAGTATTATAAAAATGTTTATCTGAATTTACCTCAATCTTTTTTTTTTTTTTTTTTTGGTACTGGGGATTGAACTCAGGGGCACTCGACCACTGGGCCACATCCCCAGCCCTTTTTTGTATTTTTTATTTAGAGACAGGGTCTCACTGAGTTGCTAAGTGCCTCGCCATTGCTGAGGCTGGCTTTGAACTCGCAATCCTCCTGTCTCAGCCTCCCAAAGTGCTGGGATTACAGGCATGCGCCACCGCGCCCGGCTTACCTCAATCTTTTAACCTAATTTTCAGTTTACCAGAAATAAAGAGTATAGAGAAATAAATTGAATGACTTTGTGATTAATCAGACAAACCTAGAATCTATAAGAAAATTGGTTGGAATTTTTCCCAAAATACCAAGGAATTTAGATCCAGAATGTGAGACATTCTACAACACAATTGGCTTAAACTCTTCAAAAATTTGATGTCATGAAAAAAATTATTTTAAAAAAATGAAGGAGTATGATACTATATTAGAAAATATGAGGAAGACATAATGACCAAATATAGTGTATAACCAAGATTGGTTTTGCAGGGAAATAGAGGAATAAAACAGATTTATTAAGCAACTGGAAATTTTTGAATACGGAGTCTATACTGGATACTAGTGCATTAATTGTAATTTTCTTACATGGAATAATGGTATTTTGTAATTTAGGAGAATGTCTTTGTTCTTAGGAAATCTGTGCTAAATTATTTAGAGTGTCATGATGTCCATAACTTAACTTTCAAATGCAAATGTGGAAAACAGTTGAATCTGAGTAAAAGGTTTGTGGACGATAAAAAGTCCTAATCAACACATAATAGTAATGGAAGATGACAGACCAGTAATTTTTTATGTTGGTATTTTCATACTATCAGGGACAACACAGAGATGTCATGAGTACTACCTACTTCAGCGTTTATTGGGTTCACACACTGGGATTTCCTGGTTCCCACAATGGGATTTCACTTAAGATTTTATTTAAACATTGTTGGAATCATTTCTCTAATAGGGTCTGTCCACACATGGCAGGCCTCCCAGGGCCCACTACAAATGTTGCTAATCAATTAGCACATTCCCAGCTCATCTGAACTTGGCACCTCTTTGCAATGGGCCAGTCAGCCACTACCAGTTTTCTATAATTGGTATTTGGAATGACACTTTGTTATCTTAGTTAGAACTATACTATCAAATAGCTACACACTCTTGAATCCCATTGCCTTGGTTCCTCACAGAATTGTTTTCATTCAATTAGGCATCAGTTTTGTTCAACCTGTTTATATTAAAGGATGTCTAAGAATAGGTGATATAAATTTAATATCGAATTTATTATGAAGATGATGTTAAGGATATTCTCTAGTACTTGATCCACAGGAGAAATCTCTCAGGAGTCAGTCTCAGTATTGTGAAGAGCCATGAATCTTGTCATCAGATGTTTTGTTCTTTTATTGTGGATGTTATGTAACTAGGTATTTACTTCTTGGCTTTGTCCACTAGGAAGCTCAGGGACAAATGTACAACTGTCTAGGACCTTGTGTTATATTGTGACCTGGCAATACTTAGGTATTATCTTAGTTTTTCTACCTTCCTTCTCTCTTTGTCCATTTTTTCTTAATCTATTTATTTTATCTAAAGGTATAGTATATACCTTTGTAGGATATTTGAGATCTTTTTGAGTCATTATGTGCTTAACTACATGAATAAACAGAGTGGTGGCAGTAAAGAAAATCTGCAAAGAAAGAAAATGAAAACCTTATTGGCAGACTCATTACTACAGATGAATGGAAGATAATCAAAGATCTCTTTCTCAGCAAATGGTGGAACCAAGGACAAAAATGGGGAAGGAAGGGAACAGAGAAATACTAATAGATGATGAGTTAGTTTAGAAAAGTTGATTTAGGAGTTATACATTCAAGTGAAGAGGTTTTAGGCCACTTGAGTATGTTCTAGAAACTTGAGTTAAAAGGTCCAGGTTGGTGGTGTTGATTTAGGAATTATCAAGACTGAAAGAATGGTTGAACCCAAGAGGGGTAAAAACATTCCTCAGCGAGATACAGAGACAGAAGGCCAAAGTGTGAGTCCTATGGAGGAAAAACAGATGACAGGGGAAATTAGAGGGAAATTAGTTAAAGAGGGAGAAAAAAAATCAAATATATTTTCACATAAGTCAGGAAAAAACATCATTTCAAAGGACAATATTAATAATGTTTGAACATGGAAGATGCCAAAATAATTAAGATGAACAGGGAAAAGGCTCCAATGTTTATCAAGGCAGTAAGCACCTTTGACCTGTGAACAGGGAGCACAAGAACAGAATCCTAGGTGAGGACCCTCTGTGCATCCCTTTCTCATGTTTGCTAGTTATCAAATCCAACTCTGAAGCCATATCTCTGAATTTTATTAGCTCGCTTCACAAAGTAAATATGGTGTATCTTTAATATTCTAACATCAGATTGCCATCTAAGATTGTGTTGTGATAACTGACACAAGACTTTAAATTTAATGTCTTAGTAATTGTGGTGACATGAATAGAATCTAGAATCTAATTACCATAAAAATTCTAATTCTGGGTTTAAAAAATGTGATAGGAAATGAATGAAAATGTATTTAGACAGGGCCATGGCATGTTATCTCTGCCATCAAGAGACGCCATGTCAGCAGCTGACTTACCTTCTCTATGACAAAGTGTGAGCAGGTCTGGTTAAACTTGTTTGCCACAGTGGTGTATTCTGGATCACTAGGCTGCAGCTCCACCGCACACCAATTCTGCTGCTTCATGTCACTCCAGTGCACAGGGATTTCAACTGCAAAGCAGACATTGGAGGGCTCTGCTGCACATGCCTGGTATGCTTTGAATAACCGAATATCTTCTGCACTCTTGTGTTACAATCTCCTAATTCCATGCATTCAATTTCCTTATCTTCCTAGGAGATTTTTTGTTTTTCCAAAGTGTGGGTCATAGACTACCAATATCAGAACCAACTGAATTTTTGTTTATTAAAAAGAAAAGAAGGGCTGGGGTTGTGGCTCAGTGGTAGAGTGCCTGCCTGGCACATGTGAGGCACTGGGTTCGATCCTCAGCACCACATAAAAATAAATAAATAAATAAAATAAAGGTTAAAAGAAAGAAAGAAAAGAAAAAGGGCCAGGCACAGTGGCACACACCTGTAATCCCAGCAACTCAGGAGACTGAGACAATAGGATGCCAGGTTCTAGGCCAGCCCAGGCAGTTAGAGAGAAACTGTTTCAAAATTTAAAAAATTTAAAAGGCCTGGGGATGTAGCTCAATGGTGGAGTGCCCCTGGGTTCAATCACTAGTAAATAAATAAATATAAAAATAAAAAACAAACAAACCAAAGAGGCTAGGGTTCAGCTCAGTGGTAGAACATTGCCTACCCTGCATAATGGGTTTGATCCCCAATGCCAAATACAACAGAACAACAACAACAAAAAAAAAAAACCTCTCAGATGTGTTGAATCAGATCTCCAGGGGTGGAGCCCGTACCTCTTCATCTTAAGTTCTGATTATGCTAAGACGTGAGAACCACTGGTGCACTGTACAGCATCTGTAGTTTCTGTTCAGCCTCTACTGTCACAATTTAACAAAACATTGTTTTCCTACCTGTTTGAAATAGTTGCTATTCTTTTGCTTATGCATAGAATTTACCAGAACCCCTCCTTGCCATCACCACAGTGTACTCCACATCTGTTTTCTCATTGATTATTCTTCACAATGTCCTTAAGAGGTGGGGAGGGGTACATTTTGCCATGTGGCAGGTTGTGGTGGCAGATCTCTCTCCTATCCTGAATACCACACATGATTTGTCAAGTCATTTCCCCAGGGTTGCTCAGGACCTTTGGAATTCATTCATATTCATCTCACAAGAGATGAATATAGCGTATGGGAGGCCAAGTTACTGCTTTTCACTGGGCAGCTTATGTGTCCAGGGCAGGAATGGGGTTTACATGGAACAGGCATTCCCTTCTTGGGAAGCAATCAAGTCTCAGGATCCATGGGTGGCTTCCTGACACGTGTCAAGGAAACTGCTGCTCAGGACAGAGGTGACTTGTGGGAATAAAATTAGGATGCTCCCAAAGTCACCAGTTATGGATACAGAGAGGCTCCCTCTGACCAGTCTATCCTATTTCCTCCCCTTTAGAAAATCTCGGGCCACTTTCTCTTTGAGCCTATTGTCTTCCCTTCTGTGGCTGATGCAGCCACTACCTCCCCAGCAAAACTGGCTCTGGGGAAGCTCATAACGGTAGAGAAGGAACAAATGCAAGGTTTGGCAATTGGTATCATTAAAATGGGCATTCTCGGGCTGGGGTTGCAGCTTAGTGGTTGAGCGCTTGCCTTGCATACGTGAGGCACTGGGTTCGATCCTCAGCACCATATAAAAGAATAAATAAAATAAAGATATTGTGTCCATCTACAACAACAACAACAACAAAAGATGGGCATTCTCAGACTGTCCATGCTGTGTGTTCCTGGCCAAATAGTAAAATCTTTAAGCTCAGAGACCAAGTCTTCTAGATTATTCCATTAGGGTGACTGGAGTTTCATCTACTTGAAAATTTTATACATATCCAAATAGTGTTAAGCCCAAAGTAGATTTAAAATGACAGATGACAAGCATGAAAATCTAACTCACCTTCAGATTTTGTGAGACGCTGAATAGTTAAACTCTGTCCATTTGGATCTGTGGCAGTGTATGTGTTCAGGTTCACTGTATAGTTCTGATTATTAATTTTGACAACGATGGTCCGAGTCTTTGCTCTCCTTGCATCCTCCAATCGCAGATTAGTCATTTTGTCAAAAGGAACAAAAGTGTTATTGTGATTATACTGCCATTCTATAAATTCACTGATGCAATCTGCCCGGTTTTCCTTTTCTTTGGCCAATCGAACGGTCTTGATCATTTCTTCAATTTCATTTCTAGCCTGCAGCACATCTCGGCTAATTCCCAAAACCTCAATTAAAGGTTTCTTCTGGTTCAGGGAAATGGTAATATTTAAAGTCTTTTGTAGCTCATTGAGTTTCTGGTACTCCTTTTCATCAAAGTCTTTGATACACTCATCTTCACTGGTGTAAGGACACTGCTCCTTCTTAATCAGCTCTTCTAGCCAGGAGATAGTTTTCTCCACATTGTTTACATTTTCACCACACACCTGGAAAGCCACTGAGTCTGTTTTCTTTTCCAAAACCAAGGGATTCCGTTTTTTGGGAGGTTGCTTTGAAAAGCCAAAAAATGCTAAAGAGAAAAGGAAGATGAGCTATTTCTCATGCGATGGCAATAATATGAATTATGTATGAAGTAGAAATAAACTACTCACAGGCAAATTTAGACATCATAGACTGCTGAGGGGCAGCCTGAGACCCTTCTCTTTTCTTCATGCTGGCATAAAACACATCCAGGATCTGGGGCAGAAGGATAACAACTTTAACCTTTTTCACAGACTGGACTGATCCTTTCTTGATGAAGTCTTCAATGGCATCCATTGTGCCTTCAGCAACCGTATCGGGGCTTTGCTTGGCTTGTCCTGGAAAAGCAAATAACAAAAAATAACTAGTGGGGGGAAAATACCCAAAACAAAGCTCAGGAATAAATTAGGCATTACAAATATCACAAAATAAATGTCCACTCCCTGACTGTTTCATCAATATCAACTGTTCTAACAATGCATCTGCAAACACTTTTGAAATCCTGGATGCAGTGGGGAGTTTTTTCTCCCAGGATGTCAAGGAAGCCAACAATCCAGTAAGGAACAGGGATCCTGAACCCTGGTTTCTGACATTTCTATCTTCCCTGTTCTGCTGATGCCACCTCACTGTGTCCTGTTTACAGAGTGCAAAGTCCCCAAGAACGTTTCTTCTTGGTTCACTAGTGAACTCAAAGGATCCATAAAGAGCAGAAGATGCTAATACATGTTGAAACAACATGCTCCTAAGAGAGAAAAATGTTCTTTTTGACTCAGTTGTCACTTAATTTTGTGCATGTATCCATATTTTCACAGATATCTTTGGGACCTGATTTTTTAAAATTTTTTTAATATGTAAATTGTTTCCATATTGTTTTATTGGTTCATTATAGTTGTACATAATTCTGGGATTTGTTGTTATGTATTTGTACGTGCACACAATAGAACAATATAATTTGGCCAATATCATTCCTCAGCACTCCCCTCCCCCACTCCTTGGTCTCTTTCCTCTACTGATCACCCTTTAATTTCCAAAAGATCTGTCCCCACCTTTCTTTTCCTTTTGGGGGGTCTGATTTCAACTAAGGTCATTTTGTATGACACCCAGAACTGTCAGGTGATTGTCATGATCTATAATTCTTTGCATACAAGTTATCCTGAGCCTCCAGGAAGTCTTTTCTTCCACACCAAGATATTTTTTTCTCCTTGAACCATCAGAGCTCAAGGTAGACCAGTAATCAGATCCATTCCCTGTTTTCAGCATGCTCCTATTATTTTTCTCAAGTCATGAAAGCCACTGCCTAGGTAAGATCATGGAAAGTCCCTTTCATCTTATGGAAGTGGACCATGTGAATGTCAGCTGGCCAGGTCACAGAGTGGGCAATGTAAAAATGTAAGCAACCTGGTATGACTGATTAGGAGCCCACTTGGATTATCCCTAATGATGATGTCTACCACCATCACAGAAAATGAGAGTAGACCTCTTTGACTTGGCAGTATAGACAATTGTGGCAGTGTGGACAATCCCTATATAAATTTTTTTTTTTTTTTTTTTTTTGGTACCAGGGATTGAACTCAAGGGGCACTCGACCACTGGGCCACATCCCCAGCCCTTTTGCCCTTTTTTGTATTTTATTTAGAGACAGGGTCTCACTGAGTTGCTAAGTGCTTCGCCATTGCTGAGGCTGGCTTTGAACTTGCAATCCTCCTGCCTCGGCCTCCGAAGTGCTGGGATTACAGGCATGTGCCACCGCGCCCAGCCCTATGTAAAATTAACCAAGAGAGTTGGTTCACCTTTTTAAAAGAGATGATCAGGGACAAAGGGACACTCCATAAAAAGCTGTGGTTTTCATGTGGTACTTGAAAGAATTTAGATACGTTAATTCACTCTCAATAAACATTTACCATGTCCCATAACAGGACAGGCAGTCAGTTAGCCACTTATTAGGACACAGAGAATGTGTGTGATATGTGGAATAAACAATGAGGGAAGTTTGGAAAATCGAGGGAAAAGTTATGCCAGATAGAACCATGTCACAGGGGAATGGTATGTTCAGCCTGGCCTGGACAGGAAAGCAGACCAATTTTTGAGAAAGATAAATCTGGAGAGGATAGAGGAGACACTGGAGTGGGGAATCCAGGTCTAGGAAATATATTATATTATATTAGGAAACTAATATAAAAGTTTAGGCAAAACATCAGTGCTGAATTAAGATAAGAGGCCATAATGAAGGGTAGCGTGTAGGAACGACGAGATATTTAGGAAGCCAAGTCAGGAGGACTGTGACCAGCTGGGTTTATCCTTAACCTTTCCCTTCCTCTCTCTTGCCACCCACATACCTTCACCATATCATGGGACATGCTGTATTGCAGGTGTTCATTTACCTAACTCGTTTACTACTGGGCTAGGTGCTCCTGTGGACCGGACTCTTTTCTAAGTCATCTTTCTACCGACTGTGTCTGGCACATATATTTAAACTAATCAGCAATCTAACGAACATGAGAGTGACGAAAAGGACAGAGTCAGGGATTCCTGATGGAAAGTAAAGCTTTTCACATACCTGGGGATTTAAGGGGGTGGGGCAGGTTTGAGGGGGAAGACAATGCATGGGAGTTTGGAGTTTGCACTGAGCTTGAGGTGCTTGCAGGTGTTTTTGATCAGCCATTCCCTCCCCTTATGCAGGTGTCTGTAAGGAATGGGGAGAAGGCCTTCACTGCAGGAGGCTGTCTTGATCCCAGTCACAGGGCAACTCGTAAACATCACTAAGGTGGAAGCTCCCAGTCACTGTAGGCAAAAGGCCTGACCAGAAGAATTTAGCAGAGGAAAAGTTTATTTTGGGCTTACAGTTTCAGAGGTTCAGTTCATAGTTGGCTGACTCCACTGTTCTGGGCCCAAGATGAGGCAGAACATTACGGTAGAAAGGTGTAGTGGAGGAAAGCTGCTCAGTTCACGGTTGGCAGGAAGCAGAGAGGAGCCAGGGACAAGTTATTGTCACCCAGTGACCAACTTCCTCTAGCCACACCCACCTCCCTAGAGTTGCCACCCAGTAGTCCATTCAAATTATTAATCCATCATATGGATTAATGCAGCGATGAGATTACAACTCTAATAATCTAATCATTTCACTTCTGAATATTCCTTCATTGCCTAATGTTTTTGGGGCATGAGCTTTTGGGTCAACATTAAAGCTCCAAACCATAACTCTCCCCATTTGTGGGTCCAAAGACCTGCTCAGGTGGTGAACAAGATAGCCAAAGAAGACAAGCAAGTAGAAGCTGCTAATCCTGATGTATTTGTTCAGACCAGCAATGGAACCAAGTCAGTGGAAGAAACAACAGGTTGGCAGTAACTCAGAAATACTGCAATATGTGTATGTATTTACACAATACTAAAATGTCCTCCTTTCCTTGTTTCTTCTTTTAACTCGACCCAGGGACCACCTTGGGAAGATCTGTGCCACCCCTGAGCTGCGGTTTTCTTTGTCCCAAAGTAACTTAAGGTGGAAACACAAGATTAGATATTACAGGGAAATAAAGGTGAAGACAGAGACTGGGAGCCATTGGTGGGTGTCTGCCAAAGACAGATAGATGATTGATTGACAGATGAGATGTTGGCTAATCTTCCAGGAATGGATGATATCACTGGAGAACAAAAACATATAAGGATCATAAATTATAATTTTAGAAATAAAAGTAATAAAGCAGACATGAAATTCCTTTTAGGAACTTTATGAGGAAGGGCATAGAACTACAGAAAGAAAAGATATGGATCAGAGGTTTAGAAGAAGGCCCAGAAAATGACAAGGATGATTAAACTTATTGAGAATAAACTTTTGGAGAACCTGGAATGCCAGTCTAAAACACTCAAACTTAGATATTCAGCAACAGAATGTCAGTTCCAATGCTCAGTGCTCACTCACTGAGACCAGTCAGACACAGTCCTCTTCCAGCCTAAAAGCGGGTGCCTCTCGTGGCCAGCTTTCTAAGGGAAACTAAGCAGAAATTCCTAACCAAGGCACATGACTCTGATTCCTGGGGGTAAGAGCTTGAAGGGCATCAGCTCACTAATGATAAACCCAAAGCACTATGTTTATCTATAAAGAACCACACAATCATTGCATAGGTTGAGGGAAATAAGAAACTCAAGAGAAGGTTGGCTGGAAAAAGGAAGGTATAGAGTTGAGTTTCTGACCCAGAGGTTCGGCTGACTGAGAGGCGTCTGTACAGAGGTCCAAGGCCAACAGACATGGGCAACCACTGAATGGAGGGCTGCAGGTGCTCACCCAGAGGTCAGATGAGCCAGATGGAAGCAGCCGCACCGATGTGCTCCACAGGGAGGGGACAGAAGAAGAAGTTAAGGATGAAACAACGGAGGACATGCAGGGAAGTGAATAAAGAGAAAGGAGCCACTGAAACGGCCTGAGGGAAAGTCTTTCCTTCCACTCACATCCTTTTCTTCTCCTCCATCACTTTCCCTTCCTTTCCCTCTGACATCCCACATTCTCTTCGTTTCTTTCTTTTTTTCTCTCTCTTTCTTTTCTATCTTTCTTATTTCTTTTTCGAGATGGGGTCTAAGTTCCCCACACTGGTCTCAAACTCCTGGGCTTGAGTGATCCTCCTGCCTCAGCCTCCCTCGTAGCCCAAACTACAGGCATATGCCATGGCACCCAACTCATTTTTTCCTCTTCAACCACCCCCAGGCTTTGCTCATTCCCTAAGCAACTGCCTTGGGGTGAGGAATCTGTCCACTCCTAGATTAACTGTCCCTGCTGTCACTCAGATTCACTGTGTATCACCCACATTCACACTCAGCACCAGACCTAAGGGAAAGTGGACACCTTGGGATTCAGCTTTGACAGCCAGAGGCTACACACCTGTCCCAATGGCTGGGAGGCAAATGGATGAGTAATTCCGTTTTTCACACTCTTGCAAAACAGAGGAAACTGATTTCTTGATATCATTCCCACCAACAACATGAATGATATTCTTGCACCTCAGTGATCCACCTTCTGTAATTATATACTCATTCTTGCCTTGTTGAGCTGGGAAACACAGACAAAAAGATACAAAATTAGATGTTGAGCCTCCTCTTTGTTTAGTAAGCAAAATGTCTGATTTGGCAAGGAAGTATTTTGTGAATGAGAAACCCTCTTTGATGAAATTGTGTGGCGTGATTTCTCTTTTTAACTGTGAGATTATTTTTTTACTTCTCTTATTCTATCATTTGAATCTTTAGTAAAATGTATGATTTTAAGACTAATGTGTTGTCCTCCCAATCCCAAGACTTTTTCTCAGCTCTTCAAAGCCTTCCATATTCAGTTTCTACTTACAATTTGGGACCAGAAAATAGCATTGTGCCTTACCTATGCGATAACATTCTGCTTCCACATTTTTTCCTGCACATTCTAAAATTGCTTTGGAGACACCTACACAAGAAAATCAAGATGGTAAAAACATGAATAAAAAATCATAACAGTGCATTTGGATCAGAAAGATTAGCTTATTATCTAAACACATTCCTCATTTTCAAAGAAATCCTATAACCTAGGTATTGCTGATAAGAAGAAAAATTCATAAAATGACTGTTGCCAATTATGAGAAAACTTGTCCAAATTTTTAAAAAATTAATATCAACAGACCAAAGTTATCAAAACCAGTTTGGCTATAGAAACCTTCTTTCATAGGATCTACCAGGTCAATTATTACACTAGTGAAAACCATACTAGTGAAGTACCTGATTTGAGAGTAAATGTATTTGATGTTGAATTTACAATCACATCTGCTGCCTCTTTGGTGATATCTCCAGAGGCCACCTGGAAAGGATGGGGCCAATCTGCATTTCATGCACTCCTAAATCAGGGCTGGATATAGTCCCATAGAAACCTACAAAGAAAAAAGGTGGAGTCAATAACCAAGTCAGCATGGACTGTTTCTCAAAAAAGATAGAAAATATAGGTCAAACCCAGCTCTGGGTTTGACCAAGGTGAAATTAGCCTTCTAAGGATCTGTCTCTCCCACAATTACGATGTAAAACTTATGAGAGACACAAAAAGCCACCACTTGAGAACTCTGAAAAGTAAACAGCAGGCAGACTAGGCAAGGGGGTGAAAACATGTAGAAGCAACCTGTACAGGGGGGATTTTCACATTTGGTTTCATTTTTAAATGTTTCCTTTTTTCTCCCCTATGGTGAAAAGAACTGTATAAGGCAGCAAAGCTCTCAGACAATCCCTGTCTTTGCAGTCAAAGAGCTGGGAAAAGAGTTTGTGTGGGCTGAAGGCTGTGGGAGGGAATCCTCTGTTTTTTGTTTTTAATATCTTTTTAGTTGTTGATGGACCTTTATTTCATTTATTTACTTACATGTGGTGCTGAGAATCAAACCCAGTGCCTCATACATGCTAGGCAAGCACTCTACCACTGAGCCACAACCCCAGCCCAGGAATCCTCCATTTTTACACATGTGCATGCTCACACACACACACACACACACACACACACACTGTTTTAATCCAGATACTTGCTCAAAGTGACCCCAATTGGAGAACTACACATGGCATCAATGGATTCAAACTAAAAAGCTTCTTCTCAGCAAAAGAAACAATCAGTGAGGTGAATTGAGAGCCTACAATTTGGGAACAAATTTTTACCACACACATGTCAGATAGAGCACTAATCTCTAGGACATATAAAGAATTCAAAAATGTTAACACCAAAAAAACAAATAACTCAATCAATAAATGGGCCATGGAACTGAACAGACACTTCTCAGAAGAAGATATACAATCAATCAACAAATATATGAAAAAATGTTCAACATCTCTAGCAATTAGAGAAATGCAAATCAAAACCACTCTAAGATTTCATCTCACTTCAGTCAGAATGGCAGCTATTAAGAATACAAACAATACTATATATGTGCATTATGAATTGTAATACATACTACTATTATAAATAAAAAAAGAAAGAAAAAAAAAGAATACAAACAACAATAAGTGTTGGCAAGGATGTGGGGGGAAAAGGCACACTCAAACATAGCTGGTAGGACTGCAAATTGAAGCCAATATGGAAAGCAGCATGGAGAATCCTTGGAAAACTGGGAATGGAACCACCATTTGACCCAGCTATCCCACTCCTCTGTCAATACCCAAAGGACTTAAAAAAAGCATACTACAGGGACACAGCCACATCAATGTTCATAGCAGCACAAGTCACAATAGCTAAACTGTGGAACCAACCTAGATACCCTTCAGTAGATGAATGGATAAAGAAAATGTGGTGTATATATATATATATATATATATATATATATATATACACACACACAATGGAATATTATTCATCATTAAAAGAGAATAAAATCATGGCATTTGCAGGTAAATGGATGGAGCTGGAAAATACCATGCTAAGTGAAGTTAGCCAATCCCAAAAATCCAAATTCCAAATGTTTTCTCTGATTTAAAGATGCTGATTCATAATGCACTGTGGGGGAGTGGGGGGGGGAGGATTAGATGAACTCTAGATAGGGAAAAGGGGAAAAGGTGAGGAAGGGGGATGGAGGGAGTATGGAGGTGGGAAAGATGGTGGAATGCGATGGTCATCATTACCCTCGATAGATGGGCTATCCTCCCCCTCCCCCCCCAGAGTTTTCCACATCCTGAGAGAAGCAACCTTGTTTCATTCTCGGCAGGATGTTTCTTTTCCCCCCGGGCAAGAGCCAATAGGCTTAAAGGTCGCCCTGTTCTATGGGCAAAGAGCCAATGGCGTTGGGGTTGCTCTGGTGCACCTCCCATCAGAAATCCCTATATAGGGCCCTGTTCGAGACACACAGACACAGAGACACACGGACACACACATCTGCTTGTTGCTGCTGAGAGGAGGAAGCCACTCAGACACATCAGCTCGACCCTGCGGAGAGGAAGAAGCCACTGCGGCAGCTCCAGACCCATCGCCTTCAGCCCGACAGCTGCTCCCAGCTGACAGCTCCAGCCTCCAGCCAGACAGCAGCTGCTTTAGCTGATAGCTCCAGAGATCCTAGCCGGTGCGACCAAGCACCCACCTTCTGTGCAGAGCTTGCACACTCCCCTCTTCCTGACTCCCCTCTCCCAACAGAGCTTGCACACTCCCTTCTCCCTGGCTCCCCTCTCCCAGCACCTCTTCGACCTTCGACCAGAGCACCTCTTCTCTGGTTCTGCTACCAGCCACGAAGGCTATTGAATAAATTTCTTGGCTGCATGGCTGTCCCCGGTGTGATGTTTTGCCCTTCAACCCTAAGTACATGTATGAAGACACAAATGATGTGACTCTACTTTGTGTACAACCAGAGATATGAAAAATTGTGTTCTATATGTGTAATATGAATTGCAAAGCATTCTGATCATATATAACATTAAAAATTAAAAATAAATAAATTTTAAAAATAAAAATAATTTTTTTTAAGTATAAAATAACTAGTCATGCCAGGAAACCAAACAAATCAACATAGAAGACAATAGAGAAGGAAAAATAAACAAATAAAACTAAAGTGTTTAAGAAAAAAAATAGCTACAACTCTGAGAAACATTCTGTTATGTCTGGCCATAAGAATTAGAGAAAAGGGGTCCCTTGTGTTCAGAAAAAAATGTCCATATGTGTGCACGCTCACACACTCACATAGGTAAGGCACAATGTTTGCATGGAACATTTTTGTTACTACATTCACACTTCCTTTTCTCTCTCCACTTTGCCCAAGGGCAACCCCAGTGATAAAAACTGTGAGGCAACGTAACAGGTAAACTCAAATCTGAGCGATCCTTGTCCCTGTGGTCAGAGGACCTCAAAAATGGGCAGAGAGTGGAAGGGAATCATAGAAAGGTGAACACTGGAGAAGGGGATCCCCTGATCCTACACATAAACTGGAATAAGTCCTGAGCTCCCCCAGAGCTGCACAGGTGTGGGGAAAGCACAGCTAAGTCTTTAACTTTGACTGACATTAGAACCTCACCCACTCAGAAGGTGAGACAGAACTTACAGAATCAACTTGACTGACCATTTGCCCGTTAAACAAGCAAAACCACCACCACTCTCCAGATTTCAACAGGACACAAGTCTCGCAACATAATATTCCAAAGGTCCAGTCTACATTCCAAAATTGCTTGTCATACAGAGAACCAGAAAAATGACCAACTTTTGAGGATAAAAACAACAGATGACAATTCCAAAGTGATCCAGATGCTGGAATTATTAGCATCTGCTGTAACTAAGATCCATGAGATCAGGGTAAACCTATTTGAATGAATGGAAATGATTTGGATGAATGAAAGGACAGAAGCTCTTTGCAGAGAAATAGAAACCATACAAAACAAGACCAACTGGACATTTTAGAACTCTAAAAAATATACTATCTGAAATAAAATTTCACTGTGTTCAGTGCAGAAAGATTCAGTGAACTTGAAGCCATATCAATATAAATTATCCGATCTAAAGAAAAGAGAGAAAAAAGCCAGGAGACAGGGAAAAGAACAACTCGTCAGAGACCTGAGAGACACTATTGAGAAGTTTTGCAGTCACGTGATTGGACTACGCAACAGGAAGAGAAAAGTGCAGAAAAAAAATTTGAAGAAATAATATCCAAAAAATCCCCAAATTTGATAAAAGACTTTATTTTTAGACTCAAGAAGCCTAAGTGAAGCTGGACACAGTTGTGCACACCTTGCAGTCTCAGCTACTCGGAAGGCTAAAACAGGAGGATCTCTTGAGCTCAGAAGTTAGAAGCCAGCTTGGGCACCACGGTGAAACCTCATCTCAACAAAAGGGGGGAAAAAGCCTCAATGAAATTTGAGCAATTTTGACAGAGGAGAAGCATTTGGTTGATATGGTCTTTCAATGCATCTATTTTAGAAAATACATGCCAAATTATGCTCTAAAAGTAGTAGTGTTGTCACTACTTAAATACCCACTGTATGATTATAGAATGGTGACCCACCTTCTCTTTTGCCCCGGATCACATAAACATGGCCAGTGTCTTGCATACTCAGGTGTATGGAAAATAATTTATTATGTTATTTATCACTCAATTTTTTTCCAGAAAAACCATCACTATCATCTTTTATCCTTCACGTGAATAGTTACTTAGCAACTAGAAATCATTTGTCAATTTAAAGGCTTTACCAAACCTTTTGTGTCTTCAGCTTTGGGGATTTTGTCACTAAGATTTCCATTTTTCCTTCTGGCAAATTCATCTGAAAATGCCTGGAAATACAAACACAGTTTTGACCATTACCATCCAGTTGATGAATGGATTTGATTTATCAGGGCTTTTCATCTTGAAGTAAATATACATATTTAGAAAAAAAAACAAATATTAAACAGTATTATTTATTTCTTCATAGATTTTTAAAGTTATGAAAATAATACATATAATTCCCTTCTACAAATGTGTGCTATAAAAAATTATCAAAGAACAAAGATAAAAATACCAGGTATTCATTTGAGTGCTATTCATAATATAGAAAAAATAAGTTAAAATCCAATGGGAAGCCAGGTGCAGTGGCACATGCCTGTACTCCCAGCAGCTGGGGAGGCAGAGGCAGGAGGATCATGAGTTCAAAGCTAGCCTCAGCAACTTATCGAGGCCCTAAGCAACTCAGTGAGACCCTGTCTCTAAATAAATACAAAATAGGGCTGGGGATGTGGCTCAGTGGTTCAATCCTGAGTTCAATCCCTGGTAACAAAACAAAACAAAACAAAACAAAAAAATCCAATAAGTTTTCATATATTCATGTTAGAATATTCAGCTGCCATTAAAAATCATTTTTAAAAGATATGCGTGGTGGCGCACGCCTGTAATCCCAGTACTTTGGGAGACTGAGGCAGGAGGATCGCGAGTTCAAAGCCAGCCTCAGCAATGGCAAGGCACTTAGCAACTCAGTGAGACCCTGTCTCTAAATAAAATACAAAAAAGGGCTGGGGGTGTGACCCAGTGGACGATGCCCCTGAGTTCAATCCCTGGTACCACCAAAAAAAAAGATATTTAATGGTAGCCAGGGTGGTGGCACACGCCTGTAATCCCAGCACTTGGGAGGATGAGGCAGGAGGATCATGAGTTCAAAGCCAGCCTTAGCAATGGCAAGGCACTTACCAACTCAGTGAGACCCTGTCTCTAATAAATTACAAAAAAGGGCTGGGGATGTGGCCCACTGGTCGAGTGTCCCTGAGTTCAATCCTGGTCCCCCCCCCCCCCCCAAAAAAAAAAAGATATTTAATGGAATAAGATAATGTTCATTTTATACTATTTAATGAAGAAAGAAGAACATTAAATTATAGACTATACAATTCTACTTTTAAGGGTAGACTTGTAGCGAAGAAGACTGAGATGAAAAATAACTAAAGAATAAATATGTTTTGCATTGTTCAAAATTTCTACAATGAAAATGTATTTCCTTCATAATCTGTAAAAGGAAATTATTTGCCAAATGTGAAAAATACAGTGTTAAGAGAAAGACAATCACAAGACCCCAAACGTTTTGAGTTTTGACCTTCTTAATTGTATCAGAAGAGGAATGGGTCAGGAAAAAGTGATTTTTAAAGCAAGAGGCTAGTGTATGTATTCTAGTGTTAATGAATCTGTGAATTTCATTTCTTTGCAAAATCATCACTTTCTTCCTCCTTGTTAAACAAACAACAGAGACTTTTATTGGAAAAAATAATAGAAGTCTGACTGAAGTCATGGCTGAAGTCTGACGCAGTGGTAGGGAGGAATGAGAAGAGACTGCTTGGTGAGGTCTCAGAATCACCAGCATTCCGGGAATCAGGCAGGTAAAGTACCGCCATATAAATGAACTGATTTGAGTTTGGAAAATTAGAGAGCAGCCGCCACTCATTCCCAGCAAATTGTTCCAAGCAGCAATCTCTGTCTAGTGTATCAAGTCTTTTCAATTTTTAGGTCACATCATTTTTTTGAACATCTAGAGTTTTACATGAGAAAAATATGTTTTAAATGTTAGCAACTGTTTCAATTTTATTTTTTTAAAATAGCCTAAATAAATCACCTTTAGGAGCCACATTCATAACATGGGCTGCAACTTTTGTTATAGTTTCCACTTATAAACATCTCAATAAGTTCTGATGCTCTTTGTGAAAATGTAATCAAAGTTTAACTGTCTTTAAAATTTTGCCAGCCATGGTGGCACATGCCTGTAATTCCAGAGACCCAGGAGGCTGAGACAGGAGGATCACAAATTCAAAGCCAGTCTCAGCAACTTAGCAAGGACCTAAGCAACCTAGTGAGACCCTGTCTCAAAAAAAAAAAAAAAAAAAAGAGCCAGGGATGTGGCTTACTGGTTAAGTGCCCCTGGGTTCAATCCCTGATACAAAAAAAGAAAAAAAAAATTAAAGAGACAAACTGGAGCAACCATGTATATAGATAGAATCAATAGTATTTCAAATGACATTGGAGGTGTCTGTAGAGACTAAACCTTGTTACAGAACATTTGCAGAGTCATCTGAGTGTTTAGGAAAGAAAATGAAGGCTGGGATTGCTAGAAAATAATAAGATATGATAGTTCAGGCCTGTGTCACAGAACTCCCACATCTCTCCACTCAGTCATTCATTCAAAAATGACTGCATGCCAGGCGTGGTAGCGCTTTCCTGTAATCCCAATGGCTCAGGAGGCTGAGGCAGGAGGATTGTGAGTTCAAAGCCAGCCTCAGCAACAGTGAGGTGCTAAGCAAGTCAGTGAGACCCTGTCTCTAATTAAAATACAAATAGGGTTGGGGATGTGGCTCAGTGGTTGAGTGCCTGAGTTCAATCCCTGGACTTTAAAAAGAAAAATGACTTCACGCTTCTGATTTAGTTTGCTTTACATATCTTAGTGCCCAGAGGAAGTATGATTTATAAAAAGCAAAGTATGTGCTATATACCCTGTTTCATGACCCATATCACCTCATACAATGTAAGTCATAGGGAAATTATTAAAAACTCTTTTACTAACCATGGCATTTGCAGGTAAATGGATGAAGTTGGAGAATATAATGCTAAGTGAAGTTAGCCAATCTCAAAAAGCCAAATGCCGAATGTTTTCTCTGATATAAGGAGGCCGATTCACAGTGGGCTTGGGACGGGGAGCACAGGAGGATTAGAGGAATGCTAGAATGGCCAATGGGGAGGGACAGGAGGGGAGGGGGCAAAAGGGTTAAAAAAAAAAGATGGTAGAATGAGATGGATATCATTACCCTAAGTGCATGTATGAAGTCACGAATGGGGTGAATATACTTTGTATACAACCAGAGATATGTAAAAATGCGCTATATAAGTATAATATGAAATGTAATGCATTCTGCTGTCATTTCTAACAACTTAGAATAAAAAATAAATGCATTTTTTAAAAACTCTTTTACTGAGTAAAAGTAATTATGATTGTACAGGCCAAGCAAGAGGACCACATATTGTTCTCAGGTGACATAGCTGCCTGATTAGAATGTAGGTTAGATTTGCTTGCTTCCAAAGAACTTAGATACTGTGCCCAGATTCAGAAAAAAGATAAAGTATGACCTAAAAATTCAGATCATCCTATTATCCACAGACGTTTCTTGGGTTCCTGGCTTCAATCTGTTTGTTAAATTCTTGCAAAATCATGGAACTTTTCAAACATTTATTGTCATCCATGCTACTAAATTATAAAGACGCAAAGGGCAGGGATGAGGGCTTAAATGTCTCTGGTTCTCCCATCATGCCCAGTCCAGGGTCTCACCCACAGCTGATGTTTAGTAAATGTGACCTGATTGATGGTGCTGGCGTTTCTCTTCTCCTTACATGGGGATGTGCTTACATCCACCAACCCTTCACAGTATAGTCCACTGCATATCCAGATCCAGGAAGCACTTGTGTCCCATCCTGACATTTTCTTATTGATAGGGCCACTCTATGTTAGAACTATGTGAAAATATGTAAAACTATGTTTTTATAATATGTATGAAAATTTTTATGTCCATGAAAATAAATCCTATAGGTTGAAAGAGTCTTAAGGAATATGTCAACTACACTACAATATGTGAGCCTTATTTGGATTCTGATTCAAAGCTGTGAAGACAAAATAAAACATTTATGAGATAGTTGGAAAATTGAACACTGACTTTATAATTGATCAAGTTAAGGAATTATTGTCAATTTATTTTAGGTATGAAATAGTATTGTAGTTATGTTATTTTTAAAAAAGAATACTGGTTTAAAATAAATTGATGAATGTTTAGGGGAAAATTATATGTTGGGATTTGCTTCAAATATTTAAGGAAGGGAAATAATATGAGAGAAGGGGAAATAAATGTAGATAGAGATCAAACATACTGGCACAGGTTAATAATGGATGAAGCTTAGTAATTCATACAAAGGAGTTCCTTAGGCTTTTTTTAAATCTACTTTTGCATGTGTTTCTATTTTTCCAGAGTAAGTAGTTAAACTTTTTTCTATTTCTGTAATTTTTCTTGAAACTTGTCAATGTACAACTAGTCAACATGACTCTCTTACTTTCTCATCTGGGGGATGCATGAAAGAAACATCCTATTAGACCAAGAAGACATTTGAGAACATTATGCTCCACACAGAGGTTGCCAAAATAATCAGGAATGAGCCAAGACTGTACCTGAATATTTCCATGATCACTTGGGTGCAGCATAAAACAAACTTCTTGTAGTGTTTTCAGTTGATTTTTGCTACTATATTTGAGCACTTCTGAAATGATCAGTGCAGCAAATATGGTTTTAGGAAATCCCAAATTTCCTGTTCCTATTGCTGGAAATGCAATGGATTTTAAAACCCAATTTCTCAGTGATCTTCAAACACTCTTTGATGATGTCTTCCATGATCTGAAAAGCACAAAGCACATCTTTATACATCTTATCTACAATGGGAGTTGACCAATAACAAGAATTTAGTACCTGTGGCTATGATCTCTGTCTACTCCATTTTGCTTTCAACTGAGGTTAAGGGAAGTCAGCAGAGGGAAGAAAAAAAACGTAGAAGAGGAAAAGGAAAAAAGAATGTAAGAGCTCTTCTTCAAACTCCATTCACCATGAAGGAAAGAAGAAAAGCAACAACTCTTCTTGTCCTCTGCTGTCTTCCACCTCATGCCCTCGCCTCACATAAAGTAGTGTAATCTTCAGTCACCCTTTCCTGACCCCCAGTAATTACTGAGCATAATAATCAATTTATATTACTATCTAGTTGCTAGAACAAGTCAGCTACAGCTGAAAGAAATGATCGTAATGATAAAACCTCCTACCAAAAAGTCACAATATTACAGAAAAGAAACAGACAGGGTCTACCTTAGAGTACACAGAAAGAAGAGTCCAAAGGGCTACCCATGTCATAGAAAAAAAATATTTTTTTCAGACAAACAGAAATGAGTTGATTGAAAGGATAGGAAAAGGGAAAGGGGACACTCTCAAGGGAGAGAGTGGGTCCTCTCAGAGAGGAGAGGGACAATGTGCCTCTCCTAGAGCTCTGTCATAGAAAATTGTAAAGCAGACCCTACCTTCAGTGAAGATGTGCTGCCACCGTCCCATTGCGGAGCCACCACGTGAAGCACACGGTGGCAGTGCAGATTGCAACCACTGGTTTGGAGAACTGTGCCCACGCCAACACTTACTCCTTGTCCAGCTGCAATCAACTCCTCTTGGAGTTTTGGCCCAGCTTCTTCAAATAGGGCCTGTGAAAGGAGCCCTACATTGAGCTGAAGATTCGAGGGAATGGAGTTGACAACAACGTCGGTCTTAAAGACAAAACCAAAGATTTGTTTCAAATTCTTACAAAAGACATTCATCAATGGTAAGTGTGTGTGAACCTGGGCTCGGCACAAGGGGGACAACTAATATGGTTAAGGTTTTGAAGACTGAAATACCAACACAAGACAGTGTTTTTAAAACAGTTATTTAAGTAACACTCCAGGACGAAAGAGAGCTGTCAAAATATAATATATAAATGCATGGTTCACTGAAGGGTGTTCAGTGATGGTGAAGATGCCATGGGTGATGTGGGACCTAGGAAATGGAAACAGTCCCTCTGGGCAGAGAGCAACAGGGAACAGCATGAACTCACTCACAGTGGACTGTGAGCTGTGAGCAGATTCATTTGACCTTATGGAGGACAGACTTCTGCAGCAAAATGGGGTAAACCAGACCGTATCTGATATACTGGGTTGGACAGAGAAGGCCCACCTCAGTCCAAGCCACCTGAACACTCCGACAGTGAGTACCATGGAAGCTTATCCACCCGAGCATGGGTGCAAGCAGACTGATTAATCAGACTATGTTAGAGAAGCCAAGAAAAGGGAGAAGGAATGTGACCTTCATTGTGTGTCACAGAGGAGTAATGCAGCAGTCACTGTGGCAGCAGAAGCCACACATCCCTGGGAGAGAAAAGATGTCTTCAATATAATGGCGGCAAGAAACAGACCTCATTCCCATTCCCAATCCATGGTCAAAGAACATTGTGCTTATTTGTTTTTGTTTTAGAAAAAAAATGGGCAACAAAACTACTTTTAATATTTGAAATAATACAATAGTCAAGAACTTGAATAAATTCCAATCCTGTTTCTACCAACTGCTAGCTGTGAGACTGGATGGATTACTTAACTCCTCTAAACCTTGATCCCTCATCTGTGAAGGGAATGATCTAATTCTAGAATCTACTTTATGGTACTGAATGAGAAAAATGCATGTCAAGTACTTAGCATAATGCCTGGCACAAAGTAACATGCAATTGACATCTGTGATTCTTGTAATTATTACTTAAGTGAAGGAGCCCTAATTAGGAAGGGCTGTTGCAGCTAGCTGGAAGCCATAAGTTCCACCTGATATGTATGTGACGCACCTGTAGGCACCCGAAAAGCTGAAGGTATATAACTGGGTGAAAGCGGTCGGAGTCAGGAGAAGAATGAATTCATTCAGTCAGTCATGCAGTCGCTCGGTTGGAAGAAGAGTTCGGGTCGGAGAAGAAGAAAAGAATCAGAGCGGCCAGAACGTAGGCAGAGCGGTTACAGAAGAGAAACCAGATAGAAGAAGTAATGACTGGTCAGAGTTAGGCCGAGGCTCCTGAGGAAGACAGAAGACAGAAGACAGAAGAAAGAAGAAGGAAGAAAGAAAGAGAGAAGAAAGAAGCTCTAATCTTTCTCTAAGCTAAGCTCTATCTTTCTTTCTCTCTAAGACTCTAAGCTAAGAGACAAGAAGACTCTAAGCTAAGAAGAAAGCTCACTCTAAGCTAAGCTCTATCTTTCTTTCTCTCTAAGACTCTAAGCTAAGAAAAGCTTGCTTTAATCTTTCTCTCTAAAAATCTTTCTTTCCCTCTCTAAGCTCTAAGAAAGTAGAAGTAAAAAGTAGTAAAAGCTTAACTCTGCCCCCGAGAGTTTTTATCCCGGTTTACGGTACCAGGTAGCTTACAAATGGTGGTCCGTCCGGGGCTCGGCAGGCAGAGAAGAAAAGCTAAGAAATAAGGAGAGCAACGAAAAAAGCATAGCCTCAGACTCAGTTGAGACCAGCAAAAAGAGTAGTAAACAAGAGAGCATAGCCTCTGACTCAGTTGAAGCCAGTTAAGAATTAAGCCGAAGCAGAGTAGCTGGCCAAAAGCTGAAGCAGAGTAGACAGCGAAAAGCCGAAGCAGAGTAGCCAGCGAAAAGCCGAAGCGAGCCGGCCCAAAAGCCAAAGCAGAGTAGCCGGCCAAAAGCCATAAAAAATATAGAGAAAAAGCCTTGAGCTTTAGTATAAAGAAAAAAGCCATGAGCTTAAAAGAAAATAGAGAATTAAATAGCATGGTAAAAACCATGCAGAAAAAAAGCCATTGAGCTTTGGCAAGAAAGCCATAAAGAAAAATAAAGAAGAGGAAAAATAGAGAAAAAGCCTTGAGCTTTAGTATAAAGAAAAAAGCCATGAGCTTAAAAGAAAATAGAGAATTAAATAGCATGGTAAAAACCATGCAGAAAAAAGCCATTGAGCTTTGGCAAGAAAGCCATAAAGAAAAATAAAGAAGAGGAAAAAAAAAAAAAAAAGTCAAAGCCGCTTATGCAATTGTGCTTAACTAAGTGCGTTAGCTGCTCCTCAGCAGTAGGCTTCCTTAAAAGCCGCAGCACCTCCTCAAAAAGGGCTCAAATATCCACCCTTTCAAAAATAAAAGGTGAAAAGCTAGGTAGGGAAAATAAAAGAAAATAGAGAAAATAAAATAGAGAAAATAGAAAGCACCTTTTTAAACTAAAGGGAAGGAATATGAAGGAGCCCTAATTAGGAAGGGCTGTTGCAGCTAGCTGGAAGCCATAAGTTCCACCTGATATGTATGTGACGCACCTGTAGGCACCCGAAAAGCTGAAGGTATATAACTGGGTGAAAGCGGTCCGAGTTAGGAGAACGGAGAATTCAGTCAGCCGGGCAGTCACTCGGTCGGTCAGAAGAATCAGAGCGGCCAGAACGTAGGCAGAGCGGTTACAGAAGAGAAACCAGATAGAAGACAGAAGAGAAACCAGATAGAAGAAGTAATGACTGGTCAGAGTTAGGCCGAGGCTCCTGAGGAAGACAGAAGACAGAAGAAAGAAGAAGGAAGAAAGAAGAGAGAAGAAAGAAGCTCTAATCTTTCTTACTCTAAGCTAAGCTCTATCTTTCTTTCTAAGACTCTAACTCTAAGCTAAGAAGAAGAAAAGCTCGCTTTAATCTTTCTCTCTAAAAATCTTTCTTTCCCTCTCTAAGCTCTAAGAAAGTAGGAGTAAAAAGTAGTAAAAGCTTAACTCTGCCTCCGAGAGTTTTTCCTCCCGGTTTTCGGTACCAGGCAGCTTACACTTAAGCTTATTATAAGTAGAAATATAATATCTTACAGTACACTATTGTAAACTAAAACAAAAATATTTTTAAAGTAATAATTTTAACTAAATAGGAGAAAACTTGGTCCACAGAAAAGAAGAAATATTTGCAAATCAAACATCTGATAAGGGACCTGTATCCAAAATATATAAAGAACACTTAAAATTCAATAACAAAAAAGCAACCCAATTTAAAAGTGGGCAAAAAATCTAAATAGACCTTTCTTCAAAGAGATATACAAATTACCAAAAAGCACATGAAAAAAAATGCTCAAAATCATTAGTCAGTAAGGAAATGTAAATCAAAACCACAGTAAGATACTATTTCAGATTCACCAATGGCTACAATAAAAAATAATATAGCATGGGTTAGCAAGGATGTGGAGAAGCTAGAATTCTCAACATTGCTGACAGGAATATAAAATGGTACAACCACTTTGGGAAACAATCTAGCAGTTCCTTGAAGTCAAACATGGAATTACCAAGCGACCCAGTCATTTCTACTCCTAGGTATGAACACAAAAGAAAAAAAATTATTCACATAAAAATTTGTAAATAGATGTCCATAATAACATCACACATAAAACAGTAGAAACAATGCAAATGTTCATCCAGGGAGAAATGGATAAACTGAATGCATATCCATACAATGGAATATTATTTAGCCACAAAAGGAATGAAGTACTAATGCATGCTACAACAGGGATAAACCTTGAAAACATTCTGTTCAGTGAAAGAAGGCAGTCATTGAAAACCACAAATTATATGTTTCCATTTATATGAAATTTCCAGAGTCATTGAATCTCTAGAAACAGAAAGTAAATTAGCAGTTGCTTAGAGCTAGAGAGTGGACTAAATGAGTTGATGGAATGGGAAGTGCTCCCAAGGGACACAAGGTTTCTCTCTGGAGTGATAAGAATGTCCCAAAATTAGATTCTGGTTATAACTGGATACCTCTGTGAATATACTAAAGACTGTTGACTTGTACATTTTAGGTATGGTATATGGATTATCTCAATAAAACTGTTTAAACAAAAAATAGGATGAGGATTGCAGCTCAGTGGTAGAGTACATGCCTAGCATGTGTGAGGCACTGGGCTCAATCCTTAGCCTACATAAAAATAGATAAATAAACCGGGCGCGGTGGCGCACGCCTGTAATCCCAGCACTTTGGGAGGCTGAGGCAGGAGGATCGCGAGTTCAAAGCCAGCCTCAGCAATGGCGAGGCACTTAGCAACTCAGTGAGTCCCTGTCTCTAATAAAAAAATACAAAAAAGGGCTGGGGATGTGGCCCAGTAGTCGAGTGCCCCTGAGTTCAATCCCCGGTACAAAAAAAAAAAAAAAAAAAAGAAAAGATAAATAAAACAAAGGTATTGTGTCCATCTACAACTTAAATTTTTTTTTTTTTTTTTTTTTAATTTGAAAAAGAGGGTGATTGATCATGACTATTAAATGTAATTTTCAAACTTTTCTCAAGATATGGGGCTATAGGAAATATGCTAAAACTGTGAAGTGATTAAAGACCTAAATTCACGATAAATCAGTTTTAGTGTGTACATATTAAAAATTATAAAAATAAAAAAAAATTATAAACCTTTTAAATTATATATATATTGGAGCCTGTTTAAAGAAGTATTGGATGGAATACAAATTTAGAGATATTAAAATTTCTCTTGTAGTGTGTCAAAAAAAAAAAAAACTTTCTCTTGTAAAAAAAAAAAAAAATCCAAAGCAAAACATTTGGTGGGTTTACAAAACCTGGTTCATTTCATTTAATCTCGTGTAAAGTATATCCAAAGATGTGGTGTTTAAAGATAATGAGAACAAGTGACACCCAGTGGTGATAATTTAGGACTTTGGTCTTGGTCTTTGAATAAAACATTCAGGCTTGGTTAAAATTTTCACTGTATTGTGATGTCTGTTTTCTTTCAGGTAGGTATTATATATATATATATATATATATATATATATATATATATAAATTTGCCTATTAGAAAGTGGAGACACAAAAGAGCTCAGAGCTGTCTGGGGGATATGAATCCCTCTGGCAGTCTTGACTGCTTCACCAGACTCCTCTGAAGCCAGCAAAAAAAGGTTGGGGCTTATATTCACTGGAAGATACACCTATGGCTATGCTGGCCATTACAACACAGAGAAATGGTGCCACTGCTTGGTAAAAACAGTACTGCCCTGCCCCCAGTGCTCCCACCACCTCCTCCATTCCTAGCCAAGAATCCCTTCCCCCGGGACTCCCCTCACCCTCCCATCACCCTCCAATTAAACAAATACAGCCTGGCACAGTAGCAGGCATCTAGATCCTGCTTCAGATAGCTGCTGTTCTGATTAATTAGAGCCTTTTTAGAAAGAGTTTAAATAGCTTTAAAATATATATATTAGCCCCCTATCCCCTCCACCCCCACAAACCCTCAGCCTACAAGAATTCCTGCATGATACCTGGACCTTGTTCAGGTCCACTTACCCCTCTCTCTCCTTACATAGGACCAACAAACTTGGGGTTAGGTGCTGATGTTAGACTCTGGCCCCCAAGTTTACCCTTGCTCAGCTCCATTAGCAAGATTCCTGTCCTCTGCATCCCCCATGCTCTAACTGTTGTGGATCTGCTATCAGTACATTTAACAAGAAGCTAATCTTAGATTTACCAAACTAGGAAAAGTGTAAAAGCCATGAAAATTCACTGAAAGCCATTTAAATGTATGATACCATGATACAAAATAGAAAGACCTGACTCTCACTCAAGAGGTGATTTTCTGTTTTTTCTGTGTTTCTGTTTTTCACATTTTAGATTATGGTTTTGCTGACAGCCACCACCGTGGAACACACTCAAGTGGTTGCCCTTTCTGTGTAGTCAGGCCAGGCTGCCATCAAAGACACACCATGACCACTCTGGGATACTCTGCTTTTGGCTGCCATAGCTTCCGATGCCTGTGTCCATCCCAGATGACTCCTCCCCTCTGCAGCCACTTCAGATGTCTCCATTCTGGTCCATGAGGAGCTACTCTCCTCCCCACGACTAAACAGAAAGTATGCAGTTAGCTGGCAGGACCCTGGGTGCACATATGAGCCCACTGTCTTTGTCTATGTAAGCAGTCCTCCCCTCACCCTTGTCAGATCAGTTTGTGTACTGCTTCCCTTTAGGCTGCAACATAAGTCCTAATAAGGCTTCTTTTGGATGGTTTTATCTTGCCTGTCTGTGGTTTCTATCCCAAGTACAGCAGGCTGAGTTGGTTGTACCAAGATCTGGTTGAATATAAAAGGCTGCCAGGAAAGTGGCCAGGAGCCAGAGCTGGTAACATTGAAAACATTAGGAGTCAAAGAGCCAAGAAAGCTCCAGAAAGCTGCTCTGGCTGCTAGGAGAGCTGCTAACCACTCAAAGTTCAGAGATGCTAACACAAAGGGAGCTGCACTTTGCCTATTCATGAATTCTAACTGAACTGAGCAAAAGAACACCCAGATGATTGGTAACATTACTGTGTATTTTCACATTTACTGGAAACCTAGCAATCTGATCTCAACACACTTTAAGCTCTCAAAAATAATTGGTCAATCTCTTTCAGTAAGTGATTTGGTAAGAAGCCCAGTTATCTAAAGGAAACTTCATTCAAGGCAGAGATGAAAGGGTGTAAGATTCTCTCTCTTGATTCTCTCTCTCCTCAATCCTGCACTTTCTTTGGTCCTCAATGAGACAGTCTTGGTGGTATGCTATAAATAGGGACACTCACCTTAGCTTTCTGCACACCTTCTTGCACCAACCCGATCTTTAGGCCTTCCGGGGATACCAGACATGGCTTGTTCTCTGATATTTTAACAGGCTGAACTGCTGCTGGCACATCGAGTAAGGAAGCTGTGTCTGGCAGGGTAGCTGTATCAGGTGTAGTGTCTTTAAATATAGTTCTCACAGCTTCAACAAAGGCCTCAGCCGTCTTCTCAGACATGTCCATAAGGTAAATATCTTTCAAGGTGCGCCCATGTGGCTTATATTGGAAGTTTTCTTTGATGGTCAAAACAATGGTCTCCACACACTGTTGTAAGGGAAAGCCAAAGATTCCAGAACTAATAGCTGGAAAGGCTATGGATTGGTAGTTGTATTTCTCAGCTAAAAGGAGACTGTTTTCCACAGCTTTCCTTAACAAGTACACACACCTTGGGGACTCATCCTGTTTCCACTGGGGCCCCACTGCATGGATTACCTGGTGGCAAGGGAGCTTTCCTGCTGTTGAGATTACAGCCTCGCCAGGTAAGATCCTACCCTCTTTCTTCACTATGTGGTTACAAGCAGCCTGAAGTTCAGGGCCTGCAGCTTTTAAGAGAGCAGCAGCAAGGCCCCCAGAATGCTTGAGTTCCTGGTTTGCTGCATTCACCACCACATCAACAGGCAACTGAGCCAAGTCACCGTGTAGCACCATCAGTGTAACTCCAGGGACCACATCCCTCCGAGACAAGCACTTCTGCCCATCCGGGATGCCTCCCACCTTCTGTTCTTTTTTCTCTTGGAGTTCAATGAAACAACCAAACATCCGTTTGACCTCACCTTTGCAATACCATGATTTCTCCTGGAAGAACTGCCTGGCTCCTGGCTTATCAATACAGACATTTTTAATGCAGACCGAATCCCGGACTTGCTTGACAATGTTCATGCCCTCCAATACGTCCTTCTTAGAGCCAATTAGTAAAATTCCTTTGTGTTTGTTCTCAGGATTGAAAACTACCTGCACATTTACCTTCTTTACCTTTGACCAAAATAATTGCTTTTCTGCCTTTAAATAGGCTGTAACCAAGGATGACTCTACTTCAATCAATCTCTCTATTTTCATGTGTTTTTCCAGGAAATCGAAAAGCAAACGATGGATTTCATTTACTTCTCTCACACGGCCCGCAATGACAACCTTGGCTGGGGTTCCTGAAGTTAACTCATTGACTACCATAATAGTTGCAGAGGAACTATGTTTCTTTTGTAAACTTTGAGTTAACCCTTTCCACTTCTTGCCATTAAGAACTTCTTTGTTCTCAACTTGAATGTGCTTATAATTTAAGGTATGGAGCATTTGTTTTTCAGCTTCTATCAGGACGTCCAAAGTAAAACTGGTTAAGAGAACAGTCGTACCCTCTAACTTGTAAGTTGCAAGAATTTTCTCTACTATAAAAAGAGATTTAGAGAATTCTTCATAATCTACCTGCTGCAAAAACTGAAAGATCTCAGGAGAGACCTGAATGTTTTTCTGGGTCATGTTGTACACCTTTTCCTGGATTTCACACTTGACTTTGTACACATCTGCATGGGGCCCCTTCAACAACAGGTTCTGAGGGGCCACATCATAACAGATCTCCATATCTCCACACTCTGTGCGTAGACGCTGCAGGACACCACTATGTTCCAAAAGAAAATAACTTTGTGGAGAAATGATCATTTTTTCCTTCAGACTTTGTGCTTCCTTTCTAATTTTTTCAGTGGTGCTTTCTATTAATTCCTTGATTTGCAGGCCAATGCTTTGGACATCTTCTGATTTTCCTGCCAAGGTTATAGTCTCAAGTGTATCAAATTCAATCAAAATCTTATCTTCTTCTAAGTCATTTTTTATGATGTCCCACACTACTGGATCCACTTTAAATGAGGTAACTTCATATTTAGATCTGATGCCAGAGAGTGCTGTGGAAGCATCTTCCTGCCAGGTCTTGATTCTGGGTCTTCCTTGATTGACTAAAGTGGATGCAGGTCTGACGGTAATTTTACTGTTGACTTGGGACCATGTTAACTCACAGTGACAACGTCTCATTTCATTGTTTATATCTTCAATCAAGTGATTCTTTTTCCTAAAGAACCTCCATAAGGGAAGATCCAGTGACTCTTGGAATGGTGCTGGAAGTTTAATCAGAGGCTTCTCCTTTCCATACAATGCTGTGCCCAAAGAGGTATAGTAGGGAAAGACAAACAGCGGCATCTTTTTGAAGTGATGTTTCTTGGCCATGATGGTGTCTAACACTTTAAAAGTAAAAAAAATAAATAAATAAACAAACAAACAAACAAACAAACAAAGGTGATCCAAAATGTGATATATTTCAAATGAAGTCAAAACAAAACTTTTCTTTCTTTCTCTTTGCAATGCTGGGGATTGAATCCCCAGCCTCATGCATGCTAGGCAAGTGCTCTACCACTGAGCTATGTCCCCAGCCCCTCTAAGTGAAGTATATCTTTACCTAAACTTGTTGAAATAAATTTGAGAATTTATGTGGATGGCTAAAATGCATATCGCTTTTTTTAAAATATCTTTACTTACTTTTTATTTATATGTGGTGCTAAGGATCAAACTCAGTGCCTCACACGTGCAAGGCAAGGGCTCTACCACTGAGCTATAATCCCAGCCCCCAGATCCCTTTTTTTAAAATCCAGTATTTTAAAGGTTCTAAGAATGATAGTTTTTTATTTGTTTTTTAATCTATATATGGACTAAAGACTCATTGGAGAATTTCCTTTTATCTTTCAAAAATTTGACATTGTTCCTCTCAACTCTTGAGTTGCTGGCTTCCTTAAGCTTCATATCTCAGGTGAACTGATGGTTGATTCAATTTTCAAAAAAATATATGAATGAATAAGTAAAATGTTTCAGAGTTTAACTAACTGCTAAGATCTGCTAAAATGTCCTGAGAAATAACAGATGTGGTAGTTGTTAGACATTACCTTCTCTGTCACAAAATTCAATCAGAGCTGCACTCTCTTCAGGAAAACACTCAACATGGGCAATGCTTCCCCCTCCATTACGAGGACTTTCAAAGAAAAGTTGTAACTGGTAGTCATCAATACCAGGCGGTAGGTTTTCAACCCTGATTGTTTTTTGTCACTTCCAGAAGTCTTGGAGAGAGCTTAAGTTGTTGAATTTTACGGTGTCTGGTACAATCATTAACAAATTTCGTGGCATCTACAAAAGAAAAAAAATTATTATGTTATCTCTATCTTATATAGAAGAAGTTGGCTATTACTTGAGGTAAGGGAGAGAGCTAAGTATTCCATTTGTAGACAAGATTTTAATACCTACTGAAATTTTACATGCCTACAACTGCTCGTCTCTGAACAATGATGATGCATGCATGAATGTCTTACCTGGTTTACTGCTACTGAGCTGTGTCCCTGCCTCCAGTCACTGCCCTTGCCAACCTGACTCAGGCTTTCTCTATAATAAGGTCTCCTTGTTTCACTCCTTTCTCAAGCCCTTCTATGGCTCCCCATTGCCTGCAGGTATGAGTTCACTCTCCTTAGCCCAGCTAACAATGCCCTTGGCTATTTGACTCCAAACTAATTTCCAAGCATCACATTTGGCTATTCTCTGCCATTCATTTTATTTTACATCCTGCTCTCTAAAACAGTCATTATTTTTTACATTTTCCTTATCTTTTGCCTTTGTATATATAATTTCCTGTGTTTTTGGTTTTGCTTTTTATAATGCTGAGGATTGAACCCAGGGTCCCATGCATGCTAGGCAAGTCCTTTACCGCTGAGTTATACCCCCGCCCTTTTCTCCAATTTGTTTTTCTGTTTAAATCTTGGTTCTATTCAACCTTCAAGACTCAGCCTAGGGGCTGGGGTTGTGGCTCAGCGGCAGAGCGCTCGCCTCGCACGTGCGCAGCCCGGGTTCGATCCTCAGCACCACGTAAACATAGATGCATTGCATTGTGTACAACTAAAGTAAATAAATAAATATTTAAAAAAAAAAGACTCAGCCTAATTATCTTTTTCAAATTAATAAGTATTTATTGTGGGCCTGTGATGTGCCTAGCACTATTCTAGGATCTAAGGAAGGATATGGAGATGACAAGTCCTTGCCAGTTCACCATCCAAGAGTTAGGTGGTCTTCAAAGCAAATAAATTGCCTGCTATGGAATGAAATTAGGGAAGATAAGACTGGGAGTCAAACTTGATTTCCAGAGTAAGTGGTCTCTGTCCTAGTTTTGAAGGAGGAAGAGGGAGGTCTGCCAGATAGACATGTCAGGCAGAGGGAACAGCAGTGGCATGGAATAGCTTAGTGTATTTTGGACATGAGAGGTACTGCTGGGGTGTAGGCTTTACGGGAATAAGGCCAAGCCACCTTGTTTGGATTCCCCTTCCTCCCATTTCTCACAGCTTGTTGCTCACAGCTGAGATGACTGCTCCTCTTGCACCTTCATGGTTCATTTACATAGTGGCTTCCCTCTTGCTCCCATGCTGTGCATTTCTCTTCGTGCCCACAGCACCTAGACCAGTATCCAGCACAGAGTGGATGTATAGTTTGGATCTGGAATGTCCCTCAATAGCTTGGTGCTATTGAGAAGTAGTGGAAACTTTAAGAGGTAGGACTTAGTGGAGGTCTTCTGGTCACTGGGGGAAAGGAAGGAAATAATGGGACCCTGTCCCTTCCTCTTTCTCTTTTGGCCAGGAGGTGAAAAGTTTGCTATGTGCTATCAAATGATGTGCTGCCTCACTCTAGGCCCAAAAGCAAAAGGGCCAACCAACCACGGGTTGAAACCTCCAAAACTGTGAGCCTTAACATTTTCTCTCTCTCTCTCTCTTTCTTTCTTTTTTTTTTTTTTTTTTTTTTTTGTAGCAGGGGTTGAACTCAGGGGCACTCAACACCTAAGCCACCTCCCAGCCCTGTTTTGCATTTTATTTAGAGACAGGGTCTCACTGAGTTGTGTAGTGTCTCGAGTTGCCAAGCCTGGCTTTGAACTCATGGATCCTCCTGTCTCAGTCTCCCGAGCTGCTGGGATTACAGGTGTGTGCCACCATGCCCAGCTAACCTTTTCTCTTTATAAGCCGATGATCTCAGGTATTTGATATAGTAACAGAAAGGTAACATGGAAAGTATTCAAATTCTTTGATCAATGAACAAAAGCAAATCCAATTAGATTTTCCCTTGTAAGAAATAATAATAAACTTGAAACAAATAATGTCTCTAGCTAGGTACGGTGGCATACTCAGATAATCCCAGAACTCAGGAGGCTGCAATAGGATGATCTCAAATTCCAGGCCAGCCTGGACAACTTAGCAAGACTCTGTCTCAAAATAAAAATAAATAGGTTGGGTATGTAGCTCAGGAGTAAGGCACTTGCCTAATATGCACAAGGTTCCAGGTTTAATCCCCAGTACTACAAAGAAAAATATGAAAAAGAATAGCCCTTATACTGAACCTTTACCAGGTCTCAGGTACTATGTTAAGTGCCTTTCAAACATTATCTCATTTAGTCTTTAAAGAAATTTAGAAAGGTATTATTACCCCACTTTATAAACAAGTAAATTGAAGTACAAGGAAGATAGTACTTGGCTAGCCTTGTATAACTAGTTAAATGGCAGAGCTAGAATTTTGACTCCATGACCTATGCACTTTTTAAAAAAAACATTATTTTTTAATATTTATTTTTTAGTTGTGAGTGGACACAATACCTTTATTATACCTTTATTTTATTTTTATGTGATGCTGAGGATCAAACCCAGTGCTCCACGCATGCCAGGTGAGCATTCTACCTCTGAAGCACAACCTCAGCCCCTATTTATTTTTATGCTGTGCTAAGGACCAAACCCAGTATTTCATATGTGCTAGACAAGCACTCTGCCACTGAGCCATAACTCCAGTCCATAATCTGTGCTCTTAATTAATCATTCAATCGCTATGTTCATGGGTTAGTAAGGGCTTGGGACTGGAAAATTTCCTTGTTTTAGGGACAGATGTTTCTTCTTCCTGACCATTTTCCATATCACACGTACTTATTTATTCCTGCATATGTGAATGACCATGAGAGTACTAAGGAAAAATATGGCATCATGGTTTGGATATGAAATGGTCCTCCAAAAGCTCCTGGGTTAATGGAATGTTCAGAGGTGAAATGATTGGATTGTGAGAGCTATAACTTAACCAGTACATCCTAGTTTGAACATGCTAACTGGATGGTAACTATAGGCAGGGCAGGTGTGGCTGGAAGAGGTGGATCACTGGGGGTGTGCCTTGGAAGGGTTCCTCTTCCCTGTGGCCCCTTCTCCCCTCCCTCTTTCTCTGCCCACCACCTCCATCTCTCTCTTTACCTCCTGGCGACCATGAACAGAGCAGTGTTCTTCTCCACACCCTTCCACCATGATGTCCTTCCACACCTTTAGCCCAGAGCAATGGAGTAGGCCCATCATGGACTAAACCTCTGAAACCATGAGCCAAAATAAACTTTTTCTCCTCTTAGATGTTCTTGTTGAGTATTTTGGTCCTTGTAACAAAAATCTGACTAACACCTATGGTAAAATTGATAATAGAAGAGACTGTAGAGGTAGGTAATGGGGGTTCAAATCCAGTTGTCCCATTTATATCACCTTTGTGCCTTTGTCTCCCCACCTGTATATTGGGGGATAATAAGAGTAATCTCACAAAGTTGTTGAAAGGGGAAAAAAATCAGTTAATACCTATAAAAAGCTTAGCATATTACCTAACTTACAGTAAGTACTATGTGCGTGTTTATTACCCTCTAGTAAATTCAGTTTAGTAACAAATAAAAATAAACTTTTTAATGCTGATTCATTTACTTGGAATCATTTTAGTATCCTTAGACTAGATTTCTATTTCTCTCTCTTTCTCTCTCTCTCTCTCTCTCTTTCACACACACACACACACACACACACACACACACAAACTAAACATGCAAGAATTTAGTTTCAAAACCAATTTGCTTCTCTTAAAAAAAAAAAAAAAAAAAGCACCTGTATTAACTTGGAGTCCTCTGTTACCAGCTACTAGGAAGAGTCAAAATTTCAGAGAGCTTCCATTAACTGGGTGTCCCAAATCCCCAAATGTGGTACAAAAAAGGCTGATATCACTTAAGCTCACCTGTGTGTCTTTTAAAGGTAACCACAGCGACGTGAAAATCTCGTATTATTTCCACCTGAAAATCATCACTGGACAAGTCACTTATGTTCTCCACTAACAAGATTAACATCATGTCAGTCATATTTGCTGGGAGATTTTCAAATACCACCAAACAGGAAATGTTTTCACATTCTTTTGGGATACCTTCCATTTCTTCTGATGCACTACTGAGAGACAACTTTTTATCCAGTTCTTCTGACACATCTAATTTTAGGGAGGCAAACAGAAGTGCAAGATATTATATTTACCTACCATGGTCTTATTAGCAAAGTAAATTATCATAAGACATGTCTCCCCACCCCCACCCCCCCGCCCAACAATCTCTTTAGCTAACTCAACTAAAAACAGGTCCTGGATAGTTTTTTACTTTATTTAATCAAAAATAAAATGTAGCATTTAACCATATATTACTAATATCCAATAATATCTCAATAGTTTAAGTTCAATTTTATTTACCTTTTTCTGCCTCATTTCTATGAGGAACCTGCCTCATCCTTCAGATCATAGCACTTGACATATATTTCTATCATAGCACTACATTCTAGTTATTGAACTAAGCTTCCCCAAAGCAAACATATTTTTATTCACCCTAGTATTGCTGGCACACTGTATATAAATGAGGCCCAGTAAAGGCTTGCTGAACTGGAAATCTACTGCTTGGCTCACTAGAGGAAAACAAGAATATCTGATGATGCACATAAACTCATGCTAAATTTAAAAATAGCTTAAAATTCAGTAACAAAAACAACAAAAATAATAATAATTTTAAAAAATCAGTAACAACATAACTTAGCATTAAATGAAATAAGTATGACTAACCAGAATGAGTACTGGGTGAGGCTCTATGCATTCCATCCCTGACTAAGACTCTTCAGCCATGCAACCTTGGGCAAGTCTCTTAATTGTAAAATGAGAATGGTGGACTAAGTGAAAGGAACAAGAAAGAGTCTTCCCAGCAGGATAGTTTTATGACCCCACAACTCTTAGAAGCTTCATCACAAAGAAGCTTGGTTAACTGACAAGTAAAGAGCATCCAGGAACATTTCAAGAGTCCAAGAATTAGATAAAGGGACTGGGCTGGCAGGAAAGGCTTGAGGGAAGAAGAGGAAGCTGAGTGGGTCTTGAAGAGCACAGAGTATTTGATAGAGAAAGTCAGGTAGAGGGTGCTGTGAGCAACAGAACACAGGCAGAGTCCTGGGATTGCCTGAGGCCTTTCAGAAAATGTTCTGAATGGCAGAAGGACCATGTGTGGCTCTAAAGGGAGCACTTTCAAGAGACATGAGAAACAAGACCAGAGAGGTGGGCTAGATCCGGAATGTGGTCTGGACTTGACCTTGCAGTGGATGACAAAAGCGAATCACGGAAGGTATCTGTGAAAAGGACGAGAAGATATTTAGAAATAGTGCAGAGGACTGATCAGCTATCAGGAGAAAGGGTGTCAGAAACAGAGGGACACAGCTGCCAGCTCCTGCCATGTTGGATTTGTGAGGTAATAAGAGGGCCTGTGGTGAGAGGATGGCTGAGGAAGACTCTTCAAAAACTGGTAGGTCTCTGTGAACAACAGATGTGGAAGGTTAAAGACAGATGCCTGAAGTTTCTACTGGGTGAGGAACAAACTGTATATTTTAAGAAAAATAAGGAGGTAAGAAAGGATATTGGTTTGGGAGGAAGCAGACATAGGTGGCTTCAGACTCGTTGGGTCTGACTTCCCAGAAGGAAGGTCAGACAGAAGGTCTCAAGTTTAGAAGGGACTCCATACTTGAGATGCTGACTTGAAATCCTAGAATATGACAACCACAGGTGACCAGTATTTCTCCGGTCTTGTCTCTTCTCCAGGATCTTCCAGTTGCTGGTTTCCCCGCTTTCATCCCAGCCCAGCTGGATCTGAGCATTGGCTCAACAGTCACATCTCACGGTTTTGCTGTGTGCCCTTCCCTGAGCTGTCAGCCCCTCAGCTGGTTAAAAACCACAACATTGATGTTTAATTTTCTGCACTGACTTTCAGGCATGGGTAATGCATCCGTGGGGCAGTGTCCTCTGCTTTCCCTCTCCCCGAGATGTTGGATCTGTGAGATGACCACTCTCCACCCACATTTTGCTCAGTTCTGAAACCATCTACCCCATTCCAGTCCATTTCAAGAGTCCCAGCCTTTTGACCGTCATCAAAATTCAGTGTGGACCAACCATTCAATTGAAGACTTCTTCTTCTTCTCTTAAAAGAGCCAAGTAAGGGATTTGTTGAAGACCACCTGACTTTCTAGCTGGTCACTGCCCTTAGAGTCTGAGTCAGGTAAAAACAGGTTAGAAAATGGTTCTAACATTTCCAGGACAACAAAAAGTCCATTGGTGGAGAGAGGCTGCAGGGCTCTTCCTAAGGATACACTTAGGGTTTTAAGCAAATTTGAAACAGCACCAACCAATCAGTTAAGACAGAGTGAAGGTAAGATATATGAAACCACAAGAAACTAAAACTGGATTAAATTTTAGATACAGGAATATAGTATGAATGTAAATACATAAATAAAAAGCCATTTCCTGGTCTAAAATTGAGCTTGAGAATCCGGCACTTAAGGCAACTTCCAAGAAAATGAAAGATATCACAATAATAAACATCAGAAGCTGATGAGTCAATTCCAGGTCAGAAGGATGGAAAGCAGGAATTAATCTGAACACACACAAGATTCCTATCTCATAAGAATCTTGAGCTACTTGACAAAAGCACACTTAAGCCACGCTCAGTGGCACATGCCTATAATGCCAGCTCTCAGGAGGCTGAGGCAGGAGGATCTCAAGTTTGAGGCCAGCCTCAAACTAAAACAATTTTAAAATGGCTGTGGATGTGGCTCAGTGGGATAGCACCCCCCGATGCCCATTAATAGATAAATGGATTAAGAAAATGTGATATATATACACAATGGAGTTTTACTCAGCCATAAAGAAGAGATAAAATAAAAAGAATGAAATCATGGCATTTGAATGGAATTATTTGATGGAAATGAAGAAAATCATGCTAAGTGAAATAAACCAGACTCAGAAAACAAAGGGTCAAATGTTTTCTCTCATATATGGAAGCTAGAAGAAAAAAACAGGGGGGGGGGGTTATATATCATAAAGATATAGGAAAGATCTGTAGAACAGAAAAAGGAGATGAAAAGGAAGGGAGAAGGGACAAGGAAGGGGAGGAAATGTGGGTACAATTAATTGAACAAAACCACACTATGTGCGTATATAAATATACTACAATGAATTCTATCAGTATGTATATGTATAAAGTGTCAATAAAAAGTAAATAAATAAGCCAGTGAAAGGAAGACCAATAGAATAGAGAAAAGAGAATAGGGAGAGGCAGAAGGAGAGAGAAAGGAGGGGCACTGGAGACTGAAATGGAGTAAATCAAATTCAATTGATTTTGCAAAATGAATGCATGGTTTTGTCAAAATGAACCCAACTACTATGTATAACTACAATGCAAAGAAGGAACAGGAGAAGGAGGAAGAGGAGGTGGAGGAAGGAAGAGGAGAGGTGGAGAGGCATATCCCCTAAATGCCTTCCTTACTTAATGAAAGCAAAACTTCTTGGTGAATGTCAATTCACCAAGTTCTATCAGTTGCGACTTTACCTGGTTCTTTGACATCCTCTTTGGTCTTGGATTCCTGAAACCCAAACAATAAAGTAGCATTAATGTATTACTAATAATTTTTTTACATTAGAAAAATGTCAGGGAGCCGGGCGTGGTGGCGCACGCCTGTAATCCCAGCACTTTGGGAGGCTGAGGCAGGAGGATCCAGTGAGTTCAAAGCCAGCCTCAGCAGTGGTGAGGCACTTAGCGACTCAGTGAGACCCTGTCTCTAAATAAAATACAAAAAAGGGCTGGGGATGTGACCCAGTGGACGAGTGCCTCTGAGTTCAATCCCCGGTACCACCAAAAAAAAAAAAAAAAAGAAAGAAAAGAAAAATGTCAGGGGGGGGGTGGCTGTGGTTGTGGCTCAGTGGTGAAGTGCTGCCTGGCACGTGTGAGGCATTGGGTTCAATCCTCAGCGCCACATAAAAATAAATAAATAAAACAAAGGTATTGTGTCTGTCTACAGCTAAAAAATTTTAAAAAAGAAAAATCTTTTTTTTTAAATTTTTATTTATAGTAGTAGTATGTATTACAGTTTATACTATACTCTTTTTACACAAAACTGTTTGTATACAAAGTATATTTGTAGCATTCAGTCTTCAATCATGTATTTAGAATAATGATATCCATCTTATTCAACCACTTTTTTTTCATCCCCCCCCCCCTTTCCCCCCTTGCTCTTAAAAAAAGAAAATGTCATTGCATGCAGTGGTGTCCTCCTGTAATCCTAGCTACTCAGAAAGCTAAACAGGAGGTTCACAAGTTGGAGACCAGCCCAGGCGACTTAGTGAGACCCTGTTTCAAAACAAAATGAAAAGGCAGCAATGTAGTTTGGTGCCTGCCTAGCATGTATGAGGCTTTTTTATTTGATCCCAGATCAAATAAATAAATAAATAAAGTCCCTGGGACCATCTCAGATATGAATGGTAAGCAGAAATGATAACAAAAAGCTTTATTAGTGGAGCTCTTTTTTTTTTTTAAATATTTATTTATTTACTTTAGTTGTACACAATGCAATGCATTTATGTTTACGTGGTGCTGAGGATCGAACCCGGGCCGCGCACGTGCGAGGCGAGTGCTCTGCCGCTGAGCCACAACCCCAGCCCCTAGTGGAGCTCTTGAATGCATCTACATGTAGCAGATCCCCTTTCTAGACACAATAATCATTGGAGGAAAAAGGTACAAATAGCAGAATCCCCAATTCACACAATGTTTTGGATATGGGGTAAGACTTAAATCAGGGAAACAGCTTAGCTCATAATTGCTTTTCCCCAATTAGCATTTATTGAATGTTTACTATATAACAAGCACTGTGCCATGTGCTTCATAGAACTTATCTCAACCCTCACAGTAATCTGACAATCCATTTGACAACTGAGGAAACAGCATCTGTAGTATGACATGTCACTGTTCCCTCAAAATGATATTAAAAAAAAATATCAAGTTTCAAGTAGAAAAGAAGCCAAGACAAAACAAGCTAACACTATATATCTGAAACTGACGTTAGGATAACTTCCGAATCTTAATTTTCCAGAAGTGTCTAAAATCAACAGAGTGCTTCATCCTTCATTATTTCATACTATGTTATCACCACCCTCACCCCCTCCACATTTATGAGCTGCTATTCTCACTCCAGTTTGGTGGACACTTCTCATCCCACTGTATTTTCTTCATTGAGATTCCCATCCCACACACGTGGGAGGACCCCCAGATCCCTTTGAACCACTCCTCAGGTTTACGTACCTTTGTTGAAATTTTCCCTTCAGAGACTGGGGCTTCCTCTGACTCTGTGGGCAACCGGACGGTTAACTTGAACGTTCCTTTTCCTGGCAATACTAACTCATGATTCTTTTTCTCCAGAACATTTTGCCGAACTAAAGAGTCAAAAAAAAAAAAAAAAAAAAAAAAAAAAAGACAAGCAATCTTTATTTACGTAATTATACCATCATTTCTTTTCTTTTTTTTTTTTTTTTTCTTTTTTTTTTTTTTTTTTTGGTACTGGGGATTGAACTTAGGGGCACTCAACCACTGGGCCCCACATTGCTTTTTGTATTTTATTAGAGACAGGGTCTCACTGAGTTGCTAAGTGCCTCGCCATTGCTGAAGCTGGCTTTGAACTCACCATCCTCCTGCCTCAGCCTCTCAAGTGCTGGGATTACAGGCATGCGCCACTGTGCCCAGCTATACCTTCATTTTTATGAGCTCTATCATCAGTTAATAGCTCGGCCAGTTTCTCAAGAGAGACTATGTGTAGTAAAAAGAATAAAAGTTGAGCAAATAAACACGGATTTGAATTTCATCTTCAAACACACTGTTTAACATTTAGTGCTACAGTTTGGATCTGAGTATCTCCCAAGGGCTCAGGTATTAAAGGCATACTTGCCAACCCATGATGTTAATAGGAGGTGGTAGAACCTTAAGAGGTGAGGTCTAACATCATACTAAATGGAGAAAAAACTGAATACATTTCCTTGAAAAACAGGAACAAGACAAATGCCCTCTCTCACCACTCCTATTCAACATAGGCCCTGGAATTCTAGCCAGAGCAATCAGGCAAGAGAAGGAAATTAAAAGGATACAAATAGGAAAATAGCTCAAATTATCTCTGTTTGCTGACAACGTGATCCTATATTTAGAAGACCCAAAAAACTCCATCAGAAGACTTCTAGAATAGATTAACAAATTTAGTAAAGTAGCAGGATACAAAATCAACATACATAAATCAATTGCTTTTCTATACTCTGATAACAAATCTACTGAAAAAGAAATTGGGAAATTATCCCCTTCCCAACAACCTTAAAATATATATAAAATATTTAGGAATTAATCTAATGAAGGAGGTGAAGGACCTCTACAATGAAAACTACAGAACATTGAAGAAGACCTCAGAAGATGGAAAGCTCTCCCATGTTCTTGGATAGGCAGAATTAATATTGTTAAAATGACCATACTACCAAAAATGTTATACAGATTCAATGCGATGCCCATCAAAATGCCAATGACATTTTTCACAGAACTAGGAAAAGAAGTTCTAAAATTCATTTGGAAAAATAAGAGACCCAGAATAGCTAAAGCAATCCTGAACAAAGAGAGTGATTATGGAGGCATCATAATACTGGACTTCAAATTATACTACAGAGCTATAGTAACAAAAATGGCACTGGGCACAGTGGTACACCCCTGTAATCCCAGTGGCTTGGGAGGCTGAGGCAGGAGGATCCTGAGTTCAAAGCCAGCCTCATCAACTTAGCAAGACTTGTCTCTAAATAAAACACAAAAAAGGGCTGGGGATGTGACTCACTGGTTAAGCACCCCAGCTTCAATCCCCAAGTACAAAAAAAAAAAAAAATGAATTAAAAACTACATTGAGGGGCTAGGATCATAGCTCAGTAGTGGCAGAGGCACTGGGTTCCACCCCCAATACCACATAAAAACAAATAAATATATAGATAAATAAATAAAGGTATTGTGCCTATCCACAACTAAAAATATTTAAAACAAAAACTACATTGAGATCTCATCTCACTTCAGTCAGTGTGGCATTTATTAAGAATACAAATAATAAGTATTGGTAAGGATGTGGGAGAAAAAAATACACTTATACATTGTTGGTAGGATTGCAAATTAGTGCAACCACTCTGGAAAGAAGTATGGAGATTCCTCAAAAAATTAGGAATGGAACCGACATGACCCCGCTATCCCACTCTTTGGTATACATCCGAAGGATCTAAAATCAGCATACTATAGGCAAAAAAACACATCAATGTTTATAGCAGCACAATAGTCAACCTAGATGTTCTTTAACATATGAATGAATAAAGAAAATGTGGTATACAGACAAAATGGAATATCACTCAGTCATAAAGCAGAAGGAAATGATGGCATTTTCTGGTAAATGGATGGAAATGGAGACTATTAGGCTAAGTGAAGTAAGCCAGACCCAAAAAGTCAAAGGTCAAACGTTTTCTCTGACATTCAGAAGCCAGTGCAAAATAAGGGGGGGAGAGAGGGCGACAGAGAGACATGGGGGAGAAAGAGAAAAGGAGGGAAAGGAAAAAGAGGGGCAGAAATTTCATCAAAATAAATCAGTGGAGTAGAGGAAGAGGACTGAGGGGTAAGGAGGAAGGACAGGATAAGGGACAAACAGTGGAATGAATCTGGCATAACTTTCCCATGTACATATAGGAATATACCATAGCGAATCCATCATTATGTATGTCCAAAAGACACTAATTTAAAAAACTATAAGTTAAAGCTAAATAAATAAATAAAAATTAAAATTAAGTAAGGCCTGGTGGGAGGAAGTTTGGTCACTGGGGGCATTACCTCGAAGGGGATATTGGGACACACACTTCCCCTCAACCCTTTCCTTGTACTCTTTTTTTTTTTTTCATTTTCAGCCATGAGGTAAGGGCTTCCTCTGCCAAGCACTCCGACTATGGGCCCAAAAGCAACAGGCCAACTAACCATGAACTAAGACCTCCAAAATTATGAGTCAAAATAAACCTTTCTCTTTTTAAGTTGATTGTCTCAGGTATTTTGTCACAGTAGTAAAAAACTGACTATACATTTAGCATGTTTTTTGTAAAAGGCTTACTTCCAAAGCCTGTCTTCTTACTTACAAATGAGGTTAATAAAGATTATTTTGGCTGGGCATGGTGGCACACACCTGTAATCCCATCGACTTGGGAGCCTGAGGCAGGAGGATCGTGAGTTCAAGGCCAGCCTCAGCAACTTAGCCAAACCCTAAGCAACTCAGTGAGACCCTGTTTCTAAATAAGATATAAATCAGGGCTGGGGATGTGGCTCAGTAGTTAAGTTTCCCTGGGTTCAATTCCCAGTACTAAAAAAAGGGAAAAAAAAAGAGACAAGATTATTTTGTACCAGTGTTGAATGGATTAAATGAAAGAAAAGTTATAAAGAACTTAATATAGGGCCTGGGGCTATGGCTCAGCGGTAGAGCACTTGTCTCAAATTTGTGAGGCCTTGGGTTTGATCCTCAGCACCACATAAATAAAAATAAAGGTATTGTGTCCACCTACAACTAAAAAATTGGTTAAAAAAAAAGAAAAGAACTTAATAGAGTACCTGACACCCAGTAGGCAGTTCAAAAGGCAGCAATATTAATTCTACACAGGAATGAACTCATTAAAGCATTCCACATGGAGAGCCAGGGCAGACTGGGTGCTGGAACATGACATGATGAAAGTCCCGTTTTTAGAAGGTGACTCAGGTGGCCATGAGGAGAATGACCAGGAGCCCAGTTAGAAAGCCATTTCAACCAATTCCTTAGCCTGTTATGATAAGGGTCTTAAATCTGACAGTAAAAGGAGTAGACAAAAAGGGATAGGAGAGCCAGGCACAGTTGCACATACCTACAATCCCAGCTATTTGGAAGGCTGAGGCACAAGTTCAAAGCCAGCCTGGGCAACTTAACAAGATTCTGTCTCAAAAGAAAACAAAAAGGGGCTGGGGTTGTGGCGCAGTGATAGAGCACTTGCCTCACATGTGTGAGGTACTGGGTTCAATCCTCAGTACCATATAAAGAAAGAAAGAAAAGAAAAGAAAAAGGGCTGGGAGTGTAATTCAGTGGTAGCATGCTTGTCTAACGTGTGAGACCTTGGGTCCAACCCCCAATAAATACCACAAAGAAGGGGGGGGGGAGGAAGAAGGAAGAGGATGAAGAAGAGGAGGAGAAGGAGAAGGAGAAGAAAAAGAAACAGGAGAGAATTTTCAAAAACAAACTAAAAGAATTAGCACATCAGACAGCTGGCTATAGCAAACAACTGAACAGTGGACATAAAAGTCCAAAGGCCTGAGTTAGACTTCCAGCTCTGCTATGAACTAGCTGAATGACTGGAAGGAAATACTTTCTCTGGAGCTTTATTCACTTACAGTGTTGCCTCTGAATGCTCTCTGAAACACTTTTTTTTTTTTTTTAAGTTATGGATGGACACAACACCTCTATTTTGTTTATTTATTTTTTTTATATGGTGCTGTGTAAGCTGCCTGGTACCGTAAACCGGGATAAAAACTCTCGGGGGCAGAGTTAAGCTTTTACTACTTTTACTTCTACTTTCTTAGAGCTTAGAGAGGGAAAGAAAGATTTTTAGAGAGAAAGATTAAAGCAAGCTTTTCTTCTTGTCTTCTTAGCTTAGAGTCTTAGCTTAGAGTAGAGTAGCTTAGAGTAAAGAAAGATAGAGCTTAGCTTCTTCTTAGCTTAGAGTAGAGTAGCTTAGAGTAAAGAAAGATAGAGCTTAGCTTAGCTTCTTAGAGAGAAAGAAAGATAGAGCTTAGCTTAGAGAAAGATTAGAGCTTCTTTCTTCTCTCTTCTTTCTTCTTTCTTCTTTCTTCTACTTTCTTCTGTCTTCCTCGGGAGCCTCGGCCTTACTCTGACCAGTCCTCTGGAGCCTCGGCCTAACTCTGGCCAGTCATTACTTCTTCTATCTGGTTTCTCTTCTGTAACCGCTCTGCCTACGTTCTGGCCGCTCTGATTCTTCTGACCGACCGAGTGACTGCCCGGCTGACTGAATTCTCCGTTCTCCTAACTCGGACTGCTTTCACCTGGTTATATACCTTCAGCTTTGCGGGTGCCTACAGGTGCGTCACATACATATCAGGTGGAACTTATGGCTTCCAGCTAGCTACAACAGCCCTTCCCAATTAGGGCTCCTTCAGTGCTGAGGATTGAACCCAGGGCCTCACCCTTGCTAGGCGAGTGCTCTACCACTGAGCCACAGCCACAGTTTCCTGAAACACTCTTAAGAGCTACGCTTATGTAAGTTGTACTTCTCAGGAGCATCCAGAGAGAGGAAAAGAAACTTAGGAAAATCAGTGTCTCCTACCATGGAGAACAGGGAAGGAGTGAGTTTAAAGGAGGCATGGTCAACATTGGCAGAGGGTGCAAAGAGGTCAGGAAGAAAAAGACCCTTTGAGGGCTGGGGTTGTGGCTCAGCAGTACAGCGCGGACCGGGTTCAATACTCAGCACCACGTAAACATAAATGCATTGCATTGTGTACAACTAAAAGCAAATAAATAAATATTTAAAAAAGAAAAAAGAAAAAGACCTTTGAGAGTGCCCTACAGTTCAGGGCTGCAGCTCTGGCATGAATGCCGGGTGGCTGTGTCCTGCTCTGATGTGGTTGCCCGGATCAGGTCAGAATCTTTCATAAAGAGAGGCCTGATAGCTTTCCCACTTTAAACAGCCATGAAGGGGGTGGGCCAGGTGGGTCCTCACTGGATGTCCACTCAGAAACAGGCCTCAGAAAATCTGGGAAGAAACACCAGACTCCAACTCCACTCTTTAAGAGGAGGGTAGATGTTTACATATGGACTCCTAAAGGGCTGGACTAAGCTGGAGTGAGGACTGAGGACTGGATGTGACTCCTGAAGCCCAAGACCAGGTTGTTATCTAGCATCATGCACTCTGTGTTGTATTACTGTTATTATTTCCTAGACTTTAAGAAAATCCTGTTCAGGCATCTAGCTCTGCCAGCCTCTTCTCAGGTTGTGTGCAATATGTATGGACAAAGGATTTCAGGAAAGCAAGGGTGGTAATATCAGTATGTGATCCCCAACAAGGACAGGGGGAACTGGAAGGAAAAAGAGCAGACGCTCTGATGTCCAGACTCCATTACCCATGCGGATTGTCTTCCTCCTGCACCAACCTCAAGTCACTTATGTTGTATTTTATTTAAGAAGATGAGCTCTCTTATCCTACGGTATCTGAATAATCAGGAGTCAAATTATGACCAGAAAGTATGATAAAATGTATACACTTTATCATTAACTGGGTGAGATGGCATGCACCTGTAATACCAGCTGAGGCAGGAGGATAGCAAGTTGGAGGTCAGCCTGGGAAACTTAGCAAGACCCTGTCTCAAAATAAAATTAAAAGGGCTGCGGTGTGGCTCAGTGGTAAAGCACCCCTGGATTAAATCCCCCACACCACACAAAAGTACACATCTGAAACCATATTTAGAATGTTTAGGGATTGGGGGTATAGCTCAATGATAAAATACTTGTCTAACATGCACAGTGTCCTGAGTTTGATCTCTTGCACAGAAAAATAAAAAGATTATAAATCAATTTACACTCAACTTTTCAGAAATTTGGGTAACTATATAAAAGCAAGATACAGCTTCCTATCATTCTTATTTGCTTTACACTAATGTCTACAGGAAACTGCTGGTAGGCTCACTTATACTATATGGTTTTATAGAATTATATGAATACAAAGTCATGTCACACTGTGGACTATGCTTGCTGAAGTCTTTTCCTGTGTGGAGGGTGGAGGGTGGAGTGTGGAGAGGGGAAGGTGAGGGTAACCTCTTCAAGGTCAAGGTCCAATAGGCCATTTATTCTCAGCACATTCCTGATGACCTGATGCCAGGAAAGTGGAGCTTCAAGAAGGAAACTGAAACTGAAGAGAGATTTTCCACCCCCCGAGTTTTTAATCATCTGACTGGGGTAAGACCCCAGGGGTGAGACAGTGGCTCAACTGACATTTGCCTGGCATGTGTGAAGCACTGGGTTTGATTCTCAGCCGCATGTATAAATAAATAAAATAAAGATCTATCAACAACTAAAAAAAAAATTAAAAAAGAAAAAAAGACTCCAGGAACCACTAGATAAGCCTGTGGCAGAAACAGAGAGGCAGTGTGGACTGGGTTCTGTGGAGGTCGGAAACCTAGCAGGGAGGTTTAGATCCTTTGAGGCCTAGAATTGAATTATTTTATCAACACAAAATGACATTTTGTGCTGTTCATATTTTTATGCTGCTGATATTTTGTAAATTTATTTCCATTTTTGGTTTACTTGGGGTTGTCAACGAACAACAGAGATTCTCAAACTTTAGCATCTCAGAGTCACCTGGGGGGCAGGATAATCACGCTGATTGCCACCCACCCCACACTCACTGTACACAAACCTCCAGAGAAGAACTGGGAATGTGCCAGGTCAACCTGCTCTCCAGGGGACTTGGATGCAGGTGGTCTGGGCCCCTAATCTGAGAGCTACTCCTGAGGATAGAGGATCCTAAAGAAGAAAGAAACCCTGAAGGGCTGATATTGACAGTAGGAATCAAAGCAGGAAAACCCTCTAGGGAAAGGGAAATGGCTCCCCTGCTGCCCTTTGGAACACTCCCTGGCGAAATTAACCCTCGCAGACACTGTACTTTGTTTTCCATGAAGCCTCTGAACCAAGCAGGTCTCCTGTCCTCTTGCATCCTCACTTCCTTCCTCTTCTGTTCCATTTCTTTCCTTTCTGAACCTCTGCTGGGACATCCTATCCATCCAATCGCATGGCCTCCTAAGCCTTGCTCTGGTCCAAATGCTTCTCCAAATTCAGCACAGGAAAGCCGGATCCAGGATTGTCTACACCCTGAGAGATCACTGCCAGTCTCTAAGAGCCCAGTGGAAAAGGTGCGCTTGAGCTTCTCATTACAGACCTTGAGCAAGCCCAGATCCGGGGCTCTTGGCCTCCTTTCCCAAATAAGAACAAGGGTGGGGAAGTGGGGAGAACTCAGTCAGCCGATAGGCCTAAAGAGGGAACTTTGTCCCAAAGCTCCAAAATCCTAAACCGCAATCACCTCAGAACGTCATCCACCCTCCCAATCTGAGGACAATTCCAAAACCGAAGGAAGAGTCAACAGTAGACCCTGCACAGAGGTACACGGTGTGTTCATCAACAGCACTGTTGCCTTCCCCTCCAATATGCCAACCCGAGGGAAAGTCCCATACGTATTTACACCCAGATCTTGAGACTTTAGGCAGCGACCCTGCCCTTCTCCCAAGTGACCCCCAAACCACTGGGAATCTCCATGACCCATGAAGAATCCCTGTGACTCTTCACGTTTCTGAATCCTCTTCCTTTCCCACCTAAATAACAACAGGGAAAGACTGAAAGAGTTGGAAAAGGAGACTCATTTGCACAGTCCCGCGGTCACCTCCAGGCCTCCCCAGCAAGAGCCTGGAAGCGCAGAGCGCACAGGAACCTCAGCGACCCGGGGGCACTCCGAGGCCATTCTGCGATCCAGGCCACCACCCATGTCGCTGCTGCAAGATCCGAGCGGATACTCCCCCGCCTGCCTCTGCCGCTAGTTTTCCCTGAAGAGCGAGCCGGGTGGCTCCTTGCGCACCCAGCCCCCTTGCGCCCCTCACCGTCATCCGGGAAGAAGAGCACCAGGAAGCGGGGCGGGCTCCCCGGCTCCTGGTGGACCTCGCACTCCCCGCCGCCTGATCTCTTCCGACTCTGGAAGTACATCTGCAACTTGGTGCCCAAGTTCTTCGGAGGGTCGGGGCCCCAGGACCCCTCTACCAGCAGCGGGAAGGAGCGGGACGCAGCCATCCCGGCTCCGCTCCTTCTCCAGGACTGCCCCAACTCCGCGAAGTTAACTTTGCCTCTTTCGCTTTCGTTTCCTGGAAAACCCCTCCCGGCCCTTAGTTTCGGTCTTCAACTGAGCTGCCCTAGCATAGGAGTAGTTACCCCACCCCAATCCCCGCAGTCTTCTCTGGTCCCCAACAAAGACAGTTAACCCTTTGGGGCTGCAGTTCCCCCGCCAGGCATCCGGCCTCGCTCCACCTGCTTAGCGGTCCTCTGCGCTCAGGCACCGCCTGCCGCTCTCCCAACCACAGCTGCTATCAGTAGCCTTGGGTCACTGAACCTTGAACAAACACAATGGTAGTTTCATTTCTGCCACAGGCCGACATTTTACAGGAAAATAAAATGGCTCACTCTCAGGACGTTTGCTGTCCATTTTGGGACTACTTTCAAGGATCAATGTACTCATCAGAACTTTCCCTTACTTTCCTTCTTTTGAGATGTTTCCTGCTCTGTTAATACTATGCATCTAGTAAAATGGGAGAAATGATAGACTCCCCCATTTTTGTGGAACATTTACTATGTGTCTCCTGCTGGAGTCGGATTCAACACCCCTACCCTAACTAAACTCAAGCAACTTCGGGGCCACAGGAGTTATGACGCAATGGAATGAGCTATCTGGAAAGGAACACAGATGCTCCTGAAACAAATGAGAAGGGGCCCCTAGTCCAGGTGGGGGGACTCAGAGAGGGTTTATTGGGAGGTGACATGTCACCTGAGGCCTATGAATGATCAAGGAATAATTTTAGAGGGTTATGAAAGGGACAGGATTTCTGTTGTGTGGTTTACACATGCAGAATCACTCTGCTGTGTGGTGGCTAGAGAGGAGGCAGGGAGGCCAGTCAAGGGGCTTCTGAACTGCAGGAGGTGGGGAGGGGGGGTGCTAGCAGAGGAGGATGGAGAACAGGTAAGATTCTAAAAAGATAATGAAGGCAGAAATAGCTGAAGGATGTAAGTGCCAAGAGAAAGAAAATCTCAAAGATGATTTCAGGGGCATCCATAGAAACCCTGAGCAAGTTACTGAATTATTATTATTCAGTTATTATTATTATTATTCAGTTGCATCTACTACATGGACAGACTGTGGGAAGGCCAGAGAGGTGGGAGAGAGGCTGGGAATGTGTGTATCCTTCACTCGTGATAAAAAGAGTGATCTTCAAGGGAGGCACCATCAGTCTGAGGATTCATCAGATCCCAGCAGTGTCTATTGATCTGTTGGGGACCTAGCAACCATGTCTCCTGGGGAGAAGAGACAGAAGGGAAGTGGCAGCAACCTGAGGACTGAATGGAAGGGAAGGAAGCAGGGGCAGGGAGTGTAGCCAGCTCTTTCCACAAGTGCAACTGTGAAGGAGAAGGAGTTAGGCAGCAACCAACAACTGGGAATGGGGGGTGGAGTGGGTTGGAAGATCAGGGAATTGTTATTTCGTTCCGTGGCTTTAAATATTTCTAAGATAGAAAAGGCTTAGACATGAGTAAATAAGTGTCAGTGGGAAGAAGGAGAGGCTGAGGATACTGGTAGTGGGAGAAAATGGGAGGGCTTCCTGGTGGCATCAGTCTTAAGAGCAGGACTCTTTCCCCAGGGCACCAGCAGCAAGGTGGAGCCAGACTGCAGCAGCTGGTCATTCTAGGTGGAGTTGATGGTAAGGTCTGGAGTTTTCACCTGTCAGTTTCTGTTTCTCAGTGAAACAGGGGGTGAGGACTCTGAGAGCCTTCCAAAACCAAATCTGCTTTCCCCTACAGGCCTGGACCTTGTATATTGTCTTCTAATCACAATGAGGCCGAATTTCAAAACAAAGAGAACCAAAGACGTGCCCAAGAGTTTACTGGGCTTTTTATTACTGATCGGTAATGATGCTTTGCAGTTTCCTGAAAGTTTTTTCTTGCCTTCCGCTTTCTACCTGCAGATGGCGCTCATCATCAGACCCAATCACGCTGGACCTGACAGGTGCAAGTGAGGAGGACACAGCAGGTGCAAGTGAGGAGGACACAGCAGGGTAGGTCATAGGGCAGAGCTGGGTGGGTCAAAACCCACCACCATACAGTGGTGACTCTTTCCCAAGGTATTTATCATCTCTGTCTCACTCCAAACCACAACCAGGTTTAGGGTTATGGAACTGGGCAGTGTTTCCTTTTCCTCACCTCATCACTCTATAAGACATAGAGTAAAACCCTTATTTATAGTAGAAATTTTAGCTGGCCATTTCTGGATCTGTTCAAGGATTTATTTATCAGCAATGTGTCTTGCCACTTGAGGTCTGCTTATCACTCACTCCTGGATGAACTGGGAAGGGGCCATTTGGATCAGGGTGGCAAGTCTTGAAACCAAGGAAAGAAAATTCTAGAAGGAACAAACTATTGAGCATCATTAGACCATGCAGTATTTTATCTTCTAAGTTATTTTCATCCTATTCACTTGAACCTTTCTGTAGTGTGTTAATCCTCTCTCAGTTCTCTGCTTCCTTTGGTGGCTGCCTCCTGAAACTTCCTTCCCAGGAACAAGTGTCCCCTCATGGCCTGGGGAAGGGGGCATTCTAACACCTAGAGCAGTCATTTCACATCACTGTTCCTCAGCTGTCCTTCCACTTCACAGCCACAGATAATATTAGTATAACCCATGTCTCCATTTTGGGATTGAACCTCCCTTTGCCCACTTCATCTAAATTCCCCTTTGAGCTTCTTTACAAATGGAGAGCATTGGAGAGAGAGCATGATATGTAAATTGGGGAGAGGGGCTGTTTTTCCATCTGTCCTGAATTGTGAGCACCTCATGCCCACTGCTCCACCTCACTGAGCTCCTCCAACTCCTTGCTCTGTTCCTCCAAAATAGGATGTGGCCATAGGCCTAGGAAGAAGCACTCCTAGGAGATCTGCCCTCTGAGGGAGTCAGTCACACGATGCTTTACTCCCTAGGCACAAGTATCCGCCAGGAGCTTTCTCTTCTTCAAGCCTCTGTAAGGCTAGTCTCCAACACCTCTCAATCTTGCCAGTGCATTAATCTCTAGTGGTGCCTTTGCCTAAATAGGAATGATGTAGATTCATTAATATCATAGTTGGGTGGGAGGTAGAGGGTGGCTTCTGCTGAAGATTCCAGAGCAGACTTGATTTTTCCAAATTTGTGTAAGGTGAAGAGTAAAGCAGAATAAAGATCTTTCTTGCTCATCCAATTAGATCATCATTGAGTCAGACACACAGGCATAAATCTCAAGGGAAGCATTAACTCTCAGAGCACAATACAGATCATGTCTAAAAAGAAAAACATCGAGCATTTTATTAACACATCATATCATGCAGGGTCTCCACCAGCAATATGCTATTACATATTGAACAATCAGCAATCTGAAAAAAAAAGTTTGCATATGTGTATATGTTTATTATGAATTTTACTGATAATGATTGTATAGCATGTGATTTATAAGTAATAATAAATATATAATACTTGATTGTAATTTTTTTAAATAGCAAATTAATTCTCAAAGAATGTTTCAAAGATTTTTGCCAAACTTATCTGTAGCCAACCTATGGTTGCAATTGATAATTAAGTGTAGTTCTGACAAAAATGTTGGCTGACACTTGTACTTACATTAATGGGTAAGATGAGGCCGTCTCTCCCTCTGGGGATGGCCCGTGTTCTTCCTTGAATGTGCATTCCTTGCTTTATCCCCAAAGCTTCTCACTCTCAAGATGGCTGGCATTCTCCCTAAATATGTATTTCATACTTTACCCCAGAAGACATCTCTCCCTTGAGAGAGCCTGAATTCTCCCTTGAACGTGTATTTGCTTTCCTAAATAAATCTGTTGTGTCTCTGGGAAAAGTAGATAAGATGAAAATGAGACAATGAAGACATATATAAGAATAATTTTTTTTAAGTGGCTGCTGGGGATATAACTCATGGCCTTAAGTATGCTAGGCAAGCTCTTTCCTACTAAGCTATACCCCCAGCCCTGTTAGGACTCTTTATCAATGACATGACTTCTTCATTACTAAATTGGATATTAGCTTTCAAATGCTGGAGGGATATTTCCTCAGTTGTGCTTTTTACAATGTAATAGCTATAGACATCATACAATTTTAAATAATCTGCCTCATGAACATATTCTTCATCATTTTGATCTTCCTGCCTCAGCCTCCCAAGCTGCTGGGATTACAAGCATGCACCTGGCTCTAAATTTTTAATTTTTGATATGTATTCACCCTTAAGCAACCATAAACTATACACAAACAAATGAGTGTGGCTATGTCTCAATAAAACTCTGTTATGGACACAAAAAGTTGAATTTCATTTCATTTTTATGTCAGAAGAGTTACCCAAAGCATTAATGAAGGGCAAAAAACCCATGCCAGAAACTGCCCTGTGGTAAAAGGGGTTTATTACCCAGCCCCTAATGGCCAGTCGGGACCAAAGGGGCACGTGGACGGGAAGGGAAGGAGAGAAAGGGAGAAGGGGAAAGGGAAGAAGGGAGAGGGGGGGTGAGGGGGGGAGGAGATGAGGACAGATGGGGCGAAGAAGGGAAAAAAGGGACGAGTTCCTGCCTGGTGGGGGTTTAAGTAGCAACTTAGGTGGTCCAGAGGACCCCTGACTCCATAGGCTGCCTGGGTTTGGAAGTGAGACCTGTACCCTTGGGATTGGCTCAGAAAGGGAGAGCCCGCCTGGGGTGAATTCCCATGAGATGCGAGTATTCTCGGGATTGAGAGTGGGAACTCGGAGCCGCCAAATGTGGATTCTTTGGTGAGATGGGCACTTCCGGGAAGTTAAAGCTCAGGCGTACAGGATAACCTAATGCACCTGGGGCATAGCTAATTTAGGGCACCTGGGGGTATGGCCTGCCAGCCTGAATTTTATCTAACAATTAACATTGTAAAGAAGAAGAAGAAGAAGGAGAAGGAGGAGGAGGAGGAGGAGGAGGAGGAGGAGGGGGAGGAGAAGAAGAATAGAAGAAAATGAAAGGAAAAGAAGAAAAAAAAAGCAGTGGACTGGATTTGTCAACTCCTGACCTAGACTCTAATGCGAGTGGATGATGGTGGAGGGGTAAATACTTTCTATAAGTGCGTTCCTAAAACTAATGAACCATGGTTTTTGCCACTGCCTTGGAAGCCAGTAGTCAGCTGCAGGCCATTTTGTTGTCCTTAGTATTGTTGTACCCAGTTTGCAGGAAAAAAGTCTCACAAACCACTCACGTAACAGCCAAAGAAGCCTTTATTCTGGCTGGGACCACCAACTACAACCCGCACAAAACAGGGTGGTAGAAAATGGCAGCCACTGGTAACAAGGGCAGGATTTATAAATCACAGGGTTAATAGGCCCTCAGATGGAGATGGTTTAAGGGTGGGTTAATACGCCCTCAGGTGGAGACAGTTTAAGTCGCCTCTGCTTATTACAGTATTTCTACCAAAAGATAAATATTTAATTCCCTTTACTAATTTCTGTTGATTTCCAACCAACCTTATGCTCAAAACAACAGAAATGTATTTTCTCACAGTTCTGGAGGCCAGAAATCCAAAATCAAGATATCAACAGCACTGGTCCCTGCTGGAGGCTCTGAGAGACAAACTTTCCCATCCACCTACTTTGACCCAGCTTTTAGCAGTCACTCTTAATCCTTGGCAGTTGTTGGCTTGCAAGTACATCACTGCAATCTCTGCCTCCTTCATTACAAGGCATGTTCCCAGTGTCTGCCTGTGTACAAATTTCCCTCTTCTTATAAGGACCCCAGTCATTGGGTTAGGGCTCAACTTACTCCAGTACGTCCTCATCTTAACTTGATTACATGTGCAAAGACCCTATGTCTAAATAAGGTCACATTTACAGGTATGAGAGTTAGTACTTCAACATATATTTTGGGGGAACACTGATAGGACAGTGAGAAAGCGGGAGACTGGCAAACGAGAAATGAAAGACGGAGACCAGGCAGAGATACACAAGAGAGTTTATTTGCCAGAGCTGACAAATAAAGGCACATCTCTCTATAGGAGAGAGACGTGACAGGCTTGGATTTTGGGGCTTTTATGGGCCAGGCTCAGGGATCAGAGCCGGGTAGGTCGTAATTCGGGCAGTTTAAGGGTAGGGTTGCTATAAGGGAGTGGTGAGCCTTTCCCAGAAAGGCCCTTGGGTGAGAAAATGGTGGCTGTCACTTAAGATGGCCGCCCAGATGCTAAGCAAGGACCTTACAAATATAGTCCTACCCACTGTAATCCCACTTCTCAAGTTACTCTCTGCCTGGTAGCTAGGACCTAACAGTTTCTTCCTGCTAGTTAAATAGAAACATTGTTTTTGCTAAAACTCTCAGTTGGAACATTCCCCTGGAGTAGGCTGAGGCACTCTTGATCATCACTTGCTTTTGGGATTTTTTTTTTCTTTCTATCAAAGTATAGTCTCAATAAGTTTCAGATAACTAAATGGAAACACCATCATCTGTCCATCTTCCTGGATTAGGTAGGGCACAAATAACTGTATTTCTATAAGCCAGTTCAATGTCCTATAAAGTCTCTAGAGAAATATTCAATTTTTTTTAAAATGTCATGATTTAAACAAATTTACAGAATAATTTACTACAAGTGTGTTGGTCTTAACCTAACTAGAAAAATTTCCTAGGTCTTTCTTTTTCCCACTATGATCAAATATATTCATGGTTCTTTTATCATTGTAATGGGCATATATGTTCAACTGGGTATTCTTTTATGCAACATGATTTAAACAAATATTTTCCATTTCCTATGTCAGCTTTGTATTCATCAATTTTAATATAGCACTAGAGTATATCATTTTAATATACCATAGTTAGCTTCTATATCTGTGCTGTTGGAATCTTAGCTTTCTTCTGGCGTTTTACTATCATAAAATAAACGTTATGTATGTATACTTTTGTTTTTTATTAAACATTATTTCCTCAGGATAAATTCCACTACTTGGTCAGGGATAAGGCATATTTATGATTCTTTCAATAAAGGACTGTTTTGCCCATCAGAAAGACTGGGTCAATTTGCATTGCTATCATTAATGCATGAGCAGATCTGCTTTCCTGAAACCTTGCAGGCCTGGGCTTTCGTAACTTTTAGAAGTTTTTCTGATTCTTTTTTAGGTACAAAATGAAACTTCACAGTAGGTTTAGTCTGTAGATATTTTACTGGCAAGGTTGATTGCATATTTTTAAAGTCATGATTTACTGTGGTGTTTCTTCTTGTCTTTTAATCATTCATTGAATGGACAATTGGTATTTTTATCCAGCTATATGTGCTTTTTTCATACTTTTTAGTTATTGAGTTATTTCATACTTTTTAGTTATTTATTTGTCTTTAGTGCAAACATTTTCTCCACTCTTCTGAATATTTAAATCTCAGCTTTATTGGTATTCATTCTATCAAAGCTGAAACTATCCAAGTAATGAAACTGTCCTTTTTCATTTCTATTCTATCAACAGTTCAAAACTAATTTTCTTATTACTAGTCTTTCATGTATGTGTGCATGTATTTACTTTTATTATTAAAGTATTTAACTCTTAATCCACCTGGAATTTTTTTTTGTAGAGTATGGTGGGAAATATGGGCCTCTTTAATATAATCATTATGAATATTCCTGCATACCATGGGCCTCAAATTGGTTACCAGTATGTCTGCTAGGACCAATTTTTCTCATGACTGTAACTGGTCCACTTTATGCTTTGAATATAGCCGTTGCTGCTCTGCTACTGCAAGTAATTTTTTTTTCAGTGGGTCTGGGGATTGAACCCAGGGCCTTGTGCATGTGAGGCAAGCATTCTACCAACTGAGCTATATCCCCAGTACTGCAACTGATTTTTAAAATGGACATACTTCTTTCTCTTCCTCTCTCCTTGCTCCTCCCTAATCTCAGGGGAAACAGTATTATCTTTCTTCTCCATTTTAGGCAGATTTATCTGTCATTGAATACACATCCACCATAGGAACAAAGTAATCCAGACTTTGGGGATGGTACCAGAAGATCTCAGAAATGACTACCTCCCAAATTAACAAGTGAATTACTGCAGGAGCCCTGTTTGGGGATTGACTTGAATTGTAGTTGACTATGAGCCGTGGAGATTTGGCCATTGTCGCCACCCGTAGTCTCACGGGACTTGTTGCGGGATCTCGAGTGACTTGGCCGAAATTGCTGATCGGGTCAGCGCCATTTTAGTGGTGTGTTTGGCGTGTGTTAGTTGTTGTTAGAACCAGAGAGAAAAGTTATCAGAATAAAAAGCTGTTTGTCTCCAGTTTGCTTCTGAAGTTCTTCCCGCGGCTCCGTTGCTCCAAGCGCTTCAGGCGACCACAGGTGGCGGCCCGTACGGGGAACTTCGGAGCGGACAGGTAAGAACTGAAAGGTCTCTAAAGATGGGTTCGAATATAACTGAATCCCAAGTGATAGAGGCTATGCAAAGACTCCTTGATATACCTGACTCTGTTCTCAGTGAGGAGTATATAGACAAAAGTGAAAGTGATCAAAAAAGTGTAGATTCCACTGGGCCAACTGAGACCAGTAAAGAGAGTATTAGAAGAGACCCAAAAATGACAAAAATCCAAGCTATTAAAGCTATTCGGGAGTTATTGGCGAAAGCTGAAGGATACTTGCTCTCACTGGAACCTGGGCCTCAGGATATTGCTGTCAGTGAAATTAGCAGTGGTGAGGAATCTAGTAAAAGTGATCCTGAGAAAATGAGGAAAAAGAAATTAAAAAAGACCGAGAAAAAGGTCCGTCAGGCAGAGGAATCACTTGTGTCCTCTACTCCCCCATGGGTGGAATCCATTACAGAAAATATGAAGGGTATTACTAGGCATTTGCATACCCTAGAAACAGAAATAAAAAGTCTTTCTGATCGCTTATGCGCTCTCGAGGACAACTCACAGATACATTGGGAACCGCCAGCATTTGAAAAGAAAAATGGACAGAGTGTCCATCAGTCAGTAGATTTCAAAACAATAAAAAATCTCAAAGAGGCAGTAATGACTTATGGGCCCCAAGCTCCTTTCATGTTGAGTATGCTGGAGTCCCTTAACACCTTTAGCTTAACCCCCTCAGACTGGAAAAGTCTATGTAAAGCAACATTAAGCGGGGGGCAATTCTTGGTTTGGTGATCGCAATTCCAAGAACTTTGTATAGAAACGGCTAAAAGAAACGCGGCTGCAGGGTTTGAAAACTATAATATAGACATGCTCACAGGAGAAGGGCAATTCGCAGACTTACAGGCTCAAACAGATTATGACCCAGATATATATGCTCAGATAAATGCAGCTGCCTTAGAGGCATGGAAAACTGTACAAGGACCTGGGGATCTACAAGGTAGCTTGTCAAAAGTGATTCAAGGACCTAATGAGCCGTATGCCGACTTTGCTGATCGACTTTTGAGAACTGCAGGTAGTGTGTTTGCAGATGTTGACCAAGCTATGCCATTAGTTGTTCAATTAGCTTATGAAAATGCAAATAAATGGTGCCAAGCAGCCATCAGGCCATGGAGAACTAAAAAGGATCTTTCCGTATATATACAACTATGTAAAGATATAAATGACGCCTTTGTCACAGGAAATGTGATTGCAGCCTCAATGAGAGGTGCTTCCTCTCGAAATTTCACAAAGGCTAAACGTAGATATTATAATCAATCAGGATATTCCAGGCAAAATTATCATAATCAATCAGGCAATTCTAGGCAAAATCCCAAAAGAGAAATAAGACCAAGCTCATATCGTGCCCCAGGCCGCTGCCCCAGGTGTAAAAAGGGAAATCATTGGGCCAATAAATGCCATTCAAAATTTGACATCCATGGAAATCCTTTGTTCAGGAATTCAAAAAACGGGGCACGGGGCCCAATACCCCGGGGCCCACAAATGTACGGGGCATTGCAGAAGGAGTATCCTCAAGCATCCACTCAGATGCTTCCCCGACACAATCCCTACTACCCATCCACTCCCTCACCAGAGGAACAAGAGGAAATGCAGGATTAGACCTCTGTTCCACCGCCCGAATAGTGTTAACACCTGAAATGGGGGTTCAACTGATTCCCACAGGAGTCAGGGGACCTCTTCCCTCAGGGACTGTAGGACTTATTATCGGGCGTAGTCCTAAAAGCTTATTAGGTTTGCAAGTGACCCCAGGTGTAATAAACTCAGACTACAAAGGGGAAATAAAAAATAATGCTTAGCTCACCCCAAAGTATAAGTTCTGTTAATCAAGGAGATAGAATTGCTCAGTTGCTTCTCCTTCCCAATTTACATAATTCATTTAAAATGGGTATGCCTCAAGAAGGGAACAATAGAGGATTTTGTTCCACTGACTCAAGTCCCATGGCTTGCTGGGTTCGAGACTGTTCAAGGAGGCCTATGTGTAAAATAAAAATCCAAGGAATAGAAATGGAGGGATTAATAGATACTGGAGCTGACTCTTCCACTATTAACTTACGCCAATGGCCCAAGCACTGGCCTCTGCAAAAAGCTTCAACCAGTTTAAGAGGCTTGGGATATAATAACCTCCCAGATAAAAGTGCAGTAATTTTAAAATGGGAGGATGATGAAGGCCATAAAGGAACATTTCAGCCTTATGTTTTACCTAATCTACCGGTTACTTTATGGGGAAGAGATATTTTGCAACAAATGGGAGTACACCTTGCAACCAAGCCTGCAGATGTTAAATGTGAAAACCTACAGGGTAATCTTAACCATAAAAGAACTCATTATCAAAAAGTACAGAGTAATCTTAACCCTAAAAGTAATAATTGTCATAAAGGAAAAAGATATTTTTTTTCGGGGCCACTGAGAAAATAATTTTGAAAATACCATGGCTTTCTGATAAGCCAGTGTGGGTCCCTCAGTGGCCCCTATCTAAAGAGAAATTACAAGCGGCCCACCAATTAGTTCAGGAACAATTAGAAGCAGGTCATATAGAACCTTCCACCTCTCCCTGGAATTCCCCCATATTTGTGATCAAGAAAAAGTCAGGAAAATGGCGATTGTTACATGATCTTAGACAAATCAATAAAACCATGCAAGTTATGGGGCCTACTCAACCTGGACTTCCTAGTCCCGTAGCTATTCCAAAAAATTTCCATCTTATTACTCTTGATATAAAGGATTGCTTCTTTTCTATTCCCCTACATCCTCTGGATGCCCCCAGGTTTGCTTTTTCCGTTCCTTCTATGAACAATAATGGCCCTGGTCAGAGATATCAATGGAAGGTTTTACCACAGGGAATGGCTAATAGCCCCACCATATGCCAAATATATGTGGACAAGGCTATCCAACCCATTAAAAATAAATATCCAAACCTCATGTGTCTACATTACATGGATGATATTTTATTGGCCCACCCTAATCAAAAAATCTTATTTAATATATTCAGTGATGTGGTAGAAAATTTAAAAAAATATGGATTATATATAGCAGAAGAAAAAGTTCAAACCAGATCTCCCATATTATATTTAGGATTTAAAATCATGGATACTTTTGTTAGACCCCAAAAATTTTAATAAATAAAGAACATTTGACCACCCTCAATGATTTCCAAAAACTACTGGGAGACATTAATTGGCTTCGCCCTACACTAAATCTCACTACTGGCCAACTAAAACCTTTATTTGACATCCTTCGTGAAGATCCTGATCCATCTTCACCACGAACATTGACTCCTGACGCTAGGAAAGCTTTAAAGTTAATAGAAAAAGCCATCAAAGGAGCTCATTGTGATAGATTTGATTTAACTCAACCGCTGATGTTGATTATTATTTCTTCACAATATACACCCACAGGAGTATTTTGGCAACAAGAGCCTTTATTATGGATACATTTGCCCGTCTCTCCTAAAAGTATAATTGAATCTTATACCTCCATGGTGGCTAAACTTATTCTTCAAGGACTTAAGACTTCTACTAAAATATTTGGCATTCACCCTGCTACTATTATTACTCCCTATTCATCATCACAGATTGAATACTTATGCTTCAATGATAATGATTGGGCTATAGCTAAATGCTCTACTTCTGCAAATTTTGATAATCATCTTCCTAAGTCCCCTATATTATCTTTTTGTATTAATCATCCTATTATATTTCCACAGGTAATAAAAAATCAACCTATTCCTAAGGCATTTAATGTATTTACAGATGGGTCCTCAAATGGTACTGCTACAGTAGTCACTAAAAAAGAAAATATGACTTACATAACTGCACACAAATCAGCTCAACTAGTGGAACTGGAAGCTGTGGTAAGAGCTCTGGAAAATTTTAGGGACCCGCCCGTAAACATTTTTTCAGATAGCCACTATATTGTACAAGCCGTCCCAAAATTAGAGTTAGCAGGACCAATAGCACCTCATACTCCAGCCTTTAAATTGTTTTATCAAATACAAAAACTTTTGTGGGCAAGAAAAAAACCTCTATTCGTAGGCCATATTAGAGCACATACTAATTTGCCTGGTCCCCTCCATGAAGGTAGTCAAAAGGCTGATGAACTTACAAAAACAGTATTTATACTTTCAGCGCTACAACAAGCTACTTTATTTCATTCCCAGTTTCATGTCAACAGCACCACCTTGCAACGTAGGTTTAAAATCACAAAGGAGCAAGCCAGAACAATTGTAAAAGATTGTAAATCTTGTATGACACATTTGCCCAATCCTCATTTCGGAGTTAACCCTAGAGGATTAATGCCCAATCATTTGTGGCAGATGGATGTTACTCATGAGCCAAGTTTTGGAAAATTGCGATTTATTCATGTGACCATAGATACATGCTCAGGCATGATTTTTGCTTCCTTACATTCTGGAGAAAAAGTTAAAGATGTTACATCTCATTGTTTGCAAGCTTTTGCTGCATTGGGCATCCCCAAAATGCTTAAAACAGATAATGGCCCCGCATATACGTCCTCATCTTTCAAACAGTTTTGCGCAAAATTCAATATATCCCATAAAACAGGCATCCCATACAATCCTCAGGGTCAGGGCATTATTGAAAGAGCAAACCGAACACTGAAAATTATGTTATTAAAACAAAAAGAAGGAAATTGGAAAAGTCCTAAGGACAGATTGGCAGTTGCCCTGTTTACCTTAAATTTTTTAACTTTAGACTCTGATGGTTATTCTGCTGGAGACAGACATTGGAATCCACACCAACAACATAAACCTTTGGTTTACTGGAAGGATGTTCTTTCAGGTACATGGAAGGGTCCAGATCCAGTATTAATTTGGGGAAGAGGATCTGTTTGTGTTTTTCCAAAAGACGAATCCTCTCCAATATGGATACCATCTAGATTAATAAAACAGGTACCACATCAAAATGATCAAGATGAAGTTATTGAAGAATCAAGATTAATAAAAAAGGTACAAAATCAAGAGGACCAAGATGAAGGTATAGAATGATTCCCTCAAAAGAGTCCTTCAAAATATTTCACAACTTAAGTGTCATTCCTCCCGGCCGGGACGAGGAGATCTCTCTTTAGTGTGCACACAATTGTATTTTTTTTTTCTTTTCTTTTTATACATGTCTTTATGTCTGTACATTTGTCTATATTTCATGTTAATGTGACGTCACAAATATATGTTTGTATGTTTGTTCGTCTGTCCAGTGTGATGTCACAAAGAACAAAGCGCTTATGAAAAAGAAAAAAAAAAAAAAAATATATATATATATATGGATCCAAATAACTTTAATTCATTTTAGGTTAAGAGTATTCAATTTAGGTAAATAATTTTATAAATGAAGGTACTTTCAATTTTGATTTATAGGTGTCCCTGGGACTTCTCTTTAGCAAACAATATGACTAGTGCTATATAACCTGATATTTTGGTGTTTTGACTTAAGATTGTTTATTTGTTATTAACTTCATTTGTTTAATAGCTCATTAATTTCAATTATCTCAACAGGTAAAAAATTGCTCTGTATACAGAGACTCAAGGGTTCCAGCTAACAAATTATTTCTCTCAAGTGCCTTTACCTTTTCTTTAATCTATCTTTAATGCAGTAATTACCCTCAGTCTTTCTTTGTTTTGTTCTAAATATGACATTTTTCCAACTTATGTTTGTAGAAGCTCAACCAGCGATGTATGTGAACAAAAATCAACTTTAATTTTCTAATCTAATTATTCTATTTTGTAGTTTGACAACTCGCCTCTTGACTCAGTGCTGCAATAGCACTGCCTTTCCTTTAATAATTGATGCTTGAGTTTCTAGGTAGCGGGCCCTGAAGATTTGCCGGTGGCATTGTCTAAACATAAAAAAGACGTCTGTTGCTCAAACATCAAACAACCTCACCAACAGTGTGGCCTCTGCTCTACATGCATGGGGCCTCCTACATCAACATGTTATAACAAATGGACATTTTGATCTTTCATTGTTTGGGACTTTACGGGACAATGCCTTGCGGGTATTTGTCTAGAGAATTCAGTGTGTTACTTGATGGAACTTAGGGCAGCTGATTTGTTTAAACAATTTGATATGCTATGCAATTTGGCTCATCACCAAAAGGCTTGTTGCCTTAAAGCCGCAACATCTCCTCACAATTGGACGGCTGTTAGTCATCATATATAGTCAATCCTAAAGGGCTCCATTGGATGGCTGGTTAGCCAATGACGGGTAAGATCCCCAGAGGGGGACAACCTAAGACAGGCACAGTCGCACGGGACAGTCTCATGTGGCCGACATATCAACCTAAGACAGGAGTCAAGGGCACAGCCTTGATTATCCGATGACGGGTAAGAATGTTGGTTGCACATAGACGTCCTAGAGCATTACCTCTTTTAAAACAAAAAGGGGGAAATGCAGGAGCCCTGTTTGGGGATTGACTTGAATTGTAGTTGACTATGAGCCGTGGAGATTTGGCCATTGTCGCCACCCGTAGTCTCACGGGACTTGTTGCGGGATCTCGAGTGACTTGGCCGAAATTGCTGATCGGGTCAGCGCCATTTTAGTGGTGTGTTTGGCGTGTGTTAGTTGTTGTTAGAACCAGAGAGAAAAGTTATCAGAATAAAAAGCTGTTTGTCTCCAGTTTGCTTCTGAAGTTCTTCCCGCGGCTCCGTTGCTCCAAGCGCTTTAGGCGACCACAAATTACAACTCCACCAGAGAACACGTGGAATGTACCTTTGAATCCCCTCTTTAGAAGTCCCCTATTCCTGCTGATGGGCAGAATCACAGCCTTTGGGACAGGAGTCCCCTGTGTGTCTCCTTTGCTAGCAAAGCAATAAATGTTTTTCCTTTTTCTCAAAACTGTGTCCTTGTTATTGGATTGACATCAGGGATAAGGGCCAAGCTTTTGGCAACAAATTTGATATCCTAGGTGGGACCAGAGATCAGCCCCCACTCCAGCTTTCTTGGGCAGGCCTGGATCTCCAAGGGACTCCACTTCCATGCTGAGGATGTGAGGTGGCTGGTGAACTTATTGAGAGCCAACTGCAGGGGAGTTAGGAGACAGGTGAGTCTCCTGAGAGACTCGGTTGAAGCAAACTTTCCTGTGAGTAAATGGAGGGACTGAGGAACCATCCCAGCAGCTGCTGAAGCTCCTTTTGCTTTGGGGAACTCCTGCCTTCTCTCCCTGCATGGTACAGGTTGCTCCATTGGGTCCACTTAGAGAAAAAAGAAACTGAACTCAGGAAAGTCGTGACACAGTTGGCCATCTGGTAAGTCCCTTGGTGTGCACATGGAGAGCTTTGATTCTACATGTCTGGTTCCTCTTCATGAGAACATCTGGTCTCTCTTTATGGGAACATCTGTGGTACCACTGGTGTAGGAGTCAAGGTGAAGTGAGACTCAAGAACATAGGCATATTTATTCTCTTTTGGTCTTCTCTAGGTGCTCATGTGTTCCTTGGCTTTGGGTTTGAGAATTTCCTCTGGTTGTCTGTTTTGTTTGCATGTGTTAAACTGCCCTTTTTAAGACATGGCCAATACTGCATTGATCCTTACAGGTGGCCTCTTGGGAAAGATCTTGGCTGGTCAATTTAAAGGTTCCTGTCTGTTGGCCATGGTTTTGGGGCTCCTCTCTGGTTGTCTCTCTGTGTTTCTTTTTGTACAATCTTGCAATTGGAGTTGGTTTGTCAGAGGTAAAGTAAGTTGAAGAAAGACCCACCTTTAGGTATAAGCCTGTCTAAGACAACGTTTTGCCATAAGGATCTGGCTTTTGAATAGATTTCTAGATTATTATGCAATCTTGCAATTGGAATTGTTCTGTCAAAGGTAAAGTAAGTGGAAGAGAGTTTTACATACAGGTCTGTCTGTTTAAAGATTCCCATCTGTCAGTCCTGGTTTTGCTGATCTTCTCTTGTCTGGCTGTGCTTTTTGTATCTGTTACTGGCCCTTTAAGACATGGGCCATGCTGCATTGATCTTACCAGTAGTCTCTTGAGCAGAGAGGTCTTGGCTGAATGTGCTACCTGTAAGTATAAGCCTGTCTAAAAGAAAGACAGTTTACTGTCACACAATAGTCCTTTAAATGGTTTTTCTGGATTATTATACAATCTTGAAGTTGAAGTTGGTCTGTCAGGGGTAAAGTATATGAAAGAGATTCTGGGGCCGGGGTAGTGGCTCAGTGGTAGAGCGCTTGCTGAGCATGCATGAGGCACTGGGTTCAATCACAGCGCCATTCACACAAAAAATAAATAAACAAAATAAAGGTATTGTGTCCATCTACAAGTAAAAAAAAAAAAAATTTTTTTTTTAAAGATTCTGTATGTGCAGGCATTTATTCAGTTGCATGATAAGTGGTCTGAATGGTCAGGAACTAAGTTGAAACAGCCAAAAGTCACTGCCTCTGGTGTGCAAGGATAGCAGGACACCAGAAGAAAGTGTTTAGAAAGATTTAACTCTTTTAAGCCCAATGCTGGGATTCCTAGCACCATTTCTCAACCTGGCCCCAGGCAGCCACAGATCATCTCACTGTGGTCAAGACACCTAATATAGTGGGGAAAAAATTCCAGAAAAGCTACTTGAGCTATAGAAAAATGGCCAAAGAGAACCTGGCCTCTGCCCTGCCTTCCAGCCCCTTTTGCCCCTGGAGGGTGGAGGCTGCTGGCCGCACAAAGAATGTGGTAGTAGGTTCCAGCATTGTCAGTTTATGACCTGGGGACAGGAATAGTCTCCCCCTTTAAGATATGACAGGTCACCCCATTTGGCCAGGGGATATTCATCACTGGGAGAAACTAAGGCTAACCTGTGTTTTGTAGGCAGCCTCTGCAAAGGGACCATCAAGGAAGCCTAAAGAAAAAGATGGAAAGGGCCTTCTCCATTGCATATCAATATGCCTAGTGTAAGAAAGAGGCCCAAAAGGAGCCTCTGGAGATAACTGACAGTGGGGAACTTACTTAAAGTTGATGGCATCACGATAATGATAAGGTATTGTTTATCATTGTCTTAGCATGATCCCTGCCCTATGTATTCCTTGTCCAGTTACCAGCCATCTGCCACTCTGGACATCTGGACTGCTCCGATGCTGAATGCTTTTAAGTGTCTATGCCTCACCTGATAGAGAACAAGGGGACTTTGGGTTACTTCCCTCAACTTCACCCACTTTCAGCAGGAAGCAGTTTGGAGATGTTGGTGCCCATTTTTTCCATAGAAATGGAATATAGAAATCAACAGTGGATAAATGTAACAGTGGTCTACTTTACGCTTTGAATATAGCCCTGGATGCTCTGCCACTGAAACTGATTTTTAAAATGGACATGTTTCTTTCTCTTCCACTCTTCCTGCTCCTCCCTAATCTCTCCACTCCTAATATCAGGGGAAACAGGATTACCTTTCTTCTCCATTTTAGGAAAATTTATCTGTCCTTGAGTATACACCTACCTAGGAACAAAGTAATCCAGACTTTGGGGAAGGTACCAGAAGATCTCAGAAATGATTATCTCCCAAATTAACAAGTGAATTACAACTCTAACAGAGAACACATGGAATGTAGCCTTTGAATCCCTTTTTAAAAGCCCCCTGTTCCTGCTGATGGGCAGAATCACAGCCTCTGGTACAGAAGACCTCTCTGTGTTTCTCTTTTGCTAGCAAAGCTAGAAACCTTCTCTTTCCTTTTTCTCAAAACTGTGTCTTCGATATTGGATTGGCATCTGGGATAAGGACCGAGGTTTCAGCAGCATGACCACACTTTACAATCTGGAATTCTCTTTGATGTTCTGACCACTTGTTTTCCCATATAAAATAAAATCATATTAACTGTATGAAGCATCTTATTTCTGAATCTATAATGGATTGTGCTGAGTGTAAGCTGAGATGCAGTCGTGGTAAAGTTCAATCTGACATGATCTTACCACTATCTCTTTTGAGTTTTTTTGTTTTGTTTTGTTTTGTTTTTAAATATCCATTTATTTGCTTTAGTTGTACACAATGCGTTTATCTGTACATGGTGCTGAGGATCGAACCTGGGCCGCACACGTGCCAGGCGAGCGCTCTGCCTCTGAGCCACAACCCCAGCCCCCTCTTTTGAGTTTTTACAGAAATTCTTTAAAAGTGTTTTCTCCATGTCCTTCCCCCTCACATGTCCAGAATTCTGATCTTTGTCTCACAGAATTTCTGAAGGCTCTTTTCTGCTTCTATTTTGACATCCTATCTTTGCTCATCTGCAGAATTTAACAGACGTTCTGCAGGGACCATCCAAATCTTCTTCAATAGCCAGACTCGTCTGTCTCCCAGCAAATATCTTTCATGGGTGCAAGGCCTGGCGTTACTGGCCTCTGAACCAAGTGCAGAATCAGCAAATAACCCTGCATGAAGTGGCTGCAGAAGTCAGCTTGTCTCTCTGAGGTTCTCCTCTCTGGAGCCTTAGCTACTCCAGTTCTTGTTAACTCAGCAGCTCTCTTCTGTCTTAAAATAGATGCCTTCTCTATTTTGTTCCAATCTTTTGTGGTTTTAGGTGGGAACACTGGTCTGTCACTAGCTAATCTATCCCACTTGGAAATACAGTTTATCCCACCTTACTATTTTAAAACAAACAAACAAAAAATGTTGTTGTTGTTGTTTTGTGGTGCTGGAGATTGAGCCCAGGGCCTTATGCATGCAAGGCAAGCATTCTACCAACTGAGCTATATCCCCAGCCCCAAAAATGTTTTTTTTTTGTTTGTTTGTTTGACACATTTCTCAAGCAAACATTGCCTGACTGCTCAGATTCTGTTAAATACATCTGATAGCCCCCTATACTTCTTCTTTAATACCTATTGCTATTTAGATTAACTGTGTAATTAGTTTATTTAATGTCTCTCTCCCATGCTAGATTATATGCTCCTTGGGAGCATGAAATTTATCTATCTTGCTCATTACTATATCCGTACTACTAGACATAATGTTGGATATATAAATAATAATGGCTGAATAAACGAATGAATGGATGATGTTCAGATCATTGAAAAATATATATAATTTTTTTTCCAATTTCTTGTTGGATACTATCTTCTATTTTATCGTCGTACATTTTTGTTTCTTTTTATAAGTTTAATTTTTCATTATTTCCTTTCCTTTGTAGGTTTAGTGATCATTAAAGATCTAGTCTACTGCTTTTGATTTGAAAATATACTTACATTAGGGAAATGGGTGGATCATAATGTGAAGCAAAATAAACCAGACACAGAGAGACAAGTATCACGTTTTCCCTCATATGTGGAATCTGGGAGTGGCAAGGAGTTATGAAAGTAGCAGGAAGACTATTAAAGAAGAAGAAGGTGATGCGAGAGGGGTGGGTAAAGAAGAGAAGCGAGGGTAGAAATGATCAGTGTGTTCTTTACATGTAAAAATATGCCATAGTGAAACCCATTATTCCACATAATTAAAGTGTGCTAATAAAAATATATATACTTTCAGTCAGGTGCAATGGCACACACCTGTCATCCCAGCAGCTTGGGAGGCTGAGGCAGGAGGTTTGAGAGTTCAAAGCCAGCCTTAGCAACAGTGAGGCACTAAGCAACTCATATATTCATATATATATATATATATATATATATATATATATATGCTTTCATTTTATTGTTATACTTGTTTAACTTTCACATTTTAGTCCCTCTTCTCTTTTTCTCTCACTCTGTCAAAATATACTCTAAATAACAAATCAGTTGGTTACAAGAATTTCCTTCAAAAATTGTAGTCAGACAAGGCAAACTCATAAACTAAAGTGGGTGAATGGTTATTGTGATGGTTAGTTTTATGTGTTAACTTGGCTGGATTATGGTGTCCAGATTATTTTGTCAAACATTATTTTGGATGTTTCTGTGAGAGTGTTTTTGGATGAGATTAACATTAAATTAGTGGACTCTGAGTAAAGCCCATTGCCCACATGGGTGGGCCTTAATAGAACAAAGTGTGATCTCCCCCAAGCAAGAAAGAATTCTCCCAGCAGACTGCTTTTGAACTTGAATTGCATCTCCTCCTTGAGTCTCCAGCTTGCTGGCCTAATCAATCATATTTTGGACTTGCAAAGCCACAATTGTGTAAATATACTTCTTAAAATAATTCTCTTTCTATGTACACATTCTCTTGGATCTGTTTCTTTAGAGAACTTGAGTAATGGTTATTTGCCTACCAGGTCAAGTTACTGGGTTAACGGGTAGTTCTAACTTTATAACTGAAAGGCAGAAGTGATCCAGAAACTCTGTTAGCAAAATATGATTTAAAAAAATAATAATGAAGGGCTGGGGTTGGCTCAAGTGGTAGAGTGCTTGCCTTGAATCCATGAGGCACTGGGTTTGATCCTGAGCACCACATAAAAATAAAATAAAGATATTGTGTCCACCTAAAACTAAAAAATAAATATATTTTAAAAATAATGAGGATATTAGGGGAAAATGTCCTAATAGATATGAGACACATATACCAAGAAAGATTTAACATCTGAATCTAAATGTGTGTGCATGTGTATGTGTGGGTGTGGTACTAGGGAGGAAACCAATGGCATTCTACCCCTGAGTTACAACCTCAGCCCTTTTTTATTTTTTATTTTGAGACACAGCCTTGCTGAGTTGCCCCTGCTGGGTATCAACCCTCCTGTCTTAGCCTTCTGAGTCTCTGGGTTGGTAGGCATACACCACCATGCCTGGCTCTTTTTCTTTTTTCTTTTAAAAATACTTCACGTTGGGCATGGTGACGCATACCTGTAGTCCCAACTATTCAGGAGGCAGAGGTGGGAGGATCACTTAAACCCACAAGTTCAAACAACATAGTGACACCCCACCTCAAATCAAAATAAAAATCACACTTCAGAGTGATGGAAGAAAGGAAGGGAGGGAGGGAGAAAGGGAGGAAGCATATTGTTTCCCACATGCAAAGTGTCCTCTTCCTCTTCTTCACCCCTAGGCACTCAGCCTCCCACCAGTGGAATAGAAGGACCAGATAAGAAATGACTGACTTCCAAATAATGTTAGAGGTTATGAAGATTTCATAGATACTAGAGGAAATACAGGCCTTGCTAATTGCTGAGGAAAGGGTGTAGTCTTGGAAAGGACAGAAGGCTCAAAGTTGAGACGGGAGGAGAGAAGGAGGTAGCTTGGGAGGAGAGGAAAGTTCTGTAATTTATACGCTGTGCCCGATCAAAGCTTTGGTGAGCAGTCTGTATGTATTGTCCATGTGGTTGAGTTCTGTTAGGGTCATGGGATCCCCTTGTGTTCTGCAGTATAACTACTTTCTTGGGGAATTCAAAGTAAAGAGAACATGAGGTATGGTTCTGGGGTTGCCTGGGTGTGTGTCCACACGGGGGCGGGGGGGGGGTGGTGGTGGTGCTGGTAAATAAAGCAGAGCAACTTCCTAACCTCCAGTCAGTGACAGCACCTGAGCCACCCCCAACATCCAGGAAAAGGTGGACAGAGGCCACACCTGGAGGTGACTGCCAATTATAGGACAAGATCAAATGACCTGAACAGCCCATACCCTTCCTTATCAGTGTCATATTCTGATTGTGCAGGTTATAGTTCCACCATACAAGGAAGCTGATGACCCTGTCATTCCAGTATTCAGTAATAGTCAGCATTTGGTGAAAACATAGTATCCATTTCAATGGACATCTGAAAATCAGGGCATTTCTTATGGCTTCTTTTTTTTTTTTTTTTTTTTTTTTTTTCTCCTCGTTCAACTGATCTGGGCTTTGAAAAGAAGAAGGCTATACATTTCACAGTTGCTTCTTTTATTATTTGTAATGGGTAAACATAGATCAAATAAAACATCTGATATCAACATAACCGTAATATATGTTACATATATTAGTGGTCTAGCCAAAATATTTAGATAAAGTTAGATTCACTAATCTTGAAATTATAATTTTCCTGGAAAGTTCTGTGGAATTGAGTCCATAAGGAAACAATATGTAAATATGAATGCCAATTAGTTGATGTTTTTGCTTTTATGGATTTTATTTATTGTGGTTCCTTATTATTTTCCTTTTTGAAACAAGATGATCCTGCTAAGGATATTTAAAGCACATTGTTTCTACACTAAATAGAAAAACCACTATATCAAGAAAATAGCAGAAGTGCTAAGAGAATGTTTTCCCATGGGTGAGCATAATCCAGGTTTTCCTTTGCTTTCCAATGGCTTCTGGAAACTTCTAAAGCATAGAAGCTAGACATCAGCTTGCTAAGATGGTGAGACTAGAGTAAACACAGGCAGAGTGCATTAGAGAACAGAATAACAGAGTGACACAACACCACCACAGGTGAAAACCAAAGGATTCTTTCTTATAGAGAAAACCATCACAATTCACTCATTTTTAGTTTAAAAAAAAAAAAAAAGCAAGCAAGAAAAAAGTACTGATTTTTAGTGAACAATGTCCCAGGCCTAAGAGAGGGCTCCAGAGCAAACTCTTCCTGTTTAACAAGTTCATCCAGGGAATTAAAGTTCTAGTAACAAAGGAAGCCTTCTAACTCTTCATCAGTAAGCTCTTCAAATTCCATTCTAAAAGTGCTTTGTTTTGTTGTTCATTTTTTTCTGGAGAAGTTTCCCACCAAAAGGGTGTGTAGTCACAAATTATGTTTGTATCTTTCACACACTGACTATTGCTTTCAGAATTGTTTGGTCTAATCATTGCTAGTCCTTGTCCTTAGGGGTCTTTCTGGACCTGCTACTCTCTCTCCTCTGTATACTGCAGGCAAGACTGGGAAGGAAGGGTTTTTCTTGGAGCCCTCTCTTCATGCTAGAAGGTTTCAGGACTGGGAATGAGAAGACCTCCAGCTGTGACCAGCATATAAACTGACCAGGTGCCATTTATGCACAAGTCTTCATTTTCTCATCTGTGAAATGGGAATGATCAGATCTGCTTATCTACCACCTTTTGGTTTGTTTGCTTGCCTCTCTCTTTACTAGTTTGTTTTTTAATTTCATAAGTCAATTTAAATTCTTGATGAAGGCAGGGGATGGTTGAACCAGTTTACTTCATTTTGTACTTCAGTGGTAATGACTTATTGTTCTTATATTTAAATAAATTTTTTTCTTTAAAGACCAAAGAGGGAACATGTTAACTTTTATGTCCCTAGATACTACACTAGGTACATAAGGCCTTTGATTGTCCTGTCCTTCCTTTTTTGGTAAAAGCATACTGAATTTTCTTTGGGAAGAAAAAAAAAGAGATAATGATCCCCTCTAGCTAAGTGTGGAACATGTGACTTTGGCTAGCCAATCAGTGTACTGGGAGTTCAGTTCCCTGGCTGCAGTGATGACCTAGGCTAGTCCAATCAGAAGGAATCTCAGGGCTTATATAAGAGCTCTGTTCCCAGACATCACATTTTTGGTGATGAGCGTATGTCTCCACTGGATACTTTTTCCTGTTAGACCTGACCATAGACAGATATGGGCTTGAAGCTGCTAGCAGCCACCTTATTCACATGTGAAGCCCAAGAAGAAAAGACAGCACCACAAGAAGAGAGTGAGAGATGAAGAAAATTAGGATATTGATGATATTGTGAATATTTGGATTAAACTGAAGCCAGGAATGCCTAGACTTTCTAGTAACATGTCGATAAATTCCAGTTTTTGCTTAAACCAGTTCAAACTGGTTTTCTATTACTGCAAGAGCCTCAACAGATGAAATTATTATTTTTACTTTTATTTATCTTACATGTGGAACTCTTACATGAACTGTGTATTATGGCACTTTGAGGAGAATATTTTTCAGGAAATAATTGTAGAGAGAACTGAGATTGCCACTGGCAGCAGCAGACAGCAGTTCTCAGTTTAGGGAGGCTGCTGATGACAAGGACACCTCATTACCAGCAACACTCAGGGTGCTTTATGGGTGAGTACTCCAAGCAGATGAAAAGAGTGATCAGAGGAGGCTGCACCTTTAGTTACTCTAACAGCAGTACAGAAGCCACAGAAGGGGGGCTGTAGCTCAGAGGAACACGTGGGCACAGAAGTGTGGGCATAGTGTTTAAACACACCTTCCAGAGTAGCAGCTGGGAACCACCTGCTTGTGATGCATTACTACCAGATGATCCAGGCTCCTCCCTCCTTGCATCTGCTTCTATTCCAGACTAACTCACCTGGTGGTGGATGATCAATAAACCAGTATTGACCAGCTAGTCCATAGTTTCAAGGGGCTCTGAGCGTCAACACCAATCAATAAGTAAACAATGAGACAACTGGCTAGAATTTCCCATGTCTACTTCCTTCTTTCTGCTTCTTCACTTCTTCTATTCTTTTCCTGCCCATTTGCCATTCCAGTTTCCCAGCCATGATTTTTGCCTCTCAGAAAAATAATCAGTTGACAGAAAGTTGTATTTCTTAATTCTTATACTTCTCCCATGTGCCATAGGAAGTTGTCTGTAAAGTCCCAAAAGTGATGGAAAACCATCAACAGAGTGCGTATTCACACCTAAGTGTTTGTAAGTGATACCACAGACAGGCACATTATTTTTTTAAACATTATTTAGATGTTGATGGACCTTTATTTTATTAATTTATTTATATACGGTGCTGAAAATTGAACTCAGTGCCTCACACATGCAAGGCAAGTCCTCTACCACTAAGCCACAACCCCAGCCCCCAGGCACATGATTTTTAAAACAAACATTTTACTTGTAGTCTTGGAGAATGTGGACTGAACGGCGGGTGACATGAAGATGTGTCTTTTTTTTCATGCTGTCATAGAATATATTTAGCAGCTCACAAAAAGATGACAACTTTAACTGTTTTTTATGATGGAGAGGAGTGTTTCCAAATGAAGTCCATACTATCATCATTTATGTTATCAGCACTGATGGGTTTTTTTTTTTTTTTTTCCCTAGCAGATCCTGAAAATTTTTTGATTGTTTTGAAGTAATGAAAAGAAGTTTCAGCTGGCATTGGTAATGTGATGAGACCTGGCACACACAGTTCTTGGTACTGATAAACAGGAAAGCCCTGACCATCAGGAACTGACCTGGCCCTCAGAACTGAGTCTCAGTGTTCTCTGGCTGAACACAATTTCATAGAACATAATCAATGTAACCACCCTGTGGCCATGAAGACCACTCTGTAATCACATCTGAGCAGAGACAAAAACACAAATACTATGCAAACCACAAAAACGGCCAGGCATCCCCCATCCTGACTACACTGAGCAGCTGCTACTTCCTTACCAGTCACAAGTTTAGCCACACTTGGTTCTCTCCTTCTGGATAAAATGCCTGAGTATAGATTTCAATCAGCTTCCTGTAAGCATCTGATTCAGAGTAAACCCCCATTTATTTGAGATGGCTGTCTAACACAGCCCAAATCCATTGCTGAGTCCTCTCTGACATGCTCTTGCTGAGATGCTGGGAAGCTCCCCACAGTATTGTGATCCAGGTGGTTTTAAGCTGAAGGGCACTGGTAGTGCAGAAAAGAGAACATGTGATTTGGGTGCAGAAGATCTGCATTTCTCTTCTGGCCCTGTCACTTATTAACTGTGTGATCTTTGGTAAGTCTTTTTATCCCTCTTGTATTTGTTTGGTAAGACTTCCATGAAATGCCAGGGAACTGGTGGCTTAAGCAACAGAAATTCATTTTCCTACCAATCTGGAAGCTGGAAGCCAAAGATTGTGGTGTCAATGGAGTTGGTTTCTGCTGAGGTCTTTCTCCTTGGTTTGTAGATGGCCAGCTCCTCCCTGTGTCTTCATATGGTCTTCCTTCTGTACCTGTCAGTGTCCTGATCTCCCCTTCTTATTAGGACATTAGTCTTTGGATGATGGTCTGCCCTAATGTCCTTGTGATAACTTAATTTTCGTTTTAAAGATCCTATTACCAAATATAGTTATGCACTACATAACAGTGTTTTGGTCAAAAGACAGAATACGTATCCAACAGAGATCTCTTAAGATGATGTTATAGCCATCTTAGTTCATGTAAGTACACTCTGTGATGTTCACATAGCAAAAATGTCAAATGATGCATTTCTCAGAACACATCCCTACTGTTGAGTGGCACGTGACTATTACAGTCACATTCTGGGGTGCTAGGGTTAGGACTTCAACGTATGAATTCAGGAGTGAGACACAACTCAGCCTGTAACACCTCTAGACTTCAGTTTACTCAGATATAAACTGGAGTCATAATAGGTAGTAGAGACAATGAAGGAGTAGTTATGGATACAATAATTGAAGAAGCCCTAATAGGAGATGGTTAATTGCGGTTAGCTGACGGCCATAAGAGATGTTCTGGTTTCCACCTGAAAGAATCTTTGTATACCCGTGAACTATGTGACGTACCTGTGGTCCTTGTTAAAGCTAAAGATATATAACAGGATGAGGAGTCAGACTAAGATAGAAAGAAGTAGTTGTTGCTGGTCGGAGTCAGGCCAAGGCTGCCGAAGAAGAAAGAAGAAACAAGAAGCTCTCTCTCTCTCTTTCTCTCTCTAAGCTCTCTCTAAGAAAGTAAAAGTAAAAGAAAGTAAAGAAGTAAAGAGTCAGTAGTCAGAAGAAGTAAAGAGTCAGAGAGGTTGCTGAAAGAGCCAGTGTTAGAGTTTTGAGAGATTGCTAAAGCCGAAGAATAAAAAACCTTCTTTCATCTTCATTCTGCCTCCGAGTTTTTCTCCCGCGGCGTTGTTGCTCCAAGTCAGGAAGCAACAAATAATAAAGAGCATAATGGTAGAAAACCAGGTAAGAGTTTAAAATGTGTAGACTCTGGGACAAGATGCCTGGTTCTGAAGCTAGGTCTGTTGCTTACTGGTTGTGTGACCTTCCACTTTAATTCCTCAAGTTCTCCATCTGCAAAATAGGAAAACAAGTAGTCAGAGATGGCCCAGGTTTTGTAGGCCTTGAAATGCATATATTTCAGAAAAGGAACATAAATTACAAAAAAATGTGTAAAAGTGAATATCTCCTAAACTTCATTATCTTCACAATAAACTTGCCTTTGCTAAAATTATCTACATCATAGGTTTGGTGATCAGCCCTCCCAGTTTTCCTAGGATGAAGAGGTTGCCCAGGATGCAAGACTTTTGGTATCAAAACCAGGAAAGTCCTAGTAAAACCTGAATAAAGTGATTCCCCACACATAAAGTTACTTTGAGGAATAAATGAGCTGTCAAAACATGTTGGGAGTGGGATTGGGGGTAAAAAAAGATGGTGGAATGAGATGGATATCATTACCCTAAATACATGTATGAAGATACACCAAAAAATTATAAAAATAAAATTAAGCACATGATAAAATCTCTTGGTTTAAAAAAAACAAAACAAAACATGTTGGGGCAGGGTGTATAGCTCAGTGGTAGAATGCTTGCCTAACATGCATGAAGCCCTGGGTTCAATCCTCAGCACCACATAAAAACAAATAAATAAAATAAAGGTATTAAAAAACATGTTTTGCACACAATAAATTTTAGTGATTATTAACATTACTACTACAACTAACCTCAACTAACTATTTCATGAGAGTTTGGTGATATTCAAACTAGACGCTGTCTGGGAAACATTTTGAAAAATATGAATCACCACACAAATGTTGTCCATCGAAATCACTGGGGAAGAGAATGTACTTGAGCAGCTCAAGGGGCATCATCAACAGTACCTGTTATTCACTCAACAAAATTTTATGGGCAGTGGTTCTGCACTCAACAAGGGGCAGAGAAGAGATGAAGGAGATTCTTCTCTTGAGATTCTCAGAGTGTAGTCACAGTTGAGGAGATAAGGCACAAGCATTTCATGGCCCTCGCTTCCCCTCTGGGATTCCACACTCACCCTCCTTCTCCAATGCGTATGATTATTTGTTTGGTTTTTATACTGACTTTTCTACCTTTTTTCATCCCAAACCAAGTGTAAGCTTTTTCACTGCTCTGATCCCGGCCTTTCCCCTTTCTTCCTTCCCACCCCTTCTGCAGTCTCTGACAAGCTCATGTCACCTATCCAGCTGCAACCCTTTCCACCATGGCTCATTATCACACTTAAATCTGTGGCTTTCACTTTCATGCCATTCTTGGTGTGTTAGTCAGCTTTTTGTTGCTGTGTCCAAAATAACGACAAGAACAACTTAGAAGAGAAAAAGGTTATTTTGGTTCACAGTTTCAGTGGTCCAGTCTTTGGTTGGCTGTCTTCATTGCTCAGGGCCCAAGATGAGGCAAGAAGGAAGGGCTTGATAGAGAAGCACTGCTCCATACATGGTGGCCAGGAAGCAGAGAGAGAGAACAAGGGAAATGGGCTGTAGGGAAGACACACCTTCCAGGGCACGCACCTGTGACCCACCTTCTCTAGCCATGCTCCACCTGCCTATAGTTACCACCCAGTTAGTTCATTAGTCCATTCAAACTAGGATGGACTGATCAGGTGACATCCCTCATAATCCAACCATTTTATATCTGAATGTTCCTGCATTAGCATAGGTAATTTTGAGGGACACTTCAGGTCCAATCATGACACTTGGCTATCATGTCTTGCCAAGGCTTGTCCCACCATTTCCCAGTGCCAAATAACATCTCTTGCTCTGGGCAAGGGGAACAATACAACTAGGATTTGTGAGGGTTGCAATTTGTCAGATGGTGGCAAGAGAGGACGCAGATGGAGAGAGTAACATGAACAAAACAAGTAAAAAGTGGAACAAAATGGTTATAGGTGGTCAAGAAGGCAGTAGGGAACCCAGGAATATTATGCTGCAAACAAAGGATGCATAGCGAGAGGCCCATGCAAGAAGGCCTGGGACCCCTGACAGGAGTATTCAGTTTTAATCTGGGAAGCAGGAGGTAGTCTAAGGAGTTGAGCTAAGATGATCACTGTGACTCTAAGGTCATGAATTAAATTGCTAAAAGAACTTAGATTAATAGTAACCTGTGATTGCAGACTACTACCTAGCCCCTGACTTCCCAAATGAGAATCCCTCACTTCCATGAGACAAGTCCCATGGTGTGAAGGAATCTTGGAGTGGGTCAGTGGCAGCATCCTCAGCTAAGAAGAGCAAATCACTGTATGACATGATGGAGGTGATGAGCTCAGTGTTCCTAGAAACTGAGCAGAATGAGCCTGCAGTCACTGCTGAAGGTTAGTGACTGCACCTTACTCATGATTTTATATCTAGACCTTGTACAGGGCCTGGGAAAACATTTCAACTTAGTGAATTTACTAATCAAGAGCCAGCTGGGAGACACTGCAGTAAACAAGATTGGGCGGGTATCAAGGGTTTGGAAACTGAAAGGGAGGCTAAAACTCAACAACTCTGGAATAAGATTTAGCAGGACTTGCTGTCCATGGGTCTGGGACACAAAGAGGCAAGGGTGGCAGGCTGGGAGCATCATGGCACTACCAAAGGAGGAAACTAGAAAGCTAGAGAATTCAAGAGGGGTGTCTGCCAGGGAGGATGATGGGCTGGGATTCTGATGTAATGAAGGTTCTTTTTTTTTTTTTTTTTAATATTTATTTATTTGCTTTTAGTTGTACACAATGCGTTTATTTTTATGTGGTGCTGAGGATCGAACCCGGGCCACGCGCGTGCTAGGCGAGCGCTCTACCGCTGAGCCACAACCCCAGCCCCTGTAGTTTGGATCTTAAAAGTACTTCAAAAGACCATGTGTTAAAGGCTTGGTCCCTCGCATGGCAGCAGTTGATAGAAACTTTAAGAGGTGGGGCCTGGTGGGAGGTCTTTAGGTCACTGGGAAGGGTAAGCCCTGAAAGGGATTGTGGTACCCTTGTCTCTTCCTCTTTCTCTTGCTTTCTGGCCTTGAGATGAGTGGTTTTACTCTACCACACACTTCCACCAATATGTGCTGCCTCACCACAGGCCCAAAGCAACAGAGCCCATCCATTATGGACTGGAACTTTCAAAACTGTAAGCCAATACAAACCTTTTCTCTTTATAAGTTTATTTATCTTGTGTAGCTGTTACAGTAATGGAAAGGTGACTGGCACAAGGATCAAACAGAAAGATATTTAGTGAACATCAAATGAAGAAAGGTAGATGAAAGAGGCTGGGTCCCATTGCTGGCAGTCTATCTCTAATTTACATCACTACCACTGCTTTCAGATGGATTCAGCATTTACTTCATTACTAGTGAGACTTAGTCCAAAAGAATCTAGATCACTTTTAGAGCCACGAGAGGCTGCAACACTGTTCCTGTGACTGGCAGGGAAACAGATGTGTAGTCCTCTGTCACACTCTTCTAGAACACTTGAGACTATTTTCCTGACATCATTTTCCCCAAGAACTTGAATTATTATTTTGCATATTAAGTATTAACCTTATGTAATTATAAAATCTCTGTGAATTTGTGCAGCTGAAAAAAAGAGAAGAAAAACAGACACACAGCACATCTATTACTGGAAGCAACACTTTCATTACTGAGAAACAAAAATAGCTGACACAGAGAAAGTCATGAAACTCCCTCCCTCCCTTCTGTTGGTGTCACTCACAGGGACTGTGACAGGCTCATTTTCTTTGCAATCAGAACTCTTTAACTGAACAAATACATTGTCGGGTATTTGAGATGCTGTTAAAAAGCACTCTGTCTGCCTTCATCCACTCAGTCCTCAAAACAAGACTTTGATACAGATTTTTTTTTCTCCATTTCACAGATTAAATGGATCCACAGAAAGGTAAGGTCACTGGCCCAAGATTGCACAAGGACTTAAACCTGAGCAGCCAGTCTCCAGAGCACTTAACCCCTACTCTCCTGCCCCAGGGAGCAATGTACATGTTCATTCAGCCAGATGGACCTTTCAAGAAGGTAAAATCTAGTGCTCTGAAGTGTAGAAGTGTGAAAAGACCAATACTTCTTTTTCCCTCCAGCCCCTGCATGCTCTTGAGCATGTGGAAATTGCCAGGCCATCTGAAGGTGCTGCCCTGTTGGTTCAGATTGCTCTGAGGAAGGCTGGGTCCAGCAAAGAGGAGGAGGAGGAGAGTGGCTCCCTGCACATCTCTGCCTGCCCTCCTTGGGAGCACCCAGTGCCCCGGTCCTTCCTGGTGGCCCTCAGGTGGCTCCCTTCTCTCCTCTTTCAGAAAGCTTCCTTAGGCCTGTCCAGTGTGCACAGCTCCAGCTTCATTCTCTGCTTCTGCTTCCAAGGTGCAGATAGCCCTTCCAGTGCACAAATCCCTGCTAGTGTCCTTGGGTTGGTGACCAAGTTTACCTTCTTCTGTTCTCCCTCTGAAATGTATTCACTTGAGAGAAAATGTCTTATCACAGGAGAGCTCTGAAGGTGAAGTTTCAGGCACTGTAGCGGGTCAGCTGTGGGACTATATAGTCAAGGGTGGTTCACTGACTTCCTCAAAACAAGAATCAACTGCCTATGCTATTTTGTGAGAGAAGAGTCCTGTTTCAAAGCTACTGCTCTGCAATAATGGGAATTGAATCCAAGGCTACTCTACCAAAATAATGTTCTTTTAAACATTATTTTAGTTGACTAACAATGTACGTTTTTATTTGTTTTACAAGGTAATAAAGGTACAATGCAAAAAAAAAAAAAAAAAAAAAAAAAAAAAAAAGGGGGCTGTTTCCAGTCCTTTTTATTTTACTTTGAGACAGGTCTATAAGAAGTAAAACAAAGTTGGGGAAACTGGGATAGTTCTACAGCACTGGATCCTCACATCTGCCTGGGACAGCCATTACCACACTCCTTGTTAGTAGAACCAGCTTATGATGAGAGAATCAAAGTGAATAGAGATTAGATAACATGCCTAAGATCATTCTGTGAAGGGTGAGCCTGGATGGATAGGGCCTGGACTCGGGTTTCTCTTCTATTCTTTTTTCATTTTCTTTTTGTGGTTCTGGGGATTCAACCCAGGGCCTTGAGTATGCTAGACAAGCATTCTGCAACTAAGCTATTCTCTTATCCCCCAGGTTCTTTTTAATATGCATAAGGGAAGAGGAAGATGGAGTGGTGGAATGAAGGACTTCTTCCCCATAGTCACCAAGTCCCTCCTCCACCTGTGCCTGCTCTTTCTGTGAATCAATTCCCTTCCAAAGCGCTCACTACTTACTCCACCCTTGTAAATCCTCTCATGGTATTTTTAGCCCTCTAATTTTCAATAGTGTGCAGTCAAAAGTAACATATTTCTGTACCTACAATACATTTATTTTCCACAGCTGGTCCAGCACCTCTGAAAATTGCTTTTGACGTGCCTAAATAAGACATGTTAATGGTAAAAAGCATCTGTTGAAATTCAGTAAGTGGGTATAACTTTTGTACATTATACTTTTCCACTCACTTTTTGTGCATAATTCATTCACCCATATTCCTACAAACCACGTTTCCTACAGCAACCTTCATTCAATGGCTAGAGAATAAATCATCTGATCTTTGGTGTGATGTTGCTGCCCAGTAGCTAAGGGTCCAGTGTCAGCAGCTTTACCATCCCTGTTTGTACAGGGATATTTTTGCAGTTATTTGAAATTTTTTGCATTGTACCTTTATTACCTTATAAAACAAATGAAAACGTACAAACATTGTTAGTCAACTAAAATCATGTTTAAAAGAAGGATGCTGTGAGAACACATTTATTATTCATTCTAGCATAGATTAAGCAAATATTTAATAAAGGATTATATGTTAGAAGATAATTTTTATGAAAGAATGGAATTATGCAACTTGTCCAAATATAAAATGATGAAAATATAAAAACAGAATTTCTGATACTAATAAGAAGCACAAGTCTCAAAACTATAATAAAATTGAGCATTTTACTTAAGTTATTTGATATTTCCTTGATGCTTAAAATTAGGCAGCAAGTTTCAGTCCAATGAAAATCCAATTAAGTGTATAACTTCAAATACATGACCAGTGAAATGCCACATCATATACGACCACCAAATGGGATCCTAATCAGCATAAGTTATGTTCTATGTATGTATAATATGTCAAAATACACTGAACTGTCATGTGTATGTAAAATGAACATCTTTAAAAAAAAAAGAGTATGATTTCACGATTTTGGGTCAAGTCTAATTACAGTTGGGTTTTGTGGTTAAAATATGGGCTTTGCACTTTGACAAACTGGGTTGGATTGACTCCACCACTCACTACCTAATGTGTGGCTCACCAGTTCCTCAACTGTTACAGCCTAACAGTACTTCCCTCACCAGGTTATTTGAACATTAAAAGAGAGGATGGGGCCAGGTGTGTTAGCACACACCTGTATTCCCAGTGGCTCAGGAAGCAGAGACAGGAGGATCATGAGTTCAAAGCCAGCCTCAGCAAAAAGTGAGGCACTAAGCAACTCAGTGAGACCCTGTCTCTAAATAAAATATTAAAAACAGGGGTGGGAGGCTGGGGTTCTGGCTCAGTGGTAGAGTGTTCACCTAGAATGTGTGAGGCACTGGTTTTGATCCTCAGCACCACATAAAAATAAATAAATAAAATAAAGTCATTGTGTCCATCTACAACTAAAGAAAAATATTTAAAAAAAAATAGGGCTGGGGATGTGGCTCGGTGGTTGAGTACCCCTGAGTTCATCCCCAGTACCTCCCAAAAAAGAGGATGGGTGGAAAATACTTGGCATAGAACCTGGCAACAGAAAGTTTTGAATGAGTATTGGTAATTTTGTCATTTGAAAAGACTTGTATCCATATCTCTATATCCTTGATTATGTGTGTTATGAATCCTCTTTTTAAATTCCCTTTTTCAGTTGTTTGACTGTTCTCAGTCTTTGCTGAGGTGGAGAGTTTCTTCAAATGTCAAGTGGTCTCCACCAAGGAGGCTTGATGACCACTGGGCTTTAGTGGAGAGGAAACGGGAGGCATCCACTATCTACTCTTCTGGGGGCCACATGGAAGGAGGATCCGGACACTCTCCGCTCAGCACAGAGACTGTCGCTTTAACACTGTTTGCAATCTGGCTATTCATCTCACCTGTCCCTGGAGCCCTAAGTACAGAATCTCTCTGGTTTTACTTCTCTAGAGAGCCAATCTCCCATCTCTGGCCAGGGAAGAGCAAGGGAAGTGACTGCGCAATAGGGTGAGGCAGAGAAGCCAGAGATCTAATTGCCGTTAACACAGAATATCATCCATATGTTTTCATCTCGATACTTGCGCCCTGCCTTCCAAGTCTCTGCCATCTCCAATCCCTGTGTCTCCAGGTCTGCTGTTCTCTCCGCAAATACTAAGATTTCTCTCCTCAGCATCAGTTACCACCACCTGGTGGCTGGCTGCTTCCCATCTTTTAAAATGTTACCTCTTGTTCATTGTTGTTTTCCCTCCCATTCTTTTTATTCCTTCCCTATTGCATTAATGGAATTTCAAGGGACAGGCACAAATATATGTGTTCGATTCACCATGTTTCAGATAACTGCATGTTCTTTGTGTCTACATTTTCAATGACCAATAAACTGAAAGATATCTATGGATTCACTACTATGTGTATTAAGTTCCAAAATATTTTGCAATTTAGAAAATATCTAAACTTCTTTTTTAAATTTATCTTAGCCCTTTCATTTAAGAGTCAATATTTTGTGATGCATAAAAAATATTATTATAAGATAATATGTACTTAAGTTGTAAACAAATAGACACATGTAGGGAAGGCATGCTCAAAAGTGGTTCGTCAACGAGGTGGTCAAACATATTAGGGAAAATCAAGACAAAAAGATTGAGTTTCATTCCTGGGTCAGTAGAATACACAGAAGAGAAGAGCTATAGGAGGTGACATGTGAATGCTGAGTTATGTAAAAACATAAATTAAAAAGGGATGAACTTATTAAATTGTAAATGGGATTCTTACAGTCCAGAGCTAAAAAGGGATTTAGAGTTGACTTTGCCTAAGTATGACTCATTGGTTATACCCACCTTTACATCACTTCTACCCCATCCTATCCTCCTATGGCAAATAAGCAAAGAGACTGGGGTTCAGAGAGGGTGATTTACTTTTCCAAAGTTGTGCAATGGTAAGTGGCATAGCTGGGATTCAAATCCAGGCCTTTTCGAGTCCAGGGCCCACATCTTTTCTATAACTCTGTGTCTACTCAGGGCAATATTAACCACAGTCTCCCTCCCAGACATTAGTTGTGTTAACAGTTACAATCAACTCTTATGCTTAAATTAATTACCTGATTTCAGATTAAATGTCCTTGTTGTCGAGTTTACAATAACATCTGCCTTTTCTTTGGTGATATTTCCAGGAGCAACCTGAAAAGTAATTGCACAGTCTCCCTTTCATGCATTGTGAACCAAGTATGAGAGACAGTCCTGAAAATATCTGAAAAGGAAGAGAATGGAGAAAGAATGGGCTCGTTCCTGAAGGAAGAACAAACATCAGGAGGCCCTATTCTCTTCCCAGTCCTCTATTCTTTTCTAGCCTGCTAAAATGCTCTATTTTTTCTTAAAGGAAATTAGAAAATAATTCTTTGTATGAGTATCTACATTGTATCCTTAAATAGGATAAGGCAGGTTGGAGCAATATGTTTATCTGCAAAAGTTGCTGTGGTGTCATGGGAAAGGAATGAGGAAGAGGGAGAGTAGAAAGTACACTCTCAGTTCATGCTGATAACATCTCTGGGAGATTCTTTTATTACCACTGAGGTAGCAATATAAAGGCTGCTCAGAGGAAATTACCTTCAACTTGTTGGTATATTACTGTCCACACTAGATTCTGAGCCTTCACAACTTAGAGGTGCCTCTTTGACTCGTCCCTTTAACTCTTCAGCTGTCCCCTTGCACATTTATTTACACAGTGGCAACAGAACCACCTGACCATGGGGACACTGCATAGTTAAATAATATACGTGAAAGCAATCAGAAGAGTCTAGTATGCCGTACACACTTTCATTATTTAAATTTTTTTTTCTTCTTTTTTGTTTTTAAGCACTTAATTTTGTTGGAAATCATTATTTTTTTGTCATCATTTCTTAGAAACTCTGCTTCACTAGCACTGATTTGATTCACATTCATACAATTGGTTCTTTGTATGCCCAGACAATGGGGCATACTCTAATGCCCCCCCTCCATCCCTGCTTCCTTCTTCAAATGAATGAGCTTTCTCTCTTCCTGCTGAACTCCATCTACCAGTGACAAGCCACCAAGCAAAGGGGAAATCTTCCCGCAGCAGAATAACTCTACTGGAGAAACTTGTTTTTATAGGAATTTCCTCTCAATCTTCTAATGAATTCACCTAAAAACTCCTAGAAATAGGAATAAACATAGTTACTGACCACAACAATGTTTTGTAGAAATATGAATCCAATTCTTGGGAGCCCTAATCATCAGACATCCAACAATAACAATAATCCTTGAGCCAGGCGTGGTGGCGCACTCCTGTAATCCCAGCACTTGGGAGGCTGAGGCAGGAGGATCACAAGTTCAAAGCCAGCCTCAGCAATAGCAAGGCACTTAGAAACTCAGTGAGACCCTGTCTCTAATAAAAATACACAAAAGGACTGGGGATGTGGCCCAGTGGTTGAGTGCCCCTGAGTTCAATCCCCAGTACCAAAAATAAATAAATAAATAATAATAAATAACAATAATCCTCAATCCCCAGTACCAAAAATAAATAAATAAATAATAATAAATAACAATAATCCTCAATAAATTTCTCTTACCTCAGAGACTTCCTAGTTAAAGTACTTTGGGGGCTGGGGTTGTGGCTCAGCGGTAGAGCACCTGCCTAGCATGTGCGCTACCTGTGTTTGATCCTCAGCACCATGTACAGATAAAGGCATTGTGTACAACTAAAGCAAATAAATAAATATTAAAAAAAAAAAAGGACTTTGGTTCAATCTAGGAATTTTCTCAGTAAGTATCAGCACTGATTTACTTTATTTCACAAGTGCAACCAACATCACACTCATGCAAGTAGCTTGGGGCCTGATGTAGAGAAAGTTTGGTTTTGTAAGGGCTTCTTTATAAAGCCCTTCTAATAAACAACTAGTTTAGGAACCACAAAGACCTGTGCTGGGCTGGGGTTGTGGCTCAGTGGTAAAGTGCTTGCCTCACATGTGTGAGGCACTGGGTTTGATTCTTAGTACTGCATATAAATGAATGAATGAAATAAAGATCCATCAACAACTAAAAAAATAATTAAAACAAAAGACCTGTGCCAATCAGAAGATTCATTTTTCCACTCTAAGGGGTACAAAAACCCATCTTATGCAAGCTGTTCAGGAGATTACCTTTTTTGTGACTACAGAATATCCTTTATCTTTTGAACCACATAATTCTAGGTGCTTACTGGGATTGACTAACAACAAATACATACTTTTCGTTTCTATATCTAGCCAAAGCCCCTGGATGAAATCATTCAATTCATATTTAAAAGCCTTTTAAGTTGAAATTTTGTTTAAAAATGAAAAAGGTCTTCTTGGTCATGAGAATGATAAAATTGAGCAATGGATGGCAGAGTGGAGTTACATGATTTCACCTGGATGGTCCGCTTTAGATATCATGAAAATTCTGCTAATAATTTTTCCTTGCAGGGCGCAGTGTCGCACGCCTGTAATCCCAGCACTTGGGAGCCTGAGGCAGGAGGCTCCAGAGTTCAAAGCCAGCCTCAGCAATGGCAAGGCACTTAGCAACTCAGTGAGACCTTGTCTCTAATAAAATATAAAAAAGGGATGGGGATGTGGCCCAGTGGTTAAGTGCCCCTGAGTTCAATCCCTGATTAAAAAAAAAAAAAAAAATTCCCTCAATCTGTCTTTGAGCAAGTATTATGTCTCTACCTATTTCATATTTATTTGGAAGAGAAAAAAAAAAAAAAAACAAGAAAAGTTTCATGGTACATGTTATTCTTTTTATTTGGGTGGGTGGGGTAGGTACCAAGGATTGATCTCAGGGGCACTTGACCACTGATCCACATCCCCAGCCCTATTTTGTACTTTATTTAGAGACAGGGCCTCCTGAGCCGCTGGGATTACAGGCTTGTGCCACCACATCCAGCTATTCTTTTAACTATTATTATCCTTTCCTGCTTCTATGGGCAAACACATTTACAGAACACGTCAGGCAATAGTTTGAGTTTGTTCATAGGTCAGGGGCCACCTTGAATAGGAGCTGAGCATGTCCCCTTAGGTTTGAGTAATGGGGGTGTGGAACTGGCATCTCACGCAGTGAGATGCAAGTGGGCCTTACCTTGGCTGGGCAAGGAAGTGCAGCTCTGAGATTGGACATCACCCAGTGGGACTGGGCTACACCACCCTGTTGTTGTAACACAATCCCTTGCCTTATTTGGGTAGAATATTCTATCGAATGTCTTTCCCTAAAAAATACTGGGGTTCGGGTGTGCTTGCGCTCTTGCCTCCCTTGCTCCTCAGGGCTGGAGCTGACCCCTGAGGTCACAGAGCCATCCCTGAACCCCCAAAAGGTATTTCTGTGTTTGTGTGGTCTTTTAGTTGCCAGCCCAATTCACATGGAGTGACCCTGAATCTGTCCCCGTGTGGACCATGGGCGGACCGTGGGTGACAGGTTCTGAGAATCTCTGTGAAACATAAGTGGGAAAACCACACTTCCAACCCCAAATGCTAAGAACTTTGAAAGCAAAATAATCTTTAATGTCTTTTTAAAGTGCTAACTTTAGTAAGTTGTAGCAATTACCTGTTAGCTTTTAAAGTCAGATAATGAGAAGGTAATGACTATTAACTGCAGCCAGTTTGGGGACTTGCTATAGGCTAGAAACCATGCAAAAGACTTCTCTTAATCCCATAAAGCTGTGACTTAACTTTAAAAATTTCTGGATGACTTTTTTTTTTTTTTTTTTTTTTTTTTGCCAAGAGCCTTTACTTCTTGAGAGAATTTACTTAACAGTCTAGAAAGAATCATTTGAATCATCAGTACGAGCTCATAGTTAAAAGCCACGTGACAACCCCATCAGCAACTAACACTTATGGCAAGGAAAAAGAAAACATTATTATTTATAGATCAAAAAAAGGCATCTAATTGCCCTTGGGTTGACTTGCTAGAATGACCAGAAGAGATGTGTGACACCTGTTGGCCTTCATTGTCACCTGGATGTAACAGAAAGTGAACTTCTCTTAAGGTTTTCAGCCACTTGCTGCTACTAAATTTAAACATCTTCTAAGGGGGTTAGTTCAACAAAAATAGCTTTGGGAAACCACACATGGCAGGAAGCCACCTGTGAAATGTGTGTGGACCAGGTAGGCATGGAAGTCATTAACTAGGAAAATCTGGCTTTGTCAGGCACTGGGGAGTCAGAAAGGGACAATAGGAGCAGAGAGGACTTTCCAGAGAGAGTCAAACTCATCCAAGAGGGGAGAGTCTGACAGTACTGGAATGGTTGCATAAACAATGGTTCCTCAAGGCAATTGAGTTTTTTATTTTTATTTATTTGTTCTTTAGTTGTACACAATGTCTATGTTTTTACGTGGTGCTGAGGATCAAACCCGGGCCACACATATGCTAGGCCAGCGCTCTACCGCTGAGCCACAACCCCAGCCCCAATGCAATTGAGTTTTTAACAACATGAGGAAAATTTATGTTAAGTAAAAAAAAAAAATAATAATAAAGGCAGGATTGAGAAATGTTTATAAGAGCATCTCAACTAGTAAATATGCATTAAATTGACTTGAGGAAAATACAGTAAAACCTCAATGAGGTGGTTGGATTATGATTTTTTTGTACTCTTATACAGTGTACATGCATTACATTTTATATTCTGAAGAAAATTTTAAGTTGAGGGTTAGACTAGGAGTGGAGGCAAGAATTAAGTTATCAAAATAAGGGCACTGACTTTTTATTTAAATTTATTTATTTTTTTATTTAATTTGTTATACATGCTTTTAGAGTGCAATTCCTTTCATATCACATATAAAGAGCGCAGTTTTCCAAGTCATTGGTTTTACACAAAGTATTTTCATACCATTTGAGTTTTTATACATGTACTCAGTATATTAATGTCAAACTCCTTCTACCATTGTTTCCATCCCCTTGCCCCTTTCCCTCCCCTACCCCCTTTTTTCTATTTAACATTCCTTCATTCCTCTCATCCCCCCTCCCTTGCCACTATAATTTAGTATCATCATAGCAAAGGAATCAATCGACCTTTGGTTTTCTGGGACTGGCTAACTTCACTTAGCATTATTTTCTACAACTCCATCCATTTACCTGCAAATGCCATGATTTTATTCTCTTTTAGTGCTGAGTAGTGTTCCATTATGTATATATACCAAAGTTTCCCTATCCATTCATCTATTGATGGGCATATGGGTTGTTTCCACAATCTAGCTATTGTGAATTGTGCTACTATGAATATTGATGTGACTGTGTCCCTGTAGTATGCTATTTTTAAGTCCTTTGGGTATAGACTGAGGAGTGGGATAGCCGGGTCAAATGGTGGTTCCATTCCAAGTTTTCCTAGGAGTCTCCATACTGCTTTCCAAATTGGCTGCACGAATTTGCAGCCCCACCAGCAATGTAAGAGTGTGCCCTTTCCCCCACATCCTTGCCAGCACTTATTGTTTATGTTTTTGATAGCTGCCATTCTGACTGGCATGAGATGAAATCTTAGAGTAGTTTTGATTTGCATTTCTCTAATTGCTAGAGATGTTGAACATTTTTTCATATATTTGTTGATTGATTGTATATCTTTTTCTGAGAAGTGTCTGTTCAGTTCCTTAGCCCATTTATTGATTGGGTTGTTTGTTTTTTTGGTGTAAAGGTTTTTGAGAGCTTTATATATCCTTGAAGTTAAGTCTGATGTGCATGTGGTAAAGATTTGCTCCCATTCTGTAGGTTCTCTGTTCACCTCACTGATTGTTTCTTTTGCTGAGAAGAAGCTTTTTAGTTTGAATCCATGCCATTTACTGTTTGGTTTTAGTTCTTGTGCTATAGGGGTCTTATTGAGGAAGTTGGGGCCTAATCCAACATGTTGGAGATTTGGGCCTACTTTTTCCTCTATTAGGTACAAGGTCTCTGGTTTAATTCCTAGGTTCTTGATCCATTTTGAGTTGAGTTTTGTGCATGGAGATATATAAAGGTTTAATTTCATTTTATTACATAAGGATTTCCAGTTTTCCCAATACCATTTGTTGAAGAGGCTGTCTTTTCTCCAATGTATGTTTTTGGCAACTTTGTCTAATATAAGATAACTGTAGATGTGTGGGTTAGTCTCTGTGTCTTCTATTCTGTACCATTGGTCTACTGATTTATTTTGGTGCCAATACCATGCTGTTTTAGTTACTATTGCTTTGTAATACAATTTAAGGTCTGGAATAATGCCACCAGCTTCATTCTTCTTGCTAAGAATTGCTTTGGCTATTCTGGGTCTCTTATTTTTCCAGATGAGTTTCATGATTTCTTTTTCTATTTCTATGAGGAATGACATTGGGATTTTGATTGGGATTGCACTGAAATTGTATAGTGCTTTTGGTAGAATAGTCATTTTGACAATATTAGTTCTACCTACCCATGAACAAGGTAAATCTTTCCATCTTCTAAGATCTTCTTTAATTTCTTTCTTTAGTGTGCTGTAGTTTTCATTGTACAGGTCTTTCACTTCTTTTGTTAGGTTGATTCCCAAGTAATTTATTTTTTTGACATTATAGTAAATGGGGTGGATTTTCCAGTTTCTCTTTCTGGGATTTGTTGCTGATGTACAGAAATGCCTTACATTTATGGGTATTGATTTTATATCCAGCCATTTTGCTGAATTCGTTTATTAGATCTAGAAGATTTCTGGTGGAGTTTTTTGGATCTTCAATGTATAGAATCATATCCTCTGCAAATAGTTTGAGTTCTTCTTTTCCTATCCATATCCCTTTTATTTCTTTCGTCTGTCTAATTGCATTGGCTAGGGTTTCAAGAATTATGTTAAATAATAGTCTTGTTCCAGTTTTTAGAGGGAATGCTTTCAGCTTTTCTCCATTTAGGATGATGTTGGCCTGGGGCTTAGTATAGATGGCCTTTACAATGTTGAGGTATGTTCCTGTTATCCCTGTTTTTTCTAGTGTTTTGAACACGAAGGGGTGTTGTATCTTGTCAAATGCTTTCTCTGCGTCAATTGAGATGATCATATGATTTTTATCTTTGAATCTATTGATGTAGTGAATAACATTTATTGATTTCCTTATGTTGAACCAACCTTGAATTCCTGGAATGAACCCCATTTGATCGTGATGTACTATTTTTTTTATGTGTTTTTGTATTCGATTTGCCAGAATTTCATTGAGGATTTTTGCATCTATATTCATTAGTGATATTGGTCTGAAGTTTTCTTTCTTTGATTTGTCCCTGCCTGGTTTTGGAATTAAGTTATCAAAATAAGGGCACTGACTTTTTTATTATTCACACTGCTCTGGTCATATCTCTTTGTTAAACTAATGGGATATGATATTACTTGTCAGACATTGTTCCTGAGGAACTCCAGTTCCTGTTCTTATATCTGAGAGTAAACTATTTTGCTATAATGGGTGGTTGTGATGGACTCTCCAGTGGAGTGTAGTTTCTCAGCCTGTCCTACACAATGCTTTGGTGTGTGTGTGGGGGAGGGGCTGATGTGTGCATTGTAGGCTGTTAGCAACATCCTTTAGCCCCTGGATACCAGCAGCAACTGATGTATCCCTGGGCCAGGGGTGAAAATCATCTTAGTTGTGAACCACAAGTCCATACCATGGCAGAAAGTGTCTCCAAATCTATCACATAAAGTAGAGAGCTACAGGATTTCTTTACCTGCCACATTCTTCCTCCATCATTCCAACCTAGAGTCACGACAGAGCACAATTTTACAGTCTTATTATAGCCATTTCTTTCCTCTGCCTGGTGGCAATGAACTTTTTCTGAAGCATTGGACCAGCTTTCTGTAAAAGAGCCTGGGAAAGTTATCCTCCTCCAACCTGAAGATTCATAAGAAGTAGTGTTAAAACAATGACACTGGCCTTAATATAAAGAGCAAGTCTGTTAGGGATTGAATTGATAAATAATGATGGAGTACCTATGACTTTGCTAAGCATTGTTGGATAATAAGCAAACTATGTCTTTCCTGTGTACTGACATGCCAGTCTTATCCTCAAGGTGTTTACAATCTATTGTTAGTATTTAGACACTACAATAAGGAGACACACCAAAAATTAGAAATGAAGGAAATAACCAGTACTGTCAAATCAACACCTAGTAAGCCAGAACAGAGCTATGAAGATGCATGAAACACACAGAGAGAGAAACAGAAAGATAGAAAGAAAGCGAGAGTGAAAGGCAGAGACAGAGAGAGAGACACTGAGACAAATAAACAGAAACACTGAGAGAGACACAGGAAGAGAGAGTTGCTTTTAGGCTGACAAGAATAGAGAGCAAATGTTTTGAATTTTAAAGTATAATTAGAGAAAAAAGGGGTCCTTCTGAAGGGAGTCTGTCAGCACCAAAAGTCTAGACAAAGGAAAGTCACTGAGGCAAAGACAGTGTCCATTCTATCCTGTTCAGAGGCATCAAGTTCCCCAATGTTCAGCTAAGGCCACCACCTTGGTGAGATGGGGGTCAGAGCCTAATGCCGTTAGATGTCATATATTTAATTCATTTAACTCCTCTTACTCAGATTGTTGTGTTTACTGATGGCATTCTGATGCTCTGATTATTTGAAGAGTAGGTGGGAAGGGAAAATGCTCTGATCATGTGGATTTTGAGTCTTCTGATTCCTCAGCTGTTGGGGGGGTGGCCTCTTCCTCATTGTAAAGTAAAAGGTGTCTATGTCTCTGGGCCACATGAAAGTTTCTTATCTCACTCTAATAATTGGCTTTCTTTGGTCCAACCTCCAATATTAGTTAGCATATGAGGTCTTAATATGAGGTTAGTTAGGATAAGCTGATCTCAGGATCTGAAAGCACCTTGCGTGTTAATCAGCTTTTCATTTCTGTGACAAAAATACATGGCAAAAACAACTTTGAAGAAGAATGATTTATTTTGGCTGATGGTTTCAGAGGGCTTGGGCCATGGTTGGCCAACTCCATTGTAGAAACATCATGGTGGGAGGTTACGGTTGAGGAAAGCTGCTCAGCCCATGGTATCCAGGAAACTGAGGGAAAGACAGGAAGGGCCAGGGGAAGACAGATACAGTCCCCAAGGCCACATACTCAGCGATTTATTGCCTCTATTCTTGCTTCACCTGCCTATTGTTTTCACTAACTTCCCGTAAATCCATTCAAATTAGTAATCCATCAAACGTAAATCCACAGATGAGGTCAGAGCCTTCATAATGCAACTTGTTCAACTCTGAACATTTCTGAATTGCCTAACACATGAGCTCTTGAGGGAATATTCTGGACCCAGAATAAACACTCTGCAAAGGCAAGGGCAAATGAGTCTTCCAAAACAAAAACAAAACTAGACAGCTGGGATATAGCTCCGTGGTAGAGGACCTAGGTGAGATCACCAGCAGCATAAAAACAAACAAACAAAAAACTAAAACTAAAGCCAGCCCACTGTCTCTTTACTTGCAGGATCACTCTCTCTTTACTGATTCCTATACAGTTTTGGGGAGCAGTATGTAAAAAAAAGTAAAATACTCTCAATGTTGAAATCAGTTCTAGGTAATCCAAAGAAACTATATAAATATTAACTACTACAGAATTTTAAAAAGGTAGGTAGGACTCACTCATGTTGGACTGGTTACTGAAGGTTTTGCAAAGGGAATAGGGACTTGAGCTAGCCCTAGAAGAGTGGATATAAATATGTCAGGTAAAAAGAAGGCAGCAAGGCATTCTAAATGCTTGGAATACTTAAAACAGAAAGAATTGAGGAAGAACAGAAAGTAATCCACTTTAAGCAAAGTCTCAATAGTAAGAGACCAGGCTGGCAAGAGATATGGGGCCAGATGATGGAGAGTTTCTTTTCTTTTCATTTTGTTCTATATGCATAGGGAGCTAGTACAGGTTTTTGTGTAGGAAAGTACCTGATAAAGCAATTTTAGGAATGTGTATCAAAAAACACTGTAGAGGACAGATTGTGAGTGACAAAGACTAAAGGCAAGGTGGCCAGGGCAGCACTGACGGCACTGAAATAAGGATGGATGGTGGGGATGAAGAGGAAAAGGAATTATGAGACATTCTGAAAGGTGGCTTGTTAGGGCTTGGAAACCAATTGGATAGGGAAAGGAATTTAGAGGAGAAAGAGAGAAGATTCCAAAGTTTATACGGCTCTTTCCAATGGTGAGAATAGACACCCTGACATGAAACATCATGAGTTTTATAATAAACCTTCCAGACTATGCAGAGAAAAGACCTTGGTTTCCTTATCTATAGAATGGGAGTAGGTAATAATTATGGCAATTAGATTGTAGTATTAATTGGCTGAGGTAAAATTAAGTGAGGTGAAATTCCATCAAAAGTGGGTAATGATGATTATGATCATAATTTGTTCCTTATTTTGTGTCAAGCAGGAACAGAGGGCCTTATTAAAATTATTTTATTCAAGCCTCATCACCACCCATATTTATAGATAAGGACCCTGAGGCATAAGAAGAGTATTGATCAAGATCAATGACTGGTCAGAGGAGGAATGGTATTTGAACCCTGCCACAACTGGCTTTGGAATTGATCTGCTTCTCTACTAGGCTATGCCCACTTCTGGAGGGAAAAATAAATGTACTGTAATGTTATGCCATCCAATTTTTTTCTCTGGTTTGATTATATTCACCAAGCATTCTTACAATAGTCAGTTGCAGAACTCAGTATTACCCGTAGCCATGGCAATTATCTTTTTCATTGCAAATAAAGTAATTACAATTCCAGTTTCATAAATAAGTCTCTTGAGTTTGGTTAGTGTGAGTCTGATCAACTCTGGGTAAAATGATAAGATTCACCTTCTCAAACTGATGAGCTGAGGATGAGGTCCTGAATCCATGTCACAAAATAGTCCCAGGACTCTATCCACTGCAGCAAACATGAAGAAAGCACCTGCCTGCTTCCCCTCTGCCATCTCATTAGCTGCAGCAAAAGCAAAGATTTCCAGTGGCTCATAATCCAGAAGAGCCTCCACATTTCCCAGTAGGGTTCTTTTTCCATTAGTCTTGAATGTGTGTTGTCTGAAGGTAAATCTCAAGCCTAAAATGGTGGAGCTATAGAATTCTAAAGAGGCATCCAAACAACTGATTCTCAGTCCTAGCTGCCTAATACAATCACTTGGAATGTTTTAAAAAACTGTCTCCTCTGCCACCCACCTAACCAATTAAAATCAGGATCTCTAGGGATAGTGCCTAAATCTGTGTTTTAAAAGTTGATTTGAGCTTGGATTGTATATCACGGATTTTAACTACAGGTGGAATATAAGGGCCTGCTCCTTCTACAAATTTGTGATTATGAGCAAAGGGAAGCAATAGGAAAGGAGGGGTAGGCAAGAGCCACTCTGAGCATTTCGCACCTGTACTGGAAACTTTCTTCCTCATCATTCTGCCTGTATCTCTGGAAAGAGCTTAGTCAGGAGCGGGATGTGTTGTGAAAGGTGATTTTATGATGTGGTGTACATATGTCTTTCCAATTAATGCTCATTGGAGCAGGAGAGAAAAATAGAACTGTGTTGAGAGTAGGTCAAGGTCAGTTACAGAGAAATAAAAGAGGTGGATTTGCATACACTGGTTTGTGGTTAAACTTGGACCCCTCCACATGAATACATGTGGAAGAATATAGAGGATGATAAATACATCTCTGTGTGAACCTTAGTTAGGGTTAACATCTTAGATTTATGGATCCCATTGTTCCTTGGTGGACTCACTAAATAGCACTACCTACCAGAAATACAAAACATCTCTGTTTAACCAACATGAAGCTCAGACTGTCTTTGATTCAGACTGAGGACACAACATTTTTGTTTCAAAGATAATCTTTCTTGCTGAACTGAACTCTTGGCTGTGAAGAAAATGGTAAAGCCTGACCTTGCAATGTCTAACTGAAGAATTTCCTTATAGTGTCCAAACCGAAGGTAACTAGTAGATTTCACAGACTTCTCTAACACAACTCATAACTCAGCTCTGAGATTCAAACACAGACAACTCATTCTCACCATGTTTAAGAATCAATTCAATTGAATACCCCAATTGCCAGTGAGCTCTATTTCTTGTTCCCCCAAGAACTCTAGAATAACAGACCATGTTCACATCCTCTGGCCCTTACATTTAAATATACTCTGGACATTATGTTCCAACTGTATTTCTTACCTGAGGATTTTCTTTAGTGCCAAAGCCCACATGGCTTGCTGCTGTAGTAGAGAGGAAGTACAGGTAAATTAAGCCATTCCCACACTCCTCCAAGCCCTCATCCAGTGATTGACAGGAGTTTTTGTAAAACTACCTGGCCTCCCAAGTAGATTCACTATGAATTCCCAAAGTGGGATTTAGTGGAAGCTGATCAGATAACAAACCTACCAGTGTCCTTAACTTCCCTAGTTAAATCACTTGTACTTTAATCCTGACTCAAGGTCCTCTTCTGGGGGAACCCAAATTAAGGTACATCCCTGAGTACTTTACAACAATGAATTTATAGTCTGACTCTTAATCAGTCTTGGAATTTGGGGATTTAAAGGATTCATCACAGATCATCCAGTGTCAAAATTTCTTCACCCTGAAAAGGAAACCAATGTGCAAAGGGAGGAAGGAGCTTTTTCAAAGTCAAATAAGCAGTCAGTGGAGGACACAACACTTCAATCTGGTCTCCTCATACCCCAGTTCAGTTCTGCTCTTTGTGGAATCTGAACTGATCTACCCTATGACAACCTCACACTTATCAAGGGTAAAAACAGGGCATCTGCAACCATGGCAGACATTACTAGTTGGAATCAACACTCTTTTTTCATCAACTCAGATTCAATCTCAGAATCTTCCTCAACACAGAGTCCAGGTAACAATTACCGTTTGGTCAGTGGTAACCCATAAAATGAAACCTATTTTCCATGCTTGATCTAACTTGAAAAGCATATAAATTATCTTTGCTTAAAATAGCCTTAGAGAACTTTTCTTTTTCTCCTTTTGGTAACAAACAGAAAACTCCAGAAGGACTGGGAACAGGCTTCTGAGCAATTCTTTTCACTTGCTCAGAAGTTTTATTCTTCACTTTATACTCCTGAGGGAGGGAGGAAGGCATAAGTGGAGCACAGAGGATTTTAAGGGCAGTGAAACTATTTTGTGTGACACTATAATGGGGACACATGGCATTATGCATTTGTCAAACCCGCTGAGCTATACAACACCACACACACACACTCTAAACTATGAATTTTAGTTGATAAAATATCAATATTGGTTCATTGGTCATAACAAATTTTCATACTAATGCAAAATGTTAATAATGGGAAAAACTGGCAAGGGGCAGAGGGTATTTGGGAGTCCTTTCTTGCCGCTCAATATTTCTATAAAACACAAAACTGCTCTGCAAACAAAGTACACCATGTTTTTTAGACAATAAGCAGTTTGGGGGCTATAATACTGAGTATTGTGGTGAATAATAACTCTATTCTACCTTTCACTGGTTAAAAAAAAAAAAAAAAAAGAACAGCCCAGTGGCTTGGGAGGCTGAGACAGGAGGAACATGAGTTCAAAGCCAGCCTCAGCAACTTAGTGAGGGCCTAGGAAACTCAGCAAGACTCTGTCTCTAAATAAAATATTAAAAAGGGCTGGGGATGTGGGTCAATGGTAAAAAGCACCCTTGGGTTCAATATCTTGTACCAAAAACAAAACAAAACCAGACAACACACCTGGGGCATCGTGCTTAGTTCAAGGTACCAAACCTTACAAAGGGATCATGAAAACCAGATATTTTCAGAAGAGGGAAACTGAGGTTGAAAGGACTCAAAACCATGTCACATGAGGATATAGAAAAGGAACTGAGTATACCTAACTTGTGGAAGTACAGTTAATGGGTGGAGTAGAATATAAGGGCAGGACGTAGTAGTTGTCCCTATACATTTGAAGGGCTATCTTATGAAGGATTTGTTTCTATAACTCTACAAGGAAAAACAAGGGCTAAGAAGGAGAACTAGAGTAAAACATATTTGGGCTTAATATTAAGCTAAAGTTTTGAATAATTAGAACTTCCCTAAGGTGAAATGGGTCAATGTGATGGACAGTGAGTTCCCAGGCAAGCAGAAGAGGGACTTTCATGTGGTGGTCTGATTTCACATCTAAGTCAACTGTTTTGCCTTTCTTTTTTCATATTTTCTTAATTGAATTCACTAGCTTATATTCAAATACACTTTTACTGATTAAATAATTTATCATAATATCTTTATGTCAGAGATGATAACAATATAAAAGTGAAGGACACTGAAATATTTAAACATTGCACAATAATGGCATTTGATGTCTTTGCTATCCAAAACACAACTCATGCCTGTTATTTCTGATCAAATTAGTAATCTGTGCTTCTCATTTGTTCAAAATGTTATCATTATAATAGATGTATTTATTAAATACCTGCTATGTGTCAGATATTTTACAAATAAATCCTCACCATAAGCCAATGAGATGGATTTTATCTCCACTTTTTAAATGAAGAAACAGAGAGTCAGAAAGTAACTTTGCCATTCTTATTCATCCAGTAAATTCTAGAATGATTTAAATCTATACTGTTGGGATTCTAAAGTTGGTGGTGTTCTATAATTTTCATATAGAGGACTTAGGTGTGACAGTCTTACTAGGAGTCGGGGTGATGAAGGGAACTTGTCTTGAATCTACATTTTCCTGAACTGCATACATAAGATTGCTCTCAACAATCCCTATCTCCTGGTAATCATGCTGTAGTCTCCTCCCATATTATACTAGAGGAGGTTTGTTTGACTAAATAGAATATAGCAGAAGTGATACTATGTCACTCCTGAGGCTAGGTTATAAAAGGCAAGAAAGCTTCACACACACACACACACACACACACACACACCAGGTAACTCTGTCTGGGAAAAGCCAGCTGCCATCCCAGAACAGCCCTATGGAGAGGTCCTCATGGCAAGGAACTGAAGTACCTGGCAGCAGCCACGGGAGTGATCTTAGAAGCAGACCCCCAGTTCCAGTTGAGTCTGCAGATGACTTCAGCCCCAACCAACCTCTCCATAATAATCTCATGAAGGATCCAGAGCCAGAATCACCCAACTAAGCTGCTCCCAAATTCCTGACCCACAGAAAGTGTGCAATAATAAATGATTGTTTTTAAGACATCTAAGTTGGGAGGGGGGTGATTTGTTATGCAGCAGTATAAAAGTAATACGGATTGTGTGCTTATTTAGGCTGGCTTCAGAAGGGCAAACTAGGGGAGATAATGGGGAAAAGGCTAAAACTCCCAAACTCCAAAGCTTTGCAGTAAAGTCATAGCCAAAAGCCAACCTCTACCTGCTATGCCAATGATGTGAATTTTAAGAGTCTTAACAAATTTTAAGATTTATATATATATAATATATTTATATAAAATATAAATATTTAATATATAATTTATATATGTCTCATATATATATATATATATATGAAAGAGAGAGAGAAGAAAATAGAGCACATAAGTTCCTTAGCAAGAAATACACATATTGCAACAAAAGTTATTTTTCCAAGTTGCATCAGATACTTTGGCTTCCATATAAGGTATAGGTTGGAATATAAAATATAGGTTTTGTGGTACATGGTGGTTTAAAAAAAAGTTTATAAAATACTGTACTGCATTCCATGTCACTCTCTCTCTTCTATAGACTTCTTTACTTGACTAATGGCTGGAGTGCAGAATTAAGGCTCCTAAACAACCAAACTTTGTATATATTATCTACAATAACTTGCATATGCTTAGACATCAACCAGTTACCAGAGTGTAACTATTATGAAATGTTCATAAAAAGGTCTTCAGATATTAATAGCAGCATTAAGAACCAGTGAAGTATGTGAAAGAGGAGGCCTTCAAATTCTGCACATTTTGCAAGGTTGTTATTACTCCTGAGATTCTAGTGTTTTTATTAACTATTTTTTTAGTTGTCGATGGACCTTTATTTATTTATTTATATGCGGTGCTGAGAATCAAACCCAGTGCCTCACACATGTAGGCAAGTGCTCTACCACTGAGCCACAACCCCAGCCCCTGAGATTCTAGTTTTAAATGTAAAATTCTGCTAAGTGAGGGATACCAGTCCTAAATGTCTGTGCTCTCAAAAAGTGCCAATTTTAAGTTTTTGGTGGCACTAATTCATGAATGTAGTAAGAATAAGATATGTCTGCTCCACCTTAAATTGTACTACAAAGCAATAGTAACAAAAACAGCATGGTATTGGCATCAAAATAGAGCAGTTGACCAATGGTACAGAATAGAAGACTCAGAGACGAACCCACACACCTACAGTTATCTTATATTAGACAAAGTTGCCAAAAATGTTCACTGGAGAAAAGACAGCCTCTTCAACAAATGGTGTTGGGAAAACTGGAAATCCTCATGTAATAAAATGAAATTAAATCTCTTTCTCTTACCATGCACAAAACTTAACTCAAAGTGGATCAAGGACCTAGGAATTAAACCAGAGACCTTGCACCTAATAGAAGAAAAAGTAGGCCCAAATCTCCATCATGTTGGTTTAGGCTCCAACTTCCTCAATAAGACCCCAATAGCACAAGAACTAAAAACAAGAATCAATAAATGGGATGGATTCAAACTAAAAAGCTTCTTCTCAGCAAAAGAAACAATCAGTGAGGTGAATAGAGGACCTACAGAATGGGAGCAAATCTTTACCACAAGCACATCAGATAGAACACTAACCTCAAGGATTTATAAAGTTCTCAAAAGCCTTAACACCAAAAAAACAAATAACCCAATCAATATATGGGCCAAGGAGCTAAACAGACACTTCTCAGAAGATGATATACAAACAATCAACAAATATATGAAAAAATGTTCAACATCTCTAGTGATTAGAGAAATGCAAATCAAAACAACTCTAAGATTTCATCTTACTCCAGTCAGGTTGGCAGCTATCAAAAAAACAAACAACAATAAATGCTGGCGAGGATGTGGGGAAAAAGGCACACTCTTACATTGCTGGTAGAACTGCAAATTGGTGAAGCCAATCTGGAAAGTAGTATGGAGATTCCTTGGAAAACTGGGAATGGAACCACCATTTGACGCAGCTATCCCACTCCTTGGCCTATTCCCAAAGGACTTAAAAACAGCTTACTACAGGGACACAGCCACATCAATGTTTATAGCAGCACAATTCACAATAGCTAGATTGTGGAACCAACCCCGATGCCCATCAACAAATGAATGGATAGGGAAACTTTGGTATCTATACACAATGGAACACTACTCAGCACTAAAAGAGAATAAAATCATGGCATTTGCAGGTAAATGGATGGAGTTGGAGAAAATAATGCTAAGTGAAGTTAGCCAATCCTAAAAAACCAAATGTCGAATGATCTCTTTGATATGAAGATACTAACTTATAAAGGCAAGAGAGAGGGGATGAAAGGAATGAAAGAGCTTTAAATAGAACAAAGAGGGAGGAGGGAGGGGAGGGGACAACGGGATAGGAATAATGGCAGACTGAGTTATCCATGATTACCCTAAATACATGTATGAAGACACAATGGTTGTAAAAATACTTTATATTAAACCAGCAACTCGAAAAATTGTGCTCTTTATATGTAATATGAAATGAAATATACTCTGCAAACGTGTATAACAAATTAGAATAATAAAAAATTTAAAAAAAAGATATGTCTGCTCCAAATAACCAGGATGAAGATTGCCCTAGTGCTCAGTCTATTAGCTTTCTATTAGCTATTAGCTTTCTAAAACACTTACTATGGCCTGAAACATTTGTTTCCCTTCAAAATTCATGTTGAAACCCCATCAGCACTGTGGTGCTATTAAAGAAGTGAGGCCTTTAAGAGAGCATTTGGTCATGAGTGTGAAATTCTCATGAATGGGCTAGTGCCCTTTCAAAAGAGGCTGGAGGGAAGCTGCCATCCCTCTGCCAGGTGGGGATAAAGCAAGAAGGTGTCATCTATGAAACAAAGAACATGACTTCACCAGACATAAAATCTGCTGGTATCAGACCTAGGAGCTCCCTGCCTCCAAATTTGTGAGCAATAAATTCCTGTTGTTGTTTAAAAACCACTCAGGCTAAAGTACTTTGTTATGGTATCACTATGCTTTGGATAAAAGTCTCTCAAGGTTCATGAGTTAGTTTAGGTCCCAGCTGTCATGTGATTGGAAGGTGGCGGAAACTTTAAGAGGTAGAGCCTAGTGGAAGCTTTTTCAGTCACTGGGGGTGTGTGTCCTTGAAGGGGATATTGGGATCCTGGGCCCTACCCCTTCCTCTCTTTCATTCCTTGACTGCCATAAGGGGAGCAGCCTTGCTCCACCTTACACTCCCACTGTGAGGAACTGCCTTACCACAGGCCCAAAAGCAACAGGGCCAACTGATCATGGAGAAACTGCTGAAATCTTAAGCCAAAATAAACCTTCTCTCTTTATAATTTTATCATCTTAGGAATTTTGTTACAATAATGAAAAGCTTGTTGAAAGTTAATCTTTTCTTTTTAGATGCCTCTCAATTTTGGCTCTCTTGCCTGATGAGTTTCCATGAAATCCATGTGAGAAAAGTTCTAACACCTGCTTCCCTACTCTTGACTTGACTCAAACTACCCCCACCTCCACACCAATCTTCTATCCTCATCTATAGTTTCAAGTATGCTTTCTGGCTTTGATGCAACCACCAGGTACCCCCACTGAAAAGACCCCCACCATAATTGTAACATAGAAGCTTCTCTTCTCCTTGACAAGATTTTTGCAAATAATGTCAGCAGTATTTCTGCAGAAAGCTCATTGTGGTTTGAGGCTTCCTCTTTGTTGTAAAGGCTAGGTTTCTCTTTCTGATAAAAGCTAGGTTTGCAATCAAGATTGTTGCTGTGAAAAAGTTACTATTTTGTTTTCCTTGGTAAAAATTTATGAAACCTCTGTCTGACCTAAAATATGGGACAAAAATAACTGCTATGTAACCACCCACTGGGTGTATGGAAAGAAAATGAACAAGAATGAAAATCAATAGACACTGAAGTAGGGAACAAACCCAAAGTTTATTCTGCATCCTAGCCTTAAGTAAAGAAAGTATACGTAGGAAGAGGGAGTTATCAACTTTGTCAAAAGCTTCTAAGAGATGAAGTGCAATGAGTACCAGAAAGAAACTACTGAGATTAGCAACAGGGAGGCCATGCATGACCTTGATGAGCAGTTTCAGGGGAATGCTGGAGGTAAAAGCCTGACTTGGAACGGATTTAAAAAAGAATTAGATGTGGGCTGGGTTTGTAGTTCAGTGGTAGAGTGCTTGCCTAGCATATGTGAGGAACTGGGTTTGATTATCAGCACCACATATAAATAAATAAATAAATAAATATTCATTGACAATGAAAAATATTTTTAAACAGAGAAAGAATTAGAAGAGAGGAAATGGAAATGAGTATAGAAAAGCACAGTCAAAAATTTTGCTGCAAGGATAGCAAAGAACTGAAGTAGTAGCTACAGGTAAATTGGGGTCAAGAGAAGCTTTTGGTGGTGGTGATGCTGCTGCTGCTGATGGTGGTGGTGGTGGTGTTGCTGATTTGTTGTTGCTACTGCAAAACAAAAACAAAAACAAAAAAACCCACATTTATTTTAGTTAGAGCTTCACAAAGATTTGTTCAAAGCTTGAGTTAATTCATAGCATATCCCAGTAAGAATGTGGTAGCTTCAATGAGTTTCCTAATCACCTGTGTGACCCCCTGATCCTACCTCATTCATGCATCCAATGGTTAATAGTAACCTTGAACATTAAAAAGGAAGAGAAATTTTTATTTACGTATTTTGGTACTGGGGATTGAACTCAGGGGCACTTGACCATTGAGCCACATCCCCAGCCCTATTTTGTATTCTATTTAGAAATAGGGTCTCACTGGGTTGCTTAGTGCCTCGCTTTTGCTGGGGCTGGCTTTGCACTCTCCCTAGCTGCTGGGATTACAGTGTGAGCCACTATGCCCAGTAAGGAAGGGAAATTGATGGTATCTTTGTAGCCAGAAAACTCAACTAGGACTGAACTCTCATCTGGGAAATACTGAGAACTATGTTTTCACAACTCGTTCTTCTCCATTTTTGGTATTTTTCCAAGAAAAAAAATTGTAATTATTTTCAACATAAGGTAGCATATTTTTAATCTTAATGGTTCTTGTCAGTTCCAGAAGTCTTGGGAAAATCTGAAGTTTCTGAACTTTGTGGTGTCTATCACAAACATTAACAAATATGCTGACATCTACAAATGAAAATGAATTTATTGGTACTATAATTTCATTTTGTATTAGAAGAAAATAGATTTTAAAAAGTAATATGATTTAGAGGCTAAATTTCTATGCAAAATTAGATTTAATAGTTTCATCTTCAGTCTACCCTACATGCTTACCCTGAATGCATAGTTGTTTTTTTGTTTGTTTGTTTTTAGTTTTAGGTGGACACAGTACCTTTATTTGCCTTTATTTTTATGTGGTGCTGAAGATGAACCCAGTGCCTCACACATGCTCTACTGCTGAGCCACAACCCCAGCCTGCATAGTTGTTTTTAACAATGACCTCGTTTGAGATTATTAGGGGAACAAGAATCAGATTACTTCTACAAATATGATCAAATATGTACAGCCACTTTGTAATCTGAACATAGTAATGCTGATTATAATATAATATTGTTTCTTAAATCTGATTTCTCCCTGTATCCCCATAAACTCCACCATATTTTGATCTCTATTTGAACATATCATTACCATAAAAATAAAGTACCGCTGAGATAGAACAGAAGACACAGAATAGGTAGAAAGCAGATGTGTAGGACAAAACAAGAGTGGACGTGATATAAAGTTTTCTTTCACATGGATTAAAAGTCCAGATTTAAAGGCCACAAGCAGCACTCTTCAATCAGTTGTGAGACCTTATCCATGGTTATACCAACGTAGTACTGTTTATATTCACAAAGCAGAATATTAAAAACAAAGAAAAGAACCCCCCACCACAGTAATGGTCAACATGTCCATAAATGATCAACATATCCAGTTACCAATACAAAGGAGAACTAAAAACAACCTCTTAGATGGTGTTTTACTCTACAGATTTTTACAAGTGAACACATAGCTAGGTAAGACATAGCTGGTACATTCCTCTCCAATGCCAACACTCTACCCTGTCTCTCAAAGTACTTCTTTATCTTAATAAAATCAATCTGTACCTCACTTTGACTCATCCTTACATTCCTTTCTGTGAAGGACATGTGTTGGTATAGGAGACAAATGGAAAACTCTCCATATTTTCTGTTCAATTTTGCCATGATTCCAAAACTTCCCTAAAAATCAATCTATTAAAAAAACACATCTGTCAGTAATAATTATAAAATTAAATCATTCTTCATAAGAATAAATAATATAAGAAGCATAATAGCAATTTCAGAAGTAAGCCTTAATCTATCAAGAAGTTTAACATATGAAATATTATGAGGAATAAAAGATGCTTGTATGAGTACACAACCAGTGTAACTCCACATTATGTACAACCACAAGAATGGGGAGTTATACTCCATTTATGTGTGATATGTCAAAACATATTCTACTGTCATGTATAGCTAAAAAGAACAAATAAAAATTTTTTTCAAAAAAGCAATAATAGAGAGATGAATCATAATTTAATAAATATTTTTGGGAAAGTAGTTTTCATCGTGAAAAAAAGTTAAATATAAATTCATACCTTACAATCAACACACACCCACAGTAAAATTAACCAAAGATGGGGAGAAGTTTTTAAATTTATTTATTTTTATTTATTTGTTTGTTTATTTATTTTTATTTTTTTGGTACCAGAAATTGAACCCAAAGGCACTTAACCACTGAGCTACATCCCAACCCCTTTTTATTTTTTTAACCTCTGAGCCACATCTCCACCCCTTTTTAGTTTTTTTTTTTTGCAAGTAATGTTTTATTCTTTTTTTTTATTTGTTATATATGACAGAATGAATTACAATTCATAGCACACATATAGAGCCCAATTTTTCATATCTCTGTATACAAAGCATATTCACACCATTTGTGTCTTCACACATGTACTTAGGGTAATGATGTCCATCTCATTCCACCATCTTTTCTACCCATAGGCCCACTCCCTTCCACTCCCACCCCTTTGCCCTATCTAGAGTTCCTCTAATCTTCCCATGCTCCTCCTCCCAACTCCAATATGAATCAGCCTTCTTATATCACAGAAAACATTTGACATTTGGTTTTCTGGGATTGGCTAACTTCACTTAGCATTATATTCTCTTAACTCCATCCATTTACCTGCATGTGCCATGATTTTATTCTCTTTTATTGTTGAGTAATATTTCATTGTGTATATATACCACATTTTCTTTATCCACTCATCTACTGAAGGGTACTCCTTTTATTTTTTTATTTGTTTTTTAATTTTGAGATAGGGTTTCACTAGGTTGCTTACATTATTGCTAAATTGCTGATGCTGGCTTTGTAGTCGCCATCCTCTTGCCTCAGCCTCCCTAGCTGCTGGGATTACAGGCATGCACCACTGTGCCTGGCCCATTTTTAACTTTTACTCCAAGGAGTGAATAAGAGTGGCATATTTATTTAACTAGTTGTACTAAGCTGGACAGTTTTCAACTAATGAAGCAAACAGATGACCTACAGATAGCAATTTAAATGCATAAATGTAAAATACTGAAGCATTAATAAATGCAAAAAGATATTTGCAAAACACTCAAGAAATGCATGTTGATAAATTAGCACAATGGAACACAGGCCTCTTCTCAGCTAGGGCTGTAAATTGTCAACAGTTGGAAAACGGAACAGGAGATGGTAAGTTATTACATCTATGTGATAAGTTGAAAGTCTTCCATCAGATAATTCTTGGAAGGGTGAATTTAGCATGGTGAAAGGAGGTTTAGAAATATCAATATTTAATTCATTGGAATATGAATTAAATAAAATTCAAGCAAATGGAAGATGGGTCAATATTAGAAAATCTAGTAATATAAAATTTACTACATTAATAGGTCTAAGGAAAAGAACAATCTGAATAATTTCATAGATGCTGAAAAGCCTTGGAGCAAATGTAACACCCGTTCCTAACAAAATGTTTTGGAAAAAAAATTGAATGGATATTTCCTTAATAAAATATGTATGCTTCAATTCTAAAGTCATAATCTTAACTTAAGGAAACTCTGTAGGCATTCTCATTAGGGATGGGACCATGGTGAGTATGGTAACTATCTACAATACAATTCAACATTGTTCTTAAGATACTAACTGATGCAATTTTATTTAAAAAAAAAAAAATAAGAGCATGGAATAGAAAAAGATGAGATAAAACCCTTCATTTGGCTCAGTGATAGCCTAGCATGTGCAAACAAACTAACAAACAAACAAAAACCATAAGCGAATTGGAAAGACAAACGAGAAACTAGGAGGAATTATTCATAACACATAACTGATAAAAGATTAATAACTCTAATTTATAAAGAACTTCTAAAATTTGATGGGGGTGGGAGTGGGGGAGACCAAAGTCACTATGAATAAAGACAATTCCGCGCTCTATTCCTGGGGGATAGGCAGTCACGAGCCAGGACGGCCAGCGCCCCTACCAGAGAACCGCTTTGTGCTGGGGGCTGCGGGCTCTCTTGCAGTCCCCAGCGCCCCACCCAGCGTCCTGCGGGAAGAAGAGCACCAGGAAGCGGGGCGGGCTCCCGGGCTCTGGCGGACCTCACACTCCCGGCCGCCGGATCTCTTCCGACTCTGGAAGTACATCTGCAACTTGGTGCTCAAGTTCTTCAGAGGGCTGGAGCCCCAGGACCCCTCCACCCGCAGCGGGAAGGAGTGGGACGCAGCAGTCCCGGGCTCCCCTGCTTCTCCGGACTGCCTGGGTGGGTGCGCCCCACGCTTGAGACCATGAGACCCGGAACCTGCCTGGAACTCTTTTCACTTTCTTTTCTGTGAAATGCAACCGGGAAAGGCCTGGTTCTATCTGCCGGATGAACCTAAGCATTTGAGGGGCAGATTGATGGGAAGTAAGAGGTTTATTGGCAAGAAGACAGAATCTGAAGATGGGGACACTTGTCCTAAAAAAGCCACCTTGCTTAGGGGTTTCAGGCACAAGACCTTTCTTTAGAGGGATTTTTTTGGGAGGTAGATAAGATGGGCGGCCGCCAAGGTAGCCTCAAATTTCCATTGACTTGCCTTTCTAAGCAGGGGCTGTTATTCTAAATAGGACAAGAGAAGTTCTGGGTTTTGTAAATCTAAAGAAAAGTTACTGATTAGAATGTCTGATAACTCGTGTCTTTATACTTCTTACTTTTCCTGGGAATAGTTAACCCTGCAGTTAATCTTTAGGATGAAAAAAAAAAAATCTTTCATGAGGGTACAGGGGGAAATAGAGGAGGCGGGCAATGGGTCTGGGAAGAATAGTGAAGATAACAGGAAAGAAAGGACAAGAGCTTGTAACAGGAGGGTGGATTGGGTGGGTTCTTTATCTCACAAATTCGAATAATGAACAGGGACACAGGGTAAGAGCAAAGTAACAGGATCATTGGAGTAATAGAAAGAAAGCAGAGCTCCCGAAGAAGGAGGAGTCCCAAGAGATGGATGCCAAGGGGTGTCCCTTGTCTAGAGGTTTTTATGGGCTTGTCTGTTCTTATAGATACAGGACTTAGGAAGGAGGCCAATCAACTCTATTTTGCCTTCTTCAGCAAATCTGAAGAAAAGTGATTTCTAAGCCTTAATCAGCACAAGAGTGGGAGTGAAGGTCTGTTGGTGCAAGAGGAAGTATTTTGGGGGGTTGATCTCCTCTATGGGCTGTTAAGGAGATGTCCTTGTGGCTAGGAATAGCTGGAGTCAGAAATTTGATTTCCCAGTTCTGTTCTTCTCCAGGCCCTTTTCCTGGCTGCCTGTGGGTAGTCTCTCTCTCTCTGGTCTCAATGGTAAAACGCAACTTTTTACAGAAGGATTTTAACAAACTATTAGGTAACTTCAGTAAGAGATGTCATCTACAGCAAAGCTAGAGACTAATAATATATTGATCAGAGCTGTGTACAGGGGTGTGTGTGTTGAACCCAAGGCCTGACCTGTTCTAGGCAAGTACTGAGCTACACCCCCAGCTCTTTTTATTTTTACTTTTTATTTATTTATTTTTGTTGGAAAGCCATCATTTTAATGAAAACTTCTTCACCTGTGCTGACTGCACATCCCTCTCCAAGATTACTTCTTTCCTGTTGAAAGTCAGTACTTTACATGCCCCAAACCAATTCCCAAAGCCCAGCTGTAACTGTCTTTCATGTTCGCAAACTTCAGCTTTCAATCTCCAGGGGGTAGAGCACTGTGTGGAGGGAGGATAAAGAGCTGATAGGGAAAAAGTGATGACGGCATGTTCCATGCTTAGTTCCCAGCTCTTTTTATTTTGAAACAGGGCTTCTAAGTTAGCCAGGCTGGCCTCCAACTTTCAGTCTCTGGCCTCAGCCTCCCAGGTACCTGGAATTACAGGATTGGGCTACCTCACCAGGCTAAAATTTGTGATTTAAAAAAAAAATCTACTAAAACAAGTAGTTCTGGGGATGTTGATTGGTGGGAGAATACTTGCTTAGCATGTTAGAGGCCCTGGGTTCAATTCCCAGCATGCGGGCGTGTTCACGTTCTTCGGAGCTCAGGTTCACAGACACATAAAGTGGATGGGTCAAAACCACTCATCGTATGGGTCAAATTCATTAGCTATGTAACCTCAATCAATCAAATCCATACAATGGGCACAGCCATAACTTTCATAGTATTATCTTTTTTTTTTTTTTTTTTTTTTTTTGGTACTGGGGATTGAACTCAGGGGCACTCAACTGCTGTGCCACATCCCCAGCCCTTTTTTGTATTTTATTAGAGACAGGGTCTCACTGAGTTGCTAAGTGCCTCGCCATTGCTGAGGCTGGCTTTGAACTTGCAATCCTCCTGCCTCAGCCTCCCAAGTGCTGGGATTACAGGTGTGCGCCACCGCACCTGGCTTCATAGTATTATCTTGAGGATTAGCCTCCCTCCCCCTCCTTCATGGTATTATCATGAGGATTAAAATCCCCATCCCCTGCCCTCATGGTACTGGGAATAGAACCCAAGGCCTCTCAGCAACTAGTGTCCAGGTGATTCTGACACAAGATGAAGTTTGAGAAGTACTGTTGGGGCATCAGGAAGCCACCAAAGACATATCCTTAGAGGAGAGATCAGAGATGTTTTCTCGGAAGGTAGTTTGAGGTGCGGGGAGGAGAAAGGGGAATGGGGACAGAAAGAGTTCTGACAGGGTATTTCAATAGTTCTGGTAAAAGAACTATGAGGACACCAACTGGACAGTGAGATTAGAAGCATAAAACGAAAGGCAGGACCAGTGAGTATGGATGGGACAGATGCAGAAGAGGGAGAAGCCAAAAGTGCCACTAAGGCTACATTTAAATACATTATAAATGTGCTTTATCTTCTCTTGTTTTCTCAAGAAATAAATCTGACTTCCCTCTATAAAATGAGGCATTTAAACAGGATGATTTCTGGGGTCCTTTTCAGTTCACATGCCCAGGGAACAGAGCTGCTATCTGCTGAGCAACCTGCTGAGTCTTTGAAAGGGGCTTTGTGGAGGAGTAGCCAGGGTGATAACTCAGAGCATTGCTTTGCATCCTGCTTTGCCTCCTTTTGTTCATCCTTACATTCACTGCCTTGGGCTTTCACCTATCATACAAATAGCATCTTAATCTTTGCCTCATTCTCAGTGTTTTAGAGGCCCCAGAACCCATTCAATAAAAAGGCCATAGTGCCGAACTCCCTTATGGAAATCAAAGCAAAAACTATTCACATAAGTATAGGAAAGTCCAGTGATGGTCTGATTTTTCCCTAATGACTGTTTTTCTCCTGATACTATTCTTAGGGAAACATTCAATAACTCAGTATTATTTTTATTTCTTCTTTTCCATTGGGAGAGGAGGGTGCACCCAGGCTGCTGGTGCTCGGTGAGCAAGGAGGGGGCAATAGTTTGATAGGGTATTACCTATGCTTTATCTAGCAGAAGAGAAGGGATGAAACCTGTAGACTACTTTTATCTTCTTTATAGAAACCCATGTGCCAGGAAGAAAAAGTATTGAGAAAAATGATTTTCATAGCACAAACTGGCAGCAATGAAGTCAATAGTGAAGTTCTACTGTGATAATATTTAGCAAACGGCTACACAAAAAATCAACCAAAGATGTCCACATACATGTTATACAATTTTATACTGTTTGTGTTGAAGGAAATACCCAAAATCTCAACCTAAGGAAAAAGGAACGAGGGAAAGAACACAATCTGTTCCAAATATGGATTTGACTTTATTTAAGACTTTATTTAAGGATGAAAAGATCTTCCAAAGAACAGAAGCAGTAATCCAAATGCTCAAAAACCACTCCCACCATGCAAATTTCATTTGCACACACAATGCAATCCAGAAGTTAATAGAAACCAAACTTCTGCTTCTTTGGAGTAAATTTAACCAAAAGATCAGAAGATAGAAAACAATCAATCATAACAATAAAGAATTTAATGAATCATGAAAAACTAAATGTATAATCTGACTTAAGGGAGAGAAAGAGAGAGAGGGGGCAGGAAAAAGAGAGAGAGAGAGATGTCCTTTAGTGTAATTTTCCTTAACTCTCTGAGGAGAGGATTCTGGGTTTTTAAGATCTTTGAATAGGACTTCCTTGGAGAAAATTTGCTTTTGGGCACTGTACAGGAGTCCATTTCTGAAAGAAGCCTAGAATAATAGGAACTCCTTGGCCAGCTCCACGGAAAAGTACCCCAGTAGGAAGGCAGTACAGTGCTGGGATATAGAAATCCTAGAGCTAGTTTACCTGGTTCAAATGCTGGCACTTTCACTTATTAACTGTGTGTGATCTTTGGTAATTTACTTATTCTTTCTATTGGTTTTCTTGGTTATTTTCTCCTACCACCTTTTTTCTTTCTTTTTCTTTTTTTCTTTCTTTTTGGTCTTGGGGATTGAACCCAGGGCCTTGCACATGCTAGGCAAGCACTCTACCACTCAGCTATACCCCTAGCCTAGTTTTCTTGGTTAAAAAAGGGGGATACTAGCCAGGCATGGTGGCTCACACCTGTAATCCCAGCGGCTTGGGATTGGGAGTTCAAAGCCAGCCTCAGCAACTTAGTGAGACACTAAGCAACTCAGTGAGACCCTATCTCTAAGTAAAATACCAAAAAAAAAAAAAAAAAAAAAAGGTCTGAGATATGGCTCAGTGGTTAAGCACCCCCAGATTCAATCCCCAGTACAACAAAAAAAGGTAATACTAATTGTACTAATCACACAGATGTGAAGCTTTTATAAGGTTTGTGACAAGGGAAGAACTCAATAGATATTATTACCTTATTGAAAAAAAAAATTCACGTGTTTTCATGTGTATCTTTAGGAAAAGAACAAGGTATCTTGCTCACCAGTTTAGGAGAGAGTTTGCAATAGATAACTGGATGATTTGCTATCGTAGTTTTTTTTTTTTTTTCTGACTTGGAGAAATATTTAAAAGTAAGTTTTAAATGTCATGTATTCCTTGTTGTAGGCTTTTCTTCTTTTCAGAGAGAGGATTAGAAAGATTTTAAGAGTGAAAACATGTATTGGTGAGATTTAGTGAAGAGACAACAAACTACTTCATTGGAGCTATGGTTGCTCTAAGTGGTAGACAATGCAAACTGAGTTTACTTATTTGTTAAAAATGGAAGCAGGATAATTCAAAAGTACAACATATTCAGTTGGGGGAGAGTCGTTCAAAAACATGTAGCAATTCTATGGCAAGGCAAATGCACCCCATGGGGCAGGTTCCAAGGATCAGGGAGAAACAAGGGTCAAGTTAGGGGCTTGGTCAAGAGTTCAGCCACCAAGAATACTGGAATAAGAAACTCAGTTTTCCAAATGAGTGGTGAGGACTCCAGAAATGGCTTCCTGCTTCTGTCAAAGATTTACAAAGTATGTATCTCTCTGTGGAGCTACTCTAACTTGAGTCAGAAGACAAACATGTATTAAGTGCCAACTGTATTCCATGCTCTGTGTCATTAAAAAATAAAAGTCTTATTTCACATATTACCAAAGGTTGCCCAATCTCTGCTCATGGTCACTTTTCTTGCCGTGGGGAAGGAAAAGGGGGCATGTGACTCTCTAATTTTCCATAAGTAAAGCCTTGTTTTTCCCCTTCTATTTGCACAAGGCTCTCACTTTTACCAGTGGGAGTTAGTGAGAAAGAAAAGAAAAAATTAAAGTACCTGCTCAGAGATGGCAAGAAAAGAGGATCAAAGGGGTGGTGGTGAATCTCAGTGGCCCTGGGTTGTATCCCCAACACCATAAAATCGAAAGAAAAGGGTCAATCGGTAGCTATAGTAAAACTGAAGGAAGAGATGATTATTTCAGACCCACCCTACACCCTCAGCTGTGACACAAGAATGAGACATACTTTTGCAGCAAAATTATGCAGCTCTTGGGGGATTCTGGCTTCCATAAAAAGGCGACGCTCCAAAGTGATAGACTAGTAGGTTTCTACTCTTATACAAACCACTCCTTGAGATGCGAATTTTTAAAAGGTATTTCTACAGAAGGATTGGCATTAATGTAGCCTTCTAAAATATATCCTTTGAAAGCCCAGGTTAAGACATCCTTCCAGCAGTTTCTTACTCAATTCCTTTAGCTTTCAGTTCCTCCTTGACACGTTCCAGGTAATGAGGATCAGGGTAGCCATATCTGCAGAAAGAAAAAACCCTTCAAGCATCATCACAAATGGTTAAGATCTTCTGCATTTGAGGATTTCAAATTCAGGGTTGTGAACAATTATGGGTAATCCTGAAGATGGGTGATGTATAAACAGTTCTTAAGTGTACAGATGTGACTCATTTAGCTAGTGAGTGATCCTAGCTGTCTAACCGGGCTTTTAAAATTCTCAGTTTATTTTAAGTAGTGATTCTCATATAGTTACAATCATATGCTATATTTTATAGGGAGCTGTAATCATTTTCTAGTAGGATTTTCAACTTGGACGATTTGAAAAAGTCTCAGGATATTTTTCTTTTTGTATATCAAGGGTCTGAGTTTCATAAACAACAATCAGATTTCCTGTAATGTACTTTCACCACCATTAGCTCCCACATAACTAAACCTTTTTCTAGAATGTGATTGACCAAGAGAGTTTAGCTTCTCTGGGGACTGATGAGAAACAAGGGCAGAAAGAAATATGATCTGAAAAGAAAGCAAAGAAATACTTCCAGTATCTACCTTTCAAATAGACATGATGCTTAAATTTAATCAACTTAAATACCATTCACCTTGGTTCTGAAACCCTCTTCCCTTGGATGCAAAATTTAATAACTAATATTTTGTGGTTGGCAGGGTAGGTGGTTATGGGAACCAATCCTTCTCTCTGAAATTCTCATCCCAGATTAACGTTTCTCATAATACTAGGATACCAGTGCTATAGTCTCCTTATATCCACATCCTCAAATTGCCATATTTTACAACCTCTATACTTTGTTTAGGAACCATTACATTTCAAAAGGTTCTCACTTTTCTGGTCCTCCCCAGAGGGATGTTTTGTGATGTATATCATTCCATGTAATGACATCTGAGATTCCTGATGTTCGAGATTGCCCCACTGTGAAAATCAGCTTTTGTTTAAAGGCTTTTGAAAGTAGTTCCAAAACTTCCTTTCCTTCTTTATTATCAGGCAAGTATGCAGTTCGCTGTATTCCATGATAATACTTTCCTGGGTTTGGATGCTCTTTCTGTATAAAGACAAAAAAATGTCATGCAAAAACAGTCCCCTGTCTAAATTTTACCATATGCATAGACCTGTTCATTAGTAGATAGAGCAAATAAAAACATCAAGAAAAGCATTAAAGTGTTACTTATATTCCTAATAATTCATATTTCTCCTTTCTTCAACATCACACTGTGAACACTTCCTATCTTCCTGAATCCTACTATCCTAACACATATTCTCCATTCATCCTTTGTTGATCTTAAGAAATAGACATGTAGGGCCAGGCATGGTGGTGCACACCTGTAATCCCAGCAGCTCAGAAGGCTGAGGCAAAAGGATCACAAGTTCAAAGCCAGCCTCAGCAACTTAGCGAGATCCTGTCTCTAAATAAAAAATAAAAAGGGCTGGAGATATAGCTTAGTAGTTAAGCACCGCTGAGTTCAAGCCCCAGTACCAACAACAACAACAAAAAAGAAAGAAAGAAAAAAAGAAAGAAAGAAAGAAGAAAAGAAAGGAGGAAAGAAAGAGACATCATGTAGGGCTAGTGGTATAGTTCAGTGGTAGAGCACATACTTAGGATGCATGAGGTCCTGGGTTTGACCCCCAACACTGCCAAACAAAGCACAAAACAATGCAAAAACAAAATAAAAACTCATGAAAATGTGGAAGGAGAAAAATAAAAATAAAAAAGACATGAAAGCTCTACATTATAAGAAGATAAGGTGGCCTTCATCACTATTTTTGTCCCTTGCACATGACCATGAAATAATTCCCTGGGAAATCCATTGTCAAATAGGCAACAGGATAATCCTTCAACATAGTGGAAAGAAACCCAGGGACCCCAGAAACACTTACTGTTTGTGTGCCTCCTGGTATATTATATGTAATGATGATGGTGCCACAGGATGGATAACCTGGAAGTGACTCTTTTACAGTGCTGAAATTCATGGTTCCATCTGGTTGATTCCCTCTCTGGACACCATAAGAAGTCTGACACACAGGGCAGACAGGCTTATATGACATGGCTTCGTTGATACAACGCCTGCAGAATTCGTGCTTGCACTTGTGTAGCACCTGTTTGTTAGTGATGGTGTCCATGCAGATGACACACATGTCCTTTTCCTTCTTGTCTGCTTCTGAGACCACAGAACTTGTAGAGTCCTTGAATGGAGGTGAAGCTGCTTTTGAATCATTACTATCAATGTCCATGGGTGTTTCATGATCTTTGTTCAATTTCTCTCCAGCTGACAGTGACAGCTCCCCTCTTTTTAAGACATATTGTTTTGCCTCTGCAAGGTGATTTGGCAAACCAGTCAAAGTCATTGACTCCCGATTCAGCACAAAGTGTACATGTGGATGCCTCTTTCTAAAGTCATCAGCAAACTTAGTCCCATGTAAGTGCTGTTTCTCCTTGCCCAAAGTTTTCAGTAAAAGAACTTCTTTTGTCAGCTGACAGGTGGCATGTTGAAAGGCATCAATGAAACTTGCATAAGCATGCACAGACAGATCTATCTCCTTATCCTTTGGATCAAATTGAATGCAGGTTTTCTGATCTTTCTGCCAAACTTTACCATGACTGTTGTACTTTTGCTCTATCTCTGATATCTCTTGGAGTAACTGAGCTTCTAGAAGATTATAGTGAGCAGTGTCAACCTCAATTGTGTTCTTCATGCAACTGGGAGCAAATATTTTCACAGGTTGCAAGACAAGAAGTTCAGAGATTTTTTGTTTGGCAGCTGAAATGTCATCTTGGATCCCAAGGAGAGTTAGCACTCCTCCTTGTTCCTTTATCAGGAGCTTTGGAAACCTGTGACTCAAATCCTGTTTGATGTTATTTGCCCACTTACTATCTGCTAAAGTGACCCATTCTTGCTTCAGAGATCCAGTGGTCTTCTGAAACTCACTGACAAAATACTCACAAGCTGCTTCTATGTCATCTGACTGGCTAGAGGTGAAGTCTAAATAGACCACATTGGAAGAGCTGTCTTGAATTTTAGTGTTTACACCAAATCTTTTCTCTATTGAGTCTATTTTACCAGGATAGATATGTCTGAAGTATTCAAAAAAAAGCAAGGGAACTTCCAAACGGCTGTCTTTTTCTTCTGACCTGGGTTTTGGTTCAGAAGGAATAAAGCAGCTGTCCCAGTCCTGCTGGTCAAGTGGCTTCCTCTCTGTGGTAGAAGGGGAAGATTCCTGATTCCTCTCATTCTCCAGGAGCTGCTCACTTAATAAGTGATATATTTTTTCAATATCTCTGAAATCACCGTACACCTTTTCAATTCCATTGTCACCTTCCAACTTTTTGACACTGGGGCAGAGAGTGGTTACATGTGCCCTCTGCTCTTTGGAGAACAGGTCACAGTTCAGATCGGCTGTCACAGTAAGAAAGATCTGAAAATTTCAAAGGAACAGGAACAAATAAATATCTCAGACACCCAGGTCCCCAGTAGAACATAGCATTCTTCAGAATGCCCTGAGACTACAGAAACAACCACTGTGTCTTTCCTTAGCAGGGGCCACCTGTTTAAGAGGATGTGGTATGCTACAGTCCAGAGGCTCACAGGCCTGTCTGCATGTTAGAATCACCTGAGAAGTTCAAAAAGTGAAAAAGAGAGAGGGAAGGAGAAAGGGCCAGTGAGCCAGGGTTCAGGCTCATCTCCAGAGATTCATGTAAGTGGTCTACAGTGGAGCCTGGGCTTGAATATTTTTTTAAAACTCTATGTTACAAAAGAACTGTGTTTTAAGGCTGCCACTGTCTGACCTTGGGGCATGGCAGTAGAGGGAGGCATTTCTCTTCTCTGGGTAAGTTGCTGTGGTCCTCACAAAATAGTCTGTGAGAGGAGTCATAAATCTGAGGATAATTTTTTTCTTATTACTACTTTTTTCTCTTATTTACCCTTCCTCTTTAAAAAAACAAACAGTTGGGCATGGTAGCACATGCCTATAACCTTAGCAACTCTGGAGGCTGAGGCAGGAGGATCACAAGTTCAAGAATAGCCTTATCAACTTAGTGGGACCCTGTCTCAAAATAATAAACAAATAGGGTTCAGGATGTAGCTTAGTGGTAAAGCACTCCTGGGTTCAATCCCTGTACCAAACAACAGCAACAACAATAATAAATAAAAAACAAACCAACAAAATTAAACATCTGACTTCCTACAGAGTTGCTAGGCCCTTCCTAAACTCTGACCTTTTAGAAGCTCAATTATAAGAAAGATACTCTATTTTACAATAAAAAGAGGTGAATGAAATGTAGTAGAAAAGCAAAATTTCTAATGTTTTGTTCCCTCTTGAGGTCTCTGCACATGCCCTTTTCTCTGCATGGAACATTATTCCTCTAGATCTTCAAAATGTTTCCTGAACCTAGCCTCTTCTTACATGTCTATGGGGACCATCCGGAGTCCAGGCCATTATCATCCTCCACCTGGCCTACTGCAGTTTCTCCTGACTGGGCTCTGACCTTCTATTCTAGCCCTTCCTGCACATGTGTCTCCACACACAGCAGCCAGATTGGTCCCTTAGAAATGTAAACGAAAATGCCCACTCCCCTGGAGCAAAACCATCTGATGACTCTCCTGACATTTAAGCTGAAATCCGAAGTCCTTATCATCATCCCCCAAATACCTGACCTACCTAAGTTCTCAGCACTTCTTCCTTTGCTTACTGCCTTCCCCTACTCTATCTTCTTTGTAGCTTGTAGGGTTCAGGATGTAAGCTTTTGTGGGGCCTGTGCACATGTGCAGCCCTTGGCCAAGGCCTAGAATGTTCTTCTTCCAGAAACTCACTCATCTAACTCCCTTACTTTAATCATGTCTGTTCAGATGACACTATTTGAGTGTTTCTTCTTGACATTCTATGTAAAATAGGGTTTCTTTCATTTATCCTGCTTTATTCTTCTTTCCAAAACTTATCGACATTTTATTACATTTCTATTTGTTTACATTGTTGGTTCCTCTCACTTGAAGGTAAGTGGTGTGAGGGCAAAGTCTCTGTGTGCCTGGCTATGTCCCCAGCCCCTGTTACAGTGCCTGGCACATAATAGTCAGTCAATATCTATTTGTGGAATGAATTCTTGCATGGCTGACTCCTTATTATCTCATACCAAATGTCTCCTCCACAGAAGAGTTGCTTCTGACTTCTGGTCAGAAGTAGAACCATCTTCACCTTCCCCTTTCTTGCCTTGGCCTTGTTCCTCTCTGAGGCAAAAGCTCATTTTATTTTCTTAGCAGTTCTCAAGCCTCTGAAATATTTTTTTTAGGTTTTTACTTGCTTATCATCTTTCTATGCACCTCTCCACCCCAGTGCCAGCTGCATAAGAGCAGGGACCTTGTCTGTTGTGTTCACCTCTGTGTCCTTGTGCCTAAACCAGTGCCTGACTCATTATTAGTCCCCAGTACTGTCTGCTGAGACAAAAAGGCAGTAGCTGTGGTAACCACCGGGGCACTCAAAGAACAGAGCCAGCTGCTTTTTCCAACACTCACCTTTTGGACATAGGAGTCGACAGTGTTAGGAATAGGACCTTCATTGGGTGCTTCTCCCCAGACTGTGCATCAGCTTGTGACTGTGTCAATGAAGAACTTCTGGATTTTGTTTTCTCTTTTGGCTTTTTAGTGGTTTCCAGAAAAATGGGCACAGCTTTCTCATCAATCAAGACGTGGTGCTCTCCTTTTCTCAACACTCCCTCCTTAGCTTCAGTGGAGACATTAAACACACATTTACAGGACAAATTTCAAATAGTCAGCCCTCAAGTATTCCCTGAGAATTGGTTCTGGGGACCCCCAAGGATACCAAAATCCATGGATGCTTAAGTCCCTTATTTAAAATGGTATAAAAGTTCCATAAACCTACTTTTATCCTCTCACATGCTTTAAATCATCTTAGATTACTTATAATACCCAATGCAATGTAAATCTGTGTAAATAGTTGTCATACTGTATTGTTCAGGGAATAATGACAGGAAAAATGTACACATGGGGCTGGGGTTGTGGCTCAGCGGCAGAGCGCTCGCCTCGCATGTGCGCGGCCTGGGTTCGATCCTCAGCACCACGTAAACATAAATGCATTGTATTGTGTACAACTAAAGTAAATAAATAAATATTTTTAAAAAAAAGTACACATCCAGTACAAACACTACCTTTTTTTTTTTTTTTTCTGTCATTAAGACATTTTTATCCCTGGTTGGTTGGATCCATAGATGCAGAACCCACAGCTACAGAGGGCCTGACAGTAATCCCATTATCCTTGCATCTGTACCCTGCCCAGTACCTTGCTGTAAGACTGTTCCCTGTGTGCTGAAATAGCAGTTTGGTGATGAGGAAGTAGGGGTAGCTAGTAGGCAGCTTACATTTTACAATAAAAATGAAAGTTTAACATCATTGGCCCATTTAAAGTCATGTTTCTAATCTCATTTCAATGATATGGAATAATACTCATTAAGTAATTACATTTTTTTTAAAAGCAGGAGTCCCATGTTTCTCCTCAGAATATTAGAAATGCATATGTTTGCTGACATTCATAGGAAATGGCTGGAAGGAGATACATCAAAATGTTCCCATTGTTTATCTCCACTTAGTTTTCTTTTTTGCTCTTTTCTATAGTGAGCATCTATTACTTTTGTAAACCTCAAAAGCAAGTCAATTGATTCATTATTTAAAACATAAAACTGCAATGCTTAAACAACATGGACAACAGCTGCCAGGAACCTGGGGAGGGAAGGGACAGTACTTATATTTCTCTGGCTATTGAAAAATATGTCAGTTCAGAAAGTTCAGAAAAGCACATAGAAAGTACCATCCTTGAGGTAGTCAACCCAGATCAGGGACTGGGCACCCTTGGAGCTCTAACCTCCACTGTGGGGTTGAAGGAGCTGTTGGCAACAGGAACTCCCCGTTCCTGCCCACAAGGACAGCTCTCCCCTAGGTCAGATTGAATTGGGTCGGCCTGGAAACCCACGGTGCTGCGCCGCCGGGGACGGCACGGGGACGGGCACGGGGACGAAGACGGGGACGGCCTTGGCACCTCTGCGGCCCGCAGCTCACCTGCCCTTTCTCTGAACTCCACCTGGAAAGTGTCCGGGGCGCTCGGGCCGACAGGCCGGACCGTGCACTCGCCGCCGCCCGAGAGCCGGCTCTGGAAGTACCTTTCCAGTTTCCAGCGCAGCCGGGCGCTGGGCTCGGACACCCGCACGAGCAGCGGGGACGGCGGGCAGGGGCTGGAGGCCATGGCGCTCGGCGTGTGGCTCCAGTGGGGCTCCGAGACGCTTCTGTGCCGGACGGGGCAGAGGCGCCTCCCGACCCGCCGACTGGGGCCTCAAAGTTTCAGTTTCGCTTCCTTGGAGGTCCCACCCTGTTCCCGGCAGAGCCGCCTCCCCTCCCGTCTGTGCAGTCCGCCCCGCAGCCAGCGTCGGGTAAGTGGGTCCTGTCCCTGGGGGTCCGCTCTCCTGCAGGTGAGGGCCAGGGCGAGGGCGGGCGAGGACGGGGGTCCCCGGGCCAGGCCTCCCCATGTTAGGATGTAGGCTAGGCAGGGAAAATTAGTTTCTCTTGTGTTTGTGTTCTTTTAAACCATTGTTGTTATTGCTATTTGCCACAAAGATGTAATTCGCATTCCGAATTCATGTTATACTTAACCTAATTTTTAAAAGAAAAAAAATTTTAAGTTTGTTTACCTGCATTGTGACCTATGACGTGTTCCCTGCCTGCAGCTCTATTCTGTAGATAAGCACTTTTCTGCCCTCTTCCCTTGAGTTGGCCAACAGTACCTAATGGTTGCTGCCCTGTGCCCGAGGGGTAAGACGTCCGGGAGCTGAAGGGCTGGCAAAGGGAGGCAGACCTGTGAACAAGGAAGCAAATCTCTGAAGACCTCCAAGTGAAAGTTTGGAATGAGCAGAATTTGACACTCTGAGAGTGTTGGTTGGGGGCTAAGGAGGAGAGAGAAAGGGAGTGTATCTGGGACTAGGAGTGCTGTGGTCTGAAACACAGAGGGCCCTGAGAAGGCGATGAGATGGACAGGGACATGCAAAAGGAAAGGCCTGCACAGATCTGTGCTATTCAATAGAAATATAACAGGAGTCATGTGTTAATTGTAAAATCCTTCACTGTATTATTAAGCATCTAAAGAAACAGGTGAAGTTAATTTTACTGCTATGCTATTTAATATATTCCAACTAATTATTTCAGCATGTAATGGGATAGTTTATGATCTTTTTGGTCATACTAAGGCTTTGCCATCCAGTGTTTTCCTTTTATTTAACCTCACATTTCATTTGGAACTAACCACATGTCCAGTGCTCGGTAACTACCTGTGCCTAATGGTCTGCCTTGAACAGCACATGTCTAGATGGTGAAAGGTCTTGATGATAGAAATGGAGGAGTTAGAAACAAGGGAAGCCAGAGACTAATGAGCCAGATTGGCATTTTAGAAAGATGGAACTGACAACAATGCAAAGGACACATTTCCAAGCAGGGATGAATGGAGGCAGAGAGGCCAGAGATGAGGTTTTTGCATGTGGCTAGACTAGAAATAGTTGGTCTTTATGGACAGCAATTTGGCACTACTATCAGAATTACAATTGCATATGCTTTGTTTTTTCAGTTCCACATTTAGGAATTTGTCCCATTGATATATTAGCTCTTATGTGTTAAGTGACCTAGGTATAAAATTATTCTTTATAACCTTCTTTATAGTATCTTAAGACTGAAAACTCCTTAAATGCCCATAAATGGGGATCAGTGTTAAAAACTTACAGTTAAATAACTTATAGGATTTCTATATAATGAAATACAATAAATAGTGAAAAAAAATCAGGTCCATCTCAATGTGCTATTATGAACAAATCTCTGGCACATATTAAGTGGAGAAGATAAAATGTAGAAGAGTGTGTATAACATGCTACCTTTTTGTGTAGAGATGTCTCTAGAAGGATATAGGAGAGGTTGATTGCCTTGAAAGGTGTTTCTTGAGGGAGGGAGGAGAGGGCCTTCTACATTTTTTGAGTAAATGTAATATGTATTCAGACAATCAAATGTAAAGTTAGATAGTGCATTTAAATCTTTGGAAAGAGTATATTGCCATACAGAGACCCTAAAGTGCAGTAGTGTCAGGGAACAAGAAGGGTAGGGGTATATTTGAGAGGAACTTAGGTGGTCAGGACCCGTAAAGAGATTGGGTATAGGACAAAAGAGGAGATTTAAGGATAATTCTTAGATTTCTGATTTGAGTGGGCAAATGGCATATCATTTGCTGAGCTGTGGAATCTAGGAGATAAAGCATGGATTTTTGTGGGGGAGTGGGGAGGAGATAAAGGGTCAATTCTTGCAGAGGCTACTTTCAAGGGGAATATGGGACATCCAGGTAGAGTTGCAAAGTGAGTTCCAGGAGAGTAGTAGCCTAGAAATACAGATATGAGAGTTATATTTGCAGTTGGTGTGTTGAAGCTCTGAAGTAGATGAAATTGCCCCTGGGGAATATGTAGAATAAAGAAGTGTCTCTTAGAATCTTGAGGCCAGGTGTGGTGGCGCACACCTGTAATCCCAGCAGCTCAGGAGGTTGAGGCAGGAGGATTGCAAGTTCAAAGACTGTTTCAGCAACAGGGAGGCACTAAGCAACTCAGTGAGACCCTGTCTATAAATAAAATAAAAAAAAAAAAAAAAAAAAAAAAAAGGCTGGGAATGTGGCTCAGTGGTTAAGTGCCTCTGGGTTCAATCTCCCAATACAGGGGTTGGGGGGGGGTGGAGAATCTTGGGGCAAATGATTAAGGGGTGAGGAGTGGATGCTGGAAGTGAATCCAGGGAAAGGTCTGTAAAGGCATAGGGAGAAAAAAACAAAGAACCAAGAGGCCATAGGAAAAGCCAATAAAGCAAAGTTTCAGGAATCAAAGAATGAAGTGCTATAGAAAGTTCAGGCAAAGACTAGGATAGAAGATAGTACCTTGGGTTAACCACATGGAGGACACTGACAGTTTCAGAGGAGTACTGGGGGGTGAGATGGGAAGCCAGACTATGATGAGCTGAGTGGGCAGGGTGACAGGACAGTCAACTACTCTTTGCAGAAGTTTGACTGCCAATGAGGGACAGAAACACCATAGGAAAGAACAGAAAAAATACAGTGACAACAGTAGCAAAACATATGAGCATGTCACCAATGAAATGAAAAACTTCAAAATCAGAAGTCATTTTCAGTTCTCCTATGGAATATTCTTACCAAATTCCCTCAACTTCAGTGATGGAAAGTTGAGAAGGTGTTTGTTGTTATTTAAATGGAAGTATTGTTTTAGGCAACATTCTCTTTGTTTCTAATTTCTCTGGGGTTAAATGGATACCAGCTCCACAGCCAAGTCTGTGCCTAGGCCTTTAAGGGCTGGTGTGAAGATAGAAACAAGTGCAACAACATCTAAAGCAAAACCCAGCAGCGCACAGCAGGTGCAGAAGTCTTCCTTCTTTTGCGAATACAGCAGTGCCCTCTAGAGGCACAAATGCATCTTGTTCTTGCACTTTAGTATTGTTACTCCTTTTCCTCCAGGTGTAAAAGTAATAGTGCTCTGATGCTGTGGAGGACAGTACAAAAATTTTCTATTGCAAAGACATAGAGATCACTCCAGAGACCTAAAGATAGCAGCAAGTGTGGGCCCTTGTATCTTCATCATCGTTCTAAAAATTCACAGCCTTTACTTTATGCCTATTTCATGGCAAACATTACAAAATAACTTCCCCAGAGGTTTTTGTTTTTTTTTTTTTTTTCTTAATTATTACTATACAGATATCCCCTATCGAATTAGGTCAAGGACATTTATCATAAACTCTGTAATGCACATCCCACATAGGCACAAGTTTCCTCTTTCTTCAAACACTCTCTAGGGGTCTTCACTTGCTCATAAGGCTACTTGTTCCTAGCTGTTCTCTGAATGCTGTGCTAAGTCTCACCACTGTGTTATCATCTTCCTCTTCTACATATGTGAAAACCTGCTCCATCCTTCAAGGCCTGGCTCCAGTCTCACCTTCTCCGTAAATTTTTTCCTGTTCAAACCCTGTAGCTTTTTCCCTTCTCTGAACTGCCGTTATGGTTTTTTATTGGAACCTGATCTGAAAAGGACAGAAGGTAAACAGTAACAACAATAGCAAACCAATATGTGCATCTCACCAATGGAATGAAAAACTTCTCAAGATCAGAAATCATGCTCAGTCCTCCTATGGACTATTTGTACCAAATTCCCCCAGTTTCTGGTCAATGCTTACTGTGTTGTTTCCATTTATTCCTAGAAGTAGACCGCCATATCTGGGAACTGCAGTCTACATTTTGAAACCCAAGAGGGATTAAAGACCCACCAGAGACCTGGACAATGGCCCTTTCCATGGTAAAATATATATATACATGTATATATATATATGTACACACACACATACACATACACATGTCTATGCGTTATGAACCTTGATCAGTACATGAAGAGTTTTCCCTATAATCAATAGCAAGAAGTCTGGGATCTTCAGTAACACCTAGCATCTCATTTGGTTTTAATAGCCTAATAAAAGTGTTCTTGATCCATTGGGAAATTAGAATTAAAAATATGCTAATTATCAACAATGTCAACTTGTGTATGGATGATTTTTTTTTTAAAAATGTCACTTGCATATCATTTGGATTCTCTTCATTCATTCAGCAGTTCATTTTTTTTTTTAGGATGGAGTAAGGAGATGATGAGGGAGTAATAAAAGCAAGGGAATAGAGAAAGTAACCTCATTTGCTAAATCTGAAAATTCTACATGAAGGCTATGTCATAAAATAGGCAATTGAAAGTGGGTCCTTACTGGTAGGTGGAAGATACGGCCGATGAGGCTCATGTCCTCATGTTTTCTGCTCTATCTAGGGAAACTCCAAAAGGCATTGGAATTGGAGCCTGTCTGAGAGTTTTGGGTCTTTTTAGAGGTCTATGATGACCCCTTCGGCCTTTTCAAGTGTTAATCTACAACTCTTCATGTTATTTTGAATTCAAAGTGCACTGATCCCTATGGAAATGGAATTGGGTCAATGTTTGATGGAACATTTAGTATTTTCAGTGTTTTAGGCACAAGGATGGAAAATAACCACAGCAACAAATACATGCGTCCCTCTCTGCCAAACCCAGTGCTTTGAACAGAGTTTCTGTTGCTTTGTATGTGGTAGACTGTATTTGTGATCAGTAGCCTCTAGTCATTCAGCTTCAAATTTTTAAAAAAGTCATTCTCTTCTTTCACAGGATGTTGGAGCAACAACTTCCAATGGAAAATCAGGTAGGATCACCTCACTCCCACTCTTATTTCAGAAAGCCTTTGCTCAGATATTTCCTCAGTGGAGAAAAGGGAATACGGAAGGAGACTGTCTCCCCCACAAGTGCTCAGGTGCGTGACTGCAGGCCCTGTGTGGAGACCCCAGCTCATGCTTCAGAAGGATGACTGCTTTAGAGGCAGTGTGGCACCACCAACTTGTTCCCTTTGGGTCCCCATTGATCCTTTCCTTTGTCCACAGATGAAAGACTCTTCTGACCACAGCCCTGCAGCTGACATTGGACAGAAGGGGTGACCAACTGATTGTCCCCTTGGCTGAAAGAGCCAAATGGTACCTGCCTTATTCTAGGGGTGGCCCATTTGAGATTTCAGATTTCTAACTAAAGCTCAGGCCAGTTAGGACAAATTACTCACTTGCCACTTCTTTTGGGTACCTGAGGCCACCAGAGGTCTTTATTGGTGGCTCCAATTAGAAATGCTTGTTGAAGTTATGTATATATAATTACCACATTTTATCTGTTTAGGATGCACATTTTTTCACATTTGACATCTCTGAAACAAAGCTACTACAGCTTAATTGGCATCATTTTCCCATTCTCAGAGGCATGATAACAATGTCTTGGGCTCCATGAAATACACTGTCACAGATTGGGTTCTCCAGGAACTAGAGTTGGAGATGGAGTTAGTACAAAAGGTTCACTATGGAAAAAACAGAGGAAGCTAGGTTGGGTGGGTGGAGCCATCATGTTATAATGAAAACCCGACAGTCTCTGGCAGCTTGAGATCCCCTGTTAGAGAGTAGAGGTGTCGCTTGCTGAGCATAAATGGCCTTGCTCAGGCTTTGATGGAGAACACCCTGAGAATAGCATGACCTTGGCTAGAGAGCTGAGGTGAACCCATGAGCGGGTATTTAATAGCTACAAACCTGCAAGCTAACCATATTTCCCACTTCATAATCTAACTGAAGGAGGATCTGAGCAGCACGTCTTCTTTTCAGCCATAGTAAATACTTTTTAGTCTATCAGTTTTAATTCCACATTAATTTTAGCTGTGCCATGCAACTAAAGTACGATGAAGAAATATTTACTGTAGCAGACATTGTCGGTGCTCCCCCTACACCTCCTAGCCAAGGAACAGCTTTGACCAATTACCCTTGGAAGCTGGAGAAATATCCCAGCTCCTATAATTACCCCTCTGGTGGTACAACTCTGAGGTACATAATCTATACTGCCCACCAGTGGAGGTAAGCTTCATTTACTAAATAAGACACTCTCTTTACTTTTCTCCTTCGTCTTAGTTTCCCACCCTGCCTTCCTTAAGCAGAACCCCTGGTGTTTGCAAGGATCACCTCTCGAATAAATTATTTACATTCAAATTCTCATCTCAGAGTCTGCTTCCAAAAGGACTCAAACTAAGACATGGACCAAAGAAAAAAGAAAAAAAGTTAGAAATGTAACTCCCTTATTTCTGACTCATAAGTATATCCTTTCTAACATTTTTACATTTACAATATTCATACATACCATCTTCTTATCACTGTACATAGTAGTTACTAATTAAAGGGTATTTAGTATATGCAGACACAAGACTAAGCACCTTATGAGAGTGTCCAACATTGCAAACACTTGGATATCTTTGGTGTAATTAAATGTCTGAGTGAGAAGGAGAATCAGTAAGGGAGCTAAAGGAAGTTCATCTCTTTTGCAAATTAAGAAACTCAGCCTTCCGCTGTGAAATGGAATTACATACTTTTTGAAGGAAACCTTGCTCATTTCTTTATTGGTTTATCTTTTCTCCTTTTCCAGAGACTGACTTTCTTGGAAAAAACTATAGTTGGAAAATTCCCGTTAATCTCAATGACTTCGACATTTTAAAAAATAATGAGAGTAGACTGTTTGAAGTCCTCCAGAAGAAGTTTGGGTGTATCTCTACCCTGATGTCTCCAGCTCTGGAAGGTAACAACAGTTCTTTGGGCCAGCAAATCTTCAGAAAGAGCCTGACCCCAGGGCTAGAGTTATCTGTCTGGAAGGGAGACCTCAGCAGACGTGCTGTTGATGTTGTGGTGAATGCAGCCAATGAAGAACTTCAACATGGGGGAGGCCTGGCCTTGGCCCTGGTGAAAGCTGGTGGCCCTGAAATCCAAGAGGAGAGCAAAAGATTAATTGCCAATTATGGCAGAGTACCACCTGGTGAGATAGCTATCACTGGAGCAGGAAAACTTCCTTGCAAAAAGATTATCCATGCTGTTGGGCCTCGGTGGAAAGCAACAGAGAAAGAGATATGTATTGATACACTGAAAAGAGCTATTGCAAATATTCTGCAGTTTGTTTGTCAAGAAAAGTACATTAAGACAGTAGCAATTCCAGCCCTGAGCTCTGGAATTTTCCAGTTTCCTCTGGATTTGTGTACAATGATCATTTTAGACACCATCAAGTGTTATTTCCAAGAGAAGCAGGTGGTTGGTAATTTGAAAGAAATTCATCTGGTGAGCAATGAGGACCCTACTGTTGCTGCCTTTAAACTTGCTTCAGAAACTATCCTAGGAAGCAATGAGCTGGGCTCTTGGAAGCATCAAGAAACCACCTCTCCTTTTAATATGACTATTCAAACTACCCAGGGCCTGACTCTCCAGATTGTCCTGGGCTACATTGAACTACAGACGGTAAATCTTTTTTCTATTTTCTTCCACTGCTGGGAGGGGATCCTTGAATTGTTTACTACCTATTAAGAGGTTTTAGAATATGTACTACGCATTGCTGTTTGGAAAGCATCTTCTTGGGGTTGAGAGTGTAGTCTTCAGAACCTGGCCACCTACATTTAAATACCTGCCTTGCCATTTACTAACTGGGTGACCTGAAACAAATTAGTTTATCTTTTAGCTTCTTTATCTGGAAAATGAGGATAACTGTAGTACTTAGATCATGGAGCTGAAATCAGTACCCACACAATGCTTATACTAGTGCTTGGCACATGGTTAGTGTAGTAATTTTAATTATTATTGCTAGTGCTGTTATTGTTAGGCACTGTGAGGAATTAGAACAACTTATGATCCCAAGGAACTTAAAATCTGTTATGTTCTTTTTTAAAAATTTTTATTTTTTAGTTTTAGGTGGACATAATATTTTTATTTTATTTTTATGTGGTGCCAAGGATCGAACCCAGTGCCTCATGCATACTAGGCCAGCACTCTACCACTGTGCCACAACCTCAGCCTCCTATTATGTTCTTTTTATCTGTTATTTATTTGGAAAAATCTCATTGTTGAGACAAACCATCTAAACATTCTGAGGCAACCTATCAGTAGTAATGCAAAATAATAGTGGACTGAGAAAGATTGTTTCTGGAGATGTGAATTTTGAATCTGACCTCAAGTTGTGATGGTGTGAATTAGTAGGAGGGAAAGCTTTGATCTGAGACCTTCTTGAAACTTGATCAAAGGCACACAGAGGAATTGACAGAGGAAATAATGAACTTGGCCAGAGTGAGTAGAACAGGTAGAGCTCAAAGTCATATTCCATATGTATAGCTCTGTGACAGAGACTGTGGAAAATACAAAGTGTAACTTAGCATTTAGCTGGGGTTTATTGGGCACAAAGGCCAGGGCCCTGGGAGGGGGTTGAGGAAGTCCTGGACTTAATTTTTGAATAGGAGAGACAGCTAAATGGCAATTAAATGATTGATCCTTGGAAATAAGAGTTTCTAACCATTGTTAAATGAATTTTTGTCAATTTGGGATCCTCAAAAAGCATTTTGAAAGGGCTGGTGTTGTGACTCAGTGGCAGAATGCTTGCCTAGCATGTGTGAGGCACTGGGTTCAATTCTCAGCACTGCATATAAATAAATAAAATAAAGGTCCATTGACAACTAAAAAAATATTTTTTTAAAAGAGCATTTTTAAAAGCTCCTCTGGGAGATGATGATTTAAATTAGCGATTTAACAGTGAATCCTATGCTTTCTTCCCTTTTCAGACAGATATAATTGTTAATTCTGTAACCCCACCACATCTCAACGTTGGACCTGTGTCAACATCAATTCTAAAACAAGCAGGAAATGAAATGGAACGGGAATTCTGTAAACAAATAGCTAAACAGTTTTCGGATTCCCAGTTGGTACTGGTCACAGAAGGATTCAAACTGTCCTGTCAATATGTATTCCATGTACTGTGGAATTCAGTACAACCTCCATGCTCGGTAAGTTCAGAATAGATTTACCTTTATGCAGCTCCATGGTCTAACCAGCCTGTTAAATTTCCATTGTTTCATTAAATTCATGAAATTTTGTCAAGTGCTTATGGCCCATATTTGAAGCCTGAAATGTTACCTAACCCTTGGCTATATTTTAAGTGAGCATATTACAAATGGACGCTGAAACACAGAGCTTCCTCAGCCTGTTCACCCATTCACCTTACCATACCCAGTGACCCTGTAGCCTTTTCCTAAGTAGGCACAGTGTTCACTTCTCCATATTTTCCCCTATGGGTTAAATTGCAGGAGGGGCCGGGATTTCCCTTCCAGCACAATTCCAGTAAAATCTGTTACCTGTGGTCTCTTCCTCCCTGTGCCTGTGGTGGACGTTGGCTCTCTAGCCACCTCGTCTTCTAAGGCCCATAACATACAAGCTTAAAGAATAGGGAAACCTGCTCAGATATGGAAAGAGAGAAGTTTAATCCCCTCCGCCTTTGTTTATCTTTTTCTCTGCACCATTTCTTGTCCTCTTATGGCTAGACAGCTCTCTGGTTCCAAATTGGTCCTCAATCTTCCAGGTCCTCCTTTCCACAAACAAACCTCTGTCACAGTAATTCAATACGATGTTGAAAAGTTGATAGAAGTTTCAGTCTGCCAAAAGTATTAGTACTTCTCTAGGAGAAATCATATAATAAATCCCAGTGATACTGAATAAATGTTGCTTTTTTCTTTTAATCTCTATCTCCTTTATTAAACTTCTAAGAGCTCTTTATGCTGACTTGGAAGTGGCAGGTGAGCAGAGTAAACTGATACTTGAGTCTCTGACCTGGGTAGATGGCCAAGGCTACATAAACCAGCAGAAATCAGTGCCCAAATGTCTTGAATAGCCCACAGTGGGCCAATTACTTCAGTTTCTTAGTCCTTTCATTTCTCATTATCTAACCTTAGAGCTGTAGTGGGTTCCCCTACAGATGGGACCTGTCCTGCCTTCCGAGGAGGCATGGACATGACCCTTGGTAGAGGTTGGCATTGTAAAATATGAACAGAACCAAGGGATAAGCAAAGTCTTATTTTTGACTCAGAGAGTGATTTTAAATTTATGTTTCTCTTACAGATATTGAAAACTGCAGTGAAGCAATGTTTGGAAAAATGCCTCAACCCAAATATAACTTCCATTTCCTTTCCTGCCCTTGGGTCTGGAAACATTGGTATAGGGAAGGATATCGTAGCAGAACTTATGTTTAATGAAGTTTTAGAATTTGCTAAAGACCATTTGAAAAAACAACTAACTGTAAAGTTTGTGATCTTTCCAGGAGATGTGGAGACATGTAAGGTGAGTTAATATCTTAGAAATGTCGTACAGTTTGTCAGACATAGTGATGCACATCTATAATCCTAGCTACTTGAGAGTCTAAGGCAGGTGGATCACAAATTCCAGGCCATCCAGGATGCGACCCTGTCTCAAAAAACAAAAAAGGGCTGGGAATGTACCTCAGTGGCAGAGTGCCCATGGGTTCAATCCCTAGTACTGAAAAATTTTAATAATGTGAAGGAAGAATGAAAAGGGATAAGAAACAGCTGCTTAAAATAGATTTTCTAGATATGGGTTTTGGATTCTGCCTGTAACCAACATTCAAGTGAGGCTTCCCAGGAGGTGTCTGAGTTTTGGGTAGAAGGAGCTTTGCTTGGTGACTGGCAGAGAGTGGCTGTGGACCTTAGTTCTCTGTTTCTCTCTCCATTTTCTGGCCTGTTCCCCTTGTGTAGTAGCATACATGTTCCAGCTTGCTCTTTCTTGGAGTAATGGTAAAGGTTCTTATTCCTTCTGCTGCCCAATCATAAAAGGAGATTTGTAGCATTTGCTGATTTCCATGGCTACTTTTAAGCCATCAGTGTGATACCACTGCAGGCCAGGTTGGAATTATGTTCCCAGTGGATGCTTTTGAGCCAGTGTAAGTCGCTCCGGTACACTACTGTGCCTCCTCCACAGCTCCCTGGCAGGATGGTGGCAAATGACCCAATGAAGAATCTCACCTTTTTGACAAAATGAATCGTCCTGTGCTTTAGAATAAAGACTGCCCGTTTCCCCCATGCAGAGGACTATTACTGGGCCCACACAGGTACCCTGAGAACTTTCCTCAGTTCTGTGTGAAGCACCATATCCTTACAAGGGGAATTAACCACATCTAGAAAAGAAGGTTCGTTCTCTCCAACATACAAACAGAATTGTACTTGGCAGTTCAAGGAAAGTGGAAAGATCAAGCACAGACTGAGGGCTCCCCTTGAGGCTAAGCATACAAATTGCCACCATATATTGGGCTGCCAGGCACAGTGCTAAGCAGAAGCTGTCTCATTACATTCACCCCACGATAGTGTAATGAAGCCACTCTTGGCATTTCTATTTCACAGATGGGAAAACAACTCTGGGGTTAATATGCACACAGCTAGTGAAGGGGCTAAACCAAGATTCTATCCTGGGTCTGTCTGTTTGCCCCCAAAGCCTGTGTTCTGAACCACAAACCAAAAACTTGAGGAATATATAATACATCTTTCAGTTTTGTAACTCAATGGAAAGGATTATCTTACCCAGTAGTTTACATTATGTAGAGACCATTAACCATTTCTCCAGGCTTTTTTCAACATGAACACCTACATAATATCCACATGGAATTATGAGGTGTGTGCATACATTTATTTACACCTCTGGCCCTCTGATGAGCTCCTCTTTTCTTCCTAAATAAGTTTGACAGTGAGAGATGTGTGTACAGAGAGATCAATGGCAACTTACAGAGGTCCTCATGAGGATGTTGCCTTGATAGGGTCCTTCTATTCCATAAAATGGATTTGTCAGACACTTAGGGTTGACCTGACTTAGGAAGACCAATCTACACCTAACTCACAATAAAGTGATACTCATTTTCACATATTCGGATTTTCTAATTCAGAATTGAAATGAAGAAATAATTCCCAGCTGACTAGAATACTTGTTTTCACCAGTATTTCGTGATGGTAAGAGTCTTGGGTGGAGCTGAGTATCTATAAAAGGCAATGGATGGTTATTTAACAAATATTTATCGAATATCTACCTTGTGCCAGGCATCTCAGAATAAGGAACCCTTTCTAGAACACATTACTGACAGTAACTAGTGGACAGAACTAGAAAAACACTGCCAAATTCTTGCTATTTGGCTCCACTTTTTCAAGATCCTAGTAGACCATCTGCTTGTCATCCACATATTCTTTCTTCAGTGTCATCACTAGTGATTAAGTTACAGTTTTTCCTTCACATTCAATTCAAAAGTCTTGCCTAATTATTCTTTTTTATTTGTTCTTTCTAGATATACATGACAGTGGGGAGTATTTTGACATATTATACATACTTAGAATATAACTTTTTCCAATTAGGATCCCATTATTGTGGTTGTACATGATGTGGAGTTACATTGGTCATGTATTCATATATAAGGATAGGAAAGATATGTCTGATTCATTCTACTGTCTTTCCTATTTTTATCCCCTCTCCCTTTCCTTCATTCCCCTTTGTTTAGTCCAGTGAACTTATATTCTTTTCTCTCCACCTCCTTGTTGTGTGTTGGTATCCACATATCAGAGAGAACATTCTACTTTTGGTTTTTTGAAACTGGCTTATTTCACTTAGCATGATATTCTCCAGTTCCATCCATTTACTGGAAAATGCTATAATTTCATTCTTCTTTATGGCTGAGTAATATTCCATTTTGTATATATTCCACATTTTCTTTGTCCGTTCATCTATTGTAGGGAAACTAGATTGGTTCCATAGCTTGGCTATTGTGAATTGAGCTGCTATAAACATTGATTTCAAGTCCTTTGGGTATAAACTGAGGAGTGGAATAACTGAGTCAAATGGTAGTTCCATTCCAAGTTTTCGAAGGAATCTCCTTACTGCTTTCCGGAGTGGTTGCACCAATTTGCAGTCCCACCAGCAATGTATAAGTGAACCCTTCCCCCCACATCCTCATTGATGTTTATTGTTACTTGTATTCTTGATAAGTGCCATTCTGACTGAAATGAGATGGAATCTCAGTATAGTTTTGATTTGCATTTTTCTTTTTTTTTTCAGTATTTATTTATTTGCTTAGTTGTACACAATGCATTTACTTTTACGTGGCGCTAAGGATCGAACCCTGGCCACACACATGCTAGGCAAGTGCTCTACCACTGAGCCACTACCCCAGCCCCTGATTTGCATTTTTCTAATTGCTAGAGATGTTGAACATTTTTTATATATTTTTTGACCATTCATAATCTCTCTCTCTCTCTCTCTTTTTTTTTTTTTTTTTTTTTTTGAACTCAGGGGCACTTGACCACTGCGCCACATCCCCAGCCCTTTTTTGTATTTTATTAGAGACAAGGTCTCACTGAGTTGCCAAGTGCCTCACCATTGCTGAGGCTGGCTTTGAATTCGTGATCCTCCTGCCTCAGCCTCCCAAGTGCCGGGATTATAGGCATATGCCACTGCACCTGGCTGACCATTCATATTTCTTCCTTCATGAAGTGCCTTGTCGGTTATTAAGCCCATTTGTTGACTGGGTTATTTGTTTGTTTGTTTTGGTGTTAAGTTTTTTGAGTTCTTTGTATATCCTTGAGATTAATGCTCTGAGATGCTGGTGGTAAAGATTTTTTCCAATTCTGTAGGCTCTCTGTTCACATTCTTCATTATTTCCTTTGTGGTGAAGAAGCTTTAGTTTGATAGCATCACATTTATTGATTCTTGATTTTTCTTCTTGAGCTTTGGGAATCTTATTGAGGAAGTCGGTTCCTAAGCCAAAATGGTGGAGAGTTGGGGCTACTTTTTCTTCTAGTAGTTGCAGGGTCTCTGGTCTAATGCCGAGGTCCTTGATCCACTTTGAGTTGACTTTTGTACAGGGTGAGAGATAGAGGTTCAATTTCATTCTACTACACAGATTTCCAGTTTTCCCAGCACCATTTGTTGAAGAGGCTATCTTTTCTCCAATGTATGTTTATGGCACCTTTGTCGAGTATGAGATAATCTGTATTTATGTGGTTATGACTCTGTGTCTTCTGTTTCGTTGGTCTTCATGTCTTTTTTGGTGCCAATACCATGCTGTTTTTCTTACCAGAGCTCTGTAGGATAATTTAAGGTCATTGTGATTCCTCCTTTGTCACTTTTATCACTGAGGATTGCTTTGGCTATTCTTGGCCTCTTATTTTTCCAAATGAATTTCATGACTGCTTTTTCTATTTCTATGAAGAGCATCATTGGAATTTGTATAGGAATTGCATTAAATCTGTATAGAGCTTTGGGTAGTATGGCCCCATTGACAATAGTAATTCTGCCTATCCAATAACATGGGAGGTCTTTCTATCTTCTATACTCTTCTTCGATTTCTTTCTTTAGTGTCTTTCACCTCTTTTGTTAGATTGATTCCCAAATATTTTGGTTTTTTGAGGCTGTTGTGAATGGGATCGTTTTCCTGATTTATCTTTCAGTTGATTCATCATTGGTGTATAGGAATGCAACTGATTTCTGGGTGTTAGTTTTATATCCTGCTACTTTGCTGAATTCATTTATGAGTAATAGAAGCTCTCTGGTGGTGTTTTTTGGATCTTCTAAATATAGAATCATGTCATGGGCTGCCTGATTATTCCTAACCCTATAAATACATTCTGACTTTTTAAATGACCTTCTAGAGAGAGCTGATTTTTATCCATTGTGTATGGCATTTCTTTTTTTTTTCTTTTTTTTGTACTGGGGATTGAACCCAGGGGCAAGTAACCACCAAGTCACATCCCCAGCCCTTTTAAATATTTTATTTAGAGACAGGGTCTTGCTGAGTTACTTAGGGCCTTGTTAAGTTGCTGAGGCTGGCTTTGAACTCGAGACTCTTCTGCCTCAGCCTTGCAAGCCACTGGGATTACAGGGGTACACCACCACACCTGGCTGGCAGTTCTTTTTTGTTTATTTATCAACAGATAATGTACCTCATTTGTTTTATTTCTAAGTTCTTGGATGGGGAGGTAGGGAAGTATCTTGTTATAACCTCTCAAGGTAACTAAATATGATAAGATCAAGGAATTTTTTGCTCTGGAAATAACAGCTACAATTACAATTTATGAAGAAAATGTCTGGGCTGGGGTTGTGGCTCAGTGGTACAGTGCTTACCTAGCGTGAGGAACTGGGTTTGATGCTCAGTACTGCATAAAAATAAATAAATAAATAAATAAATAAATAAATAAATTAAATAAATAAAGGTATTGTGTCCATCTACAAGTAAAAAAAAATTTTAAAAGTTATCCTATAGATGAAGAAACTTATTGTTAAAACTTAGATGCAAAGCAAAATCTAAACTTTACCTCATTAATAAATAGTACCTTTTCAATAAAGTACTGCCTATTGTATCAACTTTGAACAAGAAAGAATACATATTTACAGCTTTCATTCATGTCTAACATCATAATACCTGTAATAAGCAGGATATGAAGGTCTGTTGAATGAATGAATAGATGATTTTGTTTTGCCTTGGAATATACATTCTTCTTCTTTTTTTATACTGTATTTGTTTTTCCTTTCTTATTGTCTCTAGGTGTTCTAATAGATCATGGTGCTGAACTTGCTGTTCCCTAGGACTTTCCTAAATCTGCTTTTAGATTTGTGGCAATGGGGATGGAGACTGAGAGGCAGATGAGGTCGAGTGTGTTGAGTACAGATAAAGAGAGGTTTTGATGACAATGACTATATACCCTGCTTATGACTGTCTGCTCTGTTTTGCTTATTGTAGGCTTTCTGTTATGAAATGAGGAAGAATTACATGTTGAATCGTAACATGTACAAAGGTGAGTAGGAAATTCACAGGTCTAGAAGTAGAGTTTCCCATCATAGGCTCATTCTGTTCTTGATCATCTGAACTAATGAAGGAAAGGAGAATAAGCCAATAGAGTTCGCTGCACTCCTGCCAAGACACTGACCTACTTTATTGTGATTCTGACCATGATTCTGTTCTTGCTCAATCTAATTTCATGATACTGATGGAGAAGTTGCAGTGGATAATCCACAGTGTGGGTAGTTCATTTACAAATAAGTGTTTATAATTATTTTTTAATAACAAATTCTGGTTAAGCTGGTAAGACTTTCTGCTCCAAACACCTAAATGGGGTTACTTATTAGTAATTACAGAAAACGCCTCTGAGTAATACCAGATAAATGGATTAACCCAACACTACCCAAACCTGAGTAATCACGGGGATCATGATAGAAACTTTAAAACACACACACACACACACACACACACACACACACACAGACACACACACACACAGAGGGGAGAGGTATAAGTCCCAACCCTACAGATTCAGATTCAGAAACTCTTGAGTCTGGACCAAGCAGATATTTTTTAATGCTCCTTAATCAATTTTGCAGTTGAGTTAGGTTTGGGAATCCCTGGATTAAACCAATTCTGGTTGTTAGTGGCTGGTGAGGATTAGTTTTGTCTCATAAGTTTATCCCCTTGGTGGAATTTGAGTGGACTAAATAGGAATGTTCAATGGCCCAGCAGTTCTAAAAGTGAAGAAGGAGGAATTTAAAGAGTTTTGGCCTGGGACTGTGCCTTTTATAAGCCTATCCATTTGTCTGTAAAATGATGATAATAATAACTGACTATTGTGAGGATAATTGGAGATAGTCTGTAAATTACAAAGCATTAAACAAATGCCATGGGAAAAATGATGAATGGGATGATGGACATACTCCCCTAGTGGCCCAGAGGAGGAAGAGATTTCTTCTGACTGGGAGGGATCAAGAATGACTTCGTGGCCAGGAGTGGTGACTTGGGAGGCTGAGGCAGGAGGGTCTCAAGTTCAAAGCCAGCCTCAGCAATTTAGAGAGGTCCTAAGCAACTCAGTAAGACCCTGTCTCTAAATAAAATACAGAAAAGGACTGGGGATGTTGCTCAGTGGTTAAGTACTGCTGGATTCAATCCCCAGTACACAAAAAGAAAAACAAGAATGGCTTCATGGATAAGAATGGTTCTACACTGGGCTTTGAGAATGGCAAGATTTTCAATAGCCAGTGTATGTGTGTGGTGGTGGTGAGGGTGATAGCACCCAAGAAAACCCACAGAAGCAGGGCTGGGCTATAGCTCAGTGGTAGAGTGCTTGCCTAGCATGTGCAAGGCACTGGGTTCGATTCTCAGCACTGCATATAAATGAATAAATAAAAAATAAAGATCCATCAACAACTAAAAAAAAAAAAAAAAACCCACAGGAGCAAACAAATGCAGTGTATGTTTGGGCAACCACAAGGAATACAGGGTAGCTAGATAAGAGGGAGTGTTTTAGATAAGGCTCATGTGGAAAAGGAGCCTGCAGAAATCTATATGTCATTAATCTGATTCAGGGGCAAGTGTCACCATCTGTTTCAGTAATGCTTGAGGACATCTGCAAAGTAATTAGATAGCATGGGACAATAATTGACAGTCATAATGATTGATGATCATCTCAGATTATCAAGGAAAGGTTAAATTAGGTAGGAAGGCAGATAAGCATGTTTTTATTAGTATTAGAATTATTTAGATAATAAATAGTTAAATGCGTTTTGGTGCTGGAGGAGTATTCTTTAGTGCTCTGAATTTGGTTACCTAGAAGAACAATTCTTCTTGCCTAATAATGACAGATTAATGAAGTCCCGTCTTGCATGTTTTAAATTTTCCCCTAAAAAGTAATCTATGCTCCTAAGCAAGGGTTTAAAACAACAAAAAGTATGCCTCCAATTAAAATAGTCTCTTACTACTGTCTAAAATTTTAGCTTCTAAATGGAAAAAAATTTTTTTTCTTTTAAATAAAACATAGGCTTGGGGGCTAGGGTTGTAGCTCATTGGTAGATTGCTTGCTTAGCATGTGTGAGGCACTGGGTTTGATCCTCAGCACCACATATAAATAAAATAAAGGTATTTTAAAAAATAAAGCATACGCTTTTATTTTTAACAGAGAGAGGCCTTTCTTTCCCTCTTACTTCTAGTTCTATCCCAATGCTTTTTCATAGTTGCTGAGGCTAACCAAGTACAATATCAGGAGAAAGATGCCTATTATCTTATTGTTCCAGGGTCACTAATGATAGGCTCAATTGTGCGAGCCCTGGAGTCAAATGTCCATACCTGTTGGCTTCATGGCCACCAATAACTGGTTCCATAACCATGGGCAAGTTACTTAATGACACTCTGAGTCTTAACTAGTTCTCCTCATTTGTACAATGGGACTTTGGTTGTGAGGCTTGAATAAAATAATACATGGAACAATGCCTAGAATATAGTAAGCGTTCAACTTACTTTTGCCCCTCAAAAATTGTTTCTAAACTTCATCCCTATAAAACTCTGAGTTTCAGTTGCTCTATAGATCCTTCCTGACAACTTGATATTGTCAGAGTCAAGAATTTTAAAAATAAAAAATTTTTTGTAGTTGTAGACGGACAGCATACCTTTATTTTGTTTATTTTTATGTGGTGCTGAGGATCAAATGTGCTAGGCAAGTGCTTTGCTGTTATGCTAATTTACTCTCAATTAGTCCATTCCTCCCTTTTTTTTTTTTTTTGCAATTTGAGTTTCAGAGTTGCCTGAATTATCTCTATCTCTTATGAAGAGTACAGATGAGTGATTAGAATCAGGTTCCCTTTCTTTTTCTGCTAGAATATACCATGTCCAGCAGCAGCAGCTAAGATTTACTTTTTCAAAACCCTTTATTTTTATTTATGTGGTTCTGAGGATCGAACCCATGGCCTTACACATTCGAGACAAGTGCTCTACTGCTGAGCCATAGCCCCAGCCCCAGTAGCTAAGCATTAAATGCTTGCTGTGGGGATGGAGAAGAGTGACGCCCAACTCTACCCTTTAAGCAGCAGAAGGTCCATGATGTCCTATTACACAAAGATAAGATATAATAAGGATTTCTGGGTAGTGGAATTATATTTTATATTATTTTATTATTTTATTTTATATTATTTTTATATTATATTATTTCAGTATACTCTGATAAATTTCTAATTTTCCAGTTATAGGCATGTGTTATTTTTATTATCAGAGATTTGTGTTTGATTGTTTTTTAAAATAAGTTTCATGCTAGGCTCACATTGTAATCCTAGTGACTTGGGAGGCTGAGGCAGGTGGATTGCAAGTCAAGGCCAGACAGAACTTAGTGAGTCTTAGTGAGACCTGTTTCAAAATAAAAAGGGCTGGAGATGTTACTCAGTGCTTAAGCACCCCTGCGTTCAATTCTAGGTACCAAAATCAAAAGCAATAAATTTCACTCCTTGAACTCTATGGCTTTCAGAGATGTTTGATTTTAAACTCGGCAGAAGTAAGAGGTTAAGGAAAATTTCATTCAGCAGGAAACAATACTTAGTTAATATCCAGATTGAGATCACAAGGTGAACTCATCTGTGAATTGACAAATGCCACACAGTAGAGTCCAGATATGATAAAGCCAACTCCTTAGGAGCTAAAGTCTGTGCTCCCAAGGAGGCTGTGAATAATGCATGTAGATTGTCTTTATATCCAGTGCAGCTTTCAAAGTTAGGTACTTAATAGGAGCTTCTAGTGCTGATAATGGTGAAGATATCCTTGGGGTAAACACTAGCCATGGTGTTTTGTTCTGTACTATTTAAAAAAAAAAAAAAATCGCCAACCTTCCATGATTTCTTATGATAGTTGTTTCAGTCCCCCCGTGGACCAGCAAGGAGCAAAGAGAAGATGGGCTTGAAGCTAGGTCTCCTGCCATCGATTTGATGGGATGGAACATGGAAGACATGTGTGAGGCCAAAGCATGGATCCAAAGGATACTGACATCCCAGAACAACCACACCATTGAGAATAATCATATTCTCCACCTTGGGAAAAAGGAACATGACATTTTATCACAACTTCAGAAAATCTCAGGTGTCTCCATTTCAGAGATTATCAGTCCTGGAAAAGCAAAGTTAGAGATCAAAGGACCCCAAGCTGACCTCATTGAGATGGTTATAAACATTGAACATATGCTGTATGAAGTTCAGGAGGAAGTGACAAGGAAAAAGGAGGAGGACCTTTGGATCTTGTCAGGTGAGTATCTTCCTGTTAAGAGTCAGCTCTACCTACTGTTTCTTCTTTTGGGTGTGAGTGTGCTTATACATATGTGGATAAAAGATAGAATGGAAAAGGAGAGAGCCAACTATTCTAGTTCTGTGTAAGGTTGTAAACTTTTTCTTCTTTTTTATTTTTTTAATGGCAATGGGGATTGAACCCAGGGCCTGGCACAAGCTAGGCAAATGCTCTAGCACTGATCTACACCTCCAGCCCTACGTCATAAGCTTTTATGTTTGTGTGTGTGTGTGGGGGGTGCTGGGGATTGAACCCAGGGCCTTGTGCATGTGAGGCAAACACTCTACCAACTGAGCTATATCCCCAGCAGTCATAACTTTTATGAGGGAGTTTTTGGCTGTCTTTCTAATATCAAGGTTATTTATTAATGAATGAAAACATACATACAATATGAACACACATTCATGCACACATGCATACACACACTGACACACCATTGGGTTTACTTATAATGGCATGAATTGCCTGAGAGGTGAATGAATTGAAAGCCTAGGGTAAAACCTAAGCCAATCCCAGGGTAAGAAAAGCACATCCCTATTTCTGCAAATTGAGCATTCATACATACACACATTCCACTTGATTGTTTCTTTTACTGAGTTTTATTGTATTTATTCATTGCTGTCAGGATTAGGAACCATAAAATTGCTTACTTGGAGCCCTGTCACCAATGAAAGTATTCACTGGTGCTATGAGGTACACTTAAATATCTCCATTCAGTGAGGCTAAACTCATCAGGATAATCATGGGAATTTGGTCTGGAGAGATTCTTTATACAGAACCCTGGAGCTACCTAGGAAATTATGCCTTTTAAAATGCTACCCTAAGAGATAGCAGATTATTTCATTCATTTATTCAATGACTGCATAATTACATCCATGGTATATGTGCCATGCATTGTGCTAGGTACTTGTGATAAACAAGGTGGACTTTTTCCTGCTCAAAGTCTACTTGGTATGGGAACAGGTAAGTAATGATAGAGGAGGGTGAAAGTGCTCTGGGAGCAGTGAGGAGAGGAACCTTACCCCACAGACTTGAGGTGTCAGGGGAAAGCTTCTCAAAGGAGGTGTCATAGATGGAGAACTAAATAATAAGTAGCAGTTAGCTAGGCAAAGAAAGAAAGTTTCAAGAATTAAGATTCCAGTAAGGCCTAGATTATAGAAGACCATGTAAGTCACATGAGAAAGTTCAGAGATGAAGGTTTTTTTTTTTTTTTTTTCCTAATTTTTTTCTTTTTTGGAGCCAGAAAGGGATTGAACTCAGGGGTTTATCCCTCTTCTACTGAGCTATATCCCAAGCCCATTTTATTTTTTATTTTGGGACACAGTATTGTAAAGTTGTCCAGGCTGGCCTTGAATTTGCAATCCTCCTGCCTCAATCTCCTAAATAGCTGGAATTACAGATATAGATGTTTTCTGTAAGCAAATGGGGGTACTTTTAAGGTTTTTATCAAAGATAAGATCATATTTGTAGTTTAGAAAGATCCCTGGTTATAATGTAGAGGTTGGACTTACTAAGAGATTTAAAAACTCATATGCTTGATTTCAAAGGACAACTTATTTTCACTATGCATCTGTAAAAATAAGTTAGGAAGAAATGGTCACATTGTAATAAACGTTGTATGCACATTCCACAGAAAACCCACTGTCAAAAAACTTGGACAAAAATAATACATGATTATGAGAAAGAAGATTATGATTTCCACTTAGATTATGAAACATAATGAATGTGGATATTTAAACTAACACTAGGAGACAAAGCTCAGGAGACAAAGAAACAGTGATCTCTTGTAGAACTTGTAGCATTATCTTAAATTAACTACATTCATGAGGTTGACTCATTATCTCAACTATTGACAATTTAGAGTCATGAAAGTCACTTGTTCCACTGCATGATGGTGTTTTTGGTATTAGACGATTAAGCATATTGTTTCACAGTAGCATTTCAGAGGTTCATGCAAACTCACCCTCTCTTAGATTAAAATTTACATTATTAATAAAATGGATAATTTGACATGCTATCATTACAGGAAACATCAAATATCCATTAGAACAATAAAAGTTTTTTTAAAAAAGAGATTATTAGGGGCTGGGATTGTGGCTCAGCGGCAGCGCGCTCGCCTCGCACGTGCGCGGCCCGGGTTCGATCCTCAGCACCACGTAAACATAAATGCATTGCATTGTGTACAACTAAAGTAAATAAATAAATATTTTAAAAAAAAAGAGATTATTAACATCAACTCCCTTTCATTCTGTTCTTTAAATCCTTTGTGGTAGGTGCTTCTGACAGAAGAAGTTTTATGGATCTTTGGGTCTCCAGTACCCCACACATGGCCTGGCATATAGTATGATCTTAGTAAATGTTTGTTGAACTCAAGTAAACTCTAATATTATACCTCATAAATTAAATTGAAATAAGGCAAGCTTTTTATGTGTGTTTTTTTCCATGTGGTTCACCTGTATATATAGTTTAATAAAGAGCTTGCTTGGACAAAACCAGGTTGTCCACTGAATTTTTTAAAGGAAGGAAAACAGGAAAGGAAGGGGAACGGAATGGAGGGATGGAAGGAAGGAAAAAGGAGGGGAGACAAGGATGAGGTGTTGCTGAAAGCTCAGTCCTTGTCCCCGATGCCATACACGGACACAGTTTTGAGTAAAAGGAAAAATGTTTATTGCTTTGCAAGCAAAGGAGACACGTCTTTCCCATAGGCTGTGATTCTGCCCATCATCAGGAACAGGGGGCTTTTAAAGAGGTGATTCAAAGGCTACATTCCCTGTGTTCTCTGTTGGAGTTGTAATTTGCTTGTTAATTTGGGAGATGGTCCTTTCTGAGATCTTCTGGTGCCATCCCCAAAGTCTGGATTACTTCATTTCTATGGTGAGTATGTACTCAGGGACAGATAACTCTGCCTAGGATGGAGAAGAACAGTAATCCTGTTTCCCTTGAACCGCAGATTCTTAATCTTCAAATTTCCTTCTTCTTGCTTGGATTGTTTATGAGTGATACACATTCCCAATTATCTCCTTAAAGAAAGCACTTGTGAAAGCCAGGTTTATAATCTTAGATCTTTACTTACTAGCTTTGTGATATTAGGAAAGTTACTTATTTCTCTGAAGTTCAATTTTCTTATTTACAAAATTGTGTTAATTATGTCAGTGGTGGTGGTGCTATGATGATCAAATGAGGTAGAGATGTGAACTGTCTTTGAAAACTTGGAAGTGTTATAAATGTCCTTTGCCATTTCATCTCCTCCTCCTCCTCCTTCTCCTCCTCCTTCTCCTCCTCCTCCTCCTCCTCCTCTTCTTCCTCTTCCTCCTCCTCCTCCTTCATGGTGGTATTGAAGATTGAACCAAGGCTGGGCATGTGTTCTATCACTGGGCTACATCCCAAGTCCCTTAAAAAATTTTTTTTAAAGTTTTGAGACAGCCTCTCACTAAGTTGCCTAGGCTGGCCTCAAAATTTCGATCCTCCTGTCTCAGCCTCCTGAGTAGTTGGGATTATAGGCTTATGTCATTGTGCCTGGATCCTTCATGTTTTCTTATACCTGTCTCTTTTTGCTGAGAGGGATCCTAGCTAGAAATACAAATATTTCCTATGAGTAGCACAATTATATATCATCATTACAGCATTGATTGTTGGGAAAGTATATACTTTGTGCTTTTTTTCCTTCAGCCTCATGATCCAAATTATCTGAGGACAAATTTAAAAGAAATTTTTTTAGTTGTACATGGACACAATATCTTTATTTTTATTTATTTATTTTTATGTGGCGCTGAGGATCGAACCTAGGGCTTCACATATGTGAGGCAAGCACTCTACTACTGAGCTACAACCCCAGCCCAAGGACAAATTTTATCCTATGACTTTTCATTGTATTGTAGCTCTCCTTGCATGATCTAAACAATATGAGGCATATGCTTTAAACTAGCCAATCTGTTTCTTCAAATTTCTAGGAATTGTTTCACTAAATTCCTTTACAAAGACTTTCCGTCTCACAGAGCATTAAGACTAGGTTTTGTGTTACTCATTTTTAGGACAATGGACTGATCAGCAAACAAAAAAAAAGGATAAAATGGAAAAAAATATCATATTTCTGCGATATCCAGTGCCTTTGACTGAAGAACTTCTGGATCGAAAGAAACAGTTTGAAAAATACGGTTTGCGGGTTATAAAGGTATACCTAATTAAGGCATGGATTTGGCTTCTCTTGCTATTAATTCGTTGGTTCTATGGCCAGAAGAGAAGCTTGTTTGACAAAGATATTAAACTAGCTGCTTAATGGCCCCGAATCCTAGGAGTAAGACTGGAAGAAGGGCAGGCACAAGGGGTATAGATGAATCAGTAGGTAGAAATTATGTTTGGCTGTTCAGAAGCATAGATTCAAGATCCAGGAAGCGGTGATCCCCCTATGTTTGATCAAAATAAAAGAAAGAAAATGGAATAGTATTTATCACACTATAATTGTTACCTGTTTCTATCTCTCACTAAGCTATGAGCTTTAAAAGGGCAGACACTATGTCTGTAGTCAATGGTTTCATTACCTGTGTCTAACGCATAGTGATTGCCCAGTGAAGTTTTATTAAATGAATTAACTGAAAAAGTAACAGAGGATTTTGAGAGGTAGAAGTCAAACTAGGAAAGGATTAGGGACTAGAGAGACTGTTACGCAACTTTATATAAAAAGCAAATTGCATGCAAAGTAATGTGCACATAAGTGCCTTTATAAGTGAAAGAGGCAATTAAATAGGTTCCCAGTTTTTCTTTTCCTTGGTTTTAGGTGGAGGCAATAGACAATGTAGTTCTTCAGGCTGCCTTCCAAAGAAAGAAGAAAACAATGGAAGAGAGAATTTCTAAGGAGCCTGTGAGCCACAGGTTGTTTCAGCAGGTTCCACACCAGTTCTGCAATGTGGTATGCAGAGTCGGCTTTCAAAGATTGTACTCGGTGCCTTGTGGTAGGTGTCAGCCCTGATCATGGGGACCATTCTATGTGGGAAGTGGTGAGAGCGGACATCAGCAGGTGGCTCACCACTAATAGCATTTGTTTTTTGGGGGAGGGGATCATTTGTGACTGCAACTGAGAGGTAGTCTTTTGGAAAGGGTTGTATTTTTAATTTTCTTTATATCTTTTGTTGATGATGGGTTTTATTTTGATGTGAGCAGTAGAATTTATGGTTTACTGTTTTTCTCATTTCTGTTTCTGTGTCCTGTCTGCAGAAAACACCTTGGGGTTCCCCCTCCCCTTTTGGCTTATTTATCTTAATAAAATCATAATTAACACCAACATATGATCCTCATCCCTTAATTAAAAGGATATTTTCCTAAATTTTAGATAGTTGGTCTTCAACCAGGCTTGCCGGTGTGTGCACCTGTAGCCATAGCTATTTGGGAGGCTGAGGCAGGAGATTGCTTGAGCCCAAAAGTTTGAGACCAACTTTGGCAACACAGCAAGACCTCATCTCAAAAAAGAAAAAGAAAAAAGGACAGTTGGTCCTTTGTTTTTTATCCTCTTATTTTGTATAGCCTGCTAGTGAATGGCAGGTGAAGTGAATAACATTTTAGGATCTTTCTCAGCTGAAGTCCTATGTGTAGCTTCCATGTCTCTTTTCGGTTGTACAAAATTAGATAATCTCTATATTGTACCTTTTCCTCTTGAGTTGCTAGTGAAAATTTTTTGCTTTAGATCTCTCCATAGGAGGCTAAGAACTTAAGTCATAATCATGGATGGGTCCCTAGCAGTGCAGCTTGGTCTTGTCTGGTCCGTTAAATATGTGATCTTTACCTTTAAAACTATAGCATGATTTTTGCTATGGAGGCAACTCTAATAGTCTCTGTTTCTAGATAGCAGAAGATCTGAAAATCACATTTTCTTTGTCCCAGAGAGAACACAGGTAATACCAGGAGTGAAAATTGAATATAGACAATTTCTGGGGTTAGAAATAGATAAATGAGCCCGGCGCGGTGGTGCATGTCTGTAATCCCAGCGGCTCAGGAGGCTGAGGCAGGAGAATCGTGAGTTCAAAGCCAGCCTCAGCAATGGTGAAGTACTAAGCAACTCAGACCCTGTCTCTAAATAAAATACAAAATAGGGCTGGGGATGTGGCTCAGTGGTCGAGTGCCCCTGAGTTCAATCCCTGGTATCAAAAAACAAAAAAACAAACAAACAAAATTGAAAGAAAGAAGTAGATAAATGAATCTCTACCAAGAATTTTTTTGAGTGCAGTCAGGGAAGAGGAAGCAGTAAGGTCCCTTCATAACCATAGTCTTAAATCTGCAGCTTCCATTTGCTCCTTAAAGGGCTTCTCTGCACTCCCTGCCCCACTTCAACTACAACTACTCTCATTAAGATCTTCATATTTTCTAAATCTGGTGAGGACCCTCTTTTCAATCCTGTGCCTGGCATTGCTAATTTCTAACCCAACATCAATTTATATCTTTCTTCCCAAAACATCTAAGATGCGCACCAAAACAAGACAGACCCAAAGTCTTATCCAGTTTCCTTTTCATCAGCTCAGGCTGTTTTCTTTCAAGGCGTGAAGGGGAGGTATTGCCCCCACATGCTTATTAGATAATGATGTGAGAAGGACCAGGAAGACTGCATCAAGAACGCATTTGATAGAGGAGAAGGAAAACATGTCACAGTCACTGGCCCACACTACTTAGCATGTGCTGCTGGACAGGAATATATGAAAACTCCCTATTCTGGGAGTGGCATAAGACCCTTGTTTACACTTGGGAAAAATCTTCCTTGTATGTTGTGGCCCTTGACCATTTTTAGGCCCACTGCCTACCAGGGGGCCATGGATTGCCTCATACTTTAGAACATTCTCAGGCTGTTGCACCCAGACTTCTGATTGCTTCAGTAATATGGGTCCTTTTAAATCCTCAGCCGGCATGGGGCCTATTCCCTTCTGTTCAAGTGTATGTCTTCATAATCTAATGAAGATCTTTTGTCCATATAGTCTTTCTTTCTTCTTTTTTTGCATTGCTGATAGAAATCAGGCTTGTTCATGTCAGGCAAGTGCTCTACCCCTGAGCTTTATCCCCAGCCCTCCATATAGTCTTTAAGCCTCAAGAATTGTTTTTTTCCTATTGGCCTTTGTGCTCTTGCCCACCCACTGCTCATTGGCTTCATAATCACTGCCTAGAGGTAATTCAGACAGTAGACTGCATGGGGAGACTCTACCCATAATGTAACCCGCACCAATGGACTCTGCAGAGTTGTGAAAACTCTATAAACTGATGGTTCTAGACAAGTCCAGGAGACACTGCTCTTATCACCACTGAAGCTGTTCTCATTTGGAGTACAAAAGCTCTTGACTCTTTCAACCTTACAGGTTCTAAAATATGGGACCCTCAGTCAATTTAGATTGTCAACCACAGGCAGAGGAGGCTTCTGTTAGCAAAACTTTATTTTTTTTTTCTCTTTATACTTGCATTCCAGCCATATTGTGGGTTCATCCCTTGCTTGTAGGACTTTGTTAATGCAGCAAAAAGTAGCCTACACACGTGCAGTTCCTTTATTATTGTAATTCATTCATTCCATCTTCATTAAGCACATTCTGTGAATCAGGCCTTGGGCTGGAGTGCCTTTATAATTTATCATCTAGTGAGTCTATCCTTTAAATGGTGGTGTTTTCTACATTCTGAAGGAAGTCTACTCTTTTTCCTCCACAGTGTCCCCTGGGTGATGGCACCTATTCCCATGGCTTCAACTCCTCCTTCTATGAGGATGACTTATAAATTTCTCACTCTAACCCCCTGTCTCTCTCCTGATGTGCAGGTCTAGATAGTTGACTGATTTGGGGATATCTAGCTGTCCCATAAGCATCTCAAACTGAACTCTTTTCTTGCCCTTGCTTTTCCCTAAGAAATATGCCCCTTATTTTCTTACTCCCTAGTTTGGCTAATGCCATCACCATCCACCTACCAGGTCTCCGAAGCATGAAAGTTATTATCATCCTCCATTCTTTCCTTTGCCTCACCCTCATACTGGTTCTCGTGATTCAAGTCTCATAATGGTCTTAATCCAGGGCTGGTTTTGTGGCTCAGTGGTATAGTGCTTGCCTAGCATGTGTGAGGCACTCGGTTCTATCCTCAGCACCACATAAAAATAAATAAATAAAATAATCGTCTAAATCCAGCTTCACCTTTCTCTTCTCACTAAGATGACTTAGTCTTTCTTCCCTTAGGCCTATTGTCCTTCCCTTGCCTCCAAACAAACCCCTATCTATACTTTAGCACCAGACTTGTTATGCTAAAAATTATGTTCTTTTCTTTTTTTAAAAAAAAAAAAAAACCATTTATTTATTTGCTTTAGTTTTATACAATGCGTTTATTTTTACGTGGTGCTGAGGATAGAATCCAGGCTGCGCACGTGCTAGGCGAGTGCTCTACCGCTGAGCCACAATCCCAGCCCCCAGAATTATGTTCTTGCTTAACATCAATATTCCTAGTCATCTATAAAAGCCCAAACTCCTTTGTAGAGCATATAGGAAAATCCCACATTTTCCACCAGATTCATCACCCCATATGTTCCTTAATGCTCTAGCCATGAACTTTTTTTCTTCTCAGAATACTTAACTCTGAAAGCCAGAATTCCAAAAGCATATTCTCTTAAGTATGCTGGATATTTTTGAGCCTCCATGTCTTTGAATGTGGAAGGCCTTCTCTCCTTAGCCTTTGCAGATACTCAAGCTGTATTCTTTCTTTAAGACCTAGCTCAAATGGTCTCTCCTGGTTGGCCCCTTCCCTAACACCTGCAGGCCCAGTGAGTTGATTTATCCTCTGTATTCCCATACTTTCTCCATCCTTTTATTGCAATATATGTATGTTTAATAACTACTAAAATTTATAGGAGTGGGAATTATTTTCTTTATGGCTCTGTAGCAGAACTTCACCAGCTATTAAGCTTCCATGTCCAAAGATATGAAAAACTCCACCTTGTCAATTCAAGTTGAACTTGGTTATTTTGAGAAATTTTTTAGTCTCTTCAGGGCTTGAATTGAGTTCCTGCTAGGTTTTGTCCTTTTTCTCCCTTTCTGTCTGAGACTGATCTAGATGGTGGCAGAAGCATTGTGGGGAGGATTGCCTGGCTCCTGTTCTATCTTCCAGATAAGCCCTGTGGGCTATGGTCATTAGCCTCCACTTGTGCCCTTTGCACTTAAGTAGTCTCTGCACCACCCACTCTGTGTCTCACCCTGAGGAAATTCCTTTTCAGGCCATATCTGTGCTTCTCCTGAAGTGCTGTAATTATTTGAGTATGTTTACCCTCCAAGCTGAAAGCAGGGTCTGGCCTTGTGGTTCTCACCTGTTCTGGAGGCTTCCACAGCATTGCTATTCTTTACTCAGGCATGAGGCTGGATAAGAGAGTGGAGTGCACCTAGCACTTGGGCAACGGCCCCATCTGCCCTGGGAATCCTGCCAGTTGTTCTGAGATTTCTATTGTTCGGCCCTATCTTGACTCTCAAGGCTCTCTTGAGGGGATGGGGCAGTAAAGTGAGCCCCTTCTCAAAGTTCCCAAGAGCTCCAGTTATATCTTCTATGATTCTTCTCTTTCAGTAGCTGGAAGGAAGAAATTTTATTTGTCCTGAAATGAGAAAACTGCTCTTAGATTATCTTTTATTATTCTGTCTTCTCATTCTTAGTAAATACTACATGCTTTGAATCCTTCAGATTTTTACCTCTTTTTTAATTTAAAAAAATTTATTTGTAGATGGACACAATACTTTTTTTTTTTTTTTAATGTGGTGCTGAGGATCAAACCCAGTGCCTCACACATGCTAGGCAAGTGCTCTACCATCGAGCCACAACCCCAGCCCCAAGAAGAAACTCTTGAGAAAGAAAATCTTTGATTTTTTTTTATCTCAAAATATTACCTTGCCACACAAAATTATACTATACTTTATCTGTCTACATGCATGGAGGTCCAGGTCCTTTTGTGAAATTTTAAAAACAGGAATCATATCTCAGTCACTTTTGAATCTCTAGAGCCGTACTATTTAACATGGTAGCCACTAGCCACATATGGTAACTAAGCATGTGAAATATGGCATATCTGAATTGAGATGTACTTTAAGTATAAAATACAGGATTTTTCAAAGAACTGTTACAAAAGAATGTAAATATAGTTTGATATTGATTAAATGTTGAAATAACATTTTAAATATAATGGGTTAAATATAATATTAATTTCATCTGCTTCTTTTTACCCTTTTAAATGTGACTACTAAAAATTTTAAAATTATATATGTGGCTCATATTGCATTTTTACTTTTCAGTGCTGGTCTTGAGCCTAAAACAATATTAAGTGTAGAAAAAGAAAAAGGGAAGGAAAGAAGAAAGGAAGAAAAGAATAAGAATACAGAATACAGCTTTTCAAAGAAGTTTTTTCCTCTCAGTAAAGTTATTATTTTTTTCAGTGCTGGGGATTGAACCCAGGGCCTTTCACATGCTGAGCATGTGATCTCCTCCCCCAGGACCTTTAAGTGATGGTTAAAAAGGGCATTGCACAGGGATTATTTTGAGATCCAGAATCTGGCCCTCAGTCTCTTGGGTGTCCTTGAAATATTCCTGTAAAGGTAATGCAGATCAAGGGGCCAGAGTTGTGACTCAGTGGTAGAGCGCTTGCCTAACATGTGTTAGGCACTGTGTTTGATCCTCAGCACCACATAAAAATAAATAAATAAAATAAAGATACTGTGTCCATCTACACCTAAAATATATATATATTAAGAAAAAGGTAATGCAGACCAAAAACAATATTCCAGAATGGAGAAAATTCATTTTCAGTGGCTGGAATCAGGCATATCCTTCTTAGTATCACAGTCTCCAGAATGCCTGATGGGTGGTGAGCAGGAACCTAAATCAAAAGCATGTGGAGGATTCTAGGTCAGTTATTGTGCCAGGTCATGATGAGATCTGATGACCACACCTGCCCTGTAGTACAGAATACCTTACTAGTGATTAGAATCTCTATATCCCCCAAATCCGAGGTCGCTTTTCCTAAATAAAGAGGCATTAACATTTTACATACTCATCATTCCCCTTATTTTGTCTTATTTTTCTTGTAATGCTGTCTATAACTTTGCCTACTCTTATTAGGTGCTATTTTTTAAGTATTTATTATTTTACTTTAGTTGTACACAATGCAATGCATTTATGTTTACGTGGTGCTGAGGATTGAACCGGGCTGCGCACGCATGAGGTGAGCGCTCTGCCGCTGAGCCACAACCCCAGCCCCTAGGTGCTATTTTTTAAGCCATGTTTTTCCAGCCAGTTCTGGGGATTGAACCTAGAGGTGCTCTATCACTGATATATATCCCTATCATCCCCCCCTTTTAAAATAATTTTTTTACTTGTTGATGGAACTTTACTTTCTTTCTTTCTTTATATGTGGTGCTGAGAATCAAACCCAGTGTCTCACACATGCTAGGCAAGCTAGCTCCAACCCCAGCCCCCAAGCCCCTTTTCTTTGTTTTGTTTTGTTTTGATTTTGAGACAGGGAGGGTCTCACTAAGTTGCTGAGGCTGGCCTTGAACTTGCAATCCTCCTGTCTCTGCCTCCCAAGTTGCTTGGTTTGCAGGCCTGCACTACCTCACATGGATTCAAGTCATATTCTCAAGAGTTGTCGAGTTATCCTTATAGTTTATAGCTTGTAGAAGTCAGGCAATGTTCTAAGAGAAATACAACTTTCCTTTTATTATGTTGGATGTCAGATGCTTGGTTAATGTTGACTTGAATCAAAATTTCTCTGAATCTCAGATTTTTCATCTTTTAAATAGAGATATAATCCAAATCCTAGATTGATTGAATCTAATCAGTATAAAAATTCTTGGAAAGCCAAAGACTTCTGTATAAACTGTAATGGTGTATTAAAATGTATTCTATTATTATGTTGATATCAGTGATTATTTGTCTCTGGGAACAACGTTGAGTGCCTTGCATATAGATTCAGGGACTTGGGACAAGGAGGAGGTGATTATTTGAAAGACTAGAGAGGGAATATATATTAGTTCCCAAATAGGCAATAACATTTGCCAGATCATAATAATCTTCTAACTTTTTGCCTTTTCTCAGACTCAAAATATGGAGCTGGCATATACTTTATCAAGAACCTCAAAAACCTTGCAGACCAAGCCAAGAAAACCTCTGGTACAAACGAGCTGATCTATGTATTTGAGGCTGAAGTACTCACAGGCTCCTTCTGCCAAGGTCACCGGTTAAATATTGTTCCACCTCCACTGAGTCCTGGAGCCATAGATGTTCATGACAGTGTGGTTGACAATGTCTCCAGTCCTGAAACCTTTGTTATTTTCAGTGGCATACAGGCTATGCCCCAATATTTATGGACTTGTACTCAGGCTCATGTATGGTCACAGGATTACTCATCAAGATCAATGTTACCTTCTTCACAGCAGCCTTGGAGGAAATCCTCAAATGGCAGTTCTGTTGATTAATCTCTAATTCATTTTAACAGCAGGCATGACCTTGCACTGGGTGATCTAACCAAATAATGACCACCAGTGTGATTCAAAGAGTGGTCTGAGTATGTCAAATGGATTATCTGTTTGGAATGACTGGGCATTGAAAGTACCAGCCACAAACTAGCATCTTAGGGCCTTAATCCTTGCCTTTATCTCTTGGGGTTGAAGTGGCTAGATACCAACAAAAACACTCTTAGGACTGTTACTTTTTCCTTGTAATTTTTCTTTTGTCTCCTTTACCGTAGGTAACAGCAAAAATGTTTTACATGTAATGAAGAGATTTTTCCAGAATGTAATCCAAACCTTTTATTTTCTAAAAGGATGACAGTATAAAATATTAGGACAGCAAAATGATTTTAGACTTTTCTAGAGAGTCTTATAAAGTGCTTTGGATATAAAAATAAATCACCTTTGTCTGAATAACTGACTCTGAAAAAATATGTGCAAAATGAAATAACTTGAAGTAGAAGGTATCCCCCCCCCCCCAAAAATAAAAAATAAAAAAAAAAAAAAAAAAAACTATAAAAACATAAAACAAAAAAATATCAAAAAGCTCATATTCAATTTGGGTTTAATCATCTCAAACAATGCCACTCAAGCACCATGTAGCCAAAGTATTAACTCACCAAATATTTATTGGTCACTAGAAGTGTCCTTGTTACTTTATGGATGCTAGGGATATGACATTGGACAAGACAAATATTCTCATAAACCTTTTGGGCTGAATAATCAGGAAAACAGATATGGACAACTTAATGAGTGTGATTAGATGTAACAAAAGGATAGTTATAGATTTGGCCGCCAAAAAAAAAAAAAAGAAAAGAAAAGAAAATTTAAGCTAAAACCATAAGAAGTGTAGCAAATCAGGAACAGGAACAGAAGAGTATTTTAGGCAGAAAGAATAGCTCCTATAAAGGCTGAATCCACTGTGACTATTGACTGTGCCCAAATTTGACTTCAGAGTTCTATTTGCAAGGTTGAGGCTACCTCACCATGCATCTATTGCTTACTTTCAAATTCATATTTTTCTGTACTTTTAAACTTTCCTGACCTTACATCTTCAGCCTCTTGCATAGAAGAACACTTCCTCCTCCATAACCTCCATTCTCCTTGAAAGAGGTAAGCTTATTGTCTCATGTGGTACTGTCTTTGGATCTGGATAAGAGGGGCTCTGCCTTGTATTCCTGATTTGAAAGGTCTGTTTTCTTCTGCTCCTTGCCTGAAAGGGTCCATTCTGGCTCTCTTCCTCTGGTGGGGCCCATAATCACAAGGTGAAGTCCCTCGTGGGGACCAAGATAATGGATCCATCTGGAGCCTGTATTACTCCTAGGCCACCCAGTAGGTACCTGGAACCCCACATTTCCTGCTTAAACAGCACTGAGTTCACTTCCAGGGCTTTATTGGTCTATTTATTGGGTCTCTCTTCCCAAGTGTGGACTATGCCACAGTCTATGTCAAGAGTGGTCATGTGGGCTGGGATGTACCTCAGTGGTAGAGCACTTGCCTAGTGTACACAAGGCCCTGGGTTCAATCCCCAATTAAAAAACAAAAACAAAACAAAACTTCTCAATAGATAATTGCAGGGATGGATGCGGATGTGGGGGCTGAGGTGTTCACATGCATGTGTGTAAGGCCTGTAATGCAAAACTGAGAGGACAGATAATCTTTGAAGAGGCCATAAGAATTGTGGAGAACTGACTTGAGTTGTTCAGTGATATTGAAGGTGGCAACAAAATCTCCAACAGAAAATTTAAGAAGACTAATTTCTTGAAAATAAGGTTTTCCCAAACCTTAAAAATCTCCAGAAAAGGGCAACAGAATTTAACAAAACTTTCTGAATTTCTTTACTCAAAATATAAACTTATTTGAAATCTAACTCCAATTTCTCAATTTCAGATTATGTCTGTGCTTAAAAAACATTTTCCCTGCAGAAAAGATGAGGACATGCAATGTGCTTCCTAGTGTTTTTAAAGTGATGGGAATTTCAGATACAGAGAGCCTACATAGTCAATTTATAGACGCAAAAAAAACTGATTGACAGACTGTACACACAAAGTGGATGGATATTTTGGAGTGCAGGAAATGAATTTCTGCAAGCGTAAAAACCTTCTTTGTTAGTAAATAAAATCCTAAGTATTCTATATTCAAACACTTTTGTTGGGAGAAAATCTAGCTTGATGTCATTACTTTGTAACTGACAACAGGAATCAGTGCCATGTAGGCAGAAGAGCAGAGCTTTAAGTCAAATTAATTTTGTGTTTGACTATATTCAGTTTTACCACTATATGAAAGGAGGCTTCAGACAGTTTGGAGAAATATTAATGGATAAAGAAAAAGAAAGTATAAAAATGCCAATCATATCATGAGATAAAGAAACAAATCATTATTTTTTATTTACTGTAGGTAATGTCTGTTTAATTAAATCTATTGTCTTCTTATCCTCCTCCTCCTTTTTTGTATTGAGGATTGAACCTCAGGCCTCATGCTAGGAGATGTTCTATCACTAAGTGCATCCTCAACCCTTATTTAAAAATTTTATTTTGAGACAGGTCTCACTAAATTGCCTGGGCTGGCCTTGAATTTGTGATCCTATTGCTTAAGCTTCTGGAGTAACTTGGATTACAGGTGTGTGCCTCCATACTTGGCTACATGCCACATTCTTCTTTTAAAAATGCTTACATTGGGCTGGGGCTGTAGCTCAGTGGCAGAGTACTTGCCTAGCATGTGTGAGGCACTGAGTGCGAGTCTTAGCACCACATAAAAATAAATAAAAGCCGGGCGTGGTGATGCACGCCTGTAATCCCAGCACTTAGGAGGCTGAGGCAGGAGGATCACGAGTTCAAAGCCAGCCTCAGCAATGGCGAGGCACTTAGCAACTCAGTGAGACCCTGTCTCCAATAAAATACAAAAATGGGCTGGGGATGTGGCCCAGTGGTCCAGTGTCCCTGATTTCAATCCCCGGTACCAAAATAAATAAATAAATAAATAAATAAATAAATAAATAAAGGCATTCTGTCCATCTACAACTACAAAAAAAAATTTACAAAAGTATTTGTGCAAATCACTTAAAAATCCACACATTTACATATCTTAATAATATAGAAAAATACAGCTTACAAAATTTAAATATTCAATAATGAATTAAATGCTACACCAGAGGACAGAAACATTATAAAAATATTGTCATATTTTCTCACACCTATTATTTACTTAATTGGTATTTCTATTAATTATTACTACTTGCCACTTTTAGTGCTATTGCTATTTTGTTTAATAGCATGTAACAGAAATGTAACAGTATATGATTTCAAGTAAATACCTATTTTCATATTTCTATGTTCAGTAATAACATTAACACAGTTTATATTATTTTTAATTTCCACCTCTATTAGGTTGGCAAACGTTCTTAAAAGTCAGTCATTTCCAAATGTTAGCAAGGGTGTGTAGAAAAGAGAATCTTATGCTGCTTGTGGAGCATAAACATTGGTACAACCACTTCATGAAATAATCCAGCAATATTTTATTATATTAGTTTACTTTTGTTATGTAACAAGTTGCCACAAACCAAGTGGCTTTAAAACACATTTTCTCTGTTTCAGTTTATGTGGACCAGGAGCCCATGTGCAGCTTAGTTTCTCTGCTCAGGGTCTAACAAAGCTACAGTAAAGTGTAAGTCAGGCCATCTGGAGGCTTGACTGGGGATGAATCTGTTTTCAAACTCTTTCAGGCTGTTGGCAGAATTAATTTCCTTGTGTTTTATTTAAGGATCCTGGCTTCTTACTGGCTCCCAGCTAAGGGCGATTATACTCAGAGCCTATGAGATATCTGTGCTTTCCTGCTACCCTGTCCTGTGTCCTTTTCCATAGGCAGTTGACAACATGACAACTTGCCTTTTCAAAGCTAGCAGGAAGAGTCTCTAGCTCCAGCCTGTTAAGACAAATTCATATATAATGAAATGTCATCATGATAGTAAAATCCCATGATCTTTGCTGTATTCTAAGTCCATCTACATTCAAGAGGAAGGAATTACATAGGGCAACACTATGGGACAGAGATCATGAGGGGTATCTTAGATATTAAAGATATTGTGTTTGAGAATATAGCAAATTCCTTGTAGGTAGCAGATGTATATGGATATTCATAATAGCACTGTGATTAAAATATTATTCTACATTTTTTTTGAGGGGGAAGTACTGGGGATTGAACTCAGGCACTCGACCACTGAGCCAAATCCCCAGCCCTATTTTTGTATTTTATTAGAGACAGGGTCTCACTGAGTTTCTTAGCACCTCATCATTGCTGAGGCTGGCTTTGAACTCAGGATCTTCCTTCCTCAGCCTCCTGAGCCACTGGGATTACAGGTACATGCTTGGCATATTGTTCTACATTAAATTTTTTTTAAATATAAAAAAGTCTAGTTAGACAGCCATTAGCTTATTAAACACCACATGTGGTATGACAACATTTTTTGTCAAGGTAATATATATAGGAATTATGCTTCAGGCAATGGTCTACTGTAGTTGTTTTGGCCCAACACTGCCAACCACTAAGAACAACTGGAGAAAATAGAAAAACATTAATGCATTTAAGAAGAACCCAGGAGGTAAGAATTTAGTGGTGCAAGAAAAGGGTACCATGAAAAGTTAGCCTGACATTTTCCATCACTTTTCCAAACCTGGGTTGACTGCTGATTCTAAGAACAGTGACTAAAAAACTGAGTAGCACTTTTGACTGCTCAGGACAGAGGAGGCCCTGCCAAAGAGGACAGGCCCTAGTAAATACGTGAGACTTTGGTTGGGAACCTACCTCGGAGTAAGGGTGAAAATAAACTAGCTTTTACAAAGACTCTTTTACAAAGTCCAGGTCTGAATAATCAGTCTTAGCTCCCGACTGGAATAGGTGATGTGTCCTCAGCACAGCTGTGGCAGGCATGCTTGTCTCTAGGCCTCTTTCATATAACACTTCCCCCTCACCCTCATTCTCCTTCCTCAAACTCAACTCTGATTAAAAAAAAAAAAAAAAAAAAAAAAAACAACAACAACAAAAAAAACCACACACACACACCCATGGTGTGTTTATTAGAACCATGGGTGAGGGAATGCTCATGCGGGGTTGGGAAGGGCCAAGGGCTGAAGTGAACGAGAGACAGATATGCTATGCGTACAAATGCGTTAATCTGCCCCATCTCTTTCACCTTGCTTCTCAGTGTTTTAAAGTGATTGAGTAAACCACTCTATATGTGAGACTTTCCCATCACCTCTGCTTGGCTGGCTTTACTTTTTCTTCTTTTGAAGTCATGACTCCATTTGTTTCTCCCCAAAAAAGAATTCCCTCAAATTTAATAGTGACAATTATCGAACCAACATTTTCGATTGCAAGCACTTATTGAGGGTAAAACAAGTATGTGTGTTAAAAATAATTCTTGGAGCTGGGGTTGTGGCTCAGCGGTAGAGCACTTGCCTAGCACGTGCGCGGCCCAGGTTCCATCGTCAGCAGCACGTAAACATAAATGCATTGCATTGTGTACAACTAAAGCAAATAAATATTTTTAAAAAATTAATTCTTAATGAAAACTGATACTACTTAAAAAGTATCAGGCAAAGAGGATGGAAAGAATTAAAATACCCAGAGGCTTCCTGCAATCGGGCTGCATGTGAACCCTTTGGACATGAGGCACTGACGTCACTTTTCAAATAAGCCCTCAGCCTTCAATCACGCCATCCATCATTCATTTAATAAACATGAACTGTATTAGGTAACTACCACGTGAGGGAGGTGAAGGGGATCGATCAGCCTTGGAAGAGCTTAGTAAAGACAGGTTTATAGACATCACTTTCCAAGCCTTGACCACGGACTGGAAACCTCAGCCAGACCCTTTCCCTGACCCCGACTCTTGACTAAACCGGCGCTACTCACTAGCAACCGCTAGGGAAAGACCGTAGGAAAACTACCTTTCCCGGCAGCCTCTGCGGCGGGCGGCGGAGGGGTGCACGCAGGCGCGCAAGCCGGCCCCCGCACGCAGGCGCACTGCGCACGCCGGCTGAGCTGGTCTCGCTCCTCGGTGCGCGGCGGTGAAAAGCGAGGCCTGGTGAACACTGCTGAGGCGCGGGCCGGCACTTCGAGGTTGTGCGCGGGAGAGGTACCGTGGGCCAGCGAGCGAGCGCCTCACCCTAGCAGTGGCACCGCAATCGGTTGCCTCGAGCCGGTGAGTGGGGGGGCGGCCGCGGCCCCTCCCCCGCCCGCTGGCAGATCCGGGTAGTCCCCGGCATGAGCCTGGAGAGGCCCCGGGACGAGGGCCGGCGCCGGCAATGGCTCAAGCTCGGGTGCCTGGGCCGGAACGCTCGCAGCGCGTCCATGCGTCACGGCCTCGGCTGTCCTAACGGCCGCGCGGTCGGCGGAGGGGAAGGTGGGGGCGGGGAATGCTCGTGTGAGCGCCGTCAGGAACGCCGGTCGAGGCGGGGCGGGGCGGCGGGTGGAAGCGGCGCCGGGGACTGCGGGGCGCCGAGGCCTCGGGGCGGAGAAGAGGCGAGCGCGGAAGCCTGCGCCGCGGCTCGACCTGGTGCGCGCGGGCGGGGGGCGGGGGAGTGAGCCGCGCTGAGCGAGTGTGGCTCTTAGGGAGGAGACAGCAGGAGTGGCTTGTAAAAATCCTAACCGTGCTGGAAGGGACAGTCTGGGGAATTCACAAGTTAGAGCCCGGGCCGGTGTTTGAAGGGAGGAGTAGGGGGCGGGGTGAAGTCCGTCGTCTGCAGTTTACAGATGTCATAACAACCTGGGCCCGAAGCGGCTGACGGGGGGTGTGGTAATTATAGGAATGACAGAACTAAGTCTGCGCTGAGCGTGTGTAAGCAGTGATGCAAAGGAAACAGACGAGTATTAGATTAAGCTCAAAATGGGAGGAGAAAACTGAAGTCTGACTGGAGTCAGGGAGGTCGTCATGAAAGAATGTTTTATGGTTGAATGGAAGTGCTTCTTGTTCCACTTTTAAATGAGAAGTTTCAAAATGATTGATTTTTTTTCAGGCTTCAATTCAGATTCGGTAAACAGTAACAATCAGAGTAAACAATCATGAAATACTTCTGAAACTATTTTAAAACAATCACTCACTTTTCCATCCTTCTTAAACAAGTTCTTCAAAATCTCTGTTAACATTAGATGACGAGGTAATTTTCTTCTCCTTTTGTTACTTTAAGGCTTATTTTTGACAATTTTCCCTTAACTTGTTCTTCCTTACTTTGTAAGTGATCCACAAGTTATACTTAAGTCCGTTTTAAAGAGTGAAGAGATTCAAATTTAATTTTTTCAAGGAAAAGTTTTATTTTTACTGAAATAATTTATTTTTGGAAGGGACTATTTTACGTGCATGTATGATTTTAAGGGAATGAGAGAAGGTTGAATTAATGATAAAATCTTACTAACATTTGTTGAGTGCCTTTTCAAATAATGTGCTAAATACTTATATATTAAAATATTTAATATTTATAATAACTTGGAAGTAGTTCTTAAATTTTCCTATTTTACAGATGAAAGTACGGAAAGGTGGAGAAGTAATTTGTGTAAAGTCATCCAGCTCTTCTTGGAACCAACCTTAGAACCCAGAGTCTACTGTTTTAATAATTCTTCTTTCTTTTGGTATTTCTTGGTTGTGCTTGCTTTATTTAATTCATTCATTTAGTGAATACTTACAGTGATCCTTTACCTGAAACTTGGGATACAGCCATGATCAAGACACACTGTCCGTGTCCTCATGGAATCTGTAATGTCACAGGGAAAACTAATAAATAATACAAATGTTGACTGTATGATATCTTTTTTTTTTTTTTTTTTGGTACCTGGGATTGAACTCGGGAACTTGGCCACTGGGCCACATCCCCAGCCCTTTTTTGCATTTTATTAGAGACAGGGTCTCACTGAGTTGGTAAGTAAGTGCCTCGCCATTGTTGAGGCTGGCTTTGAATTTGCTATCCTCCTGCCTCAGCCTCCAAGTTCTGGGATTACAGGCGTGCACCCACTGCGCCTGGCTTTGCATGATATCTTATCAGTCATTATAATTGAACAGAAACTATAAAAAAGCTCTTTACTACATAGCAAAGGAAGTTCAAATAGAAACAGACAACATAAGCTTTGTTGTCTTATAGTCCTAGGGGAACAAAATGTATATTCATAAAAATCCAGAAGTGGGGCTGGGGCTGTAGCTCAGTGGTAGAGCACTTGCCTAGCATGTGTGAAGACCTGGATTCTACCCTCAGCACCACATAAAAGTAAATAAATAGAATAAAGGTATTGCAAAAAAAATTCTTTAAAAAAACAAAAAAACCAGAAGGGGCTGTAGCTCAGGGGTTAGAGTACTTCCCTAGTATATCTGAGGCTTGATGGACACACCCAACCCCCAGGGTACATGGAACCTGAAGCCTTGAGGACTACTAGAGTAAACTAAGTGACAGAAATAAATACGTGTCACCTGAAAGCAGTATACTTGTATTTTTTTTTTAAGCTGTCATATGGAAGTTAATTCACTACCTATGATTTAATATTAGGCATCTTTTATCTAGAATTGATACATACCAAAGGGGGTCCTGAAAAAAATTTTCTTTATTGCCATCCAGGGTGCTGTTTATAATTTTTTTTTTTTTTTTTTTTTTTTGGTCCCTCTAAAACAGACATAGAGACAAATTCTTAAGACCCTAATGCTAGGCTTTTATTTTTATTGTTTTTAGTACAAATGACTGCCTTTCATTAGGTCATTTTTCGTTTTGTGTGCTGTCCTGTTTCCCATTACACCTGGGTTGTCAGGAGTCCCATAGTGTGTTCAATTTTTATAGTTTAACTTATTTTATACCACATTACCTGGAATTGCTGTAATTGTTTCCTTGGACTTTTTGTTGTCCTTGTTCTCTGTTGCTCTCAATTGTTTTGTCCTTTTTTCTTTTTCCATACATGTGAGAGTGAGATTATATCTTATTTTTTCATCCCCAGGGTTTTAGCACAGTGTTTGTTGAATTAATGATAAAATCTTAATGATTTGTGATATCTGTGCTTTTAAGTCGAGCAGATTGTTTTTGGAAGTGTGTATGAATACTGTATATAAAATCAGTTAAGACCTTTGATTGGTCATGCAAATAAAGATGGGTGACCTAGTAATAAAGACAATCCTCTAATACTCTTTGTTTTAAGATATCTTTGTACTTTGTAGGGATTATGAATTTAGCTGTAGGAAGAAAACATTGGAAATGGTAAACAGGTCTGTAAACTAACGTGTTGGGCTGTTTTTTCTTTCCTTTCTTCAGTAAGCAGGAGGTCACCTTAGGCCAGCTGGGAGCCAGATAGGCCTACCTTTAGAAATTTTTGAGGTTGTACATTGAAAGAGCAGGGATGAAAATTGGCGGAATGTACAGTTTGTTTTTAAAGATGTTAACAACCCTACAAAGGAAACCTCAGTGAAAAAATGGTTCTGTCCTAGTATAGACTAATTGGGACAATTCTTGAGAGCAGGCATTAATCCAGAATGTGGATAATGGGGATAATCTCTTTCATATAACAAGAATAATACTGCCCTTCATATACAAAGATAAGTCTGCTTACTCATCATGATTGATTTTCCAGCATGAAGAGGGATATGTGCTGAGTTGTCCATGTGTTTATCCTCCATGACCAGCAAGGCAGCTTGGTGTCAGAATGGGGGTTTGTAGCTGGGAACAGAAAGACTCACAGAAAGTACTTAAATCTATTAATAGGTCAAGCCCTACAGTTGCTTTCACTTAATTACCTTGCAAAACCACTGTGCAGGTGGTTACATAGACAGGATGATTAGGTAACTTGCCCTACTTGAGAGTAAGCGGTGGAGCTGGTATTCAAACATAGAGCTGTTTGTACTATTTTCACATCAATAATTAAAACTTGATTTTATTAGCAGTTCAGTTTTTCCATCAGAACAAACTAGATGTAATTTGACATCATGAAATGATACTGTAAAGGTCTGATTTATTAACTGAAATATTGTTCAAGTTCTTTGTTTTATCACCATTTTAAAAAGTAGAATTTAAAAATTAGAGTACTGATGACGGGCAAGGAGATGCATGCCTATAATCCCAGTGGCTTGGGAGGTTGAGACAGGAGGATCAGCAAAAAGTGAGGCGCTAACCAACTCAGTGAGACCCTGTCTCTCAATAAAATACAAAATAGGGCTGGGGATGTGGTTCAGTGGTCAGGTGCTCATGAGTTCAATCCCCACTACCAAAAAACAAAAATTAGAGTACTGTAGGAAAAGCTGCTGTCCCTTGTCCCAGCTTCTGCACTTGAGATGCTACCCTTAGCTGTTTCCTGCTATGTTATTTATAACTCTTTCTCTCCTGTACTTTCCTCCCCTTCTTCCCCCTCCTCCCCCTGCCTTCCTGCTAGGCATTGGGCATGCTAAGCACATTTAATTGCTCCTCCCATCACTGAGCTTTACTCTAACCCCTGTTGGTATTTCTTGATACAGCAATTTTAAACATTATCTGTTGATTTTCTTCTAACCTTGGTGTTTCATAAATACCTACCTCACCCAAACACACGCCCACTGCCTCTCCCCTCTTCTCAATATAGTTATCACAGATGTTTATTAAGTCAATAATCAATGTTTACAGTATTATAACTAGGTAAATATTCACAACAATCCCTCTAGGGTACTATGATATCATTTCCTCTCATATTTTTCTGGGAGTTAATACTTTTTTTTTTTTTTTTTTTGCTTCATTTTCTGAGACAGCTATCCTGGAACCCTTTGGCTTCTTTAATGCATTCTGGACTGGTTACCTTTTGAGCTTGTTTCACAATTATCCTGGGACTTTTCTTTACATCATTCTTAAAATTCTTTTTCCCTTTCTTCTGTATCAGATCTCCTGTTCCCCATGCTTTTTTTCTTTTTTCCCCCCTTGGTTTATTCATTTCCTTGGAGTAAATCTAGTAGTTTTCTGAGACATGGTGTGTGGGAATAAGAACTTTCTGAATTGTTAGTTTGGAAAAGAAATTTTATTTTGCCTTCACATTTGATCAGTAATTTGGCTGGGTATAAAATTCTAGGTTAAAAAGCATTTCTACTCAAAGTTTAGAAGTTGTAGCTTTTCTTCCGTTGTGTGACCTTGTTTGTCTCCCAATCTCTATAAGATTTTTGGACATTATTTTTTAACCCTTGAAATTCCATGATAATGTGCTTGGGTGTGAGTTTTTTTTTTTTTTTTTTTTTTCATTTAAGGGCAGTCAGTGGACCCTTCCAATCTGAGAGTTCATGTTCTTTTACTTTTGGAAATTTTTGTTTCTTTTTTTACTCAACATTGTGGACTTTTCTGTTTTTTGTTGTGTGTGTGTGTGTGTGTGTATAGCTGTGTCTAATGTAAAATTTATTGGAAAAAAGCCACACCAGGAACGCCTTGTAGCAAAGGAGGGTTTATTAGGGGCCACGTGGAAGGGAAGAGGGGTAGGGAATGGGTGGTGTGGAAGGGCAGGGAAAGGAAGGGAAGGGAAGAACAAGGGGAGAGGAAGGGAAAAGGCCCATGTTCTGGACTGGCCCGGGCTTAAGTACAGAGGGGCGGGAGTGTGACTTGTATGGTCCGGATTGGCTCAGAAAGGGAGAGCCCGCCCTGGGACAAATTCCCATGAGAGGCGAGTATTCCCAGGATCAGGAAGGGCGGGGACTCTAAGCCCACCAAAGGTGGATTCTTGGAAGAGATGGGCACTTCTGGGAAGGCACCTGGGGGTATGGCCTGACTGCCCGATTTTATTTATTTATTTTTTTATTTTATTTTATTTTTTTGTGGTACCAGGGATTGAACTCAGGGGCACTCACCCACTGGGCCATATCCCCAGCCCTTTTTTGTATTTTATTTGGAGACAGGGTCTCACTGAGTTGCTAAGTGCCTCACCATTGCTGAGGCTGGCTTTGAACTCGCGATCCTCCTGCCTCAGCCTCCCAAAGTGCTGGGATTACAGGCGTGCGCCACCGCGCCCGGCCCGATTTTATTTAACAGAATTTCATTTGCCTCATTTTACTTTTCATCCCCTAATAAATTGATGCCTGATTTGCTTTTCTGAAGTCACATACCCTGTTACTTGTACACCTTTAATGGACCTGTGGAAAAAGCTTTATGGGTTTATGGTCTCAGGAATGTGATTCCTGCAGCATAGAATGAGACAATTAGTTTATATGCCTATGGGTAGCACAGGAGGGTTCTTGTTTGTCCACATTTTTGCCTGTACTTGTTTTATCTGTCTTTTTAATTTTGTTAGTCTGATGGGTATAAAGTATTTCAGTTTACATTCTCTTAATTACTAATGATTTTGAGCATCCTTTTGATAATCACTTATTTTGTCCTTTGAGTTTCTTCACTTTTTGGTATGTTGAAGTTCCTTGTAGAGATTAAATTTGAATTGCCTGTTGATTTTAGACATGGAAAATATTTTTCTCTTAAGCCTGTTATCTTTTCTGTTCATTTTGTCTTTGTTTTTATTGACTGGATATTCAAAGTTTGATGTATTGTTTCTTTGATGATCTCTTCCTTTTCAACTTTCTGTTCTGTCTTTTTGGAATGTGTATTTTTGGGATATTGGACTTCTTAGGTGATTTAGATTTTTTTCCTCTCTTTTATATCCCTTAGTCCTTATTTTTGTTGTATTTCTTATCGGTGTATTATTATCCCTTAGGTCTTTTCACTTGTTTCCCAAGAGATTTCCTCAGTGTTGTTTTTTCAGTCCTTCTGTTGACTTTTTAATTTCTATCTATATTTTAAATTTCTTAGAGCTCATTCTTATGTTATAATATCTATATTGTTTCATAGATGCTATAATCTTCTTGTGAATGTTAATGATCATTTTATTTATTTGTTTTTGTTTTTGGTTTGTTCCCTTCATTGCTCTGTTTCTTCTGAGTTCCTATGATTCCACTGCTGGAATCTGTGTAGAGGCTTTCCCCAGATGTCTGGTAATCTTATGACTGTGCCAAAAACTGAATTATAAGCTCTGTAGGTGTGGCTTGTTGAAGGGTGAACAGGGTAACTGGTGGCCATTTGCAGGGCAAGGGCGAGGACACACTGATAGGTCTTTACTCTTGGACTGATCAGTTTTCCTGAGAAAGAGAGCCTTTAGTCTCTTGCCCGGAAGATACACATTTGGCTGCCATGTTTTGAAAACCCTTTTAAGGAAAGGAGCTACAGGGTTTCTTTTTTGGTAGCAGGGATTGAACTCAGGGGCGCTTTACAACTGAGCCACATCCCCAGATCCTTTTTTTATGTTTTATGAGTTGCTCAGGACCTCACCCTCCTGAGACGCTGGGATTACAGGCATGTGCCACCATTCGGGGCCGAGGAACTGGAGTTCTTAATTGTGTTCTTATACTTGTTTTCAGTGTGGTATCTCACTGAGTATGTGTGTGTGTATGTATGTATTTATTAATTTGGGGGACCTAGGGATTGAACCCAGGGCCTCAAGCATGATAGGCCAGCATTGTACTACTGAGGATCCCTGACCTGCTTGGAACACTATTTTAAAGTCTCCTTTTCAGTTTCTTCACAGTAATTCTCTCAACATCTGGAGGGGCTAGGGAAGAGTGATTATCTGGCTATGAAGAATATGGGAGGAAATCTGGGTGTGTGATGACTGACTTCAGTTTTTTAGCCCAAGTCCTCCCTTTACCCTCAGAGATACCTGGAGGATCATCTGTCTGTGAAGCAGCCTGCCTGGTGGGCAGTGTGAATCATTTGTTTCTTAATGACTCTCCCTTTGCAGGTGTTTTGTTTTCAGAGTTCTCCACTTTGCCAGTAAAATGTAATTTGACCAGTAGTTTCATAGCTTCTAAAATGGTTTATATTTAAATCCACCATTTACTTTGTAGTTATACTTTCTCCTGGCTTTAGTTTTCAATATTAAGTGCACATCTTATATTTTTACAAAATGATATATAATTTATATAATGGAATTAAGATTGATAGCCTTTCATCCACAATATTTTGGAATATTTAGGGTGTGTCTGAGATTTACTGACTGTATAGCCTGGCTGAACATACTGTGAATATATAATATCTAGACTATAATAAAAAAAGAAAAAAATCTATAGTCAGTGTATTTGGGATATAGATTGGTGGAAAATGGAAATACCATTGAATTGAGACAAAGTGATCTTATAGGACAAAGAAGTTCAAACTTGATCTAAGAAGTAGCAAAGATGTAGTTTCTTATATATTGAAATAATACAGTGAGGGCTGGGGAATATAGCTCAGTTGGTAGAGTGCTTACCTTGCATGCATAAGGCCCTGGGTTCAATCCCCAGCACCACGGAAGGAAGGAAGAAAGGAAGGAGGAAAGGAGGAAATAATACAGTGATTAAAAGTATTGAGGTTAACCTGAGAACTTTGGGGAAGATAATTGAAAAACAGAATCTGAGGTTGGGAAGAGTCATTTAGAGCTTGTACAGTTATCTAAGTATAGGATGACAATGACCTAGAGGCAGTGGAGATTAATAGAAACAGATAAAAATCATTTTGGATGAGATAAGTAAAGTTTAATAATTGACTAAATGGATAATGAGGGAGAAAGTACTAATCTTCTTTTGAAAAAACAGTGTATTTCAGTTCTACCATCAGGAATTTTGTATGTTTTGTTTATTGCTTTTTTTGGCTTTATTTCTGTAGAAAACAAGAGGAAGATTGGACATCATGGTTTTTATTTTAAAGTCTTCTGGGTCCTCAGGAAGCATTTTGAAAGTTACTGACAATAACCTAAAATGTTAATGACTTACGTGATAATATCCTAAAAAGGTTTGGTTAGGATAAGTCAGTTAATTTTCACATGCTATTACTTTGTTCTTCCTTTGTCATAGGCTTATATAGACTTATTTCCTTCCTTTGTCATCAAAGCTCTCTTCAATCCAACTTCAGCCTGCACTTTCAGCTATATTTTGCATTGTTATACAACAAAGCAGTTTCTTTTATACTGAATTTCAACTGCTGATGCATATGGGAATTGATGATCTTTAAAAAGAAAACCCCCAAACTTTAGGGATCTGGTTGTCTGCCTCAGATCTATTAATCAGACTCTTAAAAAGGATAGTTGAGGTCTGTTTTTTAGAAGGTTCTCCAGTGTGACAAATATAATCTACCCCTATTTACACCCTCACCCCAAGAGAGTAAACTCACCAGTCTCCTTTATGGATACTGCTGAAGAAATCTTTATGGTTTTAAATATACATGGTTTTAAGTCTATAGACATAGACTTCACCCCCCTCTCCCTTTGGATATCATTTATTCATCTGAATGACAATCATTGGATTTGCTGTTAGCCTTCACTCATGGTCAGGGAAACACTCAAAGGTAAAAATCGTGACAGACTTATTTTTTTTTTAAATATTTATTTACTTTAGTTGTATACAATGCAGTGCATTTATGTTTACGTGGTGCTGAGGATCGAACCCGGGCCGCGCATGTGTGAGGCGAGCGCTCTGCCGCTGAGCCACAACCCCAGCCCCGACAGACTTATTTTTAAGAAGACTTTTAGGTTCATAGCAAATTTGAGTGGAACGTTTATAGTCTATATCTACCCCTTTCCCCACAAGTATACAGCTTTTCTCACCATTAGTATCCTGCATTTTAGTGGTTCATTTGTTACATTTGCTAGAACTGAATGTGTCTTCCTCAAAATTCATGTATTGAGACCTAATCCCCAATATGATATGTTTAAAGGTTTGGATTTTAGGAGGTGATTAGGTCCTGAGAGTGGAGCCCTCGTGAATGGGATTAGTGCCTTCATAAAAGAGACCCCCAAAATGCTCCCTTTTGCCTTCTGCTACGTGAAGACACAGCAAGAGCACAAGATCGTGGCTGTATGTGAATCAGGGCATAGGCCCTCACCAGACACTTCAGTCTACTAGTACTTTGATCTTGGACTTCCCAGCCTCAGAATCATGAGAAATAAATTTCTGTTGTTTATGAGCTACCCAGTCTCTGGTATTTTGTTAGAGCAGCCCAAACAGACCTAAGACAGGTGATGAACCAAAATTGATACATCCTCACCACCCAAAACCTGTACGTAGTTTACGTTGGGGTTTATTCTTGGTGCTGTATATTCTGTGGTTTCTGCATATGTTCTGTGGGTCTAGCATATTATCAACCATTATTGAATCATAATTTCCCTGTCCCCAAAATCCTCTGTGCTCTACCATTCATTCCTTCTCCCCCCCAAACCCCCTAGCAACCATTGATCTTTTTTTTTGTTTCCATAGTTTGCCTCTTCCAGAAGGCATAAACTTAGAATCATACCCATGTGTTTTTCCAGAAGCCTTCAACATGACAAATATAATACCCCTTTTTTTCTCCAAAGAGAAGAAACTATAATCAGTATGAGTTACGATACTTGTGTAGAAATGTTTAAGGAAGCATTAGCAAATATAATTGCAAAAGGATGCTATACCATAACCAATGATATAAGATCAGATTTCATTTTATTTTTTATTATTTTGGGGGGTATTGAGGATTAAATCTAGGCCTTATGCATGCTTGGCAAGTGTTCTACCAAAGAGCTACATCCCCAGCTACATAGGTGTGAGTGGATGGTACTTAGGTGTGATTTTTTTTTTTTTTTTTTTTTTTTTAATGGTATCTCAGAACAGTAACTGCAACATAGCAGTAGTTCTGAAACCCCAAATGTCCACTAGCTGGTGATTAGATAAATTATAGAACAACCATACAACAGAATAGTATTCATCAAGAAAAGGAATTAATTACTGATATATGCAACAGCATGATAGATCTCAGATGTATTATAGTAAGTGAAGGAAGGAAGCCACACTTAAAAGGCTGTATATTATATAGTTCCACTTATTTAATATTCTGGAAAATGCAAAACTATAGGGACAAAATTAACGATGGGTGTTGGGAGAAGTAGGTTTCCTGGAAAGGGATCTGACATTTGAATTGATGACAGTGTAAATTGTAGTATGTATGACTGTGTCAAAATTCAGAAAGCCTTTCACATAAGTGGTAAATTTTACCATATGTAAATTTTATCTCATAAATCTGGACCTTGGAAAACATTCAGCATGGGGCTGGGGTTGTGGCTCAGCAGTAGAGTGCTCGCCTAGCATGTGTGTGGCCAGGGTTTGATACTCAGCACCACATAAAAATAAACGCATTATGTACAACTCAAGCAAATAAATAAATATTAAAAATTCAGCATCATGCTTGGTGGCAAAGCACTAAACAAATCAGAATCAGAAATAAGAAAGACACCAACAGATACCTTTCTTGCTTAACATTGTTTTGGAAGTGTGAGTTAATAAAGGGGAGTGAAATAGGAGAAAAGTGTGAGAATGGAGAAGGCAAAATTTATAAATTTTTGAAATATTAAATATTAAGAGTGTCAGCTGTGAAAGTATCAAAACAGATTTCAGTAGCAGATTTAATTCCGTGGTTGGCATAATATGGTAATGAATCATTTTTTTGTATATAGACAGTAGTCAGAATATAAAGGAAGGAAAGTTCACATTTACTATTGCATTAAAAGATAAAATGGAAATACATATTTAATTCTTGACCAAGAAGACAGAATATTATAAAAATATTGAGTTTTCTTAATCTATGTATTGAATACTCTTTGAAAATCAAAGGACTTTTTTTTTCTTAAGACAGAAAAGATTATTTAGACTAGTGGTTCTCAAAGTTTTGGTCTCAGAATTTATATTCTTTTTAATTTTTTAAAAAAAATATTTACTTATTTGCTTTGAGTTGTACACAATGTTTTTTTTTTTTTTTTTTTTTTTTTTTTTTTTTTTTTTTTTAACGTGGTGCTGAGGATCGAACCCAGGCTGTGCACGTGCTAGGTGTGAGGGCTCTACCACTGGGCCACAATCCCAGCCCCCTCTTTATATTCTTAATGAAAATTCCAAAGAACTTTTGCCTATTTTTTGTTTTATATCTCTCTTTTTAAAAAAAAAAAATATTTATTTGTTTTAGTTATACACAATGCCTTTTATTTTTACGTGGTGCTGAGGATCGAACCTAGGCCATGCACATGGTAGGCAAGCGCTCTACCGCTGAGCCACAACCCCAGCCCTGTTTTGTATCTCTTAACATTTATTTTGTTAGAAATTAAAACAGAAAATTATACAACACGGGCATACACAGGCACATCCCATTAAATGTCAGAGTGATGATGTCATCACACATCATGAAGTCTTTGAAAAGCTTGTAAAAGAGTGAAAGTGAAAAGGATATTTAACAGTTTAGAAATAGTAATATGAAAATAATTCTCATTGGAAAGTGTATTTTTTTGTTTACATTGTTGAGTTGTGTAAATCTGTGTTAGTGTGTGATGGGAGAACTGGTACACACACCGTGATACAACATGCAGCATTTTAAATAATAGCTTGACAGTTTCAAAACTGTAAATGCACATACATTTTGGTTTCACTGTTAGAATTCATTCATGGCAATTATTGCACAAATATGCATAAATACATGAAAAATTATTTGTTACAGCATTGTTTGTAGTAGAAAATTGGAGATGAAATTGTCAGTCATGTCTAGGTTCTGGTTACCATAGTGTAAAAATTAGTTGCTATATTAGCTGAAAGCTGTGTAGGATTGTTAGGGAAAGTTGTACAGAGTTGAAGCTAAGTGCAGAACTGTGTACAATTATCATATCAGTGTGTTATAGAAAACAAAAAGAGATGCATATAGTCGTATAACCAATTTTTGAAAAGACACAAGGAGAACTTGATGGTGGTTATGGTTGGAAACCAGTTAAGGATCACTTTTACATATGTTATCCTTCACTTCCATATTCAGCCTTAAAAAATCTGAGCCTTTTTGTTAATTTAAAGAAGAATATTTCAGAGGTGTAAGTGAACTAAATATATGGTGATAAAAATTACTGATGGTTGGAGGCATTTGTGAATTCTTCAGTTTTAAGAAAAAAGTAAAAAAGAAGAAGAAAACTTAGAGTACCTGGCATTTTTTTTTTTAGTTTTTTTTAATCTACTGGTTTTGAAGAATGACTGCTCTAATAAGACATTACTTACTGCTATTTCTCCTTCTCATTTCTGTGCTTTTATTTTGTACTTCTGTTTTGTGAAATTTTCTCTTTGCCTCAACTACTAAAATCCTACCTATTCTTCACAACAAAGAAGAACCACCATCTTCTTTATGAAGCTATCCCCATCACCTTAGTCAAAAGACATCTTTCTTTTTGAACACTTAGAGCTATTTATAGCTATTCCATCATTCCTCACATATTAAGTTTGAGCTATATACAGGCCAGGCAATGTAAGTATGCTTTCATGTTACTTCTCTTCACCTTAGGGAGTGTTATCTCCATTGTGCAGATGGGGAAACCAAGCCTTGGAGAAGTCTAGTATCTTCCCTACATCATTGTACTGAGAAGTAAATTTTAATATACAGGGTTTTAAGGATGGATTTTATCTATAAACCTGCTTTTTATGGCATTTTCATAAAAAGAAGTCAAGAATAGTTAATTTTCATGTTAAAATGTTTTCTTTCCTTTTTAGAATTAAAAGTTTTTTGTTTTTTTTTTAATAAATTCAAACTTACAGAGAAGTTTCCAGAAGTATTCAAGGTCTCCTCTGTACACATCCATGTTTCCTAGTTGTTCATTTGTCTTTGTAATTTATTCTTTCCACATACATTTGTGTGTTCCCAACATTGCCTTTCCTTAGTTGGCTGTCCTTCCAGCTCCTCATTGAATACAGACTTACAATTACTTAAGTCTGATTAGTTTTTGGTTTGTTAAGCTTTATCCAGTTCTTGCCCTGTCGCTATAGACTTTCCTTCCTTTGACCTAAAGTTTATGGTTCTTGAATTTGGATCATCATTGAAATACTGCTATCATATCATTCCAGAACCAAAATGCTGCCTGATTTAGGAAACAAGTACTTTTCTTTATATTATTTCTGAACACCTTAATGTATGATACCATTGGAATTATTTACAAATTTTCATCTGTAGTGTACTCATTTTTCAGGCTTATAAAGCTCAGTCTGACAAAATACCAATGGGTGGATATATTAGTCTGCTCACATTGCCATAACAAAATACAACAGACTGGGTGGCTTAAACAACACAAATTCATTTTCTCAGTTCTGAAGCCTAGAAGTAAAGGTTAAGTTCCAGCAGGGTTGATGTTTGGTGAGGCTTCTACTGGCTTGCAGCTACCTGCATTCTTAATGTCTCTTCACATGGACTTAGTGTCTTAGGAGTCTCTGGTGTCTCATTTTCTTTCTCTAAGGACAGTAGCCCTACCAATTTAGGCCCCATTCTTATGACTTTACTTAACTTTTACCTCTGTAAAGTTCTATGTTCAAATATAGTCACATTGGGGGTATTAAGACTTCAAAATAAAAATTTTGAGGGGACATTACTCAGTCTACAACAGTAGAGCACTTTTTTGCTTTTTTTTTTTTGGATCCTGGGAATTGAACTGATGGGTGCTTAACCACTAAGCCACATCCCCACTCCTTTATTATTATTTTTTTAATTTTGAGACAGGTTCTTACTAAGTTGCTTAGGGCATCGATAAATTACTGAGACTGGCTTTGAACTTGTGATCTTCCTGCTTCAGCCTCCAGAGCTGCTGGGAGTATAGGTGTGTGCCACTATGCCTGGCAAGCACTGGGTTTATATGAGAGACCTAGGTTCATATCCTAGCTCTGTCTTGAATTCAGTGTGTAACCCTGGCCAAGTTACTTAACCTGAGCCTCCTGATTTTATACCTATGAAAGTTAGTGATAATGGTTCTTAACCTATTGGTTATTAAGAGAGGAGAGCCAGGTAAAACAGAAGATGTGACAGCATATTATGAATCAGTGATTCTCAGCTGGGGACGGTGGCGCACGCCTGTAATTCCAGCGGCTCTGGAGGCTGAGACAGGAGGATCACAAATTCAAAGCCAGCCTTAGCAAAGGTGAGGTGCTAAGCAACTGAATGAGACCCTGTCTCTAAATAAAATACATAATAGGGCTGGAGATTTGGCTCAGTGGTTGAGTACTCCTGAGTTCTACCTGCAGTACTGGGGAGCGGGGGATGAACCAGTGATTCCCAGCCCAGACCTCTATCAAAATCATTAAAAAGAAAGAGAGAAAGAGTGAAAAGAGAGAGAGAGAGAGAGAGAGAGAGAAAGAAAGAAAGAAAGAAAATAAATTGTTCCAGGGACTGGGGTTATAGCTCAGTGGTAGAATATGTGACTGTCATGTATAAGGCCCTAGGTTTGATTCCTAGCACCCCTCCACCAAAAAAAAAAAAAAAAAAAAAAAAAGAAGAAGAAGAAGAAGAATATGTGACTGTCATGTATAAGGCCCTGGGTTTGATTCTTAGCACCACCAAAAAAAAAAAAAAAAAAAGGTAATTGTTCCTACAACTTCCAGCATAACAATAAGGAGCTCTGTTCTGACCCATTTCCCAATAAGTAAAACTGAAGGAAATGATTATATAAAGCCTCTGGAAATCGTGCTGGGGCATACAGTAGTGAAAAATGAGGGGGAAAAGCAAAAATGGACAGAAACAAAGGGATAGATGATTCAGTAATAAGACTGGGGAGATGTTAATACCCTACTTTCTGTAATCAGAACAACTAAGGTCATTAAGGAAACACCACCATACATGAAGGACAGTAGTTTGTTATCTGTGCATGGTACAATCTAAGACTGTCAGTGGATGTTTTAAACAGATATACTGAACCCTGTATACATGCTGCAACAGTTGTATGACAGCTGAGATGGCCATTAAGTGAATAATGGTTAGGCAGTATACATAGCATTGAAATTTAGATGAACAAAGGGTTATTTACCTTCCTGGCAAGATAGTAGGATGGTGTGAGATTACATCAGTAATTATAATGATGTGCAGTTTAAAACTTATGAATTGTTTGTTTCTAGAATTTTTCTGTTTAATAATTTTGGACCATGATTGGTCACAGGTAACTGAATACTCAGAGAGCAAAACTGCTGCAGATAAGGAGTAGACTATGCAAACCAGATATGAAGGAGGATACATTATAGTGACCTTATAAAAAAATGAGAAGAATTATGAAGACATGTTGAACAGTTTTATCCCAATAAATTAAATGACTTAGACATTTTTTTCAAAAGACAAATACTAACAAAACTGTCTCAGGAATAGACTACATCAATAGACCTAAGAAGGCATCACAAAACTACCTACAAAGAAAAGCCTAGGCCCATCTGATTTCACTGGATTCTACCAAACATTTAAAGAAGAATTATTACTAAATCTTCACAGTCTTCTAAAAAGTAGAACATGAAGGAACACCTCTCAACTCACTTTATGAACCTTATATTACTTTGGTAATAAAACCAGAGAAAGGCATTGTAAGAAAACTACAGACCAATATTACAAATATGAACATAAAAGTCCTTGTCAGAATACTAGCAAACTGAATTTAACAGCATATAAAAAGGTTTATATATCATGACTAAGTGGAATTTATCCTAGAAATATGATTGATTTTTAAATCCAAAAAATCAATTAGTGTAATCTATCAGTAGAATTTAAAAAAATATGTTATCATCTCAGTAGACACTGGAAAAGTATTTGACAAAATCCATTACCTTTTTCTGATAAAAACACTCAACTAGAAATAGAAGGGAACTTCTCAACATGATTAAAAGACATCATTTCTTATTGGTGAAAGATTGGTTACTTTGCCTATAATAATCTGGTATGAGACAAAGATATCTGTTCTTTCCATATCTATTCAATTTTGTACTGAGGTTTCTAGCCAGAGAAGAAAAAGGAAGAAAAAGTTATCAACATCAGAAAGGAAGAATTAAAGCTCTCTTGCACATGACATGATCTTGTATATCCGCTAAAAAGTTAGTATACAATTTCTGCAAGATTTTAGTATATAAGACTAATATGTAAAAATCAGTTGTGTTCTATAGACTTGCGACATACAGTCTGAAAATGAAAATGAAATAAAATTCCATTTACGATGGCATAAAAATAAAATATTTAGGAGTGAATTTAACAAAAGAAATGTAAAACTTCTTAGAAAGAAATTAAAGATGATCAAAATAGAAAAGTATCCTATCTTAATGAGTTGGAATATTTAATGTGCCTAAAGTGCCAATATTCCCCAAATTGATTGACAGATTCAGTGCAATCCCTATCAGAATCCCAGCCGACTCCTTTGTAGAAATGGAGAAACTGATTTCTAAAGTTCATGTGGAATTTAGGAATTCATAATAGCTGAAACAATCTTGAAAAAGAACTTCAGTAGGAAGACTCACACTTCCTCATTCCAAAATTTACTATCAGACAGTAGTAATCAAGATTGTGGAATTAGCTGGGTGTGGTGGCTCACGCCTGTAATCCTAGCACTTTGGGAGGCTGAGGCAGGAGGATCGCGAGTTCAAAGCCAGCCTCAGCAGTGGCGAGGCACTTAGCAACTCAGTGAGACCCTGTCTCTAAATAAAATACAAAAAAGGGCTGGGGATGTGACCCAGGACGAGTGCCCCTGAGTTCAATCCCCGGTACCACAAAAAAAAAAAAAAAAAAAAAAAAAAGATTGTGGAATTAGCAGGATAACACTGTGTGTGTGTGTGTGGTGCTGGGGATTGAACCCAGGGCCTTGTGCATGTGAGGCAAGCACTCTACTAACTTGAGCTACATCCCCAGCCCAGGATAACACATATTAACATCTATTGGTCAATAGCATAGAATTGAGTTAATAAATTAAACTATGAATATATATATATATATATATATATATCATATGATCAACTGGTTATTAACAAGAGTGCCATCATAGTCTGGGCAGTTTTAACAAGATCCCAGAGACCAGCTGAATCATAAGCAACAGAAATTTATTTCTGTGAGTCTGGAGGCTGAGAAGTCCAAGATAAGTTCCTGGGAGATTCTGTATTTGGTGACAGCCTGCTTCCTGGTTCATAGATGGATGATATTTTTATATGGCAGAACAGTCAAGCAAACACCCTGGGATCTCTTACAAGGGCAATAATCACTTTCAAGAGGACTCTACCATCATGACCAAATCATACTGGTCCCACCTCCCAACACCATCACAACTGGAGTTAGGATTTCACATATGAATGAATTTTGGAGGCATACAAATATTCAGTCTATAGCAATTGCCAAGATCATTCAATGAAGAAAGGATAGTTTCACCAAATACTGTTGGGAAACTGCATAGCCACTTAAAAAAGAAGTTTGACTCTTACCTCTCACCATATAAAAATCTAACTCCAAATGGATTACAGACTTAAATGTAAAAGGTAACCTATATAAAACTCTTAGAAGGAAACACAAGTAAGTTCCAGGATTCTTAATATATGACACTAAAAGCATGGACAAGAAAAGGAAAAAGTAGATTAATTTGGACTTCAAAATTAAAAGCTTTTGTGCTTGGAATGATATCCTTAGGAAAGTGGAAAGATAACCTATATAATGGAAGAATGTTTACAAATTATAGTTGATAAGAGTTATCTGGAATGGATAAAGAATTTTTACAAAATTCTTTATCAGTAGTAAAATTCAGTAGTAAAAACACAGACCAATTAAAAAAGGGACAAAACAATTTGAATAAATTTTATTTGTAGATACTACAGTTAGCAAATAATTAGTTTGAAAAGATGCTATATTTCATTAGTCTTTAGGGTATTGCACACCAAAACCACAATGAAATATTGCTTCATGTGCACTAGAATGGTTAGGTTAAAAATCTCATAATAGCAAAATGTTGGCGAGGATGTAGATTGCAACCCTCATGCTGCTGATGGGAATGTAACATGGTAAAGCCACTTTGGAGAAACAGTTGGGTAGTTCCTCAGTTGATAAATATATTACTTACCTCAGCATTTCCATTCTTACATGTATAGCATGAGAAATAAAAATTTGTATATGTGAAAACTCATCTACAAGCATTTACAGAAACATTGTTGATATAGCCAAAAGGTAGAAATAGCTCATATGTCCCTCAGTTGATGAAGGATTAAATATAATTGGGTAATATACATAAAATGCAGTATTTTTGAGCCATAGAAAGGACTAAAATACTGATATATGCTGTAATGTAAATGAGGTTTGAACACATATTAATTGAAGGAAGCCAGTCACAAAATATTGCATATTATATGATTGTGTTCACATGAAATGTCCAGAATAGGAATGATAGTTAAATGATAACAGTGTTCTTTTTAAGGTGATGAAAATACTCTATACAATTCACTCTGATGATGGTTGCACACAGCTGTGAATACGATTTAAAAAAACAACAACAACAACAACAACAAAAAACCCAAACTGATGAATTGTATATTTTAGTGAAACTTTAAAAATAATCATTTTGGGTGTTACTTTGGGGGTGAGTTTGGGCATGCATATGTTTAAGACTGAACTTGTAGAATAGCAGAGCTTGTAATAGTTAACAGTAAGCTCAACTGTTCTCTCTCCACACTTGTAGAAATCATGACCACCCCAGGAAAAGAGAACTTTCGCCTGAAAAGTTACAAGAACAAATCTCTGAATCCTGATGAGATGCGCAGGAGGAGGGAGGAAGAAGGATTACAGTTACGCAAGCAGAAAAGAGAAGAGCAGGTAAGTCCTTTGTTTATTTCTTCTAAAGAACTTAATGTTCCATATTAAGATGGAAATCTCACTCCCATTTTTATTTTAACATTTAATAAATGTTTCCCTTCCTCTATTATAAAAATCAACATTTTTTGAGGATAGGGAAGAGAAGGTACTGAAAAATGGATACAAATATAGGTCAATCTCTCAGGTTCCCATTTTCTCAGTGTAACTACTATTTAATATTTTGGCCTACTTGTTTTTACTATAGTTTGTTTTTTTGTAAGTTGCAGTTTCCTTCTTAAGATTTTTGTGCATGTTAATTCTCAAACGACCCCCCCCCCAAAATTGCTTCTTGTTATAAACTTTAATTTGAAAATTTATAAACATAATGCAAAAATAAGGAGATAATAAAGCTCATAAACCCATCCTTTGGATTCAGTAATTTGTCACCAGTTTGCCATACCTGTTTTTTTTTTTTTTTTTTTTTTTTTTTTCCTGGTGGTGCTGGGGATTGAACTCAGGGCCTTGTGCATGTGAGGCAAGCACTCTGTCAATTGAGCTATATCCCCAGCCTCACCATACCTGCTTCCTATTTGTTTACTTTTACATTTCTTTAGTATCTAACATTTTAAAGTAAAATTTCAGGGAATATATCTTTTTATTCCTGAATGACTTCTGTATTATTCATAAGGACATTTATGACATTGATTTTCTTTTTCTTTTTTTTAAATCATTTTCAACTTGAGAACATCTATAGGAGCACTTGGGATTTAGCCTCACTGTACCTCCCTTTAAAAATGCTTAGAACTGGGCAGGGGTTATGGCTCAAGTGGTAGAGTGCTCGCCTAGCACACGTAAAGCACTGGATTCGATCCTCAGCACCACATAAAAATAAAGGTATTGTGTCCATCTACAACTAAAATACACACACACACACACACATATATATACACACACATACATACATACACACACACACACACACACACACGTAAAAGAAAATGCTTAGGACAATTGGTCACTTTCAACAGACATTTAAAGGCCTAAAGCTTAAGTGACTTTTTTTCTTTTGCTAAGAAGAGACTTGAGTCTTGAAGGACCTTTTGACCCCCACATTATAAAAACTTCATAAAGGTGAAGGCAAATAAATGAGTCAGAACTTTTCATACTTGAAAAATAAGATAATCTGTCATAAATATTTTGCAGTTATAATGAAGTACTCTCAACACATACTCTTGAGAAGCACTGCTCTAGATAATTTATGTAAAGTCCAAGAGTACATTATAATCTCAGTGTTTTATTTGTTAGGGTTGTAGATGTTTGAATCAAGCACTTTATCATTAGCATCATCATTATTATTGATAAAGGGTAGTTTGTAATATTACGACAGACTTCATATTGAGTATAGTGAATATAGTTATAAATTCTTGGCCTGTTTTATCATTTTTGACAGTAACTACTTATTCATAAAATGTTTTCTTTTGGATTCTTGTTGCCTCTGTGCATCTGTCTTGTTGATGGTAGATTCATTATCCTTTTGTTTGGATTAATTTATTTATTAGATTCTATTTTTGTGGTAAAGTTCCTTTTCTTTTTTTTTCCCCCTAAATATTTATTTATTTGCTTTAGTTGTACACAATGTTTTTATCTGTATGTGGTGCTGAGGATCGAACCCCGGCCGCACACATGCTAGGCGAGCGCTCCACTGCTGAGCCACAACCCCAGCCCCAGGTTCCTTTTCTTCTTTGAAATCACAAATGTATTGTTATATACTTATATTCACTTGTGTAAATGTGAGTATATGCATATATGCAGGTGAACACAGGTATTGATCTGAATATAATCACCACACAGTAGAAACTGTATTTAGCATAAAGCCATTTGAAAGTTTGGTAGTGGTATTCTGTCATTAACACAGTGTTTGTTTTATTTTGTTTCTTCTTGGTAATTGCTAGTTCATACGAGTAAACTCTATTATAAAATTTACATAAAAAATAAAATTTTCATATTAATTGCCTGAAGGTAGATGCTCAAAGTACTTAGTATATCAAGTGGTAAGTATGACCTCCATACATCTGACTAAAACAATTTTTTATTGGAAGTTTACCATATTTATTGTATGAGATCAGGAATTGTGCTAGGGCCTTTATTAGTTTCTGGAGAACTACTCTTTAAAATTCTAATTTTGTCATTTCATATATACCAACTTGTATGGACAGAACTAGTAAGAGTAAATAGGCTTCCCAATACCACAACAGTACTTACTTACAAGTTAGTAAACATCAGGAAAATACAAATTCATTCAGGGACTGTTTATCTTTGCACTGTTGCTTTGTCATCTATCTGGAAAAGTAACTGGCTTACACCAACTGAGCAGTTAGATTTGAGGGTAATGTAGGAGTGGATGCTGCCAAGTATACAAAAAATATGTAGCTTTTAGGGCTATCCTTTCAGTATACAAGAACTTATTTTATCTAGCAGCACTGTATAAATGACCTCTGTGCAGTTGGTGATGACAGGCCAAACTAAAGTTTATTTTTGGTAGAACATTTTACTATTGATTAATGCCTTTCTGATTGAGCTTGTACTTCTCTTTTTCTCTCTCTTTCTGCAGTACTAGGGATTGAACTAGGGGTGCTCTACCACTGAGCTATTATTCCCAGCCCTTTTTTATATTATTATTATTTTTTAAAAAATTTTTATAGTTGTAGATGGACAGCATGCCTTTATTTGTTTAGCTTTTATGTGGTGTTAAGGTTTGAACCCAGTGCCTCACACATGCTCTGCCACTGAGCTATTGCCCCAGCCCCCCTTCTTTATTTTGAAACAGTGTCTTGCTAAGTTGCCCAGGCTGGTCTAAACTTGGTGTTCCTCTTGCCTCATTCAGCCTCCTGAGTAGCTGGGATTACGGCTACCATGTCCTGTTAGTACTTGTAGTTCTTCACATACAGAAAGAAGCTTTATGTTTACTAATAAAATTTTTTGACCTAGGTAGACTTGCTGGCTCAGTGTCAATTGGTAACACAATGTTGCTAAAAAGTTCATTAAAAAAAATAGTGATGAAGAATGGAGGCTTTCTTGATATTATGCATTAGAAGAAACATCTTCTGGAATAACCAAGATGATAAACTGTGAATAGCAAGTATTTCCCATTAATTATTTGACAAGACTAGGCAACCTATAGTCTATAAATAAGTCTATGCAAATCATGATTGTTTATTCTTTTCAAAAACCCATTTTTACTTGGAATACTATGTGTACAAAGTTGAAACCCCCCAATAATGCTAAAATACTTGAAATAATTTTTCTGGTTGCATTCTCAAATAAGCCACTTTCAGCTTTCTTCAATGTTCAATGTGGCTTCTACTATTATGTTTCTAAGTAATATGTGTATATTACTGTATAACTTTATCAATTTGAAACATTATCTGTTGATGTTCTTTATTGTTTTTAGTTGTTGATGGACTTTTATTTCATTTACTTGTTTTTAATATGTGATGCTGAGAATCAAACTCAGTGCCTCATGCATGCTAGGCAAGCGCTGTACAACTGAGCCACAACTCTAGCCCAAGATTTAAGTTCTTATATAACTATTTCCATTTATCCATCCTCTTAGTACAGTTATATTTTATTATGTATGTATTATTCACAGCTAAGATGAGTAGTATACTATGGTTACATTTTCTTTTTTTGTACTTTGTTTTTCTTGGAGTTGTTCCCCCCACCCTTTTATTAAACTTGTTTGGCTTTCTTTAGATTTTGGACTAAATTTTTTTCAGTACTGAGTCTTTCTAGAGCTTTGTGCGGTTGTAGACTTGTTTCTCAATAGTAATCCCTCCATAGACTTTTTAGATTTGATCTTCCATTATAGTGATTCATGTCTTTTCTCAGCCTGCCTTTTATTTTAATAGATGTGGTTAGGGGTTACACATGTCTTTTTTTTTTTTTTTTTTTTTTTATTATTTATTTGCTTTAGTTGTACACAATGCAATGCATTTATGTTTACGTGGTGCTGAGGATCGAACCCGGGCCGCACACGTGCTAGGCGAGCGCTCTACCACTGAGCCACAACCCCAGCCCCTACACATGTCTTTTGATTTCAATAAACATGAGAGTAATATTCGGTTTTTGTCCCTCTTACTATCACAGGGTGGTATTTCTGAGGGTAGGGGGATGGGAAGGCCTGTTATTTTTAATTTGTGTATCTCATCCTGAAAGGCAGATTATTTTTATTTTTGTTTACTAGTGGTGTTAAAATTATATTGATTTTGATAAGAAAAGCTATATGATCTATTTTAATTCTTCTGTTGTGAATAATAGAGCTGTACAGTGCTATAATAGTGCACTGGATTAATTTAGTAATTGTGAAGTGCAAATGATCATAGTTAACTATAGAGTATTGTATGTCTCTCAGGTACTATTCTAAACACTTTATAATAATTACCACTTTTGCTGGGCACGGTGGCGCATGCCTATAATTCCAGCACTTGGGAGGCTGAGACAGGAGGCTTGAGAGTTCAAAGCCAGCCTCAGCAGTGGCAAGGCACTTAGGAACTCAGTGAGACCCTGCCTCTAATAAAATACAAAAAAGGCCTGGGGATGTAGCCCAGTGGTCAAGTGCCCCTGAGTTCAATCCCCGGTACCAAAAAAAAAAAAAAAAAAAAAAAAAGAAGAAGAAGAAAAAATTGCTACTCTTTTTCAAGGTCAGTTACTGTTTTCTTTTTTAAATGATATTTATGTTTAGATTAAGATTGTGAACCACAAGTGAAAAATTTAGATTTCATTGGATGAAATTCAATCCAGGTAAATGTCTTTAGATAATCTCTGTGATCCTGGGCAATATACAATATAATATTTATATTAAAAAATTAAAAAGGGAAGGATATACATTCATTAATCACATTCCTAGTCTTTTACTTGCCCTGTGGTTACAGCAGTTCAGTGGAAATGACCTTGGCCATAGAGAATAATAGTCTCTGTCACTTGAAGGAACCTTTGAAATCATCTACACCAGTAATGTACAAATTGTGTTTTGTGGAACTTTGAGATTCTGAATGTGTCTCCTCCTAGTTCTGTTTCTTTGTGAGAAATTTGAAAGCTAGTATGGTAGCCACTAGCCACATGTGGCTATTGAACATTTAATATGTGGCTGATTCAGATTGAGATGTTTCATGTAAGTATAAAATTTACACTGAGTTTTGAAGATATAGTAGGAAGAAAGATTCTGAGGTATCTTTTCTAAATTGGCGACATACTGAAATAGTATTCTGGGAATGTGGATTAAATATGTATTATCAGAATGTTCTTTTTTATGTGGCAACTAGAAATATCTAAAATTTCATTATATTTCTATTGAACAGATGTAGATCATCTGCTGTATAATAAAACTATGGAGTTTGAGTGATTTGCCTAAGATTATGTAAGATTAGTGGAACCAAAAGCCTCTTGCATCTGGATTAATGCTCTTTCCACAGGATCGTGTAGCATTAGGTTGATCTAATGAAAGTTGTTTGGTAACTCTCTGTGGCACAAATCTTGTGTTCATTTTGCAGGGCAGGATTAGAAAGAAAGCATAGTAGCCAGGCGTGGTGGCACACGCCTGTAATCTCAGCACTTGGGAGGCTGAGGCAGGAGGATCACGAGTTCACAGCCAGCCTCAGCAATGGCAAGGCACTTAGCAACTCAGTGAGACTCTGTCTCTAATAAAATACAAAAAAAAAAAAAAAAAAATGGCTGGGGATATGGCCCAGTGGTCATGTACCCCTGAGTTCAATCCCCGGTACCAAAAAAGAAAGAAAGAAAGAAAAAGAAAGCATAGTTAAAATTGATGGTCAGAACAATGTTTGGAGTAATTAGCTCACTTCTTATTAGTACTGAATATTAAGTGAAATCAGTCATACCTTTTGAAGACTAGTAGTATTATCTCTGATTCTGTATGACCCCAATTGCACTTACAGAATTATTTTATTAATAATGACTTTTACATTTATTCATGATGCTGGGAACTTTTCACTTGAACAGTTGCATAACTTGCATTTTCCCCCCAGCATCTTACTGCTTTATGAATTGTCTTTTCAAATTGAATAGGCCATACACTTCCTTCTTCTTTTGTTCTTGTTTTTATTTTGTTGTGTTAGGGATTGAACCCAGGGCTTCTCAGTGGTAGGCAAGCATTCTGCCAGCGAGCTACATCCCCAACCCCTTAACCTCATTCTTAACTTTCATCAAATCAGTTTTTGTTTGTGCTTCTTTTAGGTAATAGAGTAACTGCATGTTGGTCAGCTTTTCCATTGTTCCACTTGCTATTTAACCAGCTGCTACTACAATTTCTATCACTCATTAGTATCATTTAAGATATCTTGAAAGTGATTGTGTTTTAAAACAAAACATTTTATTGTATTTTCTGTAGCTAGACTTTCCCCCAGCAGTTTTGAATGCTGTTGACGAGCAATTGTATTTTTCATGACCAGTGGTAATTAAAGATCACTAATGGCATCTTGCCATGCCATATTATACTGAAGATACTGTCTATAGATATAAACATTTATAATGTCAGTAGATAAAATTTTTAGTGATGAAATATGATTTTGGAATCATGTATTTTATTTATTTTTGTGTATATATATATATATATATATATATATATATTTTTTAGTTGTAGATGGACATAAGAACGTTTATTTTATTTTTATGTGGTACTGAGGATCAAACCCAGTGCCTCACGTGTGCTAGGCGAATGCTCTACCACTGAGCCACCACCCTAGTCCCGGAATCGTGTATTTTAAATGATTGTAAACTAAATAAAAATGAGGGGATAAATTCATATAAATAATTTTTAAAAGGAAGGAAACAAATTATCTTTTTAAAAAATTTATTTAATTAGGTATATATGACAGCAGAATGCATTTTGATTCATTGTACACAATTATAGCACAACTTTTCATTTCTCTGATGGTACAGGATGTAGCGTTGCACCATATGTGCAAGTCATACATGTACCTAGGGTAATAATGTCCATCTTTTTCCATCATCTTTTCTGCCCCCATCCCCCCATACTTTCACCTCTCCTCCTCTTTCCTCTCCTCCTTCCCCTTTGCCCAAAGTTCCTCCATTTTTCCCATGACCCCCCTCATCCCCCATTATGGATCAGCATCTACTTATCAGAGAGAACATTTGGCCTTTGGTTTTTTGGGATTGGCTTACCTCACTTAGCATGATATTCCCCAACTCCATCCATTCACCCACAAATGACATAATTTTATTCTCTTTTAACACTGAGTAATATTCCATTGTGTATATATATACACCACAGTTTCTTTATTCATTCATCTATTGAAGGGCATCTAGATAGTTTGGTTCTACAGTTTAGCTATTGTGAATTGAGGTGCTACAAACATTGATGTGGCTGCATTACTGTCATATGCTGATTTTAAGTCTTTTGTGTATAGACCAAGGAGAGGGATAGCTGGGTCAAATGGTGGTTCCATTCCCAGTTTTCCAAGGACTCTCCATTCTGCTTTCCATGTTGGCTGCACCAATTTGCAGTCCCACCAGCAATGTATGAGTGTGCCTTTTCCCCACATCCTCACCAACACTTATTGTTGTTTGTATTCTTGATAACTGACATTCTGACTGGTGTGAGATGAAATCTTAGAGTAGTTTTGATGTGCACTTCTCTAATTGCTAGAGATGTTGAACATTTTTTCATATATTTGTTGATCGGTTGTGTATCTTTTTCTGAGAAGTGTGTGTTCAGCTCCTTAGCCCATTTATTGATTGGGTTGTTGAAACAAATGATCTTAACTGCATGTCGTACTTGTGGCAAAGCCACGTAGAGAGGTTTTTTTTTTTTTTTTTTGGTACCGTGGATTGAGCCTAGGGGTGCTAACCACTGAACAACATCCCCAGCCCTTTTTATTTTTAATTTTGAGACAGGGACTCATACAGTTGCGGAGGCTGGGTTTGAACTTAGGATCCTCCTACTTCAGCCAAGTTGCTAGGATTACAGGCATGTACCACTATGCCTGGCCAGAGAAGCATTTTTAAATACACTTTATACTATATGAATTTGATTAACTATCTGTATTGATGTATATCCTAAGGACCAAAATAATTGTAAACAAATCTTCAAAATTGCTTTTAGCCATCATAAAATTGACAATTATCATGAAACTATATATATATATATATATATGAATGTATAAACTATGTCTGTATGTATGTATGTAAATCAAAGAGGTTAAGTAGATATGAATTGGTAATAACACTTGGAAGTATATTTAAAAGAAAACACCAGCTCTGTCCTGAAAAGGCCTAGAAATATTGAATTACATTATAGTAGTGAGCATCCCAGCCATTCTAAGATTTAGCATTCTGAATTTTTTTCCCAAAAGAACCAGACTTCTTGAAAAAAATAATTTATTTCTAATCAAAAATAGGAAATACTCAAGATGAAGTATAATATTTTTATATAACACAAAGAAGTTATCTGAAGTTACTGAAATTGTGTCAAAAAGAGTCAGGAGCTAACTTGAAGAGGCTCCTTAGGCAAAAGAAAAAAAAAAAAAGGTTATTTTGAGCATAAGGACTTTTGCTTTTGGCTAAAATGGATTATCAGAGCTTCCATTTACCTTCCTACCTCAAGTAACAAAGAATCAGCAGTTAAATTACATGAAACAACAGTTCATGACATTAGTCATCAAGACAATGGAGGTAATCTCTAGAAATGAAAACCAAATGAAATGGGCTAACAAAGGGGAGCTAAGGCAGAACTCACAGCCTCTCTGTGTTAAGGTAGAATTTATAATATGAGAAGACCAAGGCATGGGATGGAGTATCATAAAAGAGAGACTTGTACATAGAGAGAAGCTTGGAGATCTTCAAGATGTTCCCTCAAGTATTCAGTAGAGTATACTGGTCAGCATGTGTGATTGAGAAAACTACCCAAGTTAGAGAAAACGCTATTAAAGTTTTAGAGGGTATAGTGCCTGGTGCTTACACGGGGCTGGGAATAGTGCCTGTTCTCACTAGCCACTCTAGAAAAACTCTTACTTCATGGAGGATTAGGTAGAGTATTTAGGAAGGTCTTGACTTCATTAGTGGAAATTAGCTCTAGACTTAGCACTCCTCAGACCTACCTAACAAATCATAGAAACAAGGTCCAAAAGGACCAACTTTTTTTTTTTTAATATTTATTTATTTGCTTCAGTTGTACACAATGCATTTGTTTTTACGTGGTGCTGAGGATCGAATCCGGGCCGCGCACGTACTAGACGAGCGCTCTACCACTAAGCCACAACCTCAGCCCCCAAACTGTTGTAATATAACTTAACTGCCTGCCAGAACAGAGCTCCAGAGTATTTATATGAATACAAAAATACCCAGTATTTAGCAAGGTAAATTTGGTAGTGTCTAGCATCCAAAGATGGCCCAGTATACAAATAAGCAGGAAAACACACCTGTACTGAGGAGAGATCACTTGAAACTGACAAAGATGATAGATTTAGCAGAGAATGGCATTAAGGTTATCATAACTATATTCCACATATTGAAAGAGTTAAGTTGGAGACATGGAAATATTTTAAAAGACTATATAATTGAACTTGTGTAGATGAAAACTATGAGTCTGAGATAAAAATTATACAAATGGGATTGGTGACATATTAGAAATTGCAGAAGAAATTAGTGAACTTCAAGACATAGGAATAGAAACTATCTAAAATGAAAAAGGTAAAAGGAACAACCACTCCCTTGTATATACATGCAAGGAAAAAAAAAAAGACTGCAATTGAGCTATGGGACAATATCAAGAAACCTAATTTATGAACAACTGGAGTTTCCAAAGGCAAAGAGGATAGAAGAGAAAAAATATTTAAAGAAATAACATCTTAAAACTTATCATAACTAATAAAAACTGTACATTCACTGATCAAAGAAATGTAATGAATCACAAGAAACATGATTAAAACCACATATAACTAAACTACTCAAAACCAATCCTAAAAATTCTTAAAAACATAGCTGGGAGTGATGGTACATGCCTGTAATCCCAGTGGCTCAGGAGACTGAGGCGGGAAGATCACAATTTCAAGCCCAGCCTCAGCAGTTTGGCAAAGTCCTAAGCAACTTAGTGATACCCTGTGTCAAAATAAAAAGGGCTGACTGGGATGTAGTTCAGTGGTAACATGCCCTGGGTTAAATCCCCAGTCTCTCCCCCTTCTTAAAAACACATAAAGAGCATCAAAAACATACATTAAAGAAAGGACAGTGTTTTCAACAAATGTTGCCGGGAAAACTGAATATCCAAGTGTAGAAAGATGGAACCAGACTTCTTTCTCTCATCGTGTACAAAAGTCAAGTCAAAATTCATCAAAGACCCAAATGTAAAACCCAAACCTATGAAACTACTGGAAGGAAACAGGAGAAACTCTTTTGGGAAAACAAACTACTTGTTTTTATTCTCGTGCAACAAGTTGGGACTTCTCAGACCTTTTAAGTTGTAGTGATTTCTCCTCACTGACACGGAAGCATTCAGTTCTGCAACTCCAGCTGGGTATCTTGGAATTCTAATTAGATTCTGACACTGTGCACCTGGAGATTGTATCAGATCCCACAGATTGAAGGCTTAGTCCCCAAGACTTGCTTTTGCTTGTCCCCCCCCCTCTACTTTAGATGCCAGTTGCAAGCCCTAAGTTGTTTTACTAGTGCTTCGACTTCTAGCTATAAATCAGGGTTTCCATATTCCCTTGGGTTTAATTTATTTGCTTGAGCAGCTCATAGATCTCAGGAAAACCTATGCTGGTTTATTATAAAGGATATTTAAGAAGAAATGCATGGGACAAAGTATGGGAGAAAGGGTGCAGAACTTTTTATTTCCTCTCCAGGCTTGCCACCTGTCAGGAACCTCCATGTATTCAGCTACCCGGATGCTCCCTGAATCCTATTCCTTTTGGGTTTCATTGCAAATCTAATGCTGATAAAGTGATTTGAGTAACCCAGGCCTGTGTGTTATTTAAATTCTCAACCTCTTTGTGTAGCATTCATCCATGATATGGGGCAGGAAGCCTCTGGAATGAGGATTCTGTGACCTACTGTCAGACAAGGGTAGGTTGAGAATTTCTCCAAGTCAGAAAGGGGACCCTCCTTGGGGAAGAAAAATTATGGTTTCTATGGGCTGTCTCTGTGAGGAAGTTATGAGTCAGAAACCACAGACTTGAACCAAAATATATATATTACACATTGGTAAAGGCAATAATTTTTTATAAGAGCCCCCAAACACAGGTAACAGAAGAAAAAATGATATCAAATCAAGAAGCTTCTGTGCACCAAAGGAAAAAGTTAGCTGAATGAAGGAATAACCTGCAGAATGGGAGAAAATATTTGCAAGAAATTAATATCCAGAATATATAAGGAACTAAAAAAACCTCAACAGCAAAACAATAATCTGACTAAAAATAAAAATGGGTAAATGATCTGAATAGACATTTCTCAAAAGAAGACTAAAAAAATAAGTATGTATAAAATGCTGCATATTACTAATTATCAGGGAAATGCAAATCAAAGCCATGAGGTATCATCTTACCCCAGTTAGAATAGCTATACTCAAAAAGACAAAAAGTAATATGTTGGGTTGGGGATATATCTCAGTTGGTAGAGTGCTTGCCTCACATGCACAAGGCCCTGGGTTCAAACCCCAGCAACATACACCGCCCCCCCCCCCAAAAAATAAAAATATAAATTACTAAAAAGTAATATGTTTACAGGGATGCAGAGAAAGGAACTTTTGTACACTGTACACTATTGGTGTGAATGTAAATTAATATAGCCATTATGGAAAATGATACAGAGGTTCAAAAGACTAAAAATATAACTACCATATAATTCATCTGTTCCACTACTAAGTATATAGCTGAAAGAAATGAAATAATTATGTAAAAGAGACACCTGCGCTCCGATGTTTTTTGGAGGATTATTTACAGTCACCAAGATACAGAATCAGTTGAATTGTCCACTGACAAACAAATAGGTAAAGTGGCATATATACACAATTAAACATTATTTAGCCATAAAAAGGAATGAAGTTATGTAATTTGCAGCAACATGGATGAAACTGGAGGACATTATGTTAATTGAAATAAACCAGGCCCAGACAAATACATTTTCTTGCTCACAGGTAAAAGCTAAAAGTTGATTTTGTAGAAGTAGAGAGTAAATTAGTGGCCGTTAGGAATAGAGAGGAGAGGGAGAGAAGAGATAAAGATTGGCTAATGGGTACCAAAATACAATGACATAGAAAAGAATTAAGTTCTAATGTTTTACAGCATAGTATGGTGACAATAGTTCATGAAAATTTATTATATGTTTTGTAAAAAACTGGAAGAGAAGAGTTCAGAATTTCCCAATGAAAGAAATGATAAGTGTTTAAGGAGATAGAAATTCAGAAATTCATTTTGTTCCGATTTGGCCACTCAAAATTGTATAAATGTATCAAATTATCAACACTATATACAACAAATATGTATCATTATTATATTTGATGAAGAAAATACCTAATAAACAGGCATATTTCCATATATAAGACGGCAAATAATAATGGTGACGTCAAATTTGTTATTGGAAACAATAGGAGATTTTAGTGGAGAAATATCTTTTTTTAAATGTAAATATAGGAGAAATATCTTTAATAAAAGAAATTGTCAACTTAGAATATACCTGGCAAAAATATTTTTCAGAGATGATTGTGAAATGTAGGCGTTTTCAGAAATAGAAAAATTGAAAGAATTAACCATTAGACCCACACTACAGGCAATGTCAAGGGCATCCTTTGGACTGAAGTAAAATAATGCCCTGGATTACACTGAAGCAAATCCCAGACATCAAATTATTTCATTTATGAGCACATCCATATGTATCTCTATAGAATAAAAACTTTTTAATTTAAACCAGAATAGTCTTATAGCTTAAAAATAAACCGCTCCTTAATAGCAAAATGTCTAATCAACATTCAGATTTCCTACATTGTCTCATGATCTTCTTTATAATTTTTCAAGAATCAGAATCTAAACAGTTATGTCTTGCATTTGGTGACAAATTTCTTAAACTCTTCATTTAAAAAATCTTTATTTGTGGTTAACATCCTACATAATACGAAATTTACCCTCTTAACATTTTAAACGGACAGTTTGGTAGTATTAACTCTTCACATTGTTGTGTAACAGATACCTAGAACTTTTTTTTTTTTTAAATATTTATTTATTTATTTTAGTTCTACACAATGCAATGCTTTTATGTTTATGTGGTGCTGAGGATCGAACCCGGGCCGCACGTGCGAGGCGAGTGCTCTGCCGCTGAGCCACAACCCCAGCCCACCTAGAACTTTTTCATCTTGAAGCTGTTACAGGGCTGGGGCCTTCTGGGAAACTAAGGCAGTGAAAAGACAGCCCTTCAAACTCTGGTTCTTGTAATCAAGTCAGAAAGATTTCAGACATGTTGCTTAGAGTAACAGACATGAATTTATTAGAAGAGATAGAAAAGGGGCCACTCTCAAGGGAGAGAGTCATTGCTCTCAGAGAAGGACAGCATGCCTCTCCTTGACTGCAGTTTTATTGGGATCCCAGGGAAGTTTCCAGAGTCCTACCCAGGTCCATCTCTTTGACTTTTGAGTGACAGAATGACATTAAACTTTCATGTCCCCACTGCTGTGACCACTCTAGATCACTTTGGCCCACACTGACAGATTCTAATTGGAACCTATTCTTACAGGTTCCAATGTTCTTATGGTTAGGGGGAATTAATCCTTCTCTCCCTGAATTCTGGAATCTGGTTTTTGTAAGGTTACAAAAGTAGCCCCCTTCAGTATAACTTGTGTTCCTCTTACCGGAATTATTTTGGGCCTCCACATTTCTCCTGCAGATAATGGTAATTTGCTAAGAAATGTAACATATCCTGTCCACTTAAGCCAGGCAGGGCTGCATGCACTACATTGCTTTTCTAAGGTGAAAGCATGTGGAGGTCAGCACAGTGGGCCCATTTTATAGAATTAAAGGAGTAATTCTCATATTCCCACCAATCATGTCTCTCTCCCCTATAAAAGCTATACTGCATTGAAGAACTATTCCTAATTTTTCCTTCCTCAAAACCCCTGACAACCACTATTCTGCTTTCTTTTTCCATCCTTTTGACTTCCCTAGAAATTTCATTTAAGTGGAACATACAATGTTTGTCTTTTTGTGACTGGTTCATTTCGCTCAGCATAGCATCCTCAAAGTTCATCCATGTTGTAGCACAAGCTATAGGATTGCCTCCCGCTGAATAATATTCGGTTGTACATCTTAGCACATTTTCTTTATCCATTTATCTCTATTGGTAGACATTTGGACTGCTTCCACCCATTAGCTGTTGTGAATAATGATGCAATGAATATGGGTGTGCAATGCCTCTCTGATATTCTGCTTTAAATTCTTTTGAATATATACTCAGAAGTGGGACAGCGGGAATTTATGACATTTCTGTTTTTGATTTTTTCCCCCCTAGCATCCTCTCTACTGTTTTTTCATAGGAATTGCACATTTTATGTTACATCCAGCAGTGTGTGAGGAGTTCCATTTTTTTCACATATTTGTCAACACTTGTTTTCTGTTTTTTGATAGGGGCCATTCTAATGATTTCTCATTGTGGTTTACTTTTTTTTTTTTTTTTGTAATGATAAGTAATGTTCACCATCTTTTCATATGCCTAATGTCATTTGTAAATCTTTGGAGAAATGCCTATTCAGCTCTTATTTTAAAATTGGGTTACTTGATATTTTGGTGTTTAGTTGTAGGAGTTCGTTGTATATTTTAGTATTAAGTTCTTATATACGATTCACCATTATTTTCTCCATTCTGTGGGTTCCCTTTTCACTTTATTATTTAATGTGCAGAAGTTTTAAGGTTTAATATAGTCCTTTTTGCTTATTCTTTTCATTCTTTGTGAGTTTGATGTCATATCTAAGAAATCATTGCCATATTTGATGTCAAAAAGATTTTCTCTTCTAAGAGTTTGTAGTTTAGGCCTTCCTTTGAGGTCTTTAATCTCTTTGTTTAAAAACTGAGGACTAATCCCAGGGCCTTGCACATGGTAGGCAAATTCTTTACCAAATTTAATCTATTTTGAGGTAATGCTTGTATAAGGTTTATGGTAAAGATTCACCTTCATTCCTCTATGGGTGGATGTTGAGTTTTCCCGACCCTGGGCTAATCATCACTGATAACTTTTGCCTCCCCATTTTTCTGTTTTCTCATTTATTCCTTGGAAAGGTGGTGTTAGAGAAGACATTTTCCCTGTGGAGTCTATGAGTCTGAATGAGTATGCCATTTAAAATGTTCCTTGGCTCCCATGTTTCATAAAAAGATCATAGTTAAATATAAAGACTGGTTGGATTCAGGTTTGATTTTTTTTTTTTTTTTAAACAAGGCGACTTCATAGACACGTTACTTGCTAGAGCATCACATTAAGAGGATCATAAAATCTGTCTCTTTTTGTAATGTTGTTGATATTGCTAGCCTGATCTGTTTACTATAAAGAGGCCCCATCAGCCTTTCACCTCAGATTTTAGCAGCTTTTGATGATCACTATTAAGGTCTACTACTTTAATAGAAGCTGTAGTGATAATTCCCTCTACTTTTATTAGCCTGTACTTTTAAAAAATATATATTTTTAGTTGTAGATGGACACAGTACCTTCATTCATTCATTCATTCATTCGTGGGGGGGCAGGTACTGGGGATTGAACTTAGGGGCACTCAGTGACTGAACCACATCCCTAGTCCTATTTTTTAAATTTTATTTAGAGACAAGAGTCTCACTGAGTTGTTTAGCACCTCACTTTTTACTGAGGCTGGCTTTGAACTCTTGATTCTCCTGTCTTTGTGCGCAAACTGCACCCGGCTCTCAGGATTCTTAAGGATATAATGAAAAACACTTTATTAGGCTGACTTTGTTTATGCAAATTAATCAATTCTTCTTCTTCTTTTTTTTTTTTTTTTTTGGTACTGGGGATTGAACTGAGGGGCACTTGGCACTGAACCACATCCCCAGCCCTTTTGGTATTTTATTTAAGAGACAGGGTCTTACTGAGTTGCTTAGGGCTTCTCTAAGTTGCTAAGGCTAGCTTTGAATTCCTGAGCCTCTGGGATTACAGGCAAGCCTGTCTTAATTCTTTTAAAATAGGATTCTAGTACTCTTGTCACTGATTACTGGAGAGCTTGGGAAGGTCAGAAACCTCAGTCTAGTATTGTTGAGAGTTACAATGGAAGTATTATGTCATTCTTGCTTTGTTTATGTCCTCATTTTCCCTGATGTATTGTTAAGACTATCCTGTTACTTACTTTATGAGGGTCAAGTTTGCCCATGTCCTTTTCCTTTCCTTTTAAAAATTTTTTTCCCCATGTCATGTATTGTCAGGCCTCTTATAGTTATATTTTCTATCATCAAGTATTGGTTATGCATATTGTGATAGTTAATTGTATTAGATTATAAGACTGGAGAAATCTACAATTCTTCCTAATCAGTTAAGGGTGAAAGTAGTACAAACTTTAGAATTTTTAAAATGACTCTCAAAGAGTTCCATTTCCATTGCCTTTTAAATCAGCTGCCTAGTATTTGGATGTTGAAGTCCCTTGCATAAGAATTACATTAGTAACAGTCTTATTTTTTCAGTTATTCAAGCGAAGAAATGTTGCTACTGCAGAAGAAGAAACAGAAGAAGAAGTTATGTCAGATGGTGGCTTTCATGAGGCCCAGATTAATAACATGGAGATGGCACCTGTAAGTAAAATAATAACAATTCCTTTTGGTGTTTTTGTGATAAAAATAATGAGCTATCCCCCACCCCTCTTTCTGTACTAGGGATTGGGCCCAGGGTCTCATGCATGCCAGGTAAATAACTTAACACAGAGCTATATTCCCAGCCCTTATATGTCTTTTTTGAGTTTAATAAAAAGGTTAAGTTAGATAACTAAGAAAGTCCTTAGCATTTCATTTTTTAAAAGAAACTAGATATTTAATTTTAATGGTTTATTAAATGTTTATTGTATTTTGGACAGTGTACAATTAAATAAAATTCAGTTATAAAGATTAATTCAGCTATAAACTTACAAACAATATAGGTGCCAAAATATCCCATTATACTATGTAAATTTGTACAATTAAATGTGTCAATTTAAAAAGTAAAATAAAATTTAATTTATAAAATAAAATTGCTTCTAGGAAACATTACAATAAAATAAAATCCCTTAAAAATTGACACATGGATGACTTTAAAATTGATTCTACATTAGAAATATTATACCATTCTAGTGTAAACCATCTTGTAACCTTTTTTTAGGTTACATAAAGATATAAAAACTGCTTTTTTATATGGCTAAGACTTCTTGATTTCCTGTGTGTTGTAATTATGTAATTTTGAGATAGATCATCTATGTATATTTTTTTAAAAAAGGAAAATATCTTCTATTTCAGTCACCCAGTATTTTTCCCCAGTGGCAGTCACCATTATTCAGTTCTTCTTATTATTTTTGAGAGTTTTTGTATGTGAAGGAAAATAAACACTCCCATCCCTTTTTTTTCTTGTGCAAATAAATGATAACTTATTATGGCACAGTATTGTATAGTTTTCATTAGATCTCCAGTTTTTTATGAACCAGTTTTCTTTAGGAGTTGAAGGGAGTGTAATTCCCTTTGAAGATGACACAGGCATTATAGCTAATGCTGTCATCATTTAAAAAAAAATATTTATTTATTTGCTTTAGTTGTACACAATGTGTTTATTTTTACATGGTGCTGAGGATTGAACCCTGGCCGCGCACATGCTAGGTGAGCGCTCTACTGCTGTCATCATTTTTGTGGTAGAAACTTTAGAGCCTTCATAAAGTTTTTCCAATTAAAAAAAATGGTTATGAAATGAATATAGTGTTGTAGACTGTATCAGCCTGGGTTCTTCAGAGAAAAACCAGTGAGAGAGAAAAGATTTATTTAAAGGAAGTGGCTCACTTGACTGGGAGCTGGCAAGTTTGAAATCTGTAGGGCAAGAAATTAAAGTAAGAGTTTTATATTGCCAGTCCAAAGCCTGGATTCCTTGTTTGGAAACTCTTTGCTCTTAAGGCATCAACTGAGTGCATAAGGCTAACCCACATTATGAGGAGCAATCTATTTCACTCAAATGTAGGGATTTAATGTTAATCACATTTAAAAATAATGTCACTCTAACATCTAGATTGGTGTTTGACCAAATAATTGGGTACCATAACTTAATCAAGTTGACAAATAAAATTATCATAATCTATTCTTTGTCAATTTGGTATCTATATGTATCTTCCTGACACAATAAAGTTGTGTCTCCACCTGAGATGGTACAATTTTCTTACACGTAGCTAAAAATATACCAACCCTTCCCCCAAAGGAGAATCCTTGGTTAATAATGTTCACTCTTCTTGGTATCTTATAACTTAGATACCATGTTGTAAAATCTGCATGGGTTATAAGAGGATGAGAGAGAAGATAGTTGCTTACTATATATGGCTTATAAGAGGATGAGAAAGATGAAAAAGATAGTGGCTTACTATATATACATGTTTATTTACATACATACGCAAAGCTGACTGGTGTGTGTGTGTGTACGCACATGTATAAAGACATTCATACCAGTCAATTAGGTACCTTGGTTTATTCGGAAATTGGACTTGCAGCTTTGAAAATAGTTGCTTTTCTGACTCCCTAGCAGAATGCTTTATACCTTCCCTGGTGGGAGTTCTTAATGTGACATATTTTTTACCAACCATCCCAACATTTACGCTAGAGGGCATCTTGATTCACAATTCATCTTGTTGCTTTCTTAAAATAAAAATTTTGTAGCCGGGCGCGGTGGCGCAAGCCTGTAATCCCAGCACTTTGGGAGGCTGAGTCAGGAGGATCGCGAGTTCAAAGCCAGCCTCAGCAATGGCGAGGCACTTAGCAACTCAGTGAGACCCTGTCTCTAATAAAATACAAAAAAGGGCTGGGGATGTGGCCCAGTGGTATAGTGCCGCTGAGTTCAATCCCCGTTACCAAAAAAAATAAAAAAAAATAAAATAAATAAAAATTTTGTATCATACTGGGCATGGATTACAATAGGAAATGGAAAAATAATAAGGCAAGAAAATAATGGGAAACTAAAATGTTTTATTAAAGCAAGAAAGTAGTTTTAATGAAGAAGCAAGGAAATAGAAATTTTATTTATTTATTTAGTTTGGGGCACTGGGGATTGAAATCAGGGGCACTTGACCACTGAGCCACATCCCCAGCCCTATTTTGTATTTTATTTAGAGACAAGATCTCACTGAGTTGGTTATAGTGCCTCACTTTTGCTGAGGCTGGCTTTGAACTCTAGATCGTCCTGTCTGAGCCTCCTGAGCTGCTGGGAGGCTCAGCTGTGTACCACCACGTCCGGCAGGAATTTTAAATAAGCTTAAAAGTCAGCTGTTGAATTTGGCAGTGGCTAGAATCCACAGTCTATTTCTTTGAGCATCTACTATATGTTTGTTAGCCAATAGTGATAGAATGGTAAGATGGGAGAGAGTCCTGATTTAAACATTATGCAGTGTATACATGTAGTAAAACATTACATGGTATCCATTGATATTTATAATTTTTATGTCAGTTAAAAACAATCAGTTATAGAACTGATCAGTATCCAATATGTATCAGTTTTGTGTGTGTGTGTGTGTGTGTGTGTGTAAGAGAGAGAGAATATCTGTGGATTTCAAGGAGATTATAATAAACTAAGTAATCCAGACATTAACAAATGTCAGGCCTAATAGTGTAAGAGCTGGTCATGAAATTAAAATGAGGTGATGTGAGAGAGCAGCTGCTTCAAGTTTAGAGGTCTTGAAAATTATCCTTCAGAACTTAACCTTTTAATTGTGAAAACAGCAACCAGTCATGTATTGAGCAAGGAGATGAATATTTTTGCTTTAGTATTTACTACTGCCATTATTTTTTTCACTATTGTGAGCTTTTAAATCATAGATTGATAATTTGGCTTCCTTGCATTACTAATCATCTTACACATTTTTGCATGTAAAGAGTATTCTACCTTTATTGAGAAATGTGACAAACTACGTAACTTGGCTATAATGTATATTTTCTTTATTGTCCTCAGAATTAAGATCATATTTTATTAAATTTGCTTTTTGTTTGTGATCCCAGGGTGGTGTCATTACTTCTGACATGATTGAAATGATATTTTCCAATAGCCCAGAGCAACAGCTTTCAGCAACACAGAAGTTCAGAAAACTGCTTTCAAAAGGTGAGCCCTGCATACATTGAGTCTTATTTTTTCATCTTTTTATAAAGATGGGGTTGCTGAGCCACAACCCCAGCTCTCCAGATGTATTCTTATTACTGTAGAATATGATGAGAGATTACCTTCCTTGTAAAACTTAAGCATTCTAGGAATTAATCCAAATTAGCATTAGTTTTCTGGGAGTCATGGCTTAGTAATATTTCATTGGATTTTCAGCAAACTAAATTTCCTGGCACTTTCCTTCATTAACTATAGTTAATTTTTTTTTTTATTTTTATTTTTTATTGGTACCAGGGATTGAATTCAGGGGCACTTGACCACTGGGCCACATCCCCAGCCCTTTTTTGTATTTTATTAGAGATAAGGTCTCACTGAGTTGCTAAGTGCCTCGCCATGGCCGAGGCTGGCTTTGAACTCAAGATCCTCCTGTCTCAGCCTCCCAAGTGCTGGGATTACAGGTGTGTGCCACCGTGCCCGGCTGTAGTTAATTTTAAAGTCTAAATTTTTTAGACTTTAAGAAAGTATAGTTGCTAAACCAGATGCTGTTACATATGCTTGTAGTCCCAGCTATTCTTGGGGAGGCTGAGGCAGGAGGATCACTTAAGCTCAGGAGTTTGCTGCTAATTTGGGCAATTTAGAACCTGTCTCAAAAAATAGAGGACTGGGGATATTAACTCAGTTGGTAGAGTGCTTGCCTTGCATGCACAAGGCCCTGGGTTCAATTTCTATCACCAAAAACAAACAAACAAAAAATCTACAACAGAAAAAAGTTGCTGAATTTTGCTTTATTTCTGTTGTTTTATTGCCAATTTTGATGTATTCTTTTTGCATGTTATTTCTGTAATTTAGCATATTACAAGTAGTGTATTGTTACTATCAAATTTGTTTTTTATATTTATTAGAGTGGTTGAGAAAAATGTTGAACCAGGAAGAGGGTTTATCATAAGAGCCACCGCCTCCACAAATCAGCATTGTACCATTAATCACTTGAGAGCCTCCTGCCTAAGCCTTCTGATTATAGGCATGGCTTATAGGCATGTGCTTCCACTCTCAACACATAAGTCACTTCTTTTAATAAAGACATTGACTTTGCTAAGACTTTCCAGATAGTACTGTGATCTGCATTTTTTAGGTATTGCCACGTGAATTTTGTCAAAAACTCAAATCTCTTCGTGAAATTATTAATCTGATTTGTCTGACTTTTCTTATCTACTCACCCAATAAGATTTTGTTGAATGACTCGCTTTATAAGATACCGTTTTGTCGTAAATAAAAATGAGATTAATTTGGTAAGTCAGTTGTGAATTTTTGCTGGCATCTCTTTATAACTGCAGTTGTTAAATCCTTTAAGCACAGAATCCTATAATTCAGCTTATTAGGATAATATATAACAACAGACTGAAAGCTCAGGTACAGAAAAAGGGCTTTTATCCCCTTTGTTCAAAGTTTCCTAAGATAGTAGAGCCAGTAATTTTGATTTTTGCAAAGTTGTAGGGTTTGGGGGTGAAATTTACCCAGCATCACAAAAAATGAAACAAAGAATTCTGTTCACTCTTTTATTTCCATATTGTGTGAAACTTTTAAAAACTACTTTAGTCCCAAAGTGTTCAAACACAGTTTCACTTTTTTTTTTTTTTTTGTGGTGGTTTTCCAATATGAAAGAGGTGTTAAATGAAGGGAAGAGTATTGTAAAGTAATGTTAAACTAAAAAGTTCTTGCAGTGATGTCAAAGGATTGTTTTTCTTCTTTCCTTTTATTTTATGGGGAAACAGAACCTAATCCTCCTATTGATGAAGTTATCAGCACACCAGGAGTAGTGGCCAGGTTTGTGGAATTCCTCAAACGAAAAGAGAATTGTACACTGCAGGTGCGGACCATTTTCATTTCTTGCCTTATAACTTAGTTTTCCTTGAACTTTTTTTATGTAAATGAATTTTTTACATACTTAACCTGTATGAAGAGATTGAGTTTGTTTATAATGGTATTTATGACAACTACATTGCAAGCTGTTTTGTTAACATGTTACACTCTCTCAAATTTATGTCTTTAGTCTTTTAAAATGTTTTTATGATGATTGTAGATAATATAATACTTGTAAATTATAGATAATCTAATAGGGAAATCTTCGCCATTATAAGTAGGAATCCATGTGTGAGCTTCCTAAAATTTGATGTTGAGGGATTTGTAGATTATATTTGTTGGCTTTCTCAAGATGGTAAGGGCTGGGGATATAGCTCAGTTGGTAGAGTGCTTGCTTCACATGCACAAGGCCCAGCACCACCAAAAAAAAAAAAGGTATAACATGGAGTGATCATATACTCAGTAATCCCCAAACCTGATCCTGATGGTCCTCCTTTTACCCCAGAAGAGCTGACAATGAGAGATAGCTTTGTCAGGAATTGTACTTTCTGCTGTCAATTTAATCTTTCAGTATTGTACTATGTAGGAATTCCAAGAGGGAATTCTCCAATTTCTGGATTGGATAATTTTCACAGTGAACAAACCACTGTCAACTGACTCATCCTTGGAATTATCTTAAAAATTTTAAGTAGTGTGTGTTTTTTTCCCTCCTCAGTAAAGTTGGATTTTTAGTAAACTGGTGATAGGTCATAGCTAGATTTCCTTGAAGTAGCCAGCTGAATTATTATCTGCATCATTAACTACACTTGTGATTTCTGAGTTTGCACTGAAGTATATAATCTGAAAGACCCAAATGTTTTTTTAAAGAGACTCTGCAACTCTAAAATTTGTTAGGTACCAAGTAGATCACAAATTGGGATTATTTTTCCAAGTAAATCTTTGTCAATAACAAGTTAATCATAAAGATAATCCCTTTCCACCCACCATGGGTTTTTTGCCTTAAGACTGGTGCCATGTAGGGATTGGGACCTTTTTATAAATGATAACTTTACCCTGTCCCCATGCTCTTTACTGGCCAGACCCTTGTAGGCTATTCATAAGTCTTCATTCTTTGTCGATATTTTCTCTTCTTTTGTCCTACCCCATCTTTCTCTTTCTGTTTACTTCATTATTGCGGTGATGAGTTTCTTCCAGAGGAAAAACAAGAAATCCAGAAAAGGTAGAGTACTTTGATGTCCCATCAGTTTTTCTTCTCCAGTTTGACATATATTAAACCCTGTGTTTATTTGAATTAAGATTCTGTTTTGCTAGCTGCCTCCTGGATTGTAATTCTGGTCCCCATCTAAGGCCAGAATCATCAGACTCCTAAAATATCATGTTCACCCTGAGAGCAAGGGAAGAGAGAGACTTTTCTCAGAAAAAAGGAAATCCAGACAACCAACACTGCAGAGAACAGAGCCTGAGCCCCTAAGCAAGCTGCCAAGCAAACCAGAGGGACCAATTGAGGAGCCTTACTGCAGTTTATCATTTGAAATTCTTTTAGGAAGAGGGAGGTAGGGAAAATTATCATTTTGTTCATGCTGAAAAAAATGTTTCTGTCCTGACTGGAAATGAGAATAGTTGAGAGATACTGGTTTTACTCCTGGTTCTAGCAGTTTTTAGTAGGTGTTTGCAGGGTTCAATTCTTCATTAAAGAAAGAAAGTATAACCTAAAATGAAAAAAGAAATAAGTCTTTGCTTCTCTCTACGTTGTCCTATACTCAATGAGAAGTCTACATCATTTTTTCATTTAATACCTTAATCCTGGAACACATCTGAAGATGAAAGCCTTCAGAACCATCTAATTTGTTTCTATCTAAATTTCTAGATTCCACCCTCTTCTAACTAATAATTAGGCTAAAATACTGAAAAATTATTCCTCTGGAATTCACCACCTCATTATTTTCACCTGAGCTATTCTAAAATTGAGGAAAAAAAATTAGACCTGTTTATTATCTAAGGGTTGTCATTTCCAGGTTTCCTTCTTTGCATATTTAAGCACAGCATGGTATTCTTTCTCTGGTGTAAGTAATGGGTAACCTTGACTTCCTCGGAAGCAAGAGAAGCAAGTTTATTTAGGGAGACATTAGTGCCAGGAGACTTCATGGTCTGCCCTGTGTTCAAATAATTAGGTGTGCTCTGGAAAGCTCGAAGGGTACTCTTTCCTCTGTCTTCTTGGAGAAAACTAGGATGTAAGCTATCCTGATACTACTGCCTGCTTACTAAAGAGATGAATAGTACATATTTGGAATAGGGGTTTTGCCGTTTCTCTTCCAGAAAGAGTCAATACTATATGGTTCCAATAGGAAATTTGATGGCTCAACCCAATGATAAATTCTGTGGAGAATCTTAATTTCTTGATTCTGTATCTAAGGAACTATAAATCAAGTGAAGGGTGTCTTCATTCCCATTCTGTCTTCCCAAATCACTGAGATACCTTAAACAAGGGAACTAAAAATGCCTGCTTTGGGCATGGCTACTCAGGTACTGACTTGCCCTCAAACTGGAGGTGAGCATGGGTGGAATCTAGGATTTTGGAAGAAAGCAATGCCTTTAGCTAAGAGCATTTCTCAAGCTCAGTGACATCTAGGTCTTAGACATACTTGAGGCTTTGGCATGAGACTGGTCTGCTTTATGGTATGTTCTGTGGGCCCACTTTGTTTCTTTGAATCCAGGTTAGCATCTTTGTACTGTTTTTACAGTGCTAAGATGTTCATTCCCAAACCTTATAGAAATTTATTTAAAAAGTCTAGAAATAATTAAATCGCCTCTTGCTTAAAAGCACCAGACAGGTACTCCTGTAAAATTGAATTAGGTTGGCTTAGTTTCCCCTTTTCTGCCTTTCTGTCCCCTCTAAAAGCTTAATGGGAGAAACTGAGAAACTGCAGTAAGTCTTCATCCTTCTGTGACTTTTCCCATCTTCATTGATCTCTCTACCTTTCCTGGAAGGTTGCTCAGATGACTCAGGCACTGTTCTCTGCAGAGTTTGATATCTGGGTTTATTTTTCTGATGTGAGCCTTTCTTTTCACTTGCTCTCCAGGTGAGCCTGGCATTTGCTAGGAACCAGAGTGGAACCGGCAAAGTGGCCAGCAACAGAGTCCTGATCCAAATGGAGAAAGGGAACCAGGCGTACCTCAACCTGGAGTGGGAAACTTGATAGGAGGTCAGAAGTACTTCAGCTTTGGATTCTCATTTTCCTTATTTAAGGAACTGAGCACCAGAAGGTAGAGACTTAAGAAAGGGGAGAGAGGAAGCATCGAATCTTCAGTGCACAGCTTTCAGTTGTAGCCTTATTTAGCAAGTTCTGAATAGTGAAAAATAGCAATTATCACTGCATGATAGGTGTTTCCTTGTATGGTACCATTCTTGGAATATTAAGAATGCAGTGGTTTAAAACAAAAGGAAGTGAAGGTTGTAGTTATCTTGGTCATCTTTTGTTACTTCAGGTGGTATCATTTATTACATTTCTTTTCCTCTTTTTTCAGGTTACTGATTTTTTTTTTCTTGAGTTGTATAATTAAACTTAGTTTTTTACTATTTTTAATCATAACTGTATTTGTGTTAGCCGTCAATTCTGGGTTTATCCATTTCATAACTTTCAGGTTATATTCTAATCTAGCACCCAAAGCTGAAACGTTAAAAACAAAAACAAAAAACCCCCTGCAAATCTCACAAAAATATAGATTAAATTACAGACTGTGATGAAAGGCAAGTTATATAGTTCAAAGCACATCCAGTTTAAAAGAATGTTCTTACATGTTAAGTATATTTGAAATTTGCTTCTCCTAACAGAAACAGGGTTTAGATTTAGGAGTTCTTCTGACAGAGAGAAACACACACACACACACACACACACACAGAGTTATAGAAAATTTAACGCATGTAGCCTGAGAGTTGTTAGAAGGTAAAAACATCAGTGTAATTGGCACCCTTTGTGTGTATGTTTTTTATGGCTTATTAATGCATGAATATGGTTGTCTTCAGTTGCCCTCTAGTTATAGTTATTCATCTACTTCTGTCCTGGATAACAACAAAACTGCTTTTTGATTTCTGTTCTTGAATCTTCTTTGCTAGATCATCATTATGCACTTCTTAGTAATAATCATAGCTCTTCTTGACACATTGTTCTACTAAGATAACACTTGTTTCTAATTTTTTTTACCATCCGTGTTCAGACTGTTTTTCACTTATCCTTCACTTCCCTAGTCACTGTCCTTCTATTTAATTTCATTTTTCAATTTTATTCACTTGAGTAGCTTCTGGAATTCCCTTTCATTTCCGCTGAGATCTTTGGAGCTAAACTCAGTTAGCAGTTTGTATTCTGACAAACTTAGAATTATTTAGCATGTGAAGTAGTTTTTTCTCGCTGATAACTTTAATATAATTTTTGTTTACCCAGGTCATTAGCATTTCTTTTGCATCAAAATCTTACTGCCATCTTTTTTCTCTTCTATATGTATATAGTTCTTACTCTTTACAGATTGCTTTTCTTCAGTCTTCATTTCTTTTGACTTGATCTCTGCAGTATCTGATGACTGTTCACTGAATTTTGAGCCTGCCTGTGGTAGGACAGTCTGCTTTTATACTTACATGACTCTGATTTAGCTAATTAATTTTTCTAGTAAGAAAATAAACTACATTTTTGGCAAAAAAATGAATTTTTTACATAAATAATCTGGGATACCTCTTTGAAATTTCTTGCCTTAAATACCAAAACTAAAAGCAATTGAAATATTCCATGCCAGTGTTACAGGTATGTTTCGGAGAGGAAACGTAGCATACTCGATTAGGAGATAGTAATCTAGTCCTTCTCTGACTGACTTTATATATTACTCAAATCATTAGTCACATAGTTGGAACTTGTTGGACTTTTTCTGATAGCTTCTTCATTCATAACTAGAAAAACCAGACATTTTAACTTCTTTGCATTGTTGTGAGGATCACCTCAGAGTATGTGAATAATTCTTTGAAAAATATAAAGTAGATAATTCAGACAGATTAAAAAGGGTTTGAGCATTGCTTTCATTAGCAATTAAACTACAGAGAGGAATGTGTGAAGAGGTTAGGAGTCATCCCTGTCTGCCTTCATGATATTCAGGGTTTAATCTGTGTCTCCTGAACTTTGGTTATAACAAAACATTTTCAGATATAGTTTATGTTCTGTTTAACTGTGGTACTCCTAATCTGGACCTCCCCACTGGTATAACATTAGTGTGTATCAAGCCATTGTATCATACCCATGTTTGTCACTTTTATAGGTTTTTTTGAACATCCACTTCTTTAATTGGCTTCTGTGAATTTGCTGTCATTCATACAGCTTTGTATTGTGTTGGTCGGATTGACTGCTCTCTACGAGCCCCAATGATTGATCAGTTTTTCACTATGACCATTTTTTTTTTTTTTTTTTTTTTTTTTTTTTTTGGTGTGTGTGGTACCGGGGATTGAACTCAGGGGCACTCGACCACTGGGTCACATCCCCAGCCCTTTTTTGTATTTTATTTATAGAGACAGGGTCTCACTGAGTTGCTAAGTGCCTCGCCATTGCTGAGGCTGGCTTTGAACTCGCAATCCTCATACCTCAGCCTCCCAAAGTGCTGGGATTATAGGCGTGTGCCACTGTGCCCAGCTCCATTGTTTTTTAATTGATCCAAAAGCTTAGAAAAAGTCATGTACATTTTTCGATGATGTTATTGATCCCTTATTCAAAGGGGAAACTACTGAATTTTTTTCCCTATGTATATGCTTTATTAAAGGATAAAAAGAAGATAAAATGGGGGAAGGAATTAACCTGAAATCTATTTAAGAACGCTTAATTAAATAAAATTGTAAACCTTCATTCTTGAATTTATCAATATTAAACTAAAAAAACGAAGTTACTATCAGAATTAGTAATATGCTGTATTTTTTGTTGGCCATAATTTTCTTTATATCTTCTGTTTGCCATTGCTATAATACTAGATCACCTTTTCTCGGTTTACCTTTTTTTCTTTTCGTATTAAGAATGTTCTTTTAAAACTTTTTATTTCTGTATCTTGGTTTGGAGTCTTATTTATTAAAAGCTCATGCTCAGAAATTATTCATTATTAATTTTATGCCTGTTAACTCCTTTTGGCCTACTTAATATTTAAAATATCTTTTACCTTTTTACTGTGACTATATTTTATATTCACATTGTCTACTTTTCATTTCACTTTGCCTACGCTACACAGTTGTTGTTTTTTTTTTTTTTAAATTGGATTATATACATAGTGAAAGGCCAAAAGGAACATAGGGCTTTCCGTTAAAGTTGTTTTTCCTATCTTCATTTCCCAGTCATGTAGGCCCCTTGATTGTAGGCATTAAGTATTTATAGATTCTTGTAACTCCTTCTAGATATAATCTATACAATATATTAATGCATATATTGCTTTTTAAGCATTTTAGGTAATATACCATAATAATGTACACCTAATGCCATAGTAATGTGTGCTATTCTGCATTTCATTCTTGTTGTTTTTATTTAAATCCTGGGAGATCATTCCATATCAGCGTATGAAAATCTCCCTTATATTTTTATGGTCTCATGTTATAACTGTCTTGATCTGACATTTTAAGACATCCTGAATATTCTTCTAGACTAAGGAATTTCTTCTGGAAATTCTTTTGAAATTAAAATGGAATTCAACTGATAGGTGATACGTGAATAATGATCTCACTCTTTTATTCATGTACAGCACACTTTATTGTTATAAGTAAAAAAAAGTTTTAAGATTTTAATAAGATAATAAATTATTTTTATCTTTATAGTTTGAATCAGCTTGGGTACTGACAAATATTGCTTCAGGAAATTCTCTTCAGACCCGGATTGTGATTCAGGCAGGAGCAGTGCCCATCTTCATAGAGTTGCTCAGCTCAGAGTTTGAAGATGTCCAAGAACAGGTAATGAAAAGGGAAGCATATGAAAGAATAAATTTTTTCCTGTTTGCTATTTTCTTGGCCTGAGTTTGACTACTTGGCCATAATAATCACAAAAGTGTTCTAGAAATCCAGCCTTCAACAGAATAGAAATTTTTTAATTACTATAGGCACAATTTCTTCTAGACACATAAAACTCTTTCCCTTTTCAACCCTGACATTCTTTAAGCCCCATAAATAATACCTTTTTAGACCATGTAAGCAATTACTGATAGAAGAGGTTCTCCTTACAGGAATTGTAGTGTTAGTATCAGAATAACAGTGTCTTTGCTGCTTTTGAAGTAAAAGACAAAGAAGACATGTTGTTTTAGTACTGTCAACCATATCAAATTTGTAAAGATAAATCACTACTAAATGATTTTCTTTTATAGTTTTATTGAGGTATAAATCGACGTTATAAGCTCTATATATTTAAAGTGTACAGTATGATACCCATGAAACCATCATTGCCATTAAGATAAATATACCCAGCTGGGTGGTGGCATGCACCTGTTGTGTAATCCCTTTGACTCAGGAGGCTAAGGCAGGAGGATTGCAAGTTTGAGACCAGCCTCAGCAATTTAGCAAGGCCCTAAGCATCTTAGTGAGACCCTGTTACAAAATAAAAAGTAAGGGTTGGAATATAGCTCAGTGGTAAAGCACCCTGGGTTCAATCCACAGGGGGAAATTATCTTCACAACCTCTGAAAGTTAATAAAGTTACTTGCATTTTGATTGTTCCTTAATTTTCTGTTCACTGTTTTATGTTCTAAGCAAGATTAAAGTACATTTTAAGTCAGTTGAGTAAGCCATTTGAATCTCTGCTCTGTATTATGGGCTGTATGGAATCTTACAGAGGGATGAGGATGGGGTCCTCTAAGAAAAGAATTGATTTTTCTCTTTAATAAGCTTTAATTTATTTAATGAATGCCTAGATGCCTATATTTCCTTTTATTTATTGTATATTTTAGAATATTTTCTTCTTCCCTCAATGCCACAACTGTTTCAATTTGACTCCCTGATGTGTGAATTTTAATAACATCTGTAATTAGTCCATGTGTAATATGTTGATTGCTATATAATTTTAGAAGGTGTCAATGTGATATGCTGGCATATTTGAAAGAATTATGTGGGAATTAAAGTATACAATGGTCACTAACAAATAATTCTTTCACAGGCAGTTTGGGCTCTTGGCAACATTGCTGGAGATAGTACCATGTGCAGGGACTATGTCTTAGACTGCAATATCCTTCCTCCTCTTTTGCAGTAAGTCTCTATTTCTTTTTTGAGTAACAAAACATGGGAAGTTCCTTAGAAAGCATTATTATCTTTGAAAATCATTTTGGATTTCCACATATATTCTTGTTAACTCACTTAGGTCATTTCTTCAGGCTCCAAATCTTAACTCCAGTTTCAGACTTCTAAATTAGTTGCATTAGAATTTATGAAGTTTTATTTTGGAGAAAAGCCATTTGAATACATTTATTTTATCAATAGCAGTTCAGTATTTATCTTATGCCACCAGAGAATTAATATCTGCTGTGTAATTAGCTGTTGTATCATCATGCTTGTAGGTTATTTTCAAAGCAAAACCGCCTGACCATGACCCGGAATGCAGTATGGGCTTTGTCTAATCTCTGTAGAGGAAAAAGCCCACCTCCAGAATTTGCAAAGGTAAGGACTGTGCTTGTAGAAAATTGGCAGAAAAATGCAGTTAAAAATGTAGTAACCAACATGATACTTTTTGATAAAATTTAGCATGTTAGAATTTTATTGGTTTCTAGACAGTTTTTGGTGGTTTTTATTTATTTGGGATCCTTTCCCACTGTCTGTAGAAAGCTTTAAATTAATCTTAAAACCTTAGCTTGGGGCTGGAGTTGTGGCTCAGTGGTAAGAGAACTTGCCTAGCATGTGTGAGGCCCTGGGTTCAATTCTCAGCACCACATATAAATAAATGAATAAAATAAAGGTCCATCAACATCTAAAACAAAACAAAACAAAAACAAAACAAAACAAAACCTTAGCTTATTTTGTTCATAACAAGTTATCTAAAATACGGAATTTCCCAGCTTTGGCATTTTTGAAAACTTCTGTGTGTCTTTGGTCCACGAAGTGTAGGTTTTGACAGAGAATCTCACTCTTAAGAAGTGGTATATGTAAAACTTTTCTTCCTGAAATATTTTTTCTTGGATTCTGCCCACCATCAGCAAAGTAAAAATTATAGGACCATTGATAGCATTCCCAAAGATGGAAATGTCACTCAGCCAGCCCTTTGCTAGTCAAATCTTACCCCAAGTCATCAAGTGTCTGCTTGGTAGCCTTCTTGGTTATCTCACCTCACTTGTGATTTCTGTTCTTTGAATTTCATGATCAAATATATTATCTTCCTTTTACAGGTTTCCCCCTGTCTGAATGTGCTTTCCTGGTTGCTCTTTGTCAGTGACACTGATGTACTGGCTGATGCCTGCTGGGCCCTCTCCTATCTATCAGATGGACCCAATGATAAAATTCAAGCAGTCATTGATGCAGGAGTATGTAGGAGACTGGTGGAGCTGCTAATGTAAGATATCCTTAAGAAAGTGCTTTTTTCCCTTTGCAATAGTTTTCAATACTTAAATATTAATTGCTTGTACATTTTACTGATTTATTGTGCTTTGGACTACTATATTTTGTTTGTTTATTTATTTTTTGTGGGGGAGTGTCGGGTACCAGGTATTGAATTCAGGGGCACTTGACCACTGAGCCACATCCCCAGCTCTAGTTTGTATTTTATTTAGAGACAGGGTCTTACGGAGTTGCTTAGAGCCTTGCTTTTGCTGAGGCTGGCTTTGAACTCATGATCCTCCTGTCTCAGCCTCCTGAGCCGCTGGGATTACAGGCATGAACCACAGTGCCTGGCTCTTTTGTTTATATTGATGTTATTTTTTGTTTGTTTTTGTTTTTTTCTTATGAGATTTATGGGGAACCTCTTATTCTTTTGTTACAGTTACCCTTTAGCTGAAACTTTTGGAAAACTGTGTAATTCCAGTCCATGGTAGATGACCTAATGTGCCACTAAAAATATGCCACTAAAAACAGTCATTCCTTATTTGTCTATCCCATTTAGAGTTTAATCTACAATGGGATCAGATGTTGAATCTTTTTTTTTTATTCCCTTTGTAATGCTTTTGATGATGGAGTGAAAGATAAATTTACTCATGATATAATAATTTGAGATTAATCAAATTTCTAGTTAAGACTATAGAAGAGGGGCTGGGGTTGTGGCTCAGTGGTAGAGCGCTTGCCTAGCATGTGTGAGGCACTGGGTTCAATCCTTAGCACAACATTAAAAAAAATAAAATAAAGGTATTGTGTCCATGTACAACTAAAAAAAAAAAAAAATTCCTTAAAGAACAAAAAAGGCTAGAAGAAAAAAGTAGAGTGAAAAGATAACAAAGAAATGGTATAGTTATAAGCAACAAGATATTTAATTGAAGTACAAATAAATAAAAGAGACATAGTATTGTCCCAGACATGAGATGTGGAATGGATTATATAAGTATAATGTATAGAACACAAAACTCTGGGATTATAGCTGGCCACAGACTGGTTGTAGATTAAAGTAGTGCTATTGTGAATTTAAAGCAATATGATGTTGCAGGAGTTAAAAAGCATTCAAAATCTGGGAATTAATTTTTGCCTACTTTAGTTATTAGATTATTATACATATTAATGATTTATTTTTAGCCACCAATGGTTTCTTTTCTTTTTTTGTATCTTTTTGTAGTTGTAAATGGACAGAATGCCGTTATTTTATTTTTTTATGTGGTGCTGAGGATAGAACCCAGTGCCTCACACATGATAGGCAAACACTCTGCCACTGAGTTACAGCCCCAGCTCCTAGACACCAATCTTAAATGTGAAGGAACTGACATAGTTTTAAGAAAAGTGACTAGGATCATTAAAGAAGAAAGAAAATAGGACCTTTAAGGAAAGATAAAGGGTATTGACTTATTTACCCTAAAACCAGACTTCATATTTATATTTTTCTATATGTTTATCTTCTATGTTATACATATAAATCTGTCTTCAAATATGTAATACAGGCTTTATGAAGGGTTTCTTTTGACCAGTAAGGCAGCTTAGTAGTTTTAATGAAGCTTAGTATTTGAAGTGTGAATTCACACTTTAACTTTTTAAATTGGTTAACTATTGACATGTCAGTTTTGCCTCCTTTGAAAATTAATTTATTGAGACAGGAGGATTGCACATTCAAGACCAGATTCAGCAACTTAGGCCCTAAGCAACTTAGTAAGAACCTGTCTCAAAATAAAAAACAAAAAGGGTTGGGGATAGGGGTTATAGCTCAGTGGTAAAGCACCTCTGGGTTAAATCTCCAGAGGAACAACAACAACAAAATTATTAATGTTAACACTTGCTCTCCATTTATCTCAGCAATCATAGAAGACCAAGTAAAGAGGAAGCAAGCCTATATTAAAGAATGAGAGGGAATACTTGGAATCCATATGATGAAAGCCTGGAAAAGATTACTAGGAAAGTTGTATAATTTTTTCCAAAAATTCTAAATACAGGGGAAGACTAGCTATTCTAAGGGGACACAAAACATTCTGTCGTCATGGTAGGCTTCCCTTAATAATCACATAGGTACCTTTCTGCTCTGAAATCTTATAACAAATTATTTCTTTTGGATTTCAGCTCTAAAGCAAAAAGATTTTGGATAGAACTACTGGCTAGGCTATAACATTTCTTTCTTTCTTTTTTTTTTTTTTTAATGGTTGCAGGCATAATGATTATAAAGTGGTTTCTCCTGCTTTGCGGGCTGTGGGAAACATTGTCACAGGGGATGATATTCAAACACAGGTATGAATAAATGGTAACTTTTCTTCAAAAACAATACATTGAACTGTATGGTTGTTTTTCCATTATAATATTTAATTCCATATTTTTGTGGGGGAACTGATACTTTGTTTTGCTAATGTTTGTTTAAAATGTTGGTTTTAGGCATCTACTCTCAAAACTTTTAGTATCTGTGTTGACCTGTTACCTAGAGCAATTTTGGGTTCCACTCTAATAAAGACTTATTTGGTTGGGCAGATTTGTTTCCTTCTACTTGTATTTGAAATGGTCTTGGGGAACATCAGAAGCTTGTAGTAGCCTCTTCTTCTCTTTCTTTAATCTTAACATCATCTTTTCTGATAGCTGCCTCCTTTTGTACATAAGTCTCCTATGTAAGGAAGGTTCTTCCTCCTAGTTTAATATCCATTCACCTTGACATCAAGACACATTCTCAGTGGATTGTTCTAGCTGTTTTTCTTTCAGATGTCTCAGATGCTTTGACAATGTCTTAAAATTATCTTTTATGCTTCTGTGGTGTTGAAATTTTGGTTCTTTGCTTCATCAGCCATTTGTTCCTTCTTATCAAATTCTTTTTCCTGTTTTTTTTTTTTTTTTTTTTTTTTGTATGCATTCTGTAGGGTATAGTCCTTTAGCCTCATTCATAGACCTTATTTATAATTTCAGTGATCACTTTAATGTGCATGGATTAAGAATTGGGAATTATGTTTTATCCTTAATTTGCTCTTAACTGGCTCTACCTTTTAGCAAAGCATTTAATGTTTTTTCTTTTCTCATCTCTAAAACGAAGGAGTTTAGATTTGTTTTCTCAGGTATCTTTTCACTTGTAATATATCTGTTTCCAATTTATTCTGTCCATGAAGTAACTAATTTCCTACTGTATACTGAATCTCTGCTTCTGTTTCCTGTCTTGGTAAATGGTACAATCAGTTGTCCATGCCAGAAACCTGGGCAGCAACTTGAGTCTTCTCTTCCATGCGCCATCAGTTTCTAAGTCCTGTTACTCCATTTCTGTTTATCCCTTGCAGTGCTTAGTTTAGATATTTTAGACAAAAGAAGAAGAAAAAACTATATGATAGAATAAAATTTTTCTGGAAGGAAACAGGAAACTCACATTGGTTGTCTCTGAAGAGACCTGGATGTTTTGGGTACAAGAATAGAAAGGTGTCTTTTAACTATTTAATCCTTTATACTTCCTGAAGTTTTGAACCATATCAGTGTATTTACTTTCCAAAAATAAATGTTTCTAGGTCTGGAGATGTGGCTCAGTCATGGAGTGATTTCTTCTCACTTGTGAGGCCCTAGGTTCATTCCCTGTTAGCACCCCCCAAAAACGTTTCTATATCTCTCCCTCCCACCACATACTCTTATGTTCTTGTCATGTTTGTTCTTGAACTGTCATCTCTGAGCTTTGATATATACTTTCTTCCTTGCGCATGGATCACCTCCCATGCCAGGACTGCCACCTCACATATACTGACACTTTGCTAGTAAGGTTTTCTTATTTCTCATAACTTTTTTGGTGGTGGTGGTGGGAGGATACCAGGGATTGAACTCAGTGGCACTCAACTGCTGAGCCATATCCCAGCCCTATTTTGTATTTTATTTAGAGATAGGGTCTCACTGAGTTGCTTAGCACCTCACCATTGCTGAGTCTGGCTTTCGAGATCCTCCTATCTCAGCCTCTTGAGCCGCTGGTATTACAGGCATGTACCATCGCACCTGGCTCATTTCTCACATCTTAATGAATGTTATTTTCTCTGGGAAGCTTTGAAACCACACTCTTCAGTTAGGTGCTTCTTATTTTATTAAAGCACTAATTACACTGTATTGTAACTGTCAAGTTATTAGACTGTAAGATGTTAGAGGTAGACTGTCTTTTTTTTTTTTTTTTTTTTTTTAAAGAGTGGGTTACATGTATTGAATATCCTGTGTGACTTTTTTTTTTAATCTTTATTTTATTTATTTATTTTTATGTGGTGCTGGGGATCGAACCCAGTGCCTCACGCATGCTAGGCAAGTGCTCTACCACTGAGCCACAACCCTGGCCCCTAGACTGTCAATCTTGTTCATTTGTATAGGGACTCAGAAAATATTTATTGAATGGAGTGAATTTCTGAATCTATACGTCTAGTTCTGATCTCTTTTAAGTTCCTGTCCCATGTCTCCAATACCTGTTAAGATATTTGTTTGCATGTCTCATAGTGTATCATCTTCCCCCTCCAAAGCACATTCCAAGTTCTGATTTTTCCTATTTTAATTCTAAACTTTGCAGTTACATTTTTTGTCTTCTCTCTGTTTACTCTGTATAGCAAATTACCAAGTCTTATTGATTCTTGCTAGATTCACTTATGATTACCTTATTTTGGTTATTGTCCTCTTTTCTTGGTTCTCCCCACTCTTTTCCTTTTTCACACAAAGATTTTTGATATGCCCATCTGATTTATCTTCCTACTCTCCCGAGTTACTCTATTTATTCCCCTTAATAATAGCTTCATCATTCCTAAAATAGTCTCATTGACATCATTTATTTTACTCTTAGAAACAGTGAGCTTCTTTAATGGCTGAGATGAAGGACCTTCTCATTCCTTCTAGTTGGGGTTTAGAACTAGTATTCCTACTACTAGTCTGTTCTTTTTGTTCTCTTTTTTGGGCCTTTGATGGGGGTACTGGAGATTTAACCCAGGGGTAATTTACTACTGAGCTGTATCCCTAGCCTTTTTTTTTTTTTTTTTTTTTTTTTTGAGCCTCTACTAGGTTGCTGAGGCTGGCCTTGAAAAAAATTTTTAAAATATTATAATTTGTTATATATGACAGCAGAATGCAGTTCAATTCATATTACATAAATAGAGCACAGTTTTTCATGTCTCTAGTTGTACACAAAGTAGAGTCACACCATTCGTGTTTTCATATGTGTACTTAGGGTAATGATGTCTGTTTCATTCCTACCCCCATGCACTCTCACTTCCCCTCACTCCCCTTTGCCCTAACTCAAGTTTGTCTCTTCCTCCCATGCTGCACCCCCCATCCCCATTATGAATCAGCATCCTTATATCAGAAAACATTTGGCATTAGCTTTGAGGATTAGCTTACTTCACTTAGCATAATATTCTCCAACTCCGTCCATCTGCAAATGACATAATTTTATTCTCTTTTAACACTGAGTAATGTTCCATTGTATATATATACCACAGTTTCTTTATCCATTCATCTACTGAAGGGTATCTAGGTTGGTTCCACAATTTAGCTGTTGTGAATTGTGCTGCTATAAACATTGATGTGGCTGCGTCACAATATTATGCTGTTTTTAAGTTCTTTGGGTATAAACTAAGAAGTGGGATAGCTGGGTCAAATGGTGGTTCCATTCCCAGTTTTCCAAGGAATCTCAATACTGCTTTCCATATTGGCTCCACCAATCTGCAGTCCCACCAGCAATGTATGAGTGTACCTTTTCCCCCACATCCTCACCAACACTTATTGTTATTTGTATTCTTAATAGCTGCCATTCTGGCTGGAGTGAGATAAAATCTTAGAGTAGTTTTGATTTGCACTTCTCTAATTGCTAGAGATGTTTAACATTTTTTCATATATTTGTTCATTGGTTGTATATCATCTTCTGAGAAGTGTCTGTTTAGTTCCTTTGGCCTTGAACTTTTGATCTTCCTGTCTCAGCCTCCTGAGCCACTGGTATTTCAGGTGTGCATCATCATGTCTCTGTTCTTTTGTTCTTAATGGTAGTTTGTAGTACAGGCTTTTTTATTTCTAGCTTTTAGACACAGCATCCTCCCTCTTCTTTGCTTCAGAAATCTTATGTGCATTCCAAGGCTGCCTCCATGAAGTTTTTTTCCTTGACTATTCTTCTTTAAGTATTCTGTTTAATTTCTGGCATGTTCATTTTCCAGACCACTTCTTTGGCATTTTCTTTGGCATTGCTTTGTGACATCTCTTATACTGCTATTTAAGATTTTTTTCGCTAAGGTTTGTTTTGATTCCGTGTAAAATATATTTTTTCATTATATAAAAATTATCAAATGAAAGTCACCATCACTCTACTATCTGGAGTTCTTATTGTATGCAGTCTTATTATGTACTGCTAAACAGTTTTATATACTGCTTTTTTCTTGCTGTTCACTTAACATTCTATTATAAATCTATAATTTCCTCTGAGTAGATATAGAACTATTTGGATAAAATTTTATCTTTTAAAAATGCTTCTTGATATTTATGACTAAATTGTGTTTAAATAGACTTATTTTACTAGAAAATTTTATTTTTGGAGGCTTTGTTTAATTGCATTTCTTTCACTACTTGAGAAGTTATTTTCTATTAAAGTTTTTAGTAGCCCTCTTTATTTTTTGAAAATGTTTTGTCACAGTATGTGGTACGTTCTTTGACATGAAACAAGTTTTACTCAGTGAAATTTTTATTTTTATCCTGTAACTTCTTTATTTTTATACTTGGAAATGTTTTCACCACCCGTAGATCAGCTATTTACTGATATTTTCTTATTTTTTAAAAATATTTATTATTTTTTAGTTGTAGTTGGATCCAATACCTTTATGTTATTAATTTATTTTTATGTGGTGCTGAGAATTGAACCCAGCTCCTTGCACGTGCTAGACGAGCGCTCTTCTGCTGAGCCACAACCCCAGCCCCTATTTTCTTCTGTTTTATGGGGATTTTTTTCCCTTCATTTTAATATAGACTCTTAGTTGGTTGCAAGCATAAAGAGTGATTTTTATTTTTTTTTTAAGTTATACACAATGTTTTTTTAGTTGTACACAATGCCTTTGTTTTTATGTGGTGCTGAGGGTCAAACCCTGGCCACACATGTGCTAGGCAAGCGCTCTGCCACTGAGCCACAACCCCAGCCCAAGAATTGATTTTTTAAAAAATATTTATTTAGCCAGGTGCAGTGGCGCACGCCTGTAATCCCAGCACTTTGGGAGGCTGAGGCAGGAGGATCGCGAGTTCAAAGCCAGCCTCAGCAATGGCGAGGCACTTAGCAACTCAGTGAGACCCTGTTTCTAATAAAATACAAAAAGGGCTGGGGATGTGGCCCAGTGGTCTAGAGCCACTGAGTTCAATCCCTGGTACCAAAAAAAAAAAAAAAAAAAAAATTAATTTTTTTGTTTTAGTTGTACCCAAAGCCTTTATTCTTTACGTGGAGCTGAGGATTGAACCTGGGCTGCGCACATGCTAGGCAAGCGCTCTACCTCTGAGCCACAATCCCAGCCCCCCAAGAATTGATTTTTAAAAATGGTTTTCAGCTATTTAAGCGTATTAACCTACTAAATAAACCCACCAGTCATTTGATGAAAGAAATGATTATTTTTATTTTGTACTTAATTCTTTATAAATATTTGCATTTGCTTCTGGATTTGATTATTCTCTTGTTCAGTGATTTATTCTTGAGCCTACCATAAACTATTCTAATTATAATTTTATGATTTTAGTTTCTAGTAGAGTAGGTCTCTTTTTCCTTGTGTGTTATTTGTCTTATCTCCTTTGCCTTTGTGAGCTATTTGATACCTCATGCCATGTTTTTTTAATCCTCATATCCTTTAAAGAACTTGTTACAGTTCATTAAGTATGTATTGGTTCATCGACTGCAAGGTAGATAGTTAGCAGAGGATTTCAAAATCTGAGACTACATTTCTTGTCACTTAATATGTTTACCTATCCAGAAGACTTACCTGTAGAGACAGGAAATGAATGGGTAATCTTAACCCTAATAATTACTAATTCTAACATTATTGTGTTTTATTAAGTATGATTTTTAGTAATTGTACATGTGTACAATGAAGCTAGTTTAATAAGTCTTAGAAATTAATTTTTACTACTAGTAAAAATTACTTATTTTTTTAGATTTCAAGGGGATATGTTATTTCTGTTTCTATATTTTTCCTAAAATAAGCTCTGTGAGTTAAAGATTTACTTATATTTGGAACAACACAGTAAGTTAAAATTTTTAAACTTTTCCTTTTAGGTAATTTTGAATTGTTCAGCTCTTCAGAGTTTATTGCATTTGCTGAGTAGCCCAAAGGAATCTATCAAAAAGGAAGCATGTTGGACAATATCTAATATCACCGCTGGAAATAGGGCACAAATCCAGGTAATCTCATAGCACCTTTATTTCTTACACTGTTAGTGATTGGTAAGTTTTGTTTTGTTTTGTTTTGTTTTGTTTTAATTTAGTCTTTGACATACATATTGTTTTTATATTGCTTTGAAAATCACTAACTTCTGTCATAGTCTGCTTCTTAGTTTCTTTTTCCTAGCTTACACATGCTTATTCTTTTGAAACTTTTACTTAGGCCTTGATTTACCCCCATTATCTTTAGTATTTGATAACTTACCCAAGGAAAAGGTATCTTGTATTTTTGAAATGTTTAATGCACTTTATTGTTACACAGATCGCTTTACTCTTGCCAACTAAAATAGTTATTTTCCAGTGGACCCCTGTATTATAGATTGTTTCAGTTTTTCATGATCCTTTGGAGAACTGATTTTCTTTAAATGGTTATCTACCCTTTACTTTTGCTTTTCTGTCACTGGGAGAGTAAACTAAGAGGAAGACAAGGAGTGGAGTAATGTTTCAGCATAAGCTGTGATCAAGGTTGCAACAATGGCTTAGAATACAGATTTAGAGGCTTGGAACTGAGTGGAATCATACTCTAACATTTTCATTAACAATAATGATTATGTGTATTTGAACATCACATTCTAATCCATGAATATATAAAATTATTATGTATCAATACAAATAAAAGTTAAAAAAAAAAAAAAAAGATGAAGCTGAGGCTTAGAGAAGTAGAATACTATGCTCAAGAACATCTCCAGTAAATGAAAGGACTAGGATTAGGTGTCTTTCCACTAAAGTTTGCTGACTTCCTTCACTGGTATAATAGAAAATGTTCTTTTTTTTTCTTTTTCTTTTTGGTACTGGGGATTGAACTCAGGGGCACTCAACCACTGGGCCACATCCCCAACCCTTTTTTGTATTTTATTAGAGACAGGGTCTCAGTGAGTTGCTAAGTGCCTCACCATTGCTGAGGCTGGCTTTGAACTTGTGATCCTCCTGCCTCAGCCTCCCAAGTGCTGGGATTACAGGCGTGCACCACTGCGCCTGGCTTGAAAATGTTTTTGTCTGGGAAAGCATTGTTAGTCATCCCCAGAAAACTGAATTAGGGACTGAGATTGATAGCCATAGCAATTTATAGTGTGCCTATGAAATTTAAGCTGTAGTTGATGGTCTCCTATTACCAGGCTTACATTTACCATTTCTCAATTTCTTGATTAGGAGAAATTATGGAAACATACTTTAGGCTTTTAAGCCAATGTGGAACATGAAAAAAAAAAAGCAATTTTGGGCAAACTACTTTAGTGTTAATATGTTAAGTGGGGTTGAATAAAGTACTTATATACTTTGTATACAAGCAGTTGTATGTAAAAAGATGATGTACTTGTGCATTATGAATAAGTAAATAAATTTTAAAAAAAAATACTCTGTCCTAATAATAGTTCCTTAAGTACAAATAAGGGAATTGTGGTAATTTCATTGGGAGTAGTAGCTTGGAATATGATGGTGACCGTGATCCTAAAGGAAAAAGAAAAACAGCCTTGGAATGTTTCAAAGTGAGAATAGGGAAACTTGGTAACTGAATTTAGAATGAATACAGAACTGAATAGCCTTTGTGAAGTAGAGACATTTAAATGGGACCTGATAGGACAGATGATGTGTTAGAGATGAGTATCAGGCCTAAAGTTAAGTTGCTGTCTACCCTGGGCTGGAGCTTCAGTGACAGGTTAGGACCGGAAAATTAACAGCACACCGTCAGGAATGGATGCAGTGAGCTGGATGAGAATAACAGAGGAACAGAGAGTCGAACTTTATAAATTGTTACATGGGGTAGAACAAGAGAGGACAATAAAAGAGAAAAGAACTCAGGAAGAAACTAGGAGATTATAAGATTTTTGGACTACATAGAGGATGTCATGGTATTAAGGTGTAGCCTGACAGGAATAATGAGGATTTTACTCCTTCATATCTATAATTAATATGTGTGTGTATGTGTGTGTATTTGTTTGTTTATTTATTTTGCAGTACTGGGGGTGGAACTCTGGAGGACTTTAACCCTGAGCTACATCCCCAGACTGTGTGTGTGTGTGTTTGTGTGTGCGTGTGTGGGTATGGTGCTGGGAATTGAACCCTGGGTTTCATACATGCTGGTAGGTACTTTACCACTTCTAGCCCCCTTCCAATTTATTTTTAACAGAGGAAGGGTGTCATTAGTGAAGCAAACTTAAAAGTTATAATTATTATTGGGAATATTTTTACAAATTTATTTCCTTTTACAATTTCAATTTCAATTTTTTTTTTTTTTTTTAATTTCAGACTGTGATAGATGCCAACATCTTTCCAGCCCTTATTAGTATATTGCAAACTGCTGAATTTCGGACAAGGAAAGAAGCTGCTTGGGCCATCACAAATGCAACCTCTGGAGGATCAGCTGAACAGATCAAGTAAGTACTAGCCAGCATCTTGTAAATTAAAGGAAAAATTATTGCTATTTTTACATCCTTCCCTTCCCAGTATTACTAGAATGAAAAATTGACTACATTTGAGGAATAAGGTGAAAGATTATCATATTATATAAAAATGCTTAATTCTGGCCTTTTGGATTATTGTTCTCCTTGTCTTAATTAGACTCAAATGTTTATTTAATTTCTTACACCTGTCTTATTCTTTTTTGCTGAAAATAATTCTGAGATAAGAGAAATAAGGCATAGTCAAGGTTTGATGCAATAGAAATACTTACAGGTGAGCTCCAGCCTGCTCTGGAGCTGCTTCGTCAGAAGCATCTTAGATAGTCTAGGTTATTACTTGTAGAACTCAGAATCCAACTGTAATAGCCTACCAGTTCTTGTTATTTCTACTTCAGATGTCTTAATTGTAGAATTAGATCATACTTGAAATTGAGATATGTCTTAGAATAAAGTACCATATTTAGTAGAGGCAAGTATCTTCTAAAGTACTTTGGTATTCAGTAAGAAGAGAGAGATTTGTTGTAGCTTGAGACTTAAATGGTTTCCTTGGTAGTAATTTTATAATCTTGGTCTGTAGAGAATGCATAAATAAAGATGGGAATCAGTTTTTCAAAGGAATATCATGCAATTAAATGTTAAATTCTGGACATCCAATGAAAGAAAATGAACAGTGGTGTAAAGAAAAATGGAGCCTTTCTTTGCCCCACTCCCTTCCTCCCTTTCTTTCTTATCAAACCCAGGGCCTGAAACACACTGGGCAAGGGTTTTACCACTGAGCTTCATCCCCAGCCCTTTTAAAATACTTTTGAGACAGGGTCTCCTTAAGTTGCCCGTGTTGGCCTCAGTCTTGCTCTCCTCCTGTCTCAGCCTCCCAGGTAGCTGGGATTACTGACTGGTGTGTGCCACCATGCCCAAATGCCGTAGCTTTCTCAATGGGGAATTCAGATGAAGGGAATATTGTTCCAAAAAGTGTTAAAGCATTTGCCACTTCCTTATAAGTGATACCAGACAAACATAGCCACTTTTAAACATAGCCACTTGCTGCATGGATTATAGGCACTCAACACATGCTTAAAATCTCTGTTTGAAATTAGAAAATAAAAATTACTCTTAAACATGTGCTTCTAAAATATTGCTAATACCATTCTGTCTTTCACTATAAAGTACTTTGGGAGTATCTTGCTCTGTTATGCAAGAGTAGAGTTGTGGGGCTGGGATTGTGGCTCAGTGGTATTGCGCTCGCCTAGCATGTGCACGCCCCAGGTTTGATCCTCAGCACCACGTACAAATAAAACACATTATGTACAACTAAAGCAAATAAATAAATATTAAAAAAAAAGAGTAGAGTTGCTACAGTCTGTTTTTAAAATTTGGCATATTTATAATAATGAAGTTAATTATCAATCTTCTAGGGCTGGGGTTGTAGCTCAGTGGCAGAGCACTTGCTTCGCATGCATGAGGTCCTGGGTTCAAACCTCAGCACCACATAAAAATAAATAAATAAAGATATTATGTCCATCTACAACTTAAAAAAAAAAAAAAAAGATCTAACAGTTTCTTTTTACCCAGATGAAGTGCTATCTTAAAAGATTATTATAAAAATATTAGTCCAGATTACAGAAACCAAACTGATTTTATCACTGATAAAATAAATTTATTAAGAAATTGCCGGGGCTGGGATGTGGTTCAACGGTAGGGCGCTTGCTTAGCACGTGTGTGACCCAGGTTCGATCCTCAGCACCACGTAAAAATAAATGCATTTGTGTACAACTAAAGCAAATAAATAAATTTTTTAAAAAAATAGTGCTTTAAAAAAAAAAAAAAGAAATTGCCAAGTTGTCTTCTATACTGGTTATCTCATTTTGAAGTCTGACCAGCAATAAGAGAGAATTCCTGTTGCTCCTTATGTTTGTCAGCATGAGAGTTCTTTGTATATTTGTGAGTCTTTTTATTAGGTATGTGTTTTGCAATTATTTTCTTTCAGTCTATGGCTTGTCTTTTAATTCTTATAACAGCATTTTTCATAGAGCAGAAAAGTTTAATTTTAATAAAGTCTAGATTAATCAGTCTTTTTCTTTCCATGGATTAAGCTTTTGGTGTTGCCAAACCCAAGGTTGCCAAGATTTTTTCCTATGTGATCATCTTTTTCTTTTTACTTTTTTTGGGGCGTACTGGGAATTGTCAGTCCTCCAACTTTGTTAATCTGTATTGTGTTAGCTGTTCTGGTCTTTAACCTTTCCATATAAACTATAGAATCAGTTTGTTGGTATTTATAAAATATCTTACTGGAATTTTGATTGGGATTATTGCATTGAATCAATAGATTAAGTTGGGAAGAAGTGACATCTTAACAATATTGAGTCTTCCTGTCCACATCATGATCATGGAGCATTTCTTTAGTTTTAGATTTTAAAATTTTGAAGTTTTCCTCGTATAGATCCTATACATATTTTGTCAGATTTGTAGTTCTTTAATGCTACTGTAAATGATATTGTTTTAAATTTCAAACTCTTATTTGTTCATTACTAGTATATAGGAAAGCAGTCGAATTTTACCAACCTTGTACTATGTAACCTTATCATAACTGCTTGTTAGTATGAGAGGTTTTGGTCAGTTCTTTGGGGTTTTCTGCATAGATACTGATATCATCTGGAAACAAAGATAATTTCTTCCTTCCCAGTCTGTTAACTCCTTGCGCCCCTTTTTTAAATAAGTGCATTATCTAGGACTTCTAGTGCAATGTTGAGTAGCAGTGGTGAGGGAGTACATCCTTGCCATGTTCTCAATCTTTCCCTTCATTAAGTATGGTGTTACCTGTACAGTTTTTGTTGAGGTTCTTTAACAAGTTAACAAATTTTCCTCTATTCTTATTTTTCTGAATCTTTTATATTTTAATTGTGAATGAGTATTAGATGGTGTTAAATTTTTTGATCTATTGAAATGATCATATGTTAATATGATTGATTACTTTTTTTTTTTTTTTTTTTTTTTTTTTTTGTGGTTCTGGGGATTGAACCCAGGGCCTTGTGCATGCGAGGCAAGCACTCTACCAACTGAACTACATCCCCAGCTCGATTACTTTCTTTTTTAATGTTGGGTCAACCTTGCATACCTGGAAAAAAATCCACTTAATGTATAATTCTTTTTACATATTGCAGGAATTATCTAGTCCTACTTTGTTGAGGATTTTTGCATCTGTTGCCTTAATAGAGATTAACTTGTAATTTTTCTTGTAATGTCTTTTTAGTTTATTAGGAAAGTGAGTTAAGTGTTCCTCTGCTTCTGATTTCTGGAAGAAATCATAGAATGCTAGTATCAATTTGTCCTTAAATGTTTGGTAGAATTCACCAGTGAAATCATCTCATTTTGTAGTGCTTTCTATTTTGGAGGATTAATTGTTGATTAATACATTTTGGTCTTTTCTTATTACCTGTTTCTCCTTGTATGAGTGTTGATAGTCTCTTTCAAGAAATTGGTCCATTTCATCATTTACGTTATCAAATTTGTGGGCATAGTTATTTGTATTATTTCTTTATTATTGCTGTTAACATCCATGGCATCAGTAATAATCCTCTTTATTTTATGATATTAGTAATTTTGTCATCATCATTGTTTTTCTCCTTTATCTGTTTTTGGTAGTTTTGCCTAGGTAGAGATTGATTTTTATTTTTATTTTTTGAAATTGAAAAAAGCAAAGTAGTGTGAGAGAGAAAGTAGAAAGTAGTAGAGTACACTAGCAGTAAGTTCCAAAATGACAATATTTACATCCACAGAATGTACCTGGATTCATTACCTCTGCCTCTCTATACATAACTTGGAAACCAGAATAATGCAAAAATGACATTAATATATGCCATGACTGTGATGTTTTTTGTGTCTTGGTTTCATTACAATTAATCCTGATTGCCTGTTAAATTCTTCCTGAATTAAAGGAACTGTCAATACTAGCTCAAGAGTCCTCCCTACATTTTTTTATTCTTCCCATAGTCTTCTTACAACTAGTAAAATTCTAATCACATTTGAATTATTTGGCCTCCTGGGTTTGTGCTGGCTTTCAGAACCAAGTGTTCGTGTTTGGTAAGTGTGGCTTCCTACAGAAACAAAAAGACATTAGTCTGTCAGAACTATGCTATTTTAATGAGTTGCTTATATTCAAGGTGGGAAATAATTTCTATTTCTTGCAGTCCAAAAATTGTGAAGAGATAAATTGGAAAACTAGTTTTGGTTTAATTTTTTTTTAATAGCTTTTTTGGTGATAAGTGTATTATTGACTTGGTACCTGTTATTATCTCTACATTGAGTTTGAGAATGACTCACCAGTTTCATAACCGTTTTACAAAATCAAAAGTTTTGTTTTGACTAAATTTTTCTTTATGTTAATTTAGGTACCTAGTAGAACTGGGTTGTATCAAGCCTCTCTGTGATCTCCTCACTGTCATGGACTCTAAGATTGTACAGGTTGCCCTTAATGGCTTGGAAAATATCCTGAGGCTTGGAGAACAAGAAACCAAAAGGAATGGCACTGGCATTAACCCTTACTGTGCTTTGATTGAAGAAGCTTATGGTAAGATGCATTGACTGAAGAAGGTTGTGGCCAAGAATCAATTAGGTCATAGATGCAGTCTAATCAAAACATTAATATTGCTAGGTACTGGAGGATGTGGTGACTGTTTAGGAAATTGCTATTTCTGCAAACTCTATTGCTTACATATAGATTTAAGAAGTCAGTTTATAATATTAGCTTTTAGATATAATCTTAGCAATACTTCAGTGCTATTATAAAATATATATCTTCATTTATATCAAGAAGACATGGTAAAATATAGTTTATTGGAAATTCCAATAAAGATTTTCCTTTATTCTTCATTCTAGGTTTGGATAAAATTGAGTTCTTACAGAGTCATGAAAACCAGGAGATCTACCAGAAGGCCTTTGATCTTATTGAGCATTACTTTGGGACCGAAGATGAGGACAGCAGCATTGCTCCCCAGGTTGACCTTAGCCAGCAGCAGTACATCTTCCAGCAATGTGAGGCTCCTATGGAAGGTTTCCAGCTTTGAAGCAATACTGCTTTCATGTTCCTGTGTCAGACCAGGCTACCCAGTCGAGTCCTCTTGTGGAGCCCACAGTCCTCATGGAGCTAACTTCTCAAATGTTTTCCATAATACTGTTTGCGCTCATTTGCTTGCCTTGCGCACCTGCTCTCTTACACACATCTGGAAAACCTCTGGCTCTCTGTGGTGGAATACCCTTGTAATAATAGGGTAACCAGAATGGCCCACTCTTATGGAAAAATCCCTAGGCTTTGGAGATCTGCACTATATTAGAGTCATGGGAATATATACATATTAATGTGGCTCCCTTTTTTGTGGGGGAGAAGAGAGGACTCTTCCTCATTCCCTTTAAAGTGGGAAAAAATACTGACATTAAAAGATAAAACTAAACCTTTATCTGGAATTTCACACAACTGCTTGTGACGAGGGAGATGTTTAGACCTGTTGTGTATACTTCAGAGTACTTTTCATGAGTTCTTCCACAGTGAACCCTTGGATTACCTGGTGGCTTTTTCTAGCCAAATTTGCATTAATCCTTACTGAGATTGGATGGTTTTCTTTCCTCTATTGGCGCCATTCTTCAGATATTAAAGTTAAACCATCCACACCCTTACCTTCAGCCTTCGTTGAATGCTTTCTAGTTGTCAGGAATGCTGAAGAATTAACACTTTGACTCTTAAATGTGATACTGGTTTGCAGATTCCCTTAAAGCAGAAAAAAGAGGAGCACATATTAATTTGTATGGCTTTTGCTTCTCTTTGGTCTTATGTGACTTAGGATTTGGAAGTGGTTCAGTTCTAACGCTGGTATGAAGATTTAGAGTTCTTAGTAACAAAACACATATCCTATAATTCAGTTAAAAAATGAGGGGAAAAAAAAAAAAGGACTTGAACCTTCCAGTTTTCTCAGACTCAACCCAGATGACTAGAGGCTGTGTTTCTGCATTACAACAAATATTTCAGGCTTTGTGGTCCTGATCAAGGTCCTCAGTAAATCGGAGTTCACCCTAGGTGCTTTTCCCCTCTGTGACTGGCAGATAACACATACTTTTAAAGGATACTTAAGAATTTTTTTTTCTTAGTCAAGTGCAGCTTGATTCTGATATATTCCTGCTGCATATATGATCCCTGTAATGTAGCATTCTTAAGAAAAACAACAATCTTCTCAACATGACCTGCTTAACCCAAATAAGGGCAGTGATCTTTTTTCTAATAACCTCATTGTTCCCTAACAATTTTATTTCATATACTAGTACCACTTCTTCCCCCCCCCCCCCCCCCCCACCCACCCAAATAAAAATGGTGTCCACCTTCTGGCTCATTTAATGATGACTGCAATCTATACCTGCAAATGGCGCTTCCAGTACTGTGTTCACTGATCCACATTTGTGCTTGGACTGGAATGAAAAAATAAGCTTACTTGCCAAGATAACTGCAACTGAGTTCAATACGACTTCTCGGTGCTAGTTGGCCATCTTGACTCAAATGTTGGGATACACTATCAGAGAAGATTTTTTGATGATGATTCTGTTCAAAATGAACTCTGAAGGAAAAGTTGCCGACTTCTGTTTCAGAGCATACCCTTTTAAACCTCTTTAGACTTATCCTCTTCTAGAATTCATAACCCTAAAGTGTAAAAACTATCTGGAAGTTGCCCCTGACAAGCTATTATACATCTCTGATAAATCCTGCTGAATGTAGGTGATTTTCAGAGCTTTCATACCTCATCATGATGTTATTTAAGCAGCCAACTTTTGTGACCTGATTTAAACTTTTAAAAAAGCCCACTTCATTCAAACTAGAAAGATTCAAAGACAAAGGACATTTATCAGCCAAGAGTGAACGCATTCTTCGCCTCTAGTCTGTAGTTGTGTCTGTGCTCTGGGATGGATACGTCTGATGTCTGTTGTTATTGATGGAGCAGCCACAGCAAAACTAGTCAACTCTCATCTATACTGTTACCTTTTCTAGTGCTGCTTTGTGCTGAGAGAACATTTTAGTTTACTGCACTTGACTTGTAAAAGACTTTGATTCTTTGTAATTTTAGGGATAAATTAGGTGGTTAATTTAAAGAAGAACTTTCAATGTTGCCTTTACATCACATTAAAATATAACTTCTTTCAGAAGGAAAATAGAAGCACTGATTCATAGTAAAAATCTCGTTTTTAGCTTTGATTTCTTCTTTTTTTTTGTGGCTGAGTTTTTTTTAATTGTAAATTACTGGTAACGTCATTTCTATAGGATGTTTTAAATTATGTATCTTCTGTTGGATAGTTAAATTTTTTTTCATTTTATAAGCCAATTTGAATGGAAAAGAATATAAAGCACACCAAGTGTATCTCCACATTAGTTTAAGAGTAGTGTATGGTGGGAATTTTTGCTAACAATAGCAGGTGTCTCAATGAATTAATTAAAACGAAAGTCCATTTAACTGATGTGATCTGTTTTGTTTAAAACAGAAGAATTTATCCTGCTGTGGTCCTAAAAGTTCATGAACTTTAAGATCTGAACCAAGCTTTTATTTTTTTAAGTATAAAAATCGAAATTGACTCAAGTTAAATCACAGCATAATTCACATGTGCTGGTACTTATTGAAAAAGCAGCCTTTCTGGTATTAGAAATGGCATTTTAAGGGATAATTGTAAATCCTATTTTATTTCTCTGGAAGATTCTATTTAGTTTGATTTATTGAATATTTTTATCACAAAAGTGTGTTACTCATTACAGAAGTGTATGGATTTCAACAAAAGAAAATTCTTGTAGTTTTATATGCTGATGAGGGAAAGTATCTGTTTTTCCTCCCCCCTCCCATTTCTCCAAACTTTGAAAGTATATTCTTTGCAATGAGAACTTCGGTGGGGGGAGAAAAGTGTTCAGAGAATTTGGGGTGTAAAAACACCTGAGATCTGAAGGACCATCAGATAGACAATGGTTGAATGGAAAAATACCAGGAAAAGTAAAGATGGTGGACATAAAGAAAAGATTGAGGAAACATAATTCTCAGTGGAACACTCTGTGTTGTCACTAACAATTCAAAATCCTTTTTAGTTATTGCCTATGTCAGTAGTACTGCTTTTGAAAACTGTTACCCTAGTATTGTTTCTTCATATACCTGATAAAACTGATTTGACTCTGGGATGTTTTCAGCCTTATTGTTACAGAGGGAAAAAATAGCAGTTTTACCATAATAAATATGAATTATTCCAGGTTGCTGCTGATTTTGCCTAAGAAAAAAAAAATATGTAAGTATATTTCATCAACCAGATATGGCAACTAAATCCTCTCGGCAATGACTACCTACAGGCAACTTTAAATTTGTTTCTTTAGTGCAAAATAAACATTTCGGCTGTTTGATCCCCCATCTTGGGGCATTATAAAGATTTTCTTTGGGTCAAGGGATTTCTTTTCTACTTATTACTTAAGTGAAAATTGTTTATCAATGGCAAATCATGATAGCTGTTTAGGGATTGAAGCTTTTTATGTAAATTGGAAATTGTGATGTATTAGGATGTTGTTCACTAAAGAAGGGGCTCACTTTTAGAAAGAGGTATTGTTTGCTTTCAACTTACATTATATGCTACCTCCTACATTCCAAATTTGCTCATTTGTAGAGAGATGTGTGTCTATATATGAAAGGCTCAAATTTAAATATTTTGACATACTAAATTAATAGGACCATTTCCTTCTGTTAGGTAAACAGATTAAGTAAATATATTCTCAGTTGGGAAATGTTTTGGGTTACATTTTCCTATCAAAAAAAGTTAAAGTAGCCGGGCGCGGTGGCGCACGCCTGTAATCCCAGCACTTTGGGAGGCTGAGGCAGGAGGATTGCGAGTTCAAAGCCAGCCTCAGCAATGGCGAGGCACTTAGTAACTCAGTGAGACCCTGTCTCTAATAAAATACAAAAAAGGGCTGGGGATGTGACCCAGTGGACGAGTGCCCCTGAGTTCAATCCCCGGCACCACAAAAAAATAAATAAATAAAAAAAAGTTAAAGTAATTTTTAAAAAAGTAATTGAAGGCCAGATCTGACAAGTATGGTAAGTAGGCTGTAAAGTGAAAAATATACCATGTTGTCCCGAGAAGGACAGGTTGTAAGAATGGGTACCTGGGCATCAGAATAATGTCTGGTAATGTAAAAGATATTTATATATGAAGAATTAAAAGTATCAAATTGTGTTGGATATAAAATACATCTGGAAGCTTGAGGTAAGCAAAGGCTATCTAGATGAAGTTCCATTCTGTTTTTAATTAAGTGTAAGTAAAGAAGTCTCAGTGTGTTTTTCTGAAGGTCAAGATAAAGGTACTGTCTTTATGTGAGCATCTGTTATGTGATGGCTAAGGACTCTCCCATTTTCTTAACCCTCAAACTGCTTTTTGAGGTGGATAATTATCACTGTATTATAGACAACAAAATAAGACAAAGACTCATAACAAATTACTTTGCTTCTTGGTCACAATCCTTAGATACTGGCTGTGGAAAGGATGAGTGAAGACCTGCCAAAGTTCTGTCTTGACAAAAGCAGTAGTTGTGCTGTTCTGTGCCCAGGAACTCACAACTAAACTTTCAGGAGCCACAAGTGGGCTCCTGAAAGCCCATTTTTTAGGACCATTCTTCCTGACTTCCTCATCATTGGCTTTCTGGCTCCCTTAGAACAACTCCATCAGGTGTAAGTTGCTTTTAGTTTACACAGTCTGGTGTTGTAGGCCCTCTCAACGCAAATATCTTTCCCTTTTTGTGGTACTAAAACTGTATATCAAGACAAGTACAACAGAGGTTTATTAAAAAAAAAAAAAAAAGCAGCCAGATGTGGCGGTGTACACCTGTAACCTGAGTGCTTAGGAGGTTGAGGCAGGAGAATTGTAAATTCAAAGCCAGCTTCAGCAATTTATCTAGGCCCCAAGCAACTGGTGAAACCTTATCTCAAAATAAAGGGATTGGGTTCAATCGCTGCTACCAAAAGCAAAGAGAAAAGGCAAATGACCAATTTTGAGGTTAGTAACATAATGGGAGATTTTCCATTAAAATGCAAATATAAAAGGAAGGTATTGACAGAAAATGAAAACCTTTGTAATGAAGAATTACTCCCTGAGGCAGTGCCATGGATGTGAAGTTAATACAGGGTCCTTGGAGTATCATCCCTTGGAGGTATCATTTTACTGTATTGTTTGTTTAGTATTTCTGTTTACCTTATTTTGGCCACTCCATGACCTTTTTCAAAGTGTTCTAACACTGATTTGGAAGGGCTCTAATGATTCTGTGTACTTGAATGCAGTCTATCAGGCCATGGGTGAGTGCCTTGCACATAGTAGAACATCAATAAATAAGTGAATGAAGGAATATGCATTTTTGTGATGTTAGTAAAGGGTACTCGATTGCAAAATAAAATTCAAAGGAACTCCTTTATGTTATTGTTTTAAACTAGGAATAATAACTTAAAGCTAAGTGTCCAACATCTAAGTAAGTGTTTTATATATGTAGTTGCTTTTCTGAAAACAATATGACCGGAAGTTTACAAAAGCAAATTTGCTGAAGCCAGATTGGGTGATTGTTGCCCCTCTTTCGTTTGCATTTTGGAAAAGTAATTGTCTCTAATTTCAAATCAGCACATGTGGCCATTTTTGTGATCATTAATGTTTTTTCAAAAAATAAAATTATTATTGACACTTTTTTATCCATATCCACCTAACCTGAGGAAACCAGCAGTGTGCAGTGGAGGGTCCATAATAGGAATCACTACCCTATCTACCATTTGGGTTTAGGATTATTAAAATAAAGTGATGGGCACGGAGAAAATGAAAACCCAAAAGATCACAGTTTTGGGGAGGGAATAGCACAGGAGTTGAGAGAAGCCTGGGCAGGCCTGGGTATAAATTACCTTATAGAAAGAGTGGAATTTTCCAAGATTAAGTTAATGATTAAGAGACTGCTGGTAAAGTCAACAGTGGCTGTACTGGTTACTAGGGACAGTTCCAGTTTAAATATGTGGGTCATTTTAATATGTTAAGTATTTAAGTGTCCCCTGTTTATGGCAACATTTCTATTTAGAATATATGCAGGATTTGCTAAGGGGCAAGGGGAATAAACCTTTCAACTACAAATGAGAGACTTCAAATTTTGAAACTTTTTATGGGAAACTTTAATTGATTTCCACAGAGAGGAAAACTTCAGATAACCTGTCTGGTGAGAATTCAGTGAAAATGATTTTTAAAAAGGTGGTGGGGGGGGATAACCATGTGAGAGATTCTCTTGGAAGCTTGCATTCCTGCCACTTGGATTTACTGTGTCAGTATTTTTTGCTCCTCCACACTCTAGCCATCAATGTCCCCATTTGAAGGAATCCAAACTGAAATTCATAGACTACATACAACATTAGGAGTACTTGTTAACGTTAGAAAATGATTAATGAATAAGTTAACCAAAATCATAGTTGTATTCTTGATTTTCTTCACACAGCTTCCTGATGCTGTTTGTAAAAAAAACAAAAATGAGTTTTCGTTTCTTCAAATTTTGGAGAAATTGTGTGTGTGTGTTTTAAGGGGTAGGGGTCCCTTACTAAATTGCTAAGACCAGACTTGAACTTGCAGTCTTGTTGCTGGGATTACAGGCCTGTAACAGAACACCCAGTTAATTGTCTTGATTGTTTCAATGAGGTTTTATATAGTTTATGAATCACCAGTGAGCCAAGTATTCCTTTTGTGCCTTATAAAAGCAAAACTTTGAAATGTCTAATAAGTACACAATAGGAGACAGTATATTTCCAAATGAGTTTTAATTCTCAACAGAGAGAGGTATTTGCCCCCTGACTACCTTGGCTACCATGACAACCCTTTACACAGAACAACATAATCTCTAATAGGCACCCCTTGGGACGGGGATCGAACCCAGGGGCTTTGTGCTACTGAACTACAGCCTCAGTTGTCCTTATTTTTTGAGACAGGCTGTCGCTAAATTGCCCGGGCCGACCTCCTAGTTATGATCCTGTCTCAACCTCTGGAGGAACTGGGCATATGAAACTACGTTCTGTTCCTATACTTTCTAATTGAGTAATTAATTACAAGGATGGAGAAACTACTCAGTTTACAGTTTCTTTGTAAACTTCATTTGAAAGAGTAGTGGTTTTTTTTTTTTTTTTTTTTTTGTACCGGGGATTGAACTCAGGGGCACTCAACCACTGAGCCACATCCCCAGTCTTATTTTGTATTTTATTATTTAGAGACGGGGTCTTAACCGAGTTGCTTAGTGCCTCCCTTTTGCTGAGGCTGGCTTTGAACCAGCAATCCTGCCTCAGCCTACAGAGCCGCGCTGAGATTATAGACGTGCGCTACCAGGCCTGGCTAAGAGTATCTTAACTAGTTTACATACTTTCATGGCCATTATCATTTCTTTAAAATATGGGCAGATCTCTACAGCCTATTTAAGAATAATCTTACCCATTTCTTACCCTATTGCACCGCCTCTGCCCTTCTCTGACTCACTTTTAAAAAAGAGAGGAACTCTTAGACCAAAAATGCTCACACAACGTTTGCTGGGTTTCCCCAGTATACCACTGATTTACAGACCTCTAACAAGACAGTTCTTTATCTTTTTCTAAGCGTTTAGAGGGTAAACTTTTGAACCAAAAATCTTAGATAAATCTGTGCATTAATTCTGCTCCACTTCATGTGCCATAATGGGTCAAATAGGCTCTAATACCAGCAGGTTTAACATTACAACAGGAGCAAAACCAAAGCAATCTGCAGCAAAGGCACTGGCACTAAGTCACTGGGGAAAGGTGGGTCAAAGCTTGACGCTTTTCAGAAATGCGTCCAGTTTGGGCAATTTGCGAACCAAGGGTGGGCCAAAGCCTTTGGCTAAGGGGCATCCACAAATTCATATTTTGTGAGTTTTCAAAAAGATATGTATATTCTTTGGGGGAAAAAAAAGACGCACTGAATCCCAAACTATCAAATTAGTTTTGGGAAATACTCTCTTTAGCTTCCCACTCTCCCAAAAAAGGATTTGAATTTGCGGGACGCGAGCGAAAAGCACCGGAAGCTAACATGGCGCCCATGGCGCAGGCGCAGGCGATTATCTCCCATTGGTCACCTCGGTTCGGACGTGGGCGGGGAGAGCGGGTCCCTTTCTGCCCGAGCGCTCGGCTTCCTCTGTCTTGTTAGGCTGACGCTGCGGTTAGTTGCTAGCCCTCGGTGTTGCGGAAGGAACTCTGGTATCCCTGGCCTCTAGTTCCGGTAGCTACGTCGGTTTTACCTTATGAAGTCTTCTGTTTGAAGCGGTGGTTAGTTCATCCTCAAGTACTTAGTCTCTCGGACTGGTAGGGTGGCTCAGTGTTCTCTCACGTCGGAGCGGGCGGCGGACGGCTGGTGGGGGGGCGTGTGGGAACACTTTTGTGCAACCCCTCCCACCGCCTCCGCTTCGGACTGCGCTGTACCTTAACCAAACACCCAACGTTAGTACCCTGCCTGCTGGCAGCGCCAAGACCCTTTTAATAATATCCGCAAGTATTTGACAGGGAAAACTATTAGATTTTTCAATTTTATTTACTGCATGGGTTAGGGCCGGACGTCTAATCAACCTACTATATTGGGACTTCAGAGCCATGGCGACGAGGGAGCCAGGAGATGCCGCAGTACAGTCCACCCTTCCCTCTTCTGCCAGTCACAGCAAGGAAGCGCCTGAAAAACCTAACTATGTTCTCAAACTTACTCTTGTGGGGCATACAGCAGCAGTATCATCAGTTAAGTTTAGTCCTAATGGAAAATGGCTAGCAAGTTCCTCTGCTGATAAACTAATTATAATTTGGGGAGCATATGATGGAAAATATGAGAAAACACTATATGGTCACAATCTGGAAATATCAGATGTTGCCTGGTCATCAGATTCCAGTCTTCTTGTTTCTGCCTCGGATGATAAAACTTTGAAGATATGGGATGTGAGGTCTGGAAAATGTTTGAAAACACTGAGGGGACACAGTAATTACGTCTTTTGCTGTAATTTCAATCCTCCATCCAATCTCATCATTTCAGGATCTTTTGATGAGAGTGTGAAAATATGGGAGGTGAAAACAGGAAAGTGCCTCAAGACTTTGTCTGCTCACTCTGATCCGATTTCTGCTGTTCATTTTAATTGTAATGGGTCCTTGATAGTATCAGGTAGTTATGATGGTCTCTGTAGAATCTGGGATGCTGCCTCAGGTCAGTGTTTAAAAACACTTGTTGATGACGATAACCCTCCGGTCTCTTTTGTAAAATTTTCTCCAAATGGTAAATATATTCTCACTGCAACTTTGGACAATACTCTTAAACTGTGGGATTACAGCAGAGGCAGATGCCTGAAGACCTACACTGGTCATAAGAATGAGAAATACTGCATATTTGCCAGTTTTTCAGTTACTGGTGGAAAGTGGATTGTGTCTGGTTCAGAGGACAACCTGGTTTACATTTGGAACCTTCAAACTAAAGAGATTGTGCAGAAATTACAAGGTCACACGGATGTTGTGATCTCAGCAGCTTGTCATCCTACAGAAAACATCATTGCATCGGCAGCATTAGAAAATGATAAAACAATTAAACTGTGGATGAGTAACTACTAAAGCCAAGTTAGCAGAAAACTTATTTGAAAGATGGTTTTTCTATCTGGTATGGTTTTGTATTACTTTTAAAAAATTACCTTCAATTACAAGACTTAGAGATTTATAATATAAGTATACAAAACGAGACAGTTGTAAAAGAAAGTCTAGAATCTACCTGGGGCTTCTGACTCCTAATCTTGATGCCTGTTAGGAATCTCAGATATATTTGTCCCTGTACAGATTTCCATTCTGTTCCTCTTAGTAACAATTGTAGAGGGTTGGTTTACTTGGGAAATATACAGAAGTAAGTTCAATAAGACAGGAAGACTGATTGAGGTGGGCAAGAAATTTTGTAGTTTCTGATTTGGGAGGTCCAATGAACAAGAGCATAAGGCTAGGGTGTAATGAGAGGATTGCAGATACATGTCACATGCCTCCAGCACCTATAGTGATATCTTACATGATGGAACATGAAACTGTATATAGAATTATTATAAATTGGGGAAAGTCAGTCCTGGTTTTTTGTTTTTTTTTTTTTTGGTACTGGGGATTGAACTCAGGGGCACTTGACCACTGGGCCACATCCCCAGCCCTTTTTTTTTGTATTTTATTAGAGACAGGGTCTCACTTGAGTTGCTAAGTGCCTTGCCATTGCTGAGGCTGGCTTTGAACTCGCGATCCTCCCGCCTCAGCCTCCCAAGTGCTGGGATTACAGGCCTGCGCCACCGCGCCCGGCAGTCCTGGTTTTTTAATTAAAGGACCTCTGCCTCATTAGATAGTGCCATCTTGTGAGGACAATGTATGCTACATTGAGTGGTGAGACTGCTTTCCTTCAGGAAAGGTTAGTAGGTTAGTTACCTACTAACTCATATGCTTCAGACTCATTGTACAGAAGTTACTTCTTGTGCCATCACTGCCTGCCTCCCTTTAACCTCAGTGGACAGATGAATTAAATTTTCTTGCTTCTTTCTGTAGTTCCTGACACAAAACTCAAAATACAGTATTTACCAAAGTGTCATAATGTTTTCATGGGCTATGTTTCCAGCAGGATCAAAATCCTGATCCCACAGAGCTCATTATTCACCTTTGTATTCTGTTTGATGAATGACAATGAATGTGATACCACAACTTCCTTTATTCCTTGCCTCCTTTCAATAGGTTTTAGTAATAAATCCCCCAAACTATCATTATTGATTAAAAAGTGTCTAACCCTAGCCACACACATTAACTTTATTCACACAGAGCTTACAGGAAATATAAAGTAAAAAATATAAAGTAGAAAATGGTTTCTACCATGGAGACATGATAAACATACAAAAAAATAGACATTAAGCAAAAATTAGTACAACAGTAATTTTAACTGAAAGCAATAAAGGCAAAACTGTCTTGCTTCTTTTATATTTTACAGCACCTCATAGTGCTTATTAAATTGTATTTGACAAATTCTGAGGAATATATTATAGTGACTAGTATTGTAGATTGCTGAGAGCTTTCTGAACAGAATAAGTTACTAGTCAGGTATTCGTGCTAAGAGGTTGGTATATGAGGACATTGGAAAAAGTATAGTGTTAGAGACAGGTCTGAAATTGTGGCTAAGAGATTTATATTTAACCCATAAAGAGTAGTCATAGTATGTTATCAAATAGAGAATAACAGAATGAGAAATGATTGTGTGAATTCTTAGTGCATGGTAATAATTATGAGCCATTAGTTTAATGAGACATTTTTATTAAAATAAACCTGCAAGAATCACATTTAAATGTTCTTCAACAGTTGAGTTGAAAATGGTTTCTATGAAGAAAGGTTAACTATTTTAAAAAGAAGTGCTACATTAAAATCTACCCAAATTTAAAACATTGGTTTAGGGGTCTCAAAAATAATCAGAAAAATCAAAATGTTTTCTAAAATGTATGAGAAACAGTAATGCTTTTTTTTTTTTTTTTTTTTTTGGTACCAGGGATTGAACTCAGGGGCACTTAACCACTGAGCCACATCCCCAGCCCTATTTTGTATTTTATTTAAAGATAGGGTCTCACTGAGTTGCTTAGGGCCTCGATTTTGCTGAGGCTGGCCTTAAACTCTTGATTCTCCTGCCTCAGCCTCCTGAGCTGCTGGGATTACAAGTGTGCGCCACCACGCCTGGCACGATAATGCTTTTTGATAATAATTTTGCAACTGATGCCTAAAAGGAAGCTAAAGTTAAATTGCTCTAGGATAAAGTATATAAACAGATAACATTATCAGATTTTACTAAGCGTTTTATTAAAGTTCCCAAAACAGCAGCTCATATTACTTTGTAATTTCTGTTATAACTGAGGAGCATATTGCGATGACTATAATGACTTGTCATCCATTAATACTAATGAGGCATGTGAAAATAAATGAAGTGGTTATAATTGAAACCATCATCCATATCTGAGACAACTTGGCATCCCAAGGTCAAAACTAAATGAGATGTACGCTCTTAAGTGTACATGCTCATTTTCCACACATGAGGTTTTCATAAGGAATTTAGTTTCTCAGGCAGCAGAAAAGGGACCAATTGGGAACTATCATCCATGGAGCTAGGATGTGACTGGCCCCCAGCAAATCCATGATGCTAGAATTTCTAAGTCCCCAAAACTCCTGGCCAGACCACTCTCATCACTTTGCCAGTACATTTTCAAATAATGTTCTCCAAAGAAACCCCATCTGCCAGATGCCCAAAGATACAGTGAGGTCTGGCTGCTTCTCAGGAATCACTCAGGAGCCAGCCTTCCCTAAGCACCATGGCATTGCAGTATCTTGGGCAATGTAGTCATCTGGCCTTCCTTACCCTTCAGAAATAAATACCAGGGGGAGAAACAGAACATGAAGATATTTTGGCCACTGGAGAGAAGTCACTTTAGTAACGGGAACAAAAGTAATAAATCAGATACCTGATTCTAACAGAGTTAATATTAAGGCTGAAATAAGTTATCTCATTTTAAATTTTTCTCCAAAAATCTGGGAGAGTGTATTTTACTTGTATTAAAGCCATAAAACATAAGACAAATCTTAAGAAAATTTATTTGTACATCTACAGCAGAAAATAGGAAATAAGTCTGTGTAAAACATATAGTGATGAAGTGGAGCCTCACCATATCCTTTGAAATACAGGCTTGCTGCAACATTCTTCCTGGATTTTCAAAATCCAGCCAGCATGGATGCTTCTCTGCTACTCTGTTTTAGCTTTCATGGCTGCTTCCTCTCTGAGACGAGCCTTCTTTTCTAAGTTCAAGCTTGTTAAAGACTCATTTCTTTTGGCAGCCTAAAATGAAGTAAATTTGTACAGGTGATTATGCTGGGTTGAAGAGGATGTCGTTACCTTGCACTGAGGACAGCAGGGTCCTCCACATGTCTTCTACATCCTGTGATGCTCCAGACTACAATAGCCTACCCAAGCACAAGATTAGTGCACACCTCTCCCTTTCTGGCCTCTTTCTGCAAATTTGCAGCTTCTTTTCCTTATACCTTTCATTCCCTTTTTTCTTCCCTTCTTCCCCCCCTTTTCATTTCCATTTTTTCTCCTTTCACTTTTCTTTGTTGCTTCATTTCTCCTTCCCAACTCATTTGCATACATTCACACTCTTCTAGCTCCTTACTGAAGCTTACTTAAATAAACAGATTATTTTCAAAATCTGTATAGCAAATAAGTGAAATTAACTATCCATACAAGCTGGTATCATATCTGTGTTATATCACCTGTAAAGAATTGGGTATGAGCCGGGCGCGGTGGCGCACGCCTGTAATCCCAGCACTTTGGGAGGCTGAGGCAGGAGGATCACGAGTTCAAAGCCAGCCTCAGCAATGGCGAGGCACTTAGTAACTCAGTGAGACCCTGTCTCTAATAAAAATACAAAAAAGGGCTGGGGATGTGGCCCAGTGGTCGAGTGCCCCTGAGTTCAATCCCCGGTACCAAAAAAAAAGAATTGGGTATGGGGGCTGGGGTTGTGGCTCAGAGGTAGAGTGTTTGCCTAGCATGCATGAGGCACTAGGTTCGATCCTCAGCACCACATAAAATAAAAATATTGTATCCACCTATAACTAAAAAATATTACAAAAACAAAGAATTGGGTATGGGGAGCAGGAGGAGAATGGGAATAGGAAGTTGATGGTAAAGACAAAACATACAGTAGTTAATTTCAATCTTCTAAAACCATATTAAGTTAAAAAGTCATCCAATCCAGTAGCATTTAACAACTTTTTGGAAATGGAAATTCTATAAAAGATAAATGTTATGATTATGGTATAGAACATGAGAGGAACGCTCTAAAGTATATAACATGTGCTTGGATGATGCTAAAAGAAATCCCAGAATAATTTGCTCCTGCAGTAAACAAACTCATCAAGTTTAAACAAATATACAAAAGCAATGCAGGTTTCTTTTTTTTGGGGGGGGGGGTATCGGGGATTGAACTCAGATCGACCACTGGTCCACATCTGCAGCCTTTTTTATATTTTATTAGAGACAGGGTCTCACTGAATTGCTAAGTGCCTCGCCATTGCTGAGGCTGGGCTTGAACTTGCAATCCTCTTGCCTCAGCCTCCCAAGTGCTGGGATTATAGGCGTGTGCCACCCGCGCTGGCACAATGCAGATTTCTTGAGAATTCTGAAAACCTACATGTCCTGTTCAGAAGCTTCTGAAGGTTTCAATCTAAGAACTATGCACAAGAGGTCAAAGATGGAGACAGGGAAAACTGAAGTGGGACAACATTAGTGTTTTCAAGAGAACTTAGCCTCGGTCAGCACTCTTGCCCCTTTGTGCTCTTAAAATGGATAGTGTTTTCATGTAACTGCAAGACTCTAAAGAGTGCCAAAAGTTCATTTCCTTTTACTCTGGAGTCACTGAGGATAAGGAAATAGTTAGCAATGGATGTGCAGAAGAATTTTCTAGTATCTGTTAATAGTTATAAGACAACTCTTCCAACATGGATGCTATAACACATAGTATCACACATTAAAAGATAGGTTTGACCAGCACTACTTAATATAAAAATAATTAAATAACAAGATAACATACTAGGAGGTTTGGTAACATGCAAAATTTGGATCTAAATTTTTAGCTTGACACTTATTAGCTATGTGAGTTTGGGAAAATTATCGAGCATCTCTAAGTTTCAATTTCCTCCTTTATTAAAAAACAGTAATAAGAAAACCATATCTCAGGTTCTGAGGATTATTATGGTGAGTAAATGAGCTTAACAGTTGACCCTTCTAAGCACTCAATAAATGGGAAAATTTTTACTATATTCTCCATTAAGTGGCTTTGTTATGAGGGAGCTGTGTAGCCTAGCCTTAGGTAAGTTACAAAAGCTTTCCAGGCTAGTTTCCTCATCTATAAATGAGTACCTATCTTACAGTGCTGCTGTGAGGTTCAAATGAGACAATAATAGCAAAGTACATGGAATGCAGTAAGTATTCAATTAGCAATAGCTATTAATTATAATCTATATTAAAAAAAGATTTCTAGATTTTCATTCCTATGTGCTATTTAGAAGCAGTGGTCTAAACATATGGCCACATTTGGCTAAGCCTCAAATAAAGAATCATGAAAAGATGTTCACCATGATTAAGGCAGTTATAGGGAGGATAAATAAGTCCATGTACTGACAGTGCTTTATAAATACACAAAGTGAAAAAATAAATAAATACACAAAGTGCTATACAACGCCACTGTCCTATTGTTTCATGTTACTTATGACAACTATGATAAACAACACTTTTTTACACAAAACTAATCTTTCTTCACAATGTCACAATGTCATAGGCCTTGCTGTTTATCCTGACACAATAGCTCATGTTTGTCCGTACTATGTCTTATTTTGTTTCCTATCATTTCTTGTGTAGAAAATAGCCTTTTCTTGGACAGTAAACACAAGGGTCAATCCTTGCTTTCCTCAAGGTCCTTTGTGAAGAGAATTCAGACACAGGGGAACCCACTCTCACCTTCTTGCCCTCGATAATCATCAGGATGCATCCTGCCACTGTCAAGGCGATCATTATATAGCTAACCTTTACCCGAATCTTGTTCTTTGCAGCATCAAGCATCTCAAACCTAATAATACAATGTGATCAAGAGACAATGTTAGTAACTTTTCTCTTTCTGAAGTTGCAGCAAGATATCAAGTTCTGTGTACTACAACTCAGAACGGTAGTGTCTATAAACAAAAAAGGAGGTAGGAACTGGAGATCTCATAGACTCTTGGGGAGGATAGGCCATTTTCACAACTCATTAATATGTTTAACAGCAAGACAGCAAAAGTTTAAAGTACAAAATAAGTAAGAAGATAATATGAAAGAAAGAGCCAAGAACAAAGCAAACAAAACCAAAAACACAACCCTCCCCAAACAGCAAGGCATATTAAACTACTTTTGCTATGGTGGGGCCCCCAACTTTGGCTCTCAGGTTTCCATTAGCCAACACTAAAAATGAAACCATTAGCTGATTCTCCTTTGGGTATTTTTTTTTTTTTTTTTTTTTTTTTTTTTTTTTTTTTTTTTTTTTTTTTTGGTAGTGGGGATTGAACTCGGGGGCACTCGACCACTGGGTCACATCCCCATTCTGTTTTTGTATTTTTATTTAGAGACAGGGTCTCACTGAGTTGCTAAGTGCCTCGCCATTGCTGAGGCTGGCTTTGAAATCGTGATCCTCCTGTTTCAGCCTCCCAAGTGCTGGGATTACAGGTGTGCACCACGGCACCTGGCCCTCCTTTGGGTTCTTAATAAGAAAATATGTGATATAATGACTGAAGAATGCCTTGACTGCTATGAGCTTCCAACACAAAGTACAATTCAGAAAGAAAACCAACATGAGAGAGTCAAACAATGTGCTCTATATAACCCGCCTTTTTGCTCTGTCTTGAACCAGGAACAGATTTGAGAATATCTGAGCCAATAGAAAGATTCTTTAAGTGACAGTCCCTTAATGTTTATCTTTTAACTAATGATTTGCTAAAATTGAGTGATGGTTTGCTCTTTGGCAAGTGCCTGAGTGTAGCTCTTCTAATCTTTCCTCTTGAGTGGATACCCTTGTGCCCCAATAGAAAGTTGGGGGTTGGATCATCATCTTGGGTGAAAGCCAAGGGGCATCACATGGAAGAGTCTGTAAAGAGAAAGCCACTCAACCTTGGTTATTTTGTAGGTAGATGTGGTTCTATTGCCTGGATGCCTGGTAGAATCTCAGGGCACAGCATGTGGAGTCATAATGGGGCCCAGGATAAAGAATTTCTGGTCTCCTCCAAAAGTGTACACAGAAGTGATCATCCCTAGATGATGGAATTGGAGTGCTTTTTAGCTACCCCCCACCCCCACCACACACATCTTTAACACATTATTTTGAAAATCAGATGGGGAAATGGTTTTTAAAAAATACTCAGAAGGAGGTATAGGGCTTGGGATGTTGCAGATGGATAGGAGGAGGACCCTTAAAACATATATATAGTGTGATATAAGAGCTGAGAACTTCAAGGCAGCAATGTGGAAGGAGCTCTTCAGGTACCAAAACTGGGCCTGCAGTGGTAGGAACCAAGAACAACTTCTAAGGACAGTGAATTACTCAAGAGAATCTGAGATCACACTACTACCCATTTTGGCTGTATTTTATGTGAATTGTTATGTCCAACTGAAGTGCTGTGATCCTCATGTACAGTGATATATTTTACAGGTAAAGGAACATTTAAAAAGGTAAAATACGTTTAAATAAGGCCATGATATTGCCATTTATCCCACAGGAAGCAATAAGGTTAGGCAGTACCTGTTCAGAACTACCAGCTCAAGGATAAATGGTTGCCTGAGTTCAGGAAAAAGTCTTTTGGGGTGACTCACAGACAATATTTTGGACCTGAAGTGATCCTGGGGAAGGTATTCCACAGCAAAGCCTATACACTATCAGAAAAATATGTAGCAGCTGGAATTCAGAAAGCAATCAGGGCACAGGCAAGAACTTGATGATGTCACTATTATTTCTAGAGTGCTCTTATTTTCCAGGAGAGAGCACTATCACTTAAACTAACATGGATGACAAAGGTTTTTCTGCTGAAACAACTCTAGTGAAAATAATGTGCTAATCTGACTGACAGAAACAGAAGGGTTCTAGTGCTGGGTGCAGTGGATATGTGTGTTAGTCCCAGCTACTTGGGAGGCTGAGATGGGATAGTCGCCTGAGCCCAGGTGTTCAAGGCCAGTCTGGACAATACAGTGAGACCCTATTTCAAATAAACAAGTAAAAAAGAAATTTAAAAAATTTTAAATTCTTTTGTAAGAGAAAAAAAGTACTATCTTTCTGGAAAAGAGGTCCTGAATGAACCCAATTTTTTTTCAATCATGAAAACAAGAAGGTCCCAGAAGAGTTTACCACTGAAAGAACTTCCAAGAACTTTGTCTGAAGTCTATGAGTAGGATGATGCCCAGAGAGGAGCTAGCATGTACTTCTCAGCACCCCTTCTGGCCAAAATGACTACCAGTCAGGGTTTTGGGCATGAAGCTGGAACACTGCTGCCAAGTGGTGATGATTCTGCCCCCCAAGGGATATTTGGCAATATCTTAGATATATTTTTGTCACCACTAAGGGAGTGATGCTGGCATCTACAGGTTAAAGGCCAGGGGTGCTGCTAAACATCCTCTAACATACAAGTCAGGCCCTACAACAGAATATTCAAGCCCAAAATGTCAACAGTGCTGAATTTGAGAACCCTTGGGTTGGAGGACCCTGTCCATTAAGTGAAAAAGTCCAGGATTATAGCCAAAGCTATGTTTAAGGAAGTTGGTGACAGGAGGCACTCTTTTTTCCTCTCAGAAAAAGAATGTATTACACTGAACCTCTTCTATGCCTAAGGTTGATCTCGAGTGGATTTTGTAGAATATAGTTACTGTCACTGATACCTGCATGATATACCAAGATTAAATATAAACTTTAAAAAGTGAACATTATTGTTTAGTCACATTCCTGTAACTAGGAGATAAAGCTAAATATCAGCTTACTTTGGAATACCTGATAGACATAAGTTTTCCAGCACTTTTTTTTTTTTTTTTTGGTACCAGGGACTGAACTCGGGGGCGCTCGACCACTGAGCCATATCCCCAGCTCTATTTTTGTATAATATTTAGAAATAGGGTCTCACTGAGCTGCTTAGTGCCTCACTTTTGCTGAGGCTGGCTTCAAATTTTAGACCCTCCTTCCTCAGCATCCTGAGCCTCTGCAATTACAGGCATGTGCCACTACACCTGGTTTCCAGGACTGTTTTTGTTCTAGGTATTTTCCAAAGACCAATTAGCAGGTAAAAATGTTTCTGAATTAAACAGTCAGGAGTCAGAGATGCTGCTTTTCTCTGAAAGCAGATCAGTGAAAAACATAAGCTGATTACAAAACTGAGTTCGGCACTCACGAGATAGTCTCTGGGATTTCCTCTTCCTTTTTGAAGCGGCCTGACCATATCAGGATCTTCCTCTCCCAATCTGTTGGTTTGTGTAATGGCACTCTGTGGCTGGAAGATTCTGTGAGAAAAACCAGATAAGAAATCTTACTTGAGATTATAACTCCCAAATTTAGCAAGAGAAAAAATGCTATTTGTGCTTTTTTGCTATTCACTAAACAGAAACACTGAGAAACTTCAAGTTAATTAGAGCTTTGTTTGAATGAAATTTCTTAGAAAGCTTTGGTTTTCTTTTTCCTTTTTTTTTTTTTTTGTGGTACTGGGGATTGAACCAGGAGGCCCTCTACCACTAAACACATCCCCAACACTTTTTTTGACCCAGGGGTTAAGTCACTTAGCCTGGCCTTGAATTTGTGATCCTCCTGCCTGAACCTTCTGAATCCAAGTGATTATAGGTATGCACCACCATGCCCAGCTAGGATGATTTGTTTTTCAAATGAGATTCCAAAATGCCCTGAGGACTGAGGTAAAATAAAAGCAGTATTTCTCCATACAAACACTAACTACAGAAAAGTAAAAGAACACCATGAACAAAAATATGAAGGTAAGGATGAACTAAGAAGGGAATAGTAAGGAACTTTTCTGAATCCAGCAGAATGAGTCTATAAGTTAAGATCAGATTATAAAACACCTTGCCCACCAAGCTAAGGAGTTTAGACCTGGTTTGGGAACTACATTTTGTTTTGTTTGAGATGGGGTCTCACTATGTTGCCCAGGCTAGTACTGAACTCCTGGGTCCAGGGATCCTCCTGAAGAACTGGCACTATAAGTGGTGCCACCACCCCTGGCTTGGGAACTACATTTTGAAGCAAGAAAAAGATTAATGTTTTAATCTGCATAATGGATGGAAGAAAGAAAAAGGGGGATAGAGTAAAGCAAGCAACAAGTCCAAACAGGATCTGTAATATAAGGATGAGGTTATAATGTTCTGTCAGTGTTGCAACCGTGGGAAGAGAGGTCACTCTAAGGATGACTGAAATTATCTGGAGACTGATTAAGACAAAGAAGGAATAAAAAAACCCTCAAATTTGGAGGACAAAGAAAATAATAGTACTGTTGGTCAAAAGACTACAAAAGAACCAGCGAGGAAATGAAAGAACACAATACTGTTTTCTTTTTAATTTTTTAATTGTTCTACTTAGTTGTATATGACACCAGAATGCATTTCGACTCATCGTACATAAATGGAGTGCAACATTTCAATTCTCTGGTTGTACATGGTGTAGGGATGCTCCATTCATGCATAGGGTAATGATGTCCATCTCATTCCACCATTTTTCCTGCCCTCATAACCCCTCTTCACCCTCCCCTTTGCCAAGTCCAAAGTTCCTCCATTCTTCCCATGCCCCCCACCGTCATAGATCAGTATCCACTAATCAGAGAAAACATTTGGCCTTGGTTTTATGGGATTGGCTAATTTCACTTAGCATGATATTCTCCATTTCCAGTCATTTACCAGCAAAATGCCATAATTTAATTCTCTTTTAATGCTGAGTAATATTCCATTGAGTATATACTACCACAGTTTCTTTATCCATTCATCTATTGAGGGGCATCAAGGTGGGTTCCACAGTTTAGTTATTGTGAATTCAGCTGCTATAAACATTGGTGTGGCTATGTCACTATAGTATGCTGATTTTAAGTCCTTTGGGTATAAGAACAATTACTTATTTTATTTTTGTGGTACTGGGGATTAAACCCAGGGCCTTACATAGGCTACACCAGGGCTCTACCTCTGAGCTATATCCCAAGCCCCATAAACACTATTTAGATTTGTTAAGCATGAAGGGAATTTATGCCATCCAAGTATGTTTCATTAATAAGTCAGGAGTAGAGATAAACATTTGTGCAAAGGGTGAGCCAGTGAAGGTGGTAAAGAGCAGAGGACCAAGGGCTGAGCCTTAGAGCATGACCTAAGAAAGGGGAAAGGGGAAAAATGAAGCAGAGGAATATGCCAAAGAGGCAGATGAACAGAAAAAGTACCAAACTAAAGACTGTGAGGGAAGCACAGATATGCTGGAGACTTTACAGAGTCCCATCCCAACTTTCATCTACTGCTTACATCTCTCTTGCAGGTCCATCCCCTTGATGGTTACACTCATGCCTATCACCATACCTTTGTTTATGCTGCACCTTTCACCTAATCTGAAGTCAACAATAAAAGGAATAGGAAAGTACCCGGAAAAAAATACAGAAAGAGCCAAAAGCAGGAGAAGAGGTCTGGAAGTACATAAATAGTGTTGCTATAGTATTATCTTTTTTTTTTTTTTTTTCTGGTACCAGGGATTGAACTCAGGGGCACTTGACCACTGAGCCACATCCCCAGCCCTTTTTTGTATTTTTTTAGAGACAGGGTCTCAATGAGTTGCTAAGTGCCTCGCCATTGCTGAGGCTGGCTTTGAACTCGCAATCCTCCTGCCTTGGCCTCCCAAGTGCTGGGATTACAGGTGTGCGCCACCACGCCCGGCCCTAGTATTATCTTTTATTTTTCCAGCACTTGGCACAATTTTCTTTATAATTCTTAAATTTTTTTAAGTAATGTATACCCATTAAAGACAACTCACAAAGTATAGATGTTTTTTTAAAATATTTATTTATTTACTTTAGTTGTACACAATGCAAATGCATTTGTTTACGTGGTGCTGAGGATCGAACCCGGGCTGTGCACGTGCAAGGCGAGCGCTTCGCCACTGAGCCACAGCCCCAGCCCAAAGTATAGATGTTTAAAAAGAAAATTTAAATCTACTCCTAATTCTATTATCATTTCATAACTATTTTATTTATTTGACATTTATATTTCTTTCTAATTTTACCATTAAATATATATAAGTGGTAAGGTCTTTATACTCCAAGCTTTTTCCACAGTATAGTGATTATTCCTTAGGACAGATCCTGGAAGTGAAATATCAGGTCAAAGGATAAAAACATTTTTAAGTACTTCACAAATATTCTTTAGGAATGGTTCATTTCCATGCAATAAGTTCTGTACTTCCATGAAGCAGCAGTAGATAAATATCAGTTGGGACCCTCCAGTTTTTATATTATATAGTAATGACAGTGACAAGGATTTGAGTTAGAGATGTGGAATGGATGTGGCTACAGTCAATACCCAAGCCTTAGTCCTGATTCTGCTATATCCAAAGCATAGTTACTTGATTTGGCTTCATTTTGGGGATTCCTTAAAAGATAATTTCTAGACCATTATTTAATTCGATACATCTACACTACTACAAAAAACTCCAGTTCCCACTCTTAAAGCAAGAAAGAAGAAAATGGCAAATGTAGAAATCATTGTGCCTGTGAATACAATATACGTATAATATGGGAAGCCTAAACTACAAGTTTGGGGTATGATGTAGAACCCTCTAAGACTATATCTCTTTTAGGTTTCGTTTTTAAAAATGTTTATTTATTTGATTTAGTTGTACACAATGTTTATTTTAATGTGGTGCTGAGGATCAAACTGGCCGCGCACATGCTAGGCAAGTGCTCTACCGCTGAGCCACAACCCCAGCCCATCTTTTAGGTCCTTTTGATTCCTAGTTGTCCAACTCTTTGAGAGACACCTATTGCTTAACTAGAAAACCAATAGAAACTTACTGGATGGCGCTTTGGGAGTTTCCTGTGGTTTAGTGCAAAATCCATTTACTTGCTTCAAATCAGAGTTTCTGGTAAACCTTACAGATGAGGCAGCATCTTTTTCATACAACTTAAAAAAATTACCTAGAAAAGAGGAAAAAAATATTTTCAGAGAGAGAACATTTGATGTTTTCTTCAAGATTAGAAATGCTTTTGAGTCATATATTTAAAAATATTAGCTCCTTTAGAAAATTAATACACTATATGTAAGATAGATAACTATTTAAGATGCTATGTTTGGTGTTGATTAAAACTATAAATGCTTAGCTGATTAGGAAATTAGAAATCTAGGGCTGGGGAGATAACTCAGTTGGTAGAGTGCTTGCCTCACATGCACAAGGCCCTGGGTTCAATCCCCAGCACCACCAAAAAAAGAAAAACAGAAATTAGGAATCTACAACATAAATGTTTTATCAACTGTAAATTTTTATAAGTAATTCTCACATGTGTCTTGTTGTAATGTCTCTGGTAGTAACATAATGATTATAGCATCCAGGTTGTTTAGGTAAAAGAATAGCAACCTCCTAGAAGTGGTAAATGAAGTCATCAAGTATAGACATACATAAATGCAGTTTACACATAAATATGTAGTTTTATATTAATATATAAAATATATGTAGTTTTCTTGTAAAATTTAAATTCAAAGCACATATAAAAAGTATTACCAACTCCTACATGCTCATCACCCAATTTCAACAATTATTAATACCTGTCAATAAATATTTTTTCACCTAAATGTAATCATTCTCTACCCCCTACTGGATTAGAGAAAGCAAATTCCAAACATTACTTCTTTCATAAACACTTGAGTAAGCATCTCAAAACAACTTTCTAAAATTACATCCAAAATACCATTACTATTAGCTAAAAATATTTCCTTAATACCAATACATTTTTATCAAATGGTATTAAGATTAAATTTCTCTGCCGGGCATAGTGGCGCACGCCTGTAACCCCAGCACTTTGGGAGGCTGAGGCAGGAGGATCACAAGTTCAAAGCCAGCCTCAGCAATGGCGAGGCACTTAGCAACTCAGTGAGACCCTGTCTCTAAATAAAAATACAAAAAAGGGATGGGGATGTGGCCCAGTGGTCGAGTGCCCCCGAGTTCAATCCCCAGTACAAAAAAAAAAAAAAAAAAAAATTCTCAAATAGGTTCATGGGTGTTATCATTATTGTGGTGGTACTAGGAATTGAACCCAGTGCCTCACTCATGTGAGGCAAGTGTTCTACCACTGAGCTACATCCCCAGCACCCCTCCTTTTTAATAGTTGGTTTATTCCAACTAAATGCACACATTGAATATGATTGACACTTCCTGAGTTTTTAAAATCTACAGGTTTGTTCTCCCTTTACAACTTTTTATTGGGGCATGGGGTGGGGTCATGTATTTGTTGGAACAACTTGAGTCATCAATCCTATAGAGCTTCCCTCATTTTAGATTTTGCTGAATGCATCACCATGGCGTAGTTACCGTTTTCTTCTAACTCCTCTATTTCTTTTTTTTTTTTTTTTTTGGTACTGGGGATTGAACTCAGCGGCACTCGACCACTGGGCCACATCCCCAGCCCTTTTTTTGTATTTTATTAGAGACAGGGTCTCACTGAGTTGCTAAGTGCCTCGCCATTGCTGAGGCTGGCTTTGAACTCACGATCCTCCTGCCTCAGCCTCCCAAAGTGCTGGGATTACAGGCGTGCGCCACCGCGCCCGGCTTAACTCCTCTATTTCTTTTTTTTTTTTTTTTTTTTTTTTTTTTTTTGTGGTACCGGGGATTGAACTCAGGGGCACTCGTCCACTGGGTCACATCCCCAGCCCTTTTTTGTATTTTATTTAGAGACAGGGTCTCACTGAGTTGCTAAGTGCCTCGCCATTGCTGAGGCTGGCTTTGAACTCGCAATCCTCCTGCCTCAGCCTCCCAAAGTGCTGGGATTACAGGCGTGAGCCACCGCGCCCGGCACTCCTCTATTTCTTGAAGACAGATTTTTGAAGACTGATAAGATTTAAGAGGGTTTTTTTTTTTTTTTTTTTTTGCTAGATGATGTCATAGGTGGTACTATGTACAACTTATGACATCACATCAAGAAATGTACACTGGCCGGGGCAGTGGTGCATGCCTGTGATTCCAGGGCCTCAGGAGGCTGAAACAGGAGGATCGAGAGTTCAAAGCCAGCTTCAACAATGGCGAGGCGCTAAGCAACTCAGTGAGACCCTGTCTCTAAATAAAATACAAAATAGGGCTGGGGATGTGGCTCAGGGGGTCGAGAGCCCCTGAGTTCAATACCCAGTACCAAATACTCCTCCTCATCATCGTCGTCATCAGAATTCAAAGCAGAGAGAGCCAGAAGTTTTATTTTTAATTTGTTCTAATTAGTTATACAGTAGAATGCATTCTGGCACATTGTACACAAATGGAGCACAACTTCTCCTTCCTCTGGCTGAACATGGCACAGTGTCACTCCAGTAATGGAACCATTCATGTATATAAAGTAATAATGTTGGTCTCATTTCATCGTCCTTACCATCCCCACACCCTCTCCACTCCCATTACTCCCCTCTGCACAATCCAAAGCTCCTTCATTCTCCCTCCCACCCACATTATGGATCAGCATCCACTTATCAGAGAAAAGATTCGGCCTTTGGTTTTTTGGGTTTGGCTTATTTCATTAAGCATGATATTCTCTAGTTCCATCTACTTACTGGCAAATGCTGTAATTTCATTCTTCTTTAAGGCTATATAATATTCCATTGTGTGTATAGACCACATTTTCTGTATCCATTCATCTACTGAAGGGCATCTATGTTGGTTCTATAGTTTAGCTATTGTGAATTGAATGGCTATATAAACATTGATGCGTCTGTTTCACTGTAGTATGTTGATTTTAAGTCCTTTGTGTATAACCCAAGGAGTGGGATAGCTGGGTCAAACAGTGGTTCCATTCCGAGTTTTCTGAGGAATCTCCATACTGCTTTACAGAGTGGCTGCACCAGTTTGCAGTCCTACTAGCAATGTATGAGTGTGCCTCCCCCCACCCCACATCCTCACCAACACTTAGTGTTGTTTATATTCCTGATAATTGCCATTCTGACTGGCGTGTGATGAAATTTAGAGTAAATGCACACATTGAGTTTTGATTTACATTTCAGAAACCTTTTAAAATATTTGTCTTAGTTGTACACAATGCCTTTATTTTTATGTGGTGTTGAGGATTGAACCCAGGCTGCGCACGTCCAAGGCAAGCACTGTACCTCTGAGCCACAACCCCAGCCCCTCAGAAACTTTTGATGAGGGTGGGAGTTCTGATGAATTGGAAAGTGGTTCCTCCTACTTTTTTGAAGAGTTTGTGGAGGATTAATTATGATTTTCCTTTAAATGATTGGTAAAATTCACCACTGAAGTGATCTGAGCCTGGGCCTTTTTTTGTGTGTTGCTGTTATTATTGTCTGCTTTTGCAGGAAGTGTTAAAACTTAATTCAATCTCTTTATTGAGTATAGAGCTTTTCAGATTTTCTATTTGTTTTTTTAACTCAGTTTCAGTAATTTATGTCTTTTTAGGCATGTGTCCATTTCATCTATGTAATTTTTGGCACATTTCATAGTATTCCCTTGCATGCTGTGCATTTGGCTTAGTAGTCAGCTAATTAGAGACTTTAAAATGCCTTCGACAAATAAGTTGGTCAGCCTTTGCTGAAGAACTCTTGAAGGTGCATTGAAGCAAGTCTTCTAACCATAGGTAGGCATCTTACAACAATAACTTAGCCTTCAATTCCTGCTTACACAGAATCTAAATATGAGTCAGAGGTGAAGGCTTGCGAACTTTCCTAGGGCACATACACAATCTTGCACATTTCCATCCCAGAAATATGTCAGATCTTTCCAGATGTCAAAATGGACATCTAATTCCCCAGATTTTCCTTTCAAATTTTTTAAATGCTTCCTCTTAGACCCAGTGGTTATTGCCTTCCTATGTTATGCTAAACAAATGCTACTATTTTCAATAAAAGCCTCAGGAGAAGCTGTTTGCAAAGAGTAAGCTCTAAGTCAGGTGGAAAAAAAAAAAAAGTCCTTTAAGTGGAGGTTCTTAGGGAGTCACCAGGGAGATCATACACTAAGAGTTTTCTGGAGCAGGGGCTTTGAGGGAGCTCCAGATCCATTTTACCTTCTTCAGTGTCTGCCAACTGTTGGTTTTCATAACTATTGGGATTTGTGAAGCTGAGAGGAGGAGGAATAAGGCAAGTTAAAACTTCACAAGGGGGCTGGGGTTGTGGCTCAGCGGTAGAGCGCTCGCCTAGCACGTGCATGGCCCGGGTTTGATCCTCAGCACCACGTAAACATAAATGCATTGCACTGTGTACAACTAAAGCAAATAAATAAATATTAAAAAAAAAAAAACTTCACAAGAGCCTGGCATGATAGTACACACCTGTAATCCCAGCAGCTCAGGAGGTGGAGGCAGAAGGATTGCGAGTTCAAAGCCAGCCTCAAGCTGGTGCGGTGGCACATGTCTATAATCCCAGCACTTCGGAGGCTGAGGCAGGAGGATCACAAAGTCAAAGCCAGCCTCAGCAATGGTGAAGCACTTAGTAACTCAGTGAGACCCTGTCTCTAATAAAATACACAAAAGGGCTGGGGATGTGGCCTAGTGGTCCAGTGCCCCTAAGTTCAATCCATGGTACAAAAAAACAAAACAAAACAAAACAAAACAAAAAAAAAAAAAAAAAAAAAAAAAAAAACAAGCTCCTCAGATTGTCATAGCCCTTGGTTATCTTTCAGAATTCTGAAACAGCTGATTTTTTACAATTTCTGGCAGTGCTTTCCTTGCTTTTTTGTAGGGATGGATTTTCAGAGGTCCTTACCCTGACATACTGGAAGTTAGAATCTTGATGTAAAGACTGGTGGTTCAACCATAGTCTGATTTCTTCCATAAGAGACTTTATTCATTTCCATTTTTTTAGTTACAGATGGACACAATACCTTTATTTTATTTTTTATGTGATGCTGAGGCTTGAATTCAGTGCCTCACGTGTGCTCAGCGAGCACTCTACCACTGAGCCCCAACTCTAGCCCCTCATTTCTATTTTCTAGGTCTGTGATCCCTGAGAGCTCTGCCTGGGTCCAGGTAACCACAACCTCAGTGCCATGTAGGGGAAGCAAGTGACACCATAAGGAAAGTAGATAAATTGTAATTGCTCTCAGCTTGCTTCCTCATTTTAAATGTAGCAGTATTTACTGCACCAGGGTTGAATGGAGGGTTTAATGGAAAAACAAACATGGGAGTATCTGTCAAGATGCTTGAAATACATCAAGCACTGTATAGTTAAGTTCACTTTTCAAAATTATTATTTTCTGTATACGAAGTATACCCCAAAGACTCATGCATTGAAGCCTTGGTCCTCTTAACGCCTCAATGTTTAGAGGGTGTGGCATTTGAGAAGTGATTGGATCAGGCACTAATTTCATGAATAGATTAATCCATTGGCAAGTTCACAGCTGAATGGGCCTTTAGGAGGTGAGGTCTAGTTTGGTGGAAGCAGGCCAAAGGGGGAGAGCCTTAGGAAGTTATATCTTGTCCCCACCCAGCCTGTTCTTCCCTTTCCCCCTCTTCCACTTCCCAGTTGCCATGAGGTGAGCAGCTCTGCTCTACCATACCTTTTTTGCCATGATGTTCTGCCTCACCACAGGCCTATAACACGGAGTCAGCCAACCATGGACTGAAACCTCTAAATCTGTGGGCCCAGATATATCTTTCTTCCACGATGTTTTTCCTCAGGTATGTTATCACAATGATGAAAAGCTCATTAACACATTACTTAAAATATTAATCTTCAGAACACTTAAGAAAGCAGTTTTTAACTTTATCCCTAAGGTGGTCAGAATTTCTGACAAAGGTAATTATGCAGTGTGAGGACATGAGAGAAAAAAAAAATCTGAAACTCTTCAACAGTTCTTCATATCTCTCAGGATTAAGACAAAATTATTGAATGCTGTGATTCTCAAACTAGTATATATCAGTCACCTGCAATTTCTCAATCAACCGTTCTTGTGATGGAGGTAGGAAATTTGCATTTCTTTCTTTTTTCTTTAGGTACTGGGGTTTGAACCTCGGGGCACTCTACCACTGAACTACACACCCATCCCTTTTTACTTTTTTGAGAAAGGGTCTCACTAAATTGTGAAGGCTGTCTTCAAACTTAGAATCCTCTTGCTTCAGTCTCTCAAGCTGTTGTAATTACAGGTGTCCACCACAGTACTGGGAATTTGCATTTTTAACAAGTTCCTAGGGGATGCTGCTACTATTAGTTTTAGACTACACTTTGAGAACCACTAGGCTTTCTCCCCTAAATTGTGGTAAAATATACACAACAAAAAATTTATCATTTAAACTACCTTTCAGTGTACAATTCAATGGTGTTAAATACATTGTTTAACCACTTCTAACATCTATCTCTAATACTTTTTCATCTTCATCAGAAAATCACGGGTTTAATGTGACCTACAAGGCACCATCTCACACTACGCTATCCCATTCCTTCTCTGTGGCAGGCACTTAGAAAGGAGCAAGGTTAACTGGCAGCAAGCTAGAAGGACTGTGCTTTCTAAACACAAAATAGAGAAAGAATCAACAATTATTTCCTTAGATAGCTACCCTTTTCCATCCCTCTTAATTAGAACAGAGGCAGTTTAGGGGAATAGAACAGAAGAGAGGCTGTTAAGAAGACAAACTGCCTCTCAGTGTCATTTGGGTAATAATAATAAAGCAAAAAATAAAATCACAAAACAAAACCACGTAAACATGCACACTTACTATCAACTATATTGAATATATGTATATTGGATATATTAATTCAAAAATTAATAATTGCATACCTAATATGTGCCAGGCACTGCTTTAGGCAAAATACAAAAGGCATAAAAATCACTGGGCACAGTAGCACACACCTGTAATCTCAACAACTTAGGAGATGGAGGCAGGAACATCACAAATTCAAGGCCAGCCTCAGCAACTTTGCAAGGCCCTAAGCAACTTAGCAAGAGACCCTGTCTCAAAATTAAAAATAAAAAGGAGTGGGGATGGAGCTCAGTGGTAAAATTCCCCTGGGTTCAATCCCCAGTACCCCTCCCTAAATAAATAAATAAGCAAACACATAAATAAAAACAAGTGATAAAAACCTGAGCCAGTAGGACTTAGATTCTACTGGGGGAAAAAAAATTGCATTATGTCAGATACTGAGTGCTGGGGGTGGGGAAGGGGGGTACGAAGTTTTTGTATGTCTAGAAATGGGATGTACATGTGTGAAATTTTAGTTAGGGTAGTCAGGGAAGTTCTCTTTGAGAGTGTCACTTTTGAAGGAGTGAGGGAGCTAGTTATGCAACTATTTGGTGGAAGAATATTTTAAACAAAAAGAATAGTAAATGCAAAGGCCCTAAAGTGATTTTAGGGACCACAAAGAGGAGACCAGTGAAAGTGGAAGGGAGCAAATAATGGGAATAGAATTAGAATCTGAGGTCAGAGGTACCTGAGGCAAAAGTGACAGGTAGAAACTTGAAGACATGAGAGGTTTACCTAGATCAGAAAATATCTCCCAACTTTCTCTTACTGCGTGCCAATAATTTTTTACTTCTCTAAAGTAAAAATGTTGATTAAGGGGCTGGACTTATGGCTTAGTGGTAGAATGCTTGCCTGGCATGTGTGAGGCTCTGGGTTCAATCCTCAGCACCACATATAAATAAATAAAAGATCCATTGGCAACTAAAAAAAAAATTAAAAATAAAAAAAGTTGATAAATATATACAAATATGATCTAACTATAATCAGAAATAAGACCAATTTAAGAATAATGTTGAAAATTTATCATTAAAAACAGTCATAAAGTACTTGTAATCTTGGTTTTTATTTTGTAATTATAACAAAATGAAAGTATAAATTTAAAAGTATAAATGAAAGTATAAAGCTCTAGTAATATCAAGACCTTTTTCTCTCTCTTTGAGATAGAACATATTGCCCCAGACATCCAAGACAGAATTTTCCATCCTCTGGAAGATCACAATTAAAAACATAGGAACCCAAAGAAAAATAGCCCTTTAACCTTCTGGCTGTTCTTACAGCCTCTCTCTAACCAGTTCTACATCCCCAGGGCCCTAGCAGGAAGTCAGGATAAGGATTCATAGCTGCCTCTAAGGCTATATCAGCAAATGGCTGGCTAATCTTAAGGGTGGAGGTTCTCAAACCTTAGTATATGTAAGAATCATCTGGAGGACTTGTAATAAAGATTACTGAACCAGGCTGGGGTTGTGGTTCAGTGGTAGAGTACCTGCCTCGCTTGTGTGAGGCACTGGGTTTGATCCTCAGCACCACATAAAAAACAACAACAAAAAGATTACTGGACCACTCTGCCAGTTTCTGATTGAATAGGTATGCACTAAAGAGGTATAGTTCTTAACACTGTCCCAGGTAATGCTGATTTTGCTTATGTGGGGACTTACAATTAGAAAACCAATGCCTTACAAGTATTACAAACTCCTGGCAGTATATGGCCAACTGGGATGAGATTGGTTCAAGTACCGCCTTCTTTCCTGGAAGCTCCCTCCTTCCTACAAAAATCCCTTCCAGCCTCAGAATGGGCAGTGGACAGGGGTGATAATGCTCCCTCGCCACTGCTCCACCCAGACAATTTTAAGATACTCATGGAGAACAGTAATGCAACATGGGACATGACAAATCTTTTGAGAATCAGTGATGATAAATGAAGGTTCAGTGAATGCTGGAGGAAAAAGGAATCTTTAGAAGATTATCAGATTTAGTTTTGCTTAACCTACTGTCAAGATTAGCTGCAAGTAACATGTTGCTAGCTATGAAGTTTGACAGTATTTATTTTAAAAAATTTGTCAAAACTCACAAACTATACATTATAAAGATCCTTAACATATACAAAATTTAAAATATCAACCAGGATGCTGGGGAATACATATTTCTTAGCTCTAGTAACTGGAAGGGCCTGGAATCAGTAACACCTTAGTAGCAATGCTACTGCCCAGTCTGCAGAACTTAGTTTCTAAATACCCACTCTCTAGTAAAATGAATCAGGGCTCCTTGGAGAGAAATGGCTGATCTACACCAGGACAAAGAAAATATAAGCACCTACAGCATCTTTTAGCACCAGAAAGTGAGGAAGTATTCAAAAAACAAAAGGATAGAAGCATGTGAAGGGACATAGAAACTGATCTAAAAGAACCTCAACTAGAATAATTTGAGAAAATAATGTTGTAAGAGACTATAACCCAACATAAAAAGTATGAATCCCTAGTAACATAAATAACAAGATAAATAAATGGGGAGAAAGGATAAATTTTCTAACAAAAACATTTCAAATATATGTAGATCCTTCTTCTTGGATTCAACTTAATGACTTCCTTTCAAAGACTAGAGTGTGGAGAGGGAAAAATCAGGAACTTCACCAAGGTGAAACCAGCTGACCAAGGTTAAAACCAATTTATGCACATTTAATATGAAGCAATGCGAGAGCTCTTTACTTCTGTGAGTTATTCTTCTCCCAAACCCATAACCCTAGTCAGATCATGAGAAAACATTAAATAAACCCAAATTGTGTGACATTTTTAAAAAATACCTGGCCAGTATTCTTCAAAACTGTCAAGGTCATGAAAAATCAAAGAATGTGAAGCTGTCAGCAACCAGAAGAGACTAAGGAGACATAACAACTAACTGCAATGTAGTATCTTGGATTGAATCCTGGAACAGAAAATGGACATCACTGACATAACTAATGAGATCTGAATAAAGTTAGTACTTTAGTTAACAGTAACGTACCAATGTTTACTTTCTTAATTTTGACAAATGTACCATGGTTATGTACGATGTTAACATCATAGATATTAGATGAGGGATTTACAGAACTCTATACTATCTTTGCAACTTTTCTGGAAATTAAAACATAGGTACTTGGTCACTAACTATATCTCTTTTTTAACATATTTTTAAATTTTATATTTTAAAAAATTAGAGAATTTGATGTCATCTCTACAAAAATATTATTCTCACTTGCACTCCAATATACTCCTGGAATGGGAGAGGAAAAGAATGGGCTCAGGCCCAGTAGGAAAAGGGAACAATTCCAGGTAGACCAAGAATGTATAGGTGAGGGTCATATGACTAGTGTACCTTGGTGGAAATGAGGTGAAAAAATGATGGCATACATTTTGTCATACTCTAAGCCCCCCTGCTATCTTCAAGTGTAGCTGGAATCACCAGGTAGCTTGTTAGAAATGCAGAGCCTCACTTCCTACCCAGACCTATACAATCTGTATCTTTTGTTTTTTATGAGCTAGCCAGGTGACTCATGAATATCAAATTTTGAGATGGAAATAGACACCCTTTATTCATTCAACAGTTGTTGAATACTTACTGTGTGCTAGACAAATGGAGACCAATGCCACATATTTTAGAACAGGGCTACTCAGCCTTAGCTAGGAGCTTCACAGAAATGCAGATTTTTTGGCTCACTCTAAACCTTCACTTTCTGAGGCTGGGGAGTAGAAATCTGTTTTTATAAGCCCTCCAGATCCTAAAGTTTGAGAAGCACTGCTCTGGAAAAGTAAACTTCAAACTTTGCATATTGGAATCTCCACAGAGTATCTTAAAAAATAAAAATAAAAAGCTTAGTGCACAGGCACAACATAGACCAATTAAATTCCAACTACTGTGAGCATATTTAAATTCCAACTTGGCATATTTTCAAGATACCCCAATAATTCTAATATGCTGCCATGTTTGAGAAAAGCTCCTCTATAACACAACCATTTGTAGTCCCTGCTGAACACAGGCTATGTTAATGACCAGAGTACATCTGCAAAGCTTGATACCTTTGTCTGTGGATGGATTCAAAATCCCTCTTTTTAACAGTTAATTCATGGAAGAAAAGCAGCTCTGCCTCAATTCTAACTTCTACACATCCATATATAATCCATCATTCTGGAAGTTTGGAGTTCCTGAGGAGTGTATTAAAATATGCCCAGCTTTCAGATTTTACAGAGTATGCATTCTCTAACACACTACTCAGTACTTGATGACATGCAGTGAACTGTCCTACAGTTGTCTTACCTTCTCATCACCCTTGGAAAAAAGAGATTATTTTTAAGTCCCTTATCTACAGCACCTGCCTTGCCCTCATGGGTGCACACTGTGTCTGATTATCCCACAAAGAATGACCACAGCCCACACAGCAGATCGTACTGTTCAGCCACTTCATTTCCTTTTTCTAATGTTCCACACTGCCATGACCTTGGCTGGAAGAAACTATTTCTGGAGTAATAATGTTCCATTCACATGTCCCATGGAAAGAGTTTTTTATCTGTGTAAAAACTTAGGAAGGGCTGGGGTTGTGGCTCAGCGGTGGAGCGCTCGCCTCGCATGTGCGCGGCCCGGGTTCGATCCTCAGCACCGCGTAAACATAAATGCATTGCATTGTGTATAACTAAAGTAAATAAATAAATATTAAAAAAAAAAAACAACTTAGGAAGCCGGGCGCGGTGGCGCACGCCTGTAATCCCAGCACTTTGGGAGGCTGAGGCAGGAGGATCACGAGTTCAAAGCCAGCCTCAGCAATGGCGAGGCACTTAGCAACTCAGTGAGACCCTGTCTCCAAATAAAATACAAAAAAGAGCTGGGGATATGGCCCAGTGGGTGAGTGCCCCTGAGTTCAATCCCCGGTACCACAAAAAAAAAAAAAAAAAAAAAAAAAAAAAAAAAAAAAAAAAAAAAAAAACCACACACACACACACACACACACACACACAAACACCTTAGGATTTCTCTGATTAGCCCACAAATGCCTATTTCATCCCTTAAAAACTGAAATAGGATATTACCAGTATATTTGCTGTCATAGGAAAGGGCAAGTGTGAGGAAGGAACTTGGAAGATTTGTTTTGCGAATCAGAGTCAATTTTAAGTTTCAGAAGAAAAAAGCCAGATGTATTCTTATTCTGGGGACATCCAAGTCCCCATGCATACACTAATCAATACTGTAACTTTGTAATTATGATAAAATTGTATGTTAAATGTTATAACTGCTTAATAGACCTACTAGAAGAATGATTAATTTATGTTGATTATGTAGTTTATGGAAGGTGAAGCTTTCATTCCCACCCAGAACTCACATAGAATAAAGAAGCACTGATTTTTTCCCACATTAGAAGCAAACTTAGGCTGCCCTAAAGGTTGACCACAAAAACAACAACAAAACAAACCAAACCAACAACAAAAATAGGACTGGGGCTGTAGCTCAATGGTGGAGCACTTGCCTGGCAAATGTGAGGCACTGGGTTCAATCCTCAGCACCGCATAAAAATAAATGAAATAAAGGTATTGTGTCCATTACAACTAAATATATATATTTATGTACGTACATATATTTTTATGTGTGTGTGTGTGTGTGTGTGTGTATGTTTGTGCATCCGAAATGAAATAAAAAACACAATATAACCCTCAAACATTAACTTGTTCTGAGTTTTTTTTTTTTTTGGTATCGGGGATTGAACTCAGGGAAACTCGACCACTGGGCCACATCCCCAGCCCTTTTTTGTATTTTATTAGAGACAGGGTCTCACTGAGTTGCTAAGTGCCTTGCCATTGCTGAGGCTGGCTTTGAACTCGCGATCCTCCTGTCTCAGCCTCCCAAGTGCTGGGATTACAGGCGTGCACCACCATGCCCAGCTTGTTCTGAGGTTTTTCGTGATCAGACCTGAATGGCTTGAAATCTCATGTCTGCAGATCTGACAAAGGATGGACGTTTTTCTGGCTTCAAACACTGATTGCCCTGTTCTTCTGTGTGACACTGACTTCTGTATCTGTCTGCCAGGCTACCAACACTCACAAGCCTAACTACCATGTTAATAAGGTTCATGCAGATATTCTGGGACTTCAAATCTACTGTGATGACATTGGCCCTATTCATTCTGGCTGTGGGTATTGTGACTATTCGTGCTTTCCCACAGTAAGTAAGAGTCCTTTTGTTGGTCACACACACACCCCAAAGAGCTTTGTCAAATAGGGAGTGTAGTTTGGACTGAGAAATGAGTGGGAAAGCGGTGTTTGTTTTTTTCATTTTGGATACTGGGGATTGAACCCAGGGGCACTAACCACTGAGCACATCCCCAGCCCTGTTTTATTTAGAGACAGGGTCTGGCTGAGTTGCTTAGAGTCTTGCTAAGTTGCTGAGGCTGGCTTTGAACACATGATCTTCCTGCCTCAGTCTCCAGAGCCACTGTGATTACAAAAAGTGGTGTTTTAGGAAGACAATCTTAGCACAGAATGTAGGACAGGCCTATGAGGAGGGCAGAATTGGGTAAAGGGGGCAGGAGAGGATGATGTGGATATGGAAACCCCCATTTAGGTGGTGTCACAATCCTGTAGTTTTGACTGAGTAATATAAAAGAGAGCTAGCTGCAAGAGAGAAGATGAGAAAAAATAATAGGAAGAAAACAGAGTGACTTAGTTTTTGTGGGCTGGTTGGAACCCTCTTATCACCATTTGTAACATTGTTTCTATGGAGAAAAAAGAAAAGGACAGAGTTTAAAAACAAAGATTTATTTATAAGTAAACCTTTGTTACTAGTTTTCAGGGGGGCAGGCTTATATAAAAATGTTACAATGCTACTATGGTAGTTGCTGGCCAAGGAGCTATTCCTTGATGATCTTTTCTCCTGTCATCTATATTCCAGCCCTCTCTTGACAATGGCTATTTGAAACTCTCCAGGCATAGTTGTTGATCCCAGCTGTGTGACACACACACACACACACTCTACCCTCCATCTGTTTTCTCATCCTTCCCTGCAAGCTTGGAAAAACACCAATCCTCCTTCATTCTGAATGAGTGAGCCCTTCCATCTGTGATGGCTCTCCTGAGGGACACTGCACCAAACTATCACAACCTCTAGTTCCTTATTTTCCACTGCCTTTTACCTGCCAAAGGTCATCACCCCATTTTAAATAAAAACAAAACAAAATAAAAACCAGCAACAAAAAACTTTAAAAATACTTACTCATTACAGAAAATTTGGAACCTAAAAAGAGGTAAAAAGAAGCCGGGCGCGGTGGTGCACGCCTGTAATCCCAGCACTTTGGGAGGCTGAGGGAGGAGGATCGCGAGTTCAAAGCCAGCCTCAGCAATATCGAGGCACTTAGCAACTCAGTGAGACCCTGTCTCTAAATAAAATACAAAAAAGGTCTGGGGATGTGACCCAGTGGTCGAGTGCCCCTGAGTTCAATCCCCAGTACCACAAAAAGAGGTAAAAAGAAAAGTTCGGAAAGCATTAATAATCATACTATCCAGAGATAATAACTTGGTGTATTTATTACCAGACTTTTTCCTATTACCATATATAATGTACATTTTTCATCAGACAATACTATATCTTAAGTAACAAATATATTAAAAAAAAACTTTTGGGCTGGGGTTGTGGCTCAGCGGCAGAGCGCTCGCCTCGCACGTGCACGGCCCGGGTTTGATCCTCAGCACCACGTAAACATAAATAAATGCATTGCATTGTGTACAACTAAAGTAAATAAATAAATATTTAAAAAAAAAAACTTTTGAGAGCTGTATAACATCCAACACATAGATATAACCTGAATTTAATTATGCCCTACAGCTGGAGTTGTTCCCAATTTTCACTATTATATGTTTTAATGACCAGTTTTCTTTTTTTTTTTGGTACCAGGGATTGAACTCAGGGACATTCAACCACTGAGCCACAATCCCTAGCCCAATTTTCTATATTATAGGCGTGCGCCACCGTGCCTGGCTTTAGTGATCAGTTTTCTACATTTTTTGTTTTGTTTTTGAGACAGGGTCTTGCTCTGTTGTCCAGACTGATCTCCAACTCCTGGGTTCAAGTGATTCTCCTGCCTCTGCCTCCCAAGAAGTTGGGACTACAGCCTGCTACCGTGCCTGGCTCTTCTATGTTAACCTTTGATGACATTCCTAATTATCTGTTTTTTTTTTTTTTTTTTTTTTTAAGAACAAAATCTTGCTTGTGGAGGATTAAAGATTAAGCTATATATAAAACAAACTGCTTTCCAGAAAGGTAAAACCAAATTATACTTCCACCAGTAGATATCAAGAATTTCTGTTGCATGTTATAACACTGAGGTTCCACTATCTTGGACAAAACATTCACCTGTTTTCAACATCCTATAAATAAAATACTAATCTTCCTCTCCTAGCTCAAGTGATTTAATCAACAGCAGGTATTTATTACCTTCACTTTACCACCCACACTTGATTTCATTACAAGGTTTCTCCCCCTCAATAGCTTCATGAAAATTGCTCAAACACTAGTGACATTTTTTTTTGGGGGGGGGGGGGGGGTACCAGGGATTGAACTCAGGGGTACTCAACCACTGGGCCACATTCCCAGTCCTTTTTGTATTTTATTAGAGACAGGGTCTCGCTGAGTTGCTAAGTGCTTTGCCATTGCTGAGGCTGCCTTTGAACTCGCAATCCTCCTGCCTCAGCCTCCCAAGTGCTGGGATTACAGGTGTGCTAGTGATCTTGTTCTCACCACCTGACTGCGTGTTTTAGACTTATCAGGAGCCCATTTTACTATACTCTTCCCATCTTCATAGCTATTTTACTGTACTGATCTCATTCTTCTACAAGGTTTCAACCCTTTCTTATGTTACACATCACTTTCTCTTACTTCATATTCAATTTCTATGGCCTATCTTCTTTAATGTTTTCTTTGCCACTTCCTATTAATTTATGACGTCTCCAGGATTCAGTCCTTACCACTACTCTGTGCTACTATAGAAGGACTCCTCCATTCTATTTTAATAAGCAGCTCTACACTGATCGTTCCCATATTTTTCTGTTCCTACATCATCTAATCTTTGATAGAGGGATCCCATCATCACCTATAACTCAAAGCCACTTATACCAAAACAATGCATCTTCTCTACCAAATGAACATAAATCTTTTAAATCATTCCTGATTACTTCCTAATTTCCGACAGTGGGGTAACACTTCTGCAGTCCTCTATGCTCAAATGCTTATCTTGCCTCCAAACTCTTGTTTTTTGAAGACATTGTCTACATACAATCCTTTTTTTTAGCATTTCCACCATCACTTGACACATGGATTATTGTTATGCTGTCCCAGGTCACAATTATTTATCTTGTATGCAGATGTCTTGATAATTTTCCAAAAATGTTTCTTTGATGACTTCAGCTTGAAAACTTTTTTAATTCAAATCAAACCAATTGAAATTCCTCATAAAGACCTATTACCTCCCGATCAAAATCCAAGGTAATCCTTTCTCCTTACTTTCTTCCTCAGAACCTGTCCAGATTCATTACTGCCTCTACCTTTGCTCATGTTACTCCCACCTCCTCCAATGACAAATGTTGCATGAAGCCTTCATCTGATAATCCTACCCTTACAAATCTTTTCCTTTCTCATATTCCTGAAGCTAGTTGTGTACTGGCTCTTTGGAGAGGCTGGTGAGAAATCCTGTTCTATAATAACACTCACCATAACAGACTTCAAGCTACCAATGTAACACTTCAATTATAAAATTGGGAAAAGATATGCACAATGTTGGCAGGAACTGGCCCCAGGACACCACAGCAGCACTTTCCAGAAGTTAGTATATACTATTTTGTATAGGTTCTCTGGGTACAGTGTATAGATTGGTTTACTCATGGCAATAAGCTAGCCCTAGGAAAAGGAGCAGTCCATTCATGTCAAGAGCTTTCACAATATAAAAGGGCACAATAAAAACCTATTGATAAGACCTGGAGGGGTGTGATAAGCAAAGCCAAACATAGGAGTGGCTAAAATAGGCATTTTCTCATTTAGGGTTGGTTAGCAAGAACAAACAAAAAAAGCAATGAACAAGCAGAATGTGGTGGAAATAAAATCAGAATGGGAGCCAGGAAATACTGGTTATGTCACAGCTTTGTGCCTGTGTGACTCTTAGCAAGTCAATTCCCTTCTTGGGTCTTTAGTTACCAAATGTATAAAAATTAGGGAACTGGACTACATAACTTGTAAGATATCCTTTGACTGTAAAGGCTCTGAGACTGGGTTCATCTCACAAAAAAATGATCATTATAAATTCACTTAAAGTCTGACAAGTCAATGGAGTTTGAGGTAACAAAACTTTTCTGAAAGTGTGAAGAAACATTCTGGTAAGGCCATTCTATTCTTTTGATCTAATAATCATCCTATAGAAAGAGATAATATCCTTAAAGCTGCAACTACTTCATTCTACTCTCAGGGGAAAAGAAGTATGAAAACTCACCTTATATCTACTTATTCCAAGATATTTCCTAGTGTCCCTCAACAAAATATTATGCATGGCCAGTCTACTATGACTTTGACACTGATATGAGCTGAGCATTTAAAAAGAACAGAATATGGAATCCACAGCAGTGTGGGTAAGTAGCCATTTAATTCCTATTCATTCATATTTGTGCTTTTTCGTGAACTGCTCTGAGTAATCGATGCAAGCTTTGGACCCTTTTTCTCAAAAACAGGCCTATAATCATAAAATTTGAATAAAATTTCAGATGTTCACAAGACCTCTCATCTGCATAGGTGTCTAGAGTACTGCAAGTTAACAACCTGACCTATATCTACATCTATAATAAACAAATTCAAGCTCATAAAAGTCTGAGACCAGCTAAAGATTTCTAATGGAAACAATTAAATGTGAAGATCCATGGTTTCAAGGATTCTTTTAGTCATTTGAAATTTTATTCACCTAGAGGACCTTATTCCTGACAAGATCTGGTGCATTCAGGGTACTACGGTCATAGACAAGAGTAACTTATTCCAAATATTACTGTGGATAAGTCAAGTGTGCTTAAATTATGTTTCCATTTGATGTGTTATTCCTTTGGTTATGGTTGCTTATTATCGATCTTCTTTCCTGAAAAGCCATTTGCACATGAATGTGTATTTCCACTTCACAAATAAATCTGCATTATATGATTCTTCCATTTCACATTAATCAGATCCAACTGGCCATGGCAAAGAGCACAAATTTCAGAAGAGAGGGCACTGCCTTCTGCACTGCGGTTTTTTTGTTTTTTGTTTTCTTTGCAAAGTGATCATGGACAAGTCACTTAACCCTCTGACCTGTTTCATTTATAAAAGTAAGGGGCTAATAAGACCTACCAGAGAGGGCTGCTGTAAGAAATTAATCAAATAAAATAATGTATGTTAAGTGTTTAGCTATAAAACAAGTAAAATAAAGCAGATCCCATGACATTGCTCACAAAAAAATCAGACATTCACAGATCATTTATAAAGAACTGCTCACATAACTCTGCCTTAGGTGTTAAAGTTTTTCTATCTGAAGTAAATTAAAATAATTCTTTAATGGCTAAAGGAATTGTCTTAGTTAAGTTCCCAGTAGTAAAGTTCTAAAGCATCAGATGCCTGCACAGAGGCTTTGGAAGTTCCATGATGCTCTAGTAGAATAATCTCAAGACACAAGTGAAATCAATCTGAATTCCAACTAGTCAAAGACACTTTCACACACTTTTTTTTTTTTTTTTTTTAAAACAAAGCACTGATTCTTTCATTTGTCCTGTTGAAAAGCTTTACGATATTTAATAGGATGTACACAAAAGATTTTAGGTGAATTAAATCAAAACGGACAAAATCAAATGAAATCAATACCAGTGTTTGGACTTTTCTTTTTTAGCAGAGGGAGTTAATCTCCAGGTGAAACATATTTTCCATTCCATTCTTCACTGAAACACAAGATAAGACATGTAAAGCATTACCTTTTTTGGGAGATTCAGGTTACATACCAAGTTGTGAAACTTATACATTCACTATTGGTGGGGGGTGCTGGAGATCAAATCCAGGGCCTCTCACCCACAACACTATTTTTTTTTTTTTTTTTTTTGGCACTGTTTCATTTGTGTAACAATGTATATTTGCATTCTTTCAATAGCCAAGTTTGGGGTTATTCTTCCTTTAAAAATTGAACAACTTTTAGCTGCATGAAGCACGCCTGTAACAACAGCCTCCAGAGGCTGAGGCAGGAGGATTGCGAGTTCAAAGCCAGCCTCTGCAATTTAGCAAGACACTAAGCAACTCAGTAAGACCCTGTCTCTAATACAATACAAAATAGGGCTAGAGATGTGGTGCAGTGGTCTAGCACCCCTGAGTTCAATCCCTGGCACCCCCCCCTCCCCCCCAAAAAATCTGAACAACTTTTTAATAATCTTGTACCATGGGGAAAAAAGCAAACACTCATTACATCTCATCAAAGTTCATAAAGGTGACCAAGAAAACTGTCCTGGCACCTACAAGAGTGAAGATGCTAACACTGATTTCTCAGCCCTACATTAACACCAAGGCTCTGCTGGTTTCCCCAAGAAGATGAATTAAGCTCTCAGTTCCTAACTTCAAAATACCCACGAGAAAATGAACTGCAGGTCCTGCATTTACATAAAACTTTCATCCAGGAAATTCAAAGCACTTAGTTGTAAGATTGCTTAAAAGTCATGTACCCCTCCTTTTTTTTTTTTTTTTTTTTTTTTTTGTGGTGCTGGGAATTGAACCCAGGGCCTTGTGCATCCCAGGCAAGCACTCTACCAACTGAGCTATATTCCCAGCCTCCTCCTCCATTTTAAGAAACCATTTACTATTATTCTGTGGGACCTTAAACCCCTCCCACTCAGACACTTAAACCGTGGGAAACTCCAGGCTCAGGTGGTCTGATAGCAAGAATAAATGAGGGGGGGGAGAGGCGGAGAGGGAAGATCAATTAGAGTAACGGATGGGGAAGGTTAGGATGGAAAGCAAAAAGTTCTAGGGATACCAAATGCATTAAGGAGCTCAGAAGAGAAGGGAAAGGAGGGAGCAAGAACCCCTTAAGTTGGTGAGAGCTGGTTAAATAGAGGGCCAGGTGCTAGGGTACTGGGTTAGTCCCCAGCGTCTGCTTAGTTGCAGCTTGCTCAGCCCTAGCTTTCTCCCATTATTGACACGAAGAAGGTGGAATTCCAAGCCATCGTGCGTCGTGAAACCCAGCAACTCTCCGGCCTGCGCCGCAGGATTCCCACTCCCCCAGCCCACTCTGAGTCTCACCAGCTGCCAGGCGCAGGCCGCGGAGGCTCCCCATGGCCGCCTACTCCGCCAACCACACGACACCTCCCGCGGCAGCGGTGGCGCTGGTGCGCTCAATGTCACCCCTCGCCCGCGTGGGAGGAGCTCGGGTGGGGTCGGTGGGCTGGGCGAGGAGCGGAGCCAGCGGGGCGTGCGTGACGCAGGAGACGTGTGGGACGTGCGCGACGCGACGCACTGAAGTCGCAGGTGGCGCACCTCGCCCCGCCCCTGGGCTCCTTGTCTTGTGCCGAGTTTTAGGCTGTGCCTGTGAAGTGTGGGGACATCTGAGACGTTTGCCTTGTTAATATAGAAAAGTTAAAGGAAAAAACGTACAACATTTGCGAACTGTACACTTCGGAAATACACTAAGTAAACCAGTATTTCAGCATATTGTTCTTCCGATGTTTTCAATGAATATATGCTTTTATCATAAACACAATTTGGACTCAGTGCCTACTAGAGGCCCCATGTCTTATTGGCTTTCGGAGAATTTCAAAGGCCAGTCTGAAAAAATCAGCATGTTGCTAACATTTTCTACTTACCAATTTAAAAAAAAATACATTTTAATAATTTCCATCACTTACCCACACTACTAGAAATGTCCTTGTTTCTTGACCCTTCTTAATGGTCCCAAGTTATTAATAAACATGGGCCCTTCTGCTCTAGGAACGGAGAGTAGACGCTACAGTGGAAGAATGAGAAATTGACTTTCCTAGACATTCTCTTGCAATGCCCTTATTGGTGTGGCCCGAAGACTGTTCCCTTTTGTAAGAACGACATTGGAGTAAACATTCCTTTCAACCTCTGAGAAGGGGAACATGTTAAAAGGGGGTTAGAAGGAAAAACAGGATAGCAGGGTAACAAAGTTTGACGTGGATCACGAAAACTAGCCTTAAGCTTAGCTTTGTGCTCCAATTATTTTTCGTCAGGCGGCGCCGCAGACACCTCTGCTTCACAGTGATTGGCCTGCAGCTGGGTCCTCGCGTTCGTCCAATATGGCGGCGCCCAGTGGCGGTGTGAACTGTGAGGAGTTCGCCGAGTTCCAGGTGATGGGGTTTTCCTCCTGTGGCCAAGCATGCGCCTCCATTTGTCCCCAGAACCTGATCCCTGCTCTGGCCTGGGAGGTCGTATGGATCCGTTGTGGATAAAGCGGATGGTTGAAGGCTCTTTTTTCTATCCATTGGAGGTCATGGGGGGCGCGGGGTTTGGCCTTGGGGAACGAAGCTGCTCAATGTGTGTGTGTGTGTGTGTGTGTGTGTGTGTGTGTGTGTGTGTGTGTGGCGAGGGGTTGGGGGTCATAGTTCTCCCTCTGCCGCGCAATTTTGACCAGGAAGCCCCGGACCATTCCGCGATGGTAAAATCGAGCTTGGTCTCTGTAAGTAGGGATTATAAAAATTTTGCAGCACTTCCCTGAACTCAGTCCCCAACCTCTGCCATTTCCCTTCTTTTAAGTTACGCTTTTGTGGGAGAGAAGAAAACGAAAGACAGCTTTTTACTTGACAAAACACTTGGCTCAGTTTCCTTTTTTGGTCAGACAGAACGCTTGGACTCCTGGAAGAGGATTAATTCTGATTCATACCCGCTCTGGTGCTGTTGCCTTCATAACCATTCGAGAGAGATGTAACATTTAAGCAAAAAGGCTGTATCTTTATATTAGAACACAGAAGGTCCAGGATTGTTTATTAACGCTTGAATTCAAGAACGGGAATCTCTGGATTTTGATCAAGTTGTTATGAAAGTTATCCGTTCCAATGCAGGCATAAATGTCCTATTGTCTAGTAGCAGATTTTTAAAAATTGTGACCTTAAAAATTTTAAACTAAAGATATTGAGAAATCATTTTGTGCCATTGACCCATCTAAAGATATTGACCTTAAAATATTTTAAACTAAATATAATGAGAAATCACTTAATGTGCCATTGACCCATCTGTAATAAGCTTTGTTCTTAGAAAGATTCCTATGTAGGTATTCCTGAAGACATCCTCAACAGACGAATGTGTTGACAGCATTTGGTCAAAGAAGTTTGTATCGGGACTTTCCACCATTATTTGCACCCTCTTTTTCATTTCATGTGCTCCTCAGACTAGATCAGCCCAACAACAGCAGCCAACCTCAAATGAGATCAGAGTGCCCAATAAACATAAATACTTGTCAACATTTTTAATAGGACAAAGTCTGTTGAATTCCAAAGTATAATACATATTTGAGGTTAACTGGTTTAGTTGTGGCCTTGGCCTTGTCACTTTAGTACTATGATATAACTCCTGTAATTGAGTAGTGGTAGCCTTAAGGTTTGTAGGAAAGAGCATTGATTTGGTAGTTAGATGTTCTGGGTTCTGAAATGTCCCCTGTGATATAGCTCAGTGGTAGGGCACCCCTGGATTCAATTCCCAGTCAGTACATACCCACCACCCCACCCTACCCCAGCCAAAGAAAGGTATTGGGGTTATAACTCAATGGTAGAGTGCTTGCCTTGCATGCATAAGGCCCTGAGTTCAATCCCCAGCACTGAAAGAAAAAAAAGTTATTTATTTCACTTTCGAGTCAGGGTCTCTCTATGTTGCCCAGGCTGTTATCAAATTTTTGAACTGCAGTGATTCTCCTGCTTTAGCTTCCCTATATGCTGGGACTATAGGCAATCACTTCCATGATGGGCTAAGAAAATTATTTATTATTGAACTGTGGGAAATGAGATCCTGAGACTTGAAATAATTTACCTCAATCCATAAGAGGTAGAACTCAGAATAAATGCTTAAAATGACAGTTTTTGCTTGGTGAGGTGGTGTACACCTGTGAACCCAGTGACTGGTCAGGCTGAGGAAGGAGGATGATAAGTTTGAGGTTGGTAAGTTTGATCCTGTCTCAAAAAATTAAAAGGGCTGAGGATATAGCTCAATGGTAAAGCACCGCTGGGTTCAATCCCCAGTCCTGTAAGAAAAAAAGAAAGAAAGAAAAGTTGTCTTTTTTCTTCTAAGCTCTCTTCCTAAGCCTGTTACTGTTACTCATTGTAGATGATAGGGACAGGAAGTCCTAGATGAGACATTTGTTGAATTTGTTGTCTTAGGCAAGGCTACTACTAATATAATAAGAAAAAGCAAAAGCAAAGGGAATTTGTCTTACTTGTAAGACAACCAAAGGACAGCCAAGACTTTGCAGTTCAGTTCAACAACCTTCTTTAAAATAAACATTTTTCTTTTGCAATGCTGGGAATTGAACCCTGGGCCTACGACATGGTAGACAAGTACTTTGCCACTGAGCTATACTCCCAGTTCTTCTAATAAAAGCATTTTAAAATTTATGCATTAAAAATAAATAAATAAAATGTCCCCTGTGGGCAAAATGATCCTCAGTTGAGGGAGAGGGTTAATTTAGGAAAATTTGGAGTAGAAATTCCCAGTTCAGAGGACTTAGGTGTGGGCTGCTCAGCTGTGGAATTGTCAGCCATTTGTCCCCTTGAAGTTTCATCTTTCCTGAACACCCCGTGTTCCATAGCTGCTGCTTTTTGGCTTTTCTTCTCGCACCTCCCATCCTATAGTGTGAGGGTGCTCTTCTGTCATTGCATGCCTCTTGGGTACTGCACTGCTCCTTCTCTCCCTCTTCCATCCTGAGGGAGAGGGCTTCCCTGGTGCCTCTGCCATACTGAAGAACCCCTGAAGCTTCATAACCTCCATCCTACAAGGATGCTGCTCTTTGGAACCTTTGAAAAGATACATAGAAGATAACAGGTAACTGGCCACAGGAGAATGACCTTTTTGTCAGTGGTCACCCTGTTTACCTATGGGGATTTGCCAGTGGCACCTCTGTTGTCAGATACTCATTGTCTAATCCTGGGTTAGAACATTTTTTCCAATATCTGGCCTCATTAAGGAGTAGTCCTCTAGCTCTTTTGCCATGTGTTGTGGATTGTATCATTGGGATTACAAAACCAATTAGATCATAATTCCAGTTAAATGTACAATTGTTGATACTTTTTTAAAAAAAAGATGTTCTGGATTCTATGACTGCTTCTGTCATTAACAGCTTTGTGACCTTGAACTAATAATCACTAAATCCCTGTGTGAATTATCTTAAATCAGTAAAACAAGAAGATTGGTGTTGGGAGAATGCTTTCCTAGCATGTACAAGGCCCTGGGTTTGATCCCCAGCATTTACAAAAGAAGATTAAGCAGGGCAGCAATTTAAAGTTGCTTCCATTTCTACAATTATTTGAATCTCTAAGGCCAAATTTCATAAGAGCTCCTAGAGCTGATAAGACATCCAACAGTGTTTAAAGAACACTTTGATTTCCTTTTGGATGGTCAGATAAGATTTCAGTGAGGCAAAAGTTAACATATCTTTCCTAACCATTCCATTTACAGAGATAATAATATATATATACAAAGATCACAACAAAATTGGTCTCAATGAAACCTGAGGAAAGTTTTTAGATAGTTTCTCTAGAATTTTCCAAATGTATAGTTTATAATACCGTAAGAGTACCCTAAGTTACAATTCAGATGATATGGTTTACCAAAGCTAACTTTGGTGTATCATTTAACCTCCTTGAAAATGGGTGTTAATATTTGCCCCACTGCCTCAGAGACAAACAGCCTAAACAAGAGCATAAGTGAAGTTGCCAAAAAAAAAAAAAAAAAAAAAAATGTAAAATTTAAGAATAATATTTAGGTTTAGATGAGTTTGGTAAAAAAAATTTTAAGCGTGGTTGACTGGTATTTGCACAAATTGTTAATTAAAGTTCATATTTTTAAGACTGTTAAATCTAAATAAACAAAATAAAGATATTGTGTCCATCTATAGCTAAAAAAAATGAAAAAAAAAGATTGTGAACTTTTAAAAAAATTATGAAAAAGTTCAAATGCTACAGAGAAGTTAAAAGAATTGTAGAATGAATGCTTATGTACCCACCATTTGTATTGTACAATTAATTATCGGCTGTATTTGTTTTTACCATAGATCATTTATCCATCCCTTAATCCTTCTATCATTCTACCTTATTTTTTTAGTGTATTTCAAAGTAAGTTGCAAATACCAGTATACTTTACTCCTTAACATGTCAGAATGCATTTTATTAACTAGAGTTCAATATTTGCTAATTTGGAGGGGTAAATTTTGCCTACAGTGAAGTACACAAATCTTAAGAGTTCTGGTCAAAGAGTTAGATGTTGACCTACACCTGCAATGCAAACCTTCATCAAATATTATTACCTCCAGAAGTTCCCTCTTGCCCATTCTTAAGTAGTCCCTCCACTACCACCCACTGCAACTATTTTCTGTTTTTTTTTTTTTTTTTTTCATATTTAAATATTTTAAAGGTTAGGAGCTTTTAAAGGATTTTAAATTTTTGTAATTCTCCCCCCCCCCCATTGTGAATATAAAGAATTTGCAAACTCCTGGAAAATATCTATTTCTAAAGTGAAATAAATTTTTAAAAAGAATGTTTAAAATTGAGTGCCTAGAATCCCATATTAGCATTTGTTCAACATTTGTGTGTACTGTATTAGTCTGATAGTCTGCCACAACAAAATATCACAGACTGGGTAGTATAAGCAACAGAATTTTTCCCCCCACCTCACAGTTCTGTAGGCCAGAAGTCCGAGATCAAGGTGTTATGTTTGATTTCTTTGAGGCCTCTCTTCCTAACCTGCACATACATGGCCACTTTCTCACTCTTGTCTATGTCTGTGCACAGAAGGAGAAGAAGGATCCCTGATGGCTCTTCCTCATTATATAAAGACACCAGTTTGTTTTAATTAGGGCCTCCCCCATTATGACCTCCAGTTTATTTAATATTTAAGAGATAGGGTCTTGCTCTGTTGTCCAGACTGGACAGGAATTCCTGGGCTCAAGCAGTCCTCCTACCTCAACCTTCTGAGTAGCTGGGACTACAGGTGTGTTCCACCATGCCTGGCTATAAACTCTATTCAACCTTCATTACCTCCTTCAGGGCCTGTCTCCAGGGGATTAGGGCTTCAATCTTAATGAGGGTTGGTGGTGGGGTGGGACACGTCCATACCAGATACTTACCAGCTACCAGGCACTTGGCGAAAAGCTAGTGGACAGAGTATCAAAGAATATAGAACATGTAAGACAACAAAAATATGAATAAAATGGTAGAAGAGTTTAGAGAGAAATAAATCAAGAGGTGATAACTGAGTTGGATCTTAGATTGATAACACCAGTGAAATTCTAGGCCAGGGTAGTAGTATATTGGCCAGAAATTTTAAGTGCAGTCATGAGTCACTTAACAAGGGGGGTATGTTCTGAGAAATGTATTGTTAGGTGATTTCATTATTGTGCAAACATAATAGACTGTGCTTACACAAACCTAGATGGTATAGGTCAATCACATATGGCATCTTGATGCAATCAAGAGATGCAGTAAAAGTAGATGTATGGGCTGCTATAAGTAGGAGAAATATACCCTAATGTAACAATAAAAAAATATAGTGCGTGTATATATATATATATATATATATATATGTATGTGTGTGTATATTTTTTTTTCTTTCCCTGAGGTATGAGGGGTTGAACCCAGAGACTACCACTGAATTGCATCCCCAGCCCTTTTTTTACTGTTATTTTTTTGGTACTGGGGTTTGAACTCAGGGACACTTGACCATTGAGCCACATCCCCAGCCCATTTTTGTATTTTGTTTAGAGACAGGGTCTCACTGAATTGCTTAGCACCTCACTGTTGCTGAGGCTGACTTTGAACTTGCAGTCCTCCTGCCTCAGCCTCCAGAGCCACTGGGATTACAGGAGTGTACCACCACGCCTGGCCTTTATCTTTTATTTTGAGACAAGGTCTCACTAAGTTGCAGAGGTTGGCTTCAAACTTGTGATCCTTTTGCCTCAGTTTCGTGAGTTGCTAGGACTTTAGGCATGTGTCATCATGCCTAGCAACATATCATTGTCAAATATTATGTGCTATACCTAATTATGTATGTTGTACTTATAACTGAGAGCACAGTGGATTTGTTTACAGTGGCATCACCACACACCCAAGTAATTGTGTTATGACATTACAATGACTACAACTTTACTAGGTGATAGGAATTTTTCAGCTCCATTATAATTTTATGGGACCACAACATATTGTGAATTCATCATTGACCAAAACATTATGTAGCACATGACCATGTTGGGGGGAATAGCAAATCATGTGCTAGAATACAGGACTTGCACAGGGCCACATTGGGATTATACAAAGATTAGAACCAGATTGTGGGAGGTCTTAAATGCCAAATATGAGAATGGGGAATCATTTTTGAGCAGAGTTGGTGAGATAAACAAATAGGCACTTTAGGAAGAGTCATTGTTAAGCATTCTAAGAGAATGTTTAAAATTGAGTCCTAGAATCCCGTTTTAACATTCATTCAACATTTATTGTATGCTGTGTTAGTGTGGTAGGACTGTCACTACAGAATACCACAGTCTGGGTGGCTTAAGCAACAGTAATGTACTTTCTCACAGTTCTGGAGGCTTGAAGTCCAAGATCAGGGTGTTATCATGGTTGGTTTCTTCATCCTAATTTCCATAATATAGTGGCCTTATACTATTATTTTCTGAAATTTGGAATCTAAACCTTTGTCCATTTTTTTTGGTTCAGATAGCCAGGTCCAAAGGACTAAACATGGTAAGACATTTCAAAATCCCCCTCACTGGACATATCTCTTGCCACCATCCTTATTCACATGTGGTTGTCTTCCTAGCCCACCTCCATATGTGACAGGCATTTAAGCCCTACTGTTCAGTCATATAGACTTAACTTGTTTTTTCCTGAACACATCATGCTTTTTGTCCTTTCTGTGCTTTTCTGTTGTTATTACCACTCTGAAATCCCTTCCTCTTGACCCTATTTGAGATCCAGTTCATGTGTCACCTAGACAAAATCAACTAAGTGTTCCTTCCTAGAACATTTAAGTCTTGGTGTTTATATTAGGAATATTTGCTCATTTATACATAATGGGGTTTGGTAATTAGACACATACTGAATAGATTCTTTTCTAACATTCATACAGTGGTGCTCTGTTCCTGTCTGTAGGGTCTGACTGTCAGAGACTTCTATAGTTGCAGGCAGTCTGTGTTTCAGACTTGGGGTGGGGACACAATGTGAGCATTGCTGTAAAGGCAGGGTTTCAAGAACAAGGTCTGTCTGGGAAAAGCATCTTGTGAATGGGATCTACTTCCAGGTACCTTAGGCAGAGGGGAGGAGAGAAAATGTTGAGTGAGTTCTAGCACTGGTAGTTTCCCTTTATCACCCCTTATGTGCCCTACAAACTGCTCCCAAGTTATAAAAGGAATTTATCTGAGGATTAATCTTAGGAATAGATTATAGTATAAAATTGTATGGGCAGTAGAAAATTTTCACTACTCCTCCCCACTAAATATGGGCACACCTTCAGTGTGTAAATTGCGTTTCTAACAGGATGAGATTTTCACCCCACAATTAGAGATAAGAAAAAATGCAGTTCCACAGAAGGCATCTGAATAATTTTAAAGGATCAGTCTAAAATGAGAGAACTCATAATATATCAAATCTCTTCATGTTTTGAGAAAGATCAAGGAGAAGCTGGGAGCTAGGGACATGGCCCAGTGGTAGAGTACTTGCTTAGCATCATGCAGGTGGCCCTGGGTTAGATGCCTAGCACCCTCCCCATCCCCAATTCCCCCCCCCCCCCCCAAATAGAAGAAGCTGGGGATACTAAAATCTGAAGTTACTTTTGTTATTGTTTGACTTATTATAATGCAGTTTATATTGCGTATGATGTCTATTCAGGGATGTCTTCTATATATTTTCTGTGAGAGAGAGAGAGAGAGAGAGAGTGTGTGTGTGTGTGTGTGTGTGTGTGTGTGTGTGTGTGTGTGTGTAGGGGGAGAATGCTCTGGGGGCTAGGCATCAGATTGGTAGTCAGTTATTCCCTATGAATGATAGAAATGATTTAAAGACAACACTTTTGTGCCCATATTCACCTTCATTTGCTCTTAGTCTGTAAGGGCCACCAGCCTTTTCCTTAGACCCTCCTGGAGTTGCTTTAAGAGCTCTGGCATTTTTTCCACTGAAAGGAAACACAAGCCTGCTGAAGTGGTTTATAGTTCTTTCCTTCCCCTTTTCCTTCTCTTTAGCCTTACATCTTTCTCTGAAATCTGTTTACAGCTTGTAATTCTCAGCAACCTCTGAACAAGTCCTTTATCAGTTTAGAGATTGCCATTTTATTTTATAAAATACAGTACTATCCAGTAGAATCTTCTGTGATGGTGGAGTACTCCACATTTATGATGTCAACATAGTGACATGTCGCTCTTCGGCATTTTAAATATGTTAGTGCAACCAAGTAACTAAATTTTAAATTGTTTTATTTTAATGATCGTATGTGACTAGTATCTGCTATATTAAAACACAAGCTTTAGGTCATACATTGGTAATTCACTAGTACACAGATTAAAATTGATATATTTGATAGTCCACTTTTGTAGGTTTTATTGCTAAGACTGCAAAATTGATTCATTACCTAGTTAATGCAGGAAAACTCCCATTGCTAAGTATGGACTTCAGCAGTATCTCCATATTGTTTTATCGAAGGGGAATTTGTTTGTAGTGATTAAGGTACAGCCAGTGTTGAAACTCATAACTGGTTGAAGTTCAGAGTCTATAAAAATTGGGAAATGTTAATCTATGTATCTTTCACCTGCATTGCTGTTATCAGTTTCCTAATTGATCTCTTCTACTCTTGTTTCTGCAATCCATTTTTCACGCTTAACACCTACAGTCATTTTGGGACTCAAACATGATCAGGTAACCCCACTAAAACACTTTTGATTTTTCTGGGGTTCTCAAGAGATAATAATATCCTATAACATAACCTATAATAGTGGACCCTGTCTTACGCCATGTTTTCTCTTACTCTCTGCACCTAAGTCAAACTAAAATTTCAGTTCATTTAACATTCTGTTAAATAACTCTCATCAAGGTCAGGCCATCAGATTCTTTTTTGGGGGGAGTGGAGAGTACAAGGGATTAAACCCAGTAGTGCTTAAACATTGAGCCATATCCCCAGCCCATTTTTTATTTTTTATTTTGAGACAGGGTCTCGCTAAGTTGCTTGGGGCCTCACTAAGTTGCTGAGGCTGGCTTTGAACTTGCGATCCTCCTGCCTCAGCCTCCCAAGCTGTGGGATTACAGGCATGATCCATTGTGCCTGGCCAGTCCATGTGATTCTTGACTTCATAATACAATTAAACAGAATTGACTATTCCCTCCTTTAAAACTTGCTTCTCCAGACTTCATTGATATCACAGACTTTCCCCTCTACTTTTAGGCACTAGTTTCTTCTATTTTTTTTTTTAATATTTATTTTTTACTTTTAGTTAGACACTATCTTTATTGGATTTTTGTGATGAGGATCGAACCCAGTGCCTCATTCATACTAGGCAAGCACACTACCACTGAGCCACAACCCCAGCCTGCTAGTTTCTTCTTGATCATTGGTCCACTTCATTCCCTACAATCTCCCCCAGTGACCTTTTCAAGCGTCATGACTTTTCTCTCTCTCTCTTTTTTTTTGGGGGGGTGGGGTGGGGTGGTGGTGGATGCTGGGGATTGAACCCAGGGCCTTGTGCATGCAAGGCAAGCACTCTACTGACTGAGCTATATCCCTGGCCCCTCAAGTGTCATGACTTCAAATAGCATAAAATTGTTCATATAATTCTAGCCTGAGCACTGTCAGACTATATGTTTAACTTTCTACTGTACTCAGATACCTTCATAGGCAACTCAAACAAACAAGTCCAAAAGAGAGCTTATTAGTTTTTTTTGGTACTGGCGATTGGACACAGGGGCACTCGACCACTGAGCCACATCCCTAGCCCATTTTTGTACTGAGACAGGGTCTCACTGAGTTTCTTAGCGCCTCACTTTTGCTGAGGCTAGCTTTGAACTTGCAATCCTCCTGCCTGAGCCTCCCGAGCCATGGGGATTACAGGCGTATGCCACTGTGCCCAGCCTTAAAGTATTTTTTTGACAAAAATTTAAACATATGCTAAAGGAGAAATAGTACTTTGAAAACCTCCGTGTATCTAAACAATCAATTCATGGCCATCTTTTTTCATCTATTCAGTATACTACTACCACTTGCCCCTTTTTGCCATATTATTTTGAAGCACATTCCAGGCAACATATCTTTTTTTTTTTTTTCTCCTGTAAATATTTTCAATAAAAGATCATAATTTTTAAACACAATATCAGGGTAATCTGTAATTAAATGCAATACTTAATATTCTGTGAGTTAGAACAGGACTCTTGATTTTTTTTTTTTTTTTTTTTTTTTTTTTTGGTACCAGGGATTGAACTCAGGGGCACTCGACCACTGGGCCACATCCCCAGCCCTTTTTTGTATTTTATTTAGACAGGGTCTCACTGAGTTGCTAAGTGCCTCGCCATTGCTGAGGCTGGCTTTGAACTCGCGATCCTCCTGCCTCAGCCTCCCAAAGTGCTGGGATTACAGGCGTGCGCCACCGCGCCCGGCAATATATGTTATTTCTTACCATACTTTTCAGTATGTAAGATCATGTTGTTCATTTGTTTATTGTCTGTCTCCTCTTTCAGGAATTTGCTCAATAGGAGCAAGCAAGCCATTTTTCTGTTTTCCTCACCACTGTACCAGGTGTTTAGAATGGTGCCTGACACATAGTAGACATTAGTAAATATTTTTTGAGTGAAGAGTTAATAAATGAATGAACTCTCTTGTGCTGTAACTTCTCCATATTTAAAGAAGGAAGCTTGCTGAGGGCTTTAATAGCCAAAGGAAACTATCCAAAAAGATCAGTTTATTTTAATAGCTGTTTATTGTATGTGTGGCGCTAGAGGTCAAACATAGGACCTTGTATATGCTAGGCAAAACGCTCATGATATAATGTCATAAAGCAAGACTTGACTACATAATAACCCAGTTTTATTAATATATTCACAGTTGTAGGAAAAAAACTAAAAAGACACATTAAAATTGATAATGGTGGCTGGGAATATAGCTTATTGGGAGAGCCCTTGTCTAGCACATGTGAGGCTCTGAGTTCAATCCCAGCAATGCAAAAGAAATATATGTATATATTCATAATGATTGATTTTGGATGATTTTTATTCTAAAATTTGAGTTTTATTTCTAAAATGAAGGTAGAACTTTAATAATAAACATTTTTTAAATATTTATTTATTTGTTTTAGTTGTACACAATGCCTTTAGTTTTACGTGGTGCTGAGGATCGAACCGGGCCGTGCACGTGCTAGGCGAGCGCTCTGCCGCTGAGCCACAACCCCAGCCCCATAAACATTTTTATTTTAACAAATGGTTGAGAAAGAAATGAAGGAGTGATTTTAGTCATGGATGTAAGTTTGAGAAAAGAAATAGGATGGTATGTTAAAGGAGATACTCAAGCAGAAGTGCTTTCAGTATGTGCTTATCTTGAAAGTTAACTTAGGTATTTTCAACCTAATATTACATAATTCTCTTTTCTTGATGATTCATAGTGATCTTGTTTTATGTTGTTGGTTTTTGGTATTGTTTGTAAATTTAAAACAATTAAAACAGAGAAGGGTATACTGCTAGGAACTTATCCTAGAGTTTATGATAGATGAAGGCAGAATGTAGCTGATGTCCATCCTTTCTCTAGTGACAAGTGAAAAGAAGTATGGGAAGGGACTGTGTTGTACAGGTAATACTCAGCAGCCTTCTGAGTTCCTTGCCCTTTTGTTATTATTTTTCTTTGGTTTGCATTTTGAAAATTCAATACTTTTTTGAGGGGCAGGGGAAACATCAGAAATGGGAGTCAGGGTTAGTAAGAACAGAAAAACTAATTCTTACTTGTTCGTGAATAAGAATACCATGACAAGATTTGATCTCTAGTAGCATGTTTTGTTTTAATTATTTGTATCACAAAAATAATACACGATCTTAGTCAAATACTAAGAAGCTAAGAGGGTAGAGATTAATTTATTTGAGTTAATTACTACATCTTTCTAGAAGTTTTCTTCCTAGGACCGTGTGTTGCAATAATAGCTGAGAGGAAATAGAGCAAACAGTTACATTGGTGATATTGGGGAATGTGTGGTAATCAGGTTCAGTGGAACCTTTTTTGGCTGTGTGCTGGAGATGGAAAGGACACACCTTGTTTGCTAAGAACTATGCCAGCAAATGGAATTTAAATTTGAGTAAAACAGTCTTAATCCTTAAGATGACCTATTGTAGTTGAGGCAAGGAGACAGGCTTGGTGCCCACTCTTGAATTACGATTATATAACTTGCCTGTCATCCTTGTAATAAAGATTTTCTTATGGTTGCATTATATTTGACTTGGTTTTCACACTCCCAAATTAAAGAGTTGTTAAATATCCAAGACTTTTGTTTTTTGCTTAAATACTTAATTCTTATCACTTAATGTTCCATTCAGGTTATATTCTTTTATTTTAAATACATATAGGAATTACTCAAGGTGATGAGGACAATTGATGACAGAATAGTACATGAATTAAACACTACGGTTCCAACAGCTTCCTTTGCAGGGAAAATCGATGCCAGCCAAACCTGTAAACAACTTTATGAGTCTGTAAGTCTATCTTTTGAGTCTCTGTTTTATGTTTCTTCTATGCCTTTCTTTCAGGCAAAATAAGAAATCCATATCATTTGTGAATAAACAAATGATATCTTCATGTTTCTTTGCCTATACCTGAGAGTGTTTAAGAATTTTGATCTGGTTTCTATTCATTAAAGTAAATTTGTGATCTTATGTCCAAATCTGCGAAGAGATGGTTCTAAAGAATGAGAGCGGTCACTGTTTTGACCCCTTCGTCTGCAGCCTTTCACTTACCGAGACCTGGTGCACAAAGGGATGAAGGGGAAAGTACAATAGTAAAGTAAAACAATAACAAGAGCAAGGATGAGAATGAATAAATTCTGAAGCCAAATAGATGATGTATGGAATAATTAAAGCCTTTTACACATTTTATATCTTCTTTCTCTCATTAAGAAGTGAAGTAGAAGCCTATGGCAGGTGGGAGAGAAGGAAAGCCACAGATAAATTGTCTTTTCTTGAGGCTCTGGTTCTCAAGTATATATTTTTTTATGGCCTTTTTTATTTCTCTTTAATTTCCAAAGGCAGAATGATATACTGATACAGCTAAATATTGTTTACAGTTTAATATATCCTTTCTTTAAGTTGGAATCTCTTCAAATGACACTCGCTATTTTAAGCTCTACCACCACTGGGTTACTATGTTCATAATTATATAAAGAAGGTATTACTTGAAACCTAAAATGCATTTCTCCTATATGAAGAAAGTCAGTTCTGAATAAGCTTGTTTATACCTGTTAAATTCATAGCATTAATTGCTAATATTTTTGTTCTCCTGTTATACTAAAGTATGTCATTTTATTGAGTGATCAGGTAAGTCTTATGGTTTGAGAAAACTGCAAGGTGTGGACTTTGATGAGTAGAATCCAGTAATGGGGAATAAGAGGGTGGGTCCAAGTTTTATTTTACCATAAGGTTGTTTGACAGTTAACTTAGTTTCTTTGGGTATCTCTGACTAAAGAACTAGAAATTTATGATCACTTTGTCATACTTTCCCCATATTTCTCTACTATTTAGTCATTTCCATTTAAAATCTTCTGTTAACATTGAGGTTTATAGTGTCAAGATTGACAACATGGATTCAGATCTAGATTAAAATCTCCTACTCTACTTCCTAAGTTGGGTGACCTTGATCATGCTGTATGACCTCTCTTAGCCTCAGTTTCCTTATTTGTAAAATAGTGTGGTGGTATTACCTAATTTATAGGATTGTTAAAGGATTGAGTGAGTTTAATATAAAGTTGTTGTTGCACTGTGTTTTGCATAAAAGTGTTTGCTACTACTGTTATTATTCCATGTAGCTTGCACCAAGGATCAGTCCTGCAGAGTGCCCAGCTCATAAGTACTCAGAGTTCACTTAAGTGTTGTTTCAATGGAGAAAGAGAAGTCTGTGAAATGTCCAAGTTGCTCATAGTCTCCCTGACTCACTGTAGGCCCTGACTCAGTTTATTCTATAGTTGATGAAAAGATACTTACATTCTCTAAGGGCAACATTTTTTTTTTTTTTTTTTTTTTTAATTATTTACTTTAGTTGTACACAATTTAATAGCATTCATGTTTACGTGGTGCTGAGGATTGAACCCGGGCCGCGCACGTGCGAGGTGAGCGCTCTGCCGCTGAGCCACAACCCCAGCCCGGCAACATTTCTTCATGGGAGATGATATGTAAAGTTATAATGAAGCACAAGTTTTAGAAATTCCAAATCTTAAAAGTGTACTCATAGTAAAACCATTTTTTTTGTTTTTTGTGGTATCGGTGATTGAACTCAGGGGCACTAGACCACTGGGTCACATCCCCAGTCCTTTTTTTGTAGTTTATTTAGAGACAGGGTCTCACTGAGTTGCTAAGTGCCTCACCATTGCTGAGGCTGGCTTTGAACTTGCGATCCTCCTGCCTCAGCCTCCCAAAGTGCTGGGATTACAGGCGTGCGCCACTGCGCCCGACTATAGTAAAACCATTTTGATGCAATCCTTGTTATTAGAGCATACTCCCTTTAATCTTAGCTTTACATTCTTTGTTTTCAAGATAAACATAAAAACCATTACTGAACAATAAAGTCCATGCACTTAACAATACTTTGGGGTTTCATCAAAATTCAGCTATGATCATAGGAATGTGCTTGAAACTTAACCATTACCTTGCTAATCAAGTTGGAAAATAGATGAGCAATCTTATTAGATTTGGTACATAAAGATGACTTTTTTAAAAAATGTTTTTTTAGTTGTTGATAGACCTTTATTTTATTCATTTGTTTATATGTGGTAATGAGAATCGAACCCAGTGCCTCACATATGTCAGGCAAGCACTGTACCTACCACTGAGCCACAATCCTAGCCCAAGATGATGGTTATTAAAGAGTTTTGTCAGAAATCGTTACTTTTGATCAACACACACAATCAATGCAACTATTAACCTGTGCTTTGATAATATAAGTTTTCTTCATCAATACTTAACACTTTAAAACCTTATAAAAGGCTCTGATAGGCAAATGTGACATTCCTTGTTTTTCTTATAGTAATTAAGACCTCTATATCACTTAGTTTGTAATTTCTTTTCCTTGTTGAAAATATGAAACTGAAAAATGAAGGGACAAAAGGAGAGGAAAAATAACAATAAGTCGTCCAAAGGATGGATGTGGGGTAGGGGAACAAGTTGATGGAACAGTGGGGAAAGACAAGGACATGGAAGTAAAGGAGACTTAGATGAAAAGCCCAGCAGGGGAAATGCAGGAAATACTGGGGGCATGTTGAAGAAGGAGACAGCCCAGGCTGCATAACTTCCACCCTCTAAGGTGCTCTCTTCTATCTGTTTTTATGTGATATAGCTGATGAAACACAATCTTCTATGGATTCAATTTTTAAACATTGGTTTAGAAAATATTAAATTTCTGAAGTCCCAAAATAAGGATTTTTTTTAACACCAAAATGTGACAAATTGATGTGATTGTTTTTCCCCTTTTTATTCCTTTGTTCTTTTAGTTGATGGCAGCTCATGCTAGTAGGGACAAAGTTATAAAAAATTGTATAGCCCAGACCTCAGAAGTAGTAAAAAATCTTCGCGAAGAGAGAGAAAAGAATTTGGATGATTTAACATTATTAAAGCAACTTAGAAAAGAACAGACAAAGGTAAGTTGAATACAATTTACATTTCTCAGAGTTTTTCCAAACATAGCCTTCAAAATAAAGGCAGTTTTTAAAATGCACAATTCAGAATGAGATATGATTACTTAAAAAAAATAATGACTAGATTAATGCTTCATTTTTAATGGACTTTGTTTTATTACATTTCGGTATTAATTGGTAAATTAATATTCATTTCACAAATGGATTCAGTATAGCAGCTGTAGGCAAAATAAGCACGTGATATTTTATTTCTATTCCTTTGTTTTTCACTGCTGAAGATAAAGGCTCAATATATACCAATACCACATGATCTTTCTGATGCTTAACTTGAAACATTTCTTTGTGTTTGTATTTTGAAAGTACTGCCCTCAAAATAGAATACTATTTAACTATAATTAGATGTACTAGTACCTCATTATAATTAATTTACCTACTGTGTAGAAATAGTTATGGGTCTTTTTGGACCACCTTTTCTCTACTTCATCCAACATCCCTGCAGTGTTTTCGCTTTTAAGAAAATAACAAGTGCTTACTCAAGGATGTGTAAGAGGAAGCCTTATTTTTTCAACTCAGATGTAATGTAGATAGGGAGTGGACCTCAGAATATAGTTAATGCAATAGAACTATTTCTTTATAGCTCCCATATATCAAGAAAACATTGTAATATTCAACAAACATTTGTCCTTTGGTTCCCGGGGCAGTTGGTTCCTGGACCCTACCTTCTACCCACTGGGGATACCAAAATCCCCAGGTACTCAAGTCTTATTTATAAAATGGCTAAGTATTTGCATGTAACCTACACACATCCTGCCTCATATTTTAAATCACTTGTATGTTCCTTATGATACCTAATACAATGTAAAATGCTCTGTAAATCATAGTTATACTATATTGTTTAGGGAATAATCGAAAGAAAAAAGTCTGTTTGTTTAGTACATATACGGATTTTCCTCGTTAATATATTTTGATCCCCAGTTTGAATCCATGGATAAAGAACCTGCTGATACAGAAAATCAGCTATATTTTATTATGTGGAATGCATTGCTTTTTTTTTTTTTTTTTTTGGTACTGTGGATTAAACCCTGGGGTGTTTAACCACTGTGCCACATCCCCAGCCAAGGATCCCCCCACTCCCCACACCCCACCACACCTTTTTTATTTAGACAGGATCTCAATAGGTGGCTTAGGTATTTAGTAAGTTGCTGAGGCTGGCCTCAAACTTGTGATCCTCTTGCCTTAATCTTCCAAGTTGCTGGAATCACAGGTGAGTGCCACCACACCTGGCTCACTTTTTTTTTATTTTGTATAATTTCAAACTTATAGAAGAGTTGCAAACATGGTATAAAGAACTCAATGTACCCTTTATCTCTATTCCCCTTTTATTTACATTTTGCCCCACCTGCTTTATAATTCATTCTCTTTACCTTCCCTTCTTCCCTTCGTTCTCCCCTGCCTCCTTCCTCTCTCTCTCCCACACACCTGAACACATAGCCTATTCTTTCCCTGAACAATTTTGAGAGCATGTTTGAATACTACACCACTTTATTTACCACCCCCCTTTTTTGTTTGTACCAGGAATTGAACCCAGCAGTGCTTAACCACTGAGCCACATCCCCAGCCCTTTCTATTTTTCATTTTGAGACAGGGTATCACTTAGTTGCTTTGGGCCTCTCTGAGTTGGTGAGGCTATCCTCGAACTTACAGTTCTCCACAGGGAATTTTTCTCACATGACCATTATCTAGTTATCAAAATCTTGTTTGTATATTAAGATGGCACAATAAGTAATTTTCAGATCCTTATGTGTCAGGAGATTGAAAATCCAGTGTGAAATGGAATCAGTGCTTTCATACTAAGCAGTTGTGAAATTTGTCCTTTGTTGAATAGATGTAGCCCAACTTCGAAAAGGGTACCTTGTCATCTCTCTCAAGCTGTTAGTAGAAGGAAAAACCCAATTCCTTGTGGTGCACACAGGGGAGTAGGCCATCCTGCTGCCCTTTCATGGTTCAATGTGTCTCCCTGGATACTGGTCTCATCCGATGTCTTTGTTGCTCTCTTTGTTTACAACTACTGCTTCAGGTCTGAGTTCCATAACTGCTCATTCATCAGGCTGTGGTGGATTCCTCAGGCAGTGAACTTAAGCTATAATGTTCATCTTTTCCCACCCTTGAAGCTCATGAAAGCTTATAGATTATTTATGTAAAATGGTCAAAGTCTAGGGAGCTTTGGATTTTGTATTTCATGAAGGTGTTGACAAAGGAAACTGCACAGCAGGATTTTTAGATCAGAAACTGAAAAATCACTCTTTGCATATTAAGTCAAAGAACAGAATAGTGCTTGTTAGTGAAGAGCAAAGTTCAAAACTGAACTACTGTGTACTTGGGAGTGATTGTGTCATAGTTTGCTCAACCCTCATATCTGGGTTTTGTTTTGTTTCGTTTTGTTTTCTTGTTCAAGGATTGAACCCAGGGGTGCTTAACCACTAAGCCATATCCCAAGCCCTTTTTGTGTTTTATTTAGAGATAGGGTCTCACTGAGTTGCTCAGGGCCTCGCTAAATTGCTGAGGCTTGCTTTGAACTCACAATCCTCCTTCCTCAGACTCCTGAGCTGCTGAGATTACAGGCATTCGCCACTGTGCTTGGCTTCAGATCTGGTCTTTATGGCTTTAGAGCTGGGAAAGTCACCAGGATGATGGCTGCAAGGAAGAGTTTACAAAGCAGACCATGAGGTCTGTAAGGTTGCTTTCTAGCCTGATAACTTAGAGGGCAACCATGAGTAGTATAGTATGTAAGCAATGAGGGCATGTGGACATGGTTAATTTCTGTCACCTATTAAGAGGAAGTGTACCTGTTTAAGACCCAAGGCCTCAAAAACATCTCAAGCAACAGTTTGTTGGTGGCACTGATATAATTATATTAAAGGAGACATATATCTGCAATGCTACAAATAGGGGGGTGGGAGGGACATGAACTGTGAAGCTCTAAGGGAAAAATTCCCATCTACCTTGTAAATTAATTGCTCTGAAACTTCTGATTTTCAGTCTGTAAATGGGGATTCATAATTAATAACTTTTTTTTTTTTTTTTTTTTTTTTTGAGATGGGATTTCACTATTTTGCCCAGGCTGATCTCAAAATGATTCTTTCACCTCAACCTTTCCAGTTGCTGGGACAGCGTGGGCCACCATGCCCAGCTACTTAATAACTTCTTACACTCTCATTTTCTGATGAGGACTGCTTTTTATATAATGTACATAAAAGCTAGCATATTGACTGGTAGACGGTAACAGTTCCTTTCCTTTCCTTTTCCAGTTTTTGGGACTGAGGCATTACTCCTCTTTATATATTGTATCAATCAGTGGTTTCTACCATTTGTTTTGCCACTACTTCAAGGCACAGGGGAGAACAGATGACTGACTTCTGTGTCAATGCTTTCCTCTTTTTGGATAGTTCTAATTGTTGAAAGATTTCCTTATATATTGCAAAGCTCTGTCCCCGTAATGTGTAAATACTGCTTCTTAATCGTCCTTCTGGAGCTATATAGCCTAAACCCTTTTTTTTATTATTATTATTTTTTGGTACCGGGGATTGAACTCGCAGGAACTCTACCACTGGTCCACATCCGCAGCCTTTTTTTTGTATTTTATTAGAGACAGGGTCTCACTGAGTTGCTAAGTGCCTTGCCATTGGTGAGGCTGGCTTTGAACTTGCGATCCTCCTGCCTCAGCCTCCCAAGTGCTGGGATTATAGGCATGCGCCACTGCGCCCGCCTCCTAAACCCTTTTTTATACAACATCCCTTTAAAAATTTAAGAAGTTAGGAAGACCATCTTGATGGCACATTATCACATTCTGTTCTTCAACTGAATCCCCCCCCCTTTCTTTTTCTTTCTCCTCCTTTTGTTCCTCCTCCTCCTTTTTTTTTTAAATCACAGTGAACAGCAATTTATCATGATTATCCCAAAGGAGAGAAATATGAGCAGAGAGGGCACCTACATTCATTTTTCAGAGGTCAGTGTCATTAGCATTAGCCCTTTTTTGTTGTTCTAATCAGTTATACATGACAGCAGAATGTTCTTCAATTCATTGTACACAAATGGAGCACAATTTTTTACTTTTCTGATTGTACACAAAGTAGGGTCACACCATTCGCACAATCATACATGTACCTAGGGTAATGATGTCCGTCTCATTTCAATATTAAAGTTGCTATTTTTGCCAGGCTCAGTAGTGCACACCTGTAATCCCAGCAGCCAGGGAGGCTAAGGCAGAAGGATCGCGAGTTCAAGGCCAGCCTCAGCAATTTAGTGAGGCCCTAAGCAATTTAGTGAGACCCTGTCTCAAAACATAAAAGGGCTGGGGATGTGGCTCAGTCTAACTGGCTTTAAACTCTTCATCCTCCTTCCTCAGCCTCAAGAGCCGCTGGGATTACAGGTGTGTGCTACATCGCTGGGCTTTGGGAATCTTTAAAAGCTCTCTCGGTGATTTTAATATGCAGCAAATTTGAAAACCACATTTCTGTAAGATTTGACTCTTGATTAGATTTGGTGTGAGGGTTTTGTGTCAAAGAAGGTCCCAAAATCTATACTATTACCACAGGCACCCCTGTGTTCAATTCCCCAGCATGACAATCCCCAGCATGAATGAATGAATGAATGAATGAATGAATGAATGAATGAGAGAGAGGGAGAGTTGGAGACTGGATGGTTCATTAACATCTGAAACTGAGGCTGGGCGTGGTGGTGCATGTCTGTAATTCCAGCATTTGGGAGGCTGAGGCAGTAGGATTGTGAGTTCAAAGCCAGCTTCAGCAATGGCGAGGCACTTAGCAACTCAGTGAAACCCTGTCTCTAATAAAATACAAAAAAGGGCTGGGGATGTGGCCCAGTGATCGAGTTCAATCCCCAGTACCAAAAAAAAAAAAAAAAAAAAAAATCTGAAACTGAGATTGCTTAGGAGCTTCTTCAGGTGTGATACTGCTCCATAGTACAAGTCCAGTGTCAAACGCAGTCCTTCCCATCATGCCATAGTTCCAGCCATATGGGCCTGTCTACATTTTGACATTAGTTCTTAAGTCTTGAAAAAGAGTTTATAGGAGCCACTGGATCAGAATCAAGTTCCATTCTCATTAGTGTTGCATGTAAATTTCTCAAGCCTCCAGCCTAAACTGTTTTCCTAATTGGTCTGGGTTTTTGGCTTGGGTATCAGACTCATGGTTGCCCATGAGACTCATGGTTGCTCACTCTCTGGCATTTTTCTCTTGACTCTGGGCTGAGTGTGTTCCCAGCTTTAGTCTGAGAAAGTCATCCTGGTTCTATACTCCAGCAGCTTCAACCTATAGCCTGTAGTTCATGCTTTTTTATCTTCCTTCCCTGCTCCCTCACCTGGTGTTTAACCCAGAGGCATACTGCCACTGAACTACATTCCCCACCCTATTTACTTTTTATTTTGAGACAGGGTCTCAGGTTTCACTGATTTGATGAGGCTGGCCTTGAGCTTGAAATCTTACTTCAGCCTCCTGAGTTGCTGGGTTTACAGGTGTGTGCCACTGCTCTCAGCTTTATTTTTGAAATATTATTTTAATTGTCAGCGGACCTTATTTATTTATTTATTTATTTATTTATTTATTCATTTATTTATATGCGGTGCTGAGAATTGAACCCAGTGCCTCACACAGGCTAGGTAAGCACTCTGCCACTGAACCACAACTCCAGCCCCTGCACTCAGCTTTTCTTTTCTTCTTCTTCTTCTTCTTCTTCTTATTATTATTTACTATTTTTAAACCCTCTTCCTGAAACCAGCTAGCTGCTAATCCCTCTGATCAGATTTGACTAGGAGTATTGTGGGTCCTGTCATCTGAGCCTGCAATGGAATTCACTACTTTTCTGGTGGAGTGAGAAAGTTAGACTTAGCATTTTAGCCTTAGACCTGTGGCTTTGTGCTCAAAGTGTGGGGACTTTGTAAATCACTTGGGCATAACATATTCTCTTTCTCCTTGTTTTCCTTCAGGATTGTTTTTTCTTAATTCTCTATCCAAATCAGCTGGCCACTCTTTTTTCACTTCTCTATCTTTCAAATCCGTAGTTGTATAATCAATTTCTAGAACTTGAATTGTTGGATTCAAGGACATGTGAATGTACATATTTGATAAGTCCTGCCAATTTGCCCTTCGTAGAAGTTGGAATAATTATACTGCTACTGAAAGTGTGTACGAGTGTATCATTTCCCACTTGCTTACTGTTAGTAGGTTTTATCAAACTTTTTCATATTATTGTTTGTGTATTTCTTTGTACCTGAGTTAAGATTGAACTTTTTAAAAAAATTATATCTAGGGGTGGGAATATACTTCAGTAGTAGAGCACTTGCCTAGCATGCATGAGGCTCTGGGTTTGATTCCCCAGCACTGCACCGGGGAAAAGAAAATAATCCCCAATTTGTTATTGGCCATTTTTATATCTTCTTTGAACTGTTTGGGCATTTTGGGGTTTTTTTGTTTTGTTTTGATACCAAGGATTGAACCCAGGGTGCTTAATCACTGAGCCACATTTCCATCCCTTTTTATATTTTATTTAGAGACAGGGTCTCACTGAGTTGCTTAGGGTCTTGCTAAGTTGCTTTAAACTTGTCATCCTACTGCCTCCGCCTCAAGAGCCACTGGGATTACAGGTGTGTGCTACATCACTGGGCTTTGGGAATCTTTAAAAGCTCTGACAGTGATTGATTTTAATATGCAGTAGAGTTTGAAAACCACTTTTCTGTAAGATTTGACTATTGATTAGATTTAGTGTGAGGGTTTTGTGTCAAAGAAGGTCCCCAAATCTGTACCATTAACAGAGACATAAGAGGAGCAGCTAATTTTGTTGGGAAAACATAATAAAGTTTGTTTTTAGCTCTGTATGTTGCATAACTTCATTTTTTTTTTTTTCTTTCATGCAGTTGAAATGGATGCAATCAGAACTGAATGTTGAAGAAGTGGTAAATGACAGGAGCTGGAAGGTATAAAACAGTGTCGATTATTGCAGAAATAGGAAGGAAACTGAGCTAATAGAGGGCAGCCAGGGTGAAATGAGTGCCAGGAGGCTGTAAGAAGAATAGAAATCATTCACTAATGAGCAGCTGAGGATTTTAACTTTTTTTGGTGGTGGTGGGTGGGGTACTATCATCCTATACACAGAATCATCATAAAAGTTAGCTTTATAGGCAGATGGTAAAATTGTGTGATCTGTCATGGTAATAGAATTGGAGATATTTCATATTTCCTAATACTAATTATGGACATATTTGATATTTAAAAATTTATTCTAGTAAACTAAGAACCTTCAAAGAGGTTATTTGTTAAAATTAGCCATTTGTACATAATTCCTTTCCATAAAGTTTCATACCATTAGCTACCCTGTTAGTTTCTTGCCTTCTAACATACTTGATTGTGACTTTTTTATTTTATGTAGCTTTACTGTTATCTGGTAATAGGGCTTTTTACTGCTTGTAGGTTCACATGTTCTTTTGTACCACCCCTGTAGTTCTGATTAGGAACTAGATTAGGGAACCACATCTCAGGACTTTACATATAGTCAGAAACCACGAGTTCTGACTTTACTTGTAAACTTCTAATATGAAAGATTTCCAAAGGGCAAACCTATTAAATCTGCAAAAATGAACTGAAAATTCGGTTTTATCTTTTGAAATTAACTAATGGAATAGGTTAAAACCCTTATAAGAGAGGGCTAACTGAACCAAAATCCAGAATTGAAAGCCATAGTTATTACTAGGATCATTTTGCTGTAGTGCTAGTTAATATTCATGGGGTCCCATTAGATGTAATTACATAGAGTATATGAAACGTGGAAGAAGCAGTTGGATGAATAGCATTCCAGCAGGAAAAGAAAAGAATTGTGTTCTTGGCTTGACTGTTGTCTTCCTAGCTGGCCTCCTTTGGGTTTCAGACCTTGGCTTCTGGGCACTTGGCTTGGCCTCTTGGATTCCTAACTCTTTTTTTTTTTTTTTTTTTTTTTTTTAATATTTATTTATTTACTTTAGTTGTACACAATGCAATGCATTCATGTTTATGTGGTGCTGAGGATCGAACCCGGGCCGCGCACGTGCGAGGCGAGCGCTCTGCCGCTGAGCCACAACCCCAGCCCGGATTCCTAACTCTTGACATTTAGTAATGTTTTTCTCTCTTCATTTCCTTTTGTTTGATTGATTGTTTCAGAAATAATCATGCTTTTAAAGATACACAAAAGGAAGAATATTTAATCACAAAACAATACTTTTTATCACAAGAGAAGTCATCTCCTACCTATTATTTGTAACTAACATATATAACATGTTATTTTTCCTTTGTCATTTAATAATTATGGTCAATCTTGGGGGGAAGTAGACTGTGATAACATGCTGAGTCATGAATAAATCGCAAAATACATAACTTTTCTTGCTTTATCTCATTTCTTCATCCTATCCTCTTGGCCAAAATTTACTAAATCTGTCCTTTCCACCAACATGATAAGGTTACGCTACTTGAAAGATTTTGTCACCATTTGTCTGGAAATATTTTCTGGTAAAGTAATATTTATTCTTGGAACAGGATGGAGAGGGGCACAGTGAATATCTGGCTTATAAAACCTAGTGCAGCAGTCGGGTTGGGATGGGGAGCATAGGAGGATTAGAGGAACACTAGAATGGCCAATGGGGAGGGAGGGGAAGGGAGGGGGCAAAAGGGTGAAGAAAAAAAAAAAAGATGGTAGAATGAGATGGATATCATTACCCTAAGTGCATGTATGAAGTCACGAATGGTGTGAATATACTTTGCATACAACCAGAGATTTGTAAAAAAGTGCTCTATATGTGTAATATGAAATGTAATGCATTCTGCTGTCATTTATATCATCTTAGAATAAAAAATAATTAAAAAAAAATAAAAACCTAGTGCAGAAGATTATGATATAAATGTAGTGGGAAGAGTGAAACATGTTTGGATTTGATATGAATGTATATTGCTTTTATACCATCATAAAGTTGAAAACTCCTCGATAGACCATTTGTAGTTGTACAGAAAATAGGTTCTACTCCTTCACAAAAAGTGAGGCCTTTACTTGTTTCAAAACAGAAAATGTAGCTCTGGTATAATAGCCAGCAAAAAAGTGGTTAGGAAATCATTTTTAGGAGGATTTGGAGAGGCTCAGCCAATTGTTTATATCATCCCAACCAGTGTGTCAGGGCACTAGTTTGAAGCCTTTTGATCTGAGCTTTGGAAGTGTCAGGACTGGGAACAGGAGTGAAATGAATTTAAAGATGAAACAGTCAGGGGCTGGGGTTGTGGCTCAATGGTAGAGCGCTCGCCTAGCACGTGCATGGCCCGGGTTCGATCCTCAGCACCACATAAAAATAAACGCATTGTGTACAACTAAAAGCAAATAAATAAATATTTCAAAAAAAAGATTAAACAGCCAGAAAGTCATAAACTTTTTACATGTTTTCTTTTAACTAAGATATGCATGTTGAAAATGTACAGTTTACAGAATGGTAATAAAATGAGCATTCGTTTACCTACAATCCAGGTTTAGAAGTTGAATAATACCATGTAGTACCTTAGAAGCTCCCTGTGTAAATTTTTTTTTTAAATTTTTATCACAATCAACAGCAGCCAACAGAAGTAATTTTTATACCTGAAAATTTGTTTCTTAGCATAAGTGGAGTATGGAGGTAAAATCTGAGAAGAAGTTCTTTCAGGTTTTAGCATTTTCTTTTTGGTTGGATACTTAAAGTTTTTAGACATGTGTTCAAAATTTTTAGTTTTTTCTTAAAATTTTTTACATATTAAACCATATGCAGTAAAAATTCTGCCTTCAACCCCTCTCCTCTAAGCTATATCTACTTCTGTCTGAAAGCATGGTAAATGCTTTGATATATTTATACCTTGTTTAATTTTATATGTGTGTATTTCCCCCTTTGTTACACAACTGAAGTATACTACCCACACTTAATTTTTTTTTCCCCTTAATGTATCCTTGGAAATCTTTTCAAATCAGGACATAAAAAGCTTCCTTTAAGCCTCACCCTGTCATACACCCACACTGGGAATTGAACCCAGGGGTGCTTAACCACTTAGCCACATCTCCAGCCCTTTTTTGTATTTTGAGATAGGGTCTCACTGAGTTTTTTAGGGTCTTGCTAAGTTGCTGAGGCTGGCTTTGAACTGGAGATCCTTTTGCCCCAACTTCCCTAGCCACTGGGATTACAGGCATGCACCCTTGCACCTGGCCCTTTTAAGCATTTTTAAGCTTATTTCATTCAAGCTGTACCAAAACGTTTAACAGTCCCATATTGACATTTAGTCATAGAGCATACTTTTAACATTATGATATGCTACTTGTTTTAAGAAGATAAACAAACAATTATATAAATCCATAGAGTATAGCAAAGTAGTGGTTCGCCTGGCAAGTATACCTCCTTATAAGAAGGGTCTGGCACATAGAAAAGTACAACAAATATCTCAATAACAAAATCTATTTAGGAAAAAAGCTTTATTTTATTTTAAACTCAAGTCCAAACTATGTCCAGAATATGGAACTGAAATGTTTGTTAATTTCTAAATTAGCTGACTCTTGATTTTTCTTTATGTAAATTTAAATCAAGGCCTTTTGTACACTTATTACCTAGTAAGTCAGTTTGGCCTGGTGAGGCAGCACCTCTGTTTGCTAAATCTGTTAGTATGAAACAAAAATGATACTATCCTCCTAATCAAATTTAGCTCCAGACCTGATTTACGCAGAGTGACTCAGTGACTTTCATTTCTTTTTAAATATCTTAGGTGTTTAATGAACGTTGCCGAATTCACTTCAAGCCGCCAAAGAATGAATAAAGAGAGATCCTCGTTTTTTTTTTTAAAGAAGGACCTGGTCATCTCATGAGAGCTAAGCACGACAGACATCAACAGGGTGGGCTTCTTAGGATGATTTCTGAGCCAACAGTCCAAGACCTTTTGTTGATTTCAGCCCCACTTAGCCAAGACCTCAAGTCTAAATAATTCTGATAATTATAAAATAATCAACTGCTATTTTATACTGATTCTGTAAAAAAATGTTTTATAACTATTAAAATAATTTTCTGACTCAGTGTACATATTTATTTGTTGGTTTTCCAAGTTGAGACATAAGAGAATTTGCACACAATTTCAACATCTTGAGTTTATTTGTATGTTTTTGTTTTTTTATCAGTTTGGCATAGATATGGATATCTTTGGCCACTGATAAGTTTATTCTTACATTTATCATTTATTTTTTTATTTTTTATTTTTTATTTTTTTTGTGGTACTGGGGATTGAACTCAGGGGCACTCGACCACTGGGTCACATCCCCAGACCTTTTTTGTATTTTATTTAGAGACAGGGTCTCACTGAGTTGCTAAGTGCCTCGCCATTGCTGAGGCTGGCTTTGAACTCGTGATCCTCCTGCCTCAGCTTCCCAAAGTGCTGGGATTACAGGCGTGCGCCACTGTGCCCGGCTTATCATTTATTTTTAAAAGGGTAGTTTTATAAGCTGGATGCTATCCAATGAAGCTTTCTCTTAGTATCTTAATTTAACTTGTATTTAGATGTAAAAACTAACACTTGGTGGAATTTTTTCCTGAACAGTTTTTCCATGGATACTGAAAAAGAAAGCAGTAAAACACATTGAGAAAAGACAAAGATAGGGAAGGGTTTGTGTGATATTAAATGAATTATTAAAATATTCTGTAATTGTGGAATTTGCCTATTGAAGAAAACACTGGTTCTGGGCATGTATAGTTCAGTAGTAGGTGGAACACTGGCCCAGCATGTGTGAGGCCTTGGGATCAATCTCCAATGCCTCAACAAAAAGAAAAACATTTTCTAGTACAGGATGATTATATTAGCTTTGTATTGCGATTTAAAATTTGCCGTAGGCTTAGCTGGTTAATATCACACCTATTTGGTGTCTCACAGTTCTATAGGTCAGAGGTCCAGACAGACTTGGCTGGACTGGGTTCTTTGCTTAGGGTCTCACAAAGCTAAAATCAAGCTAAGAGCTAGGTTGGCTCTTGGGTTGGAGTCTGGGAAGAGAATTTACTTCCAACTTCACTGAGTTTGTAGGCAGAGTTCACATCCTTGTAGACCTGAAGTTGCCCATTTCCTTGCTGGCTGTCAGGCACCACTCAGCTCCTCAAAGCCACCTACATTTCTTCAAACACCCTCTATTTTTAGTCTGGCAGCAGTGTATTAAATCCTCATACTGTGACTTGGCCTTCTTTTTTTGGCTATAAGCCAGGTAAACTGGTTTTAAAGGTTGTATGTGATTAGGCCTACCATGATCCTCAATTTATTATAATCAATTATATCTGCAAATCTCTTTTTGCCTTGTAACAGTCACAAATGTGATGTCTCACAGCCTGAGGGATTAGGGTGGGACATTTTAGGCAGCCAGTTTAGGATTCTGCACATCACAAAGATCTAAACACAAGCCACGTGGCTCTGATCTGTTAGATTGGCCATCTGGATCTCTTGATAAGCCTGTGTCTTTATTATGTTGAACTTCATTAGAATATATACTTGGAAATGAACTAAGTGCTCACTGTTCAGCAAAATCCTGAACATGGACTTATGGGTTGGACAGTGTATTGGGGAATCTAGTAAGGGTATGTTTGTGGAGACTATAGTGTTCTCAACAAGATAAAATTCCCTAAAGGTCAGCAGTGAAAAAATTTTTTTCTATAAAGTTTATGTGTTATCTTTTTTTCTTTTTTTTTTTTTTTTTTTTTTTTTTTTTTTTTTTTTTTTGGTACCAGGGATTGAACTCCGGGGCACTTAACCACTGAACCATATCCCCACCCCTTTTTGTATTTTATTTAGAGACATGGTCTCTCTGAGTTGCTTAGGGCCTGGCTAAATAGCTGAGACTGGCTTTGAATTTGCAACCCTCCTGCCTCACCCTCCTGAGCCCCTGGGATTACAGGCATGTGCCACTGCCCCCGGCCATGTTACCAGTATTGATAATGGATGCAAGAATGAATGAGTTGATTTGCTTTTGTTGCTCAAAGGATAGGATTTAGATATACTCACAAGAATCAAAATGTGCAAAAGTTCAGAGATAAATTTGACTTTTCCTTGGCAGAGCAGAAAATAGCCTTATGAAAAAACACATGCATTGCAAATTTTTAAAAATATCTGAATGGCTAGCGTATTCCAGACACTATTAGCCACTATTGTTATGTCATTGAACAAGATTTCAAAATAACCTGCTCTGAAAGAGCTTATACTTAGCTAGGGGAGAGAATAGTAAAGATTTAAGTTCTATAGTGTGATAAGATGTGATAAAGTTCTATGTAAAATTTAGATAGAGCTGAGCCAGGCATGGTGGTGCATGGATATGATCCCAGCAATCTGGGAGGCTGAGGCTGGAGGATTGGAAGTTCAAGTCCAGTCTGGGCAATTTAATTTGGTGAGACCTTGTCTCAAAAAGGGTAGAAATGTGGCTTAATGGTGAAGTCCTTGCCTAGGATGTGTGAAACCCTGGGTTCAACTCCCAACACCTAAAGAAGAGAAATAGATCTGGAAGTTAGGGATGCAGGTGAAGGGTGGGTTGCAAATGACTGTTTTTAGCTGATTGGAGAACATAATGCCCTTGTCTAATAAGTCATTCTCTTTTATATGTTGTGCTACAAAGGTTATCAGTTATCAAATGGAGTCATAAGGTACTAGTGTTACTACAGTAACACTTTACAGTATAATGCCCTACATATTCAGAAATAACTTGTAAACTGTACATGAATCAACTGTGTAGTCCCATTTTAAGTAAAAAGTGAATATTCTACCCCCCCCCCCCCCGAGTTAGGTAATCTAATCAAACATGGTAGAGATTACTAAGGCTGCTTGTTATTTCTGTGGTAGTCTTATAAAATACCCTTGATTAATTTGATTGACCCTTAAAAAATTCCTGTTATTGAGCATAGACATGGAAAAATAAGGAAAATGCAGTGATCACTTAAGCATTTCCAGAGCAAACCTTATTTTATCTCACAGAATTATGTTGAGGAGGAAGTCCTCAATGTAATAAAAGGTTTAAGCAAAGATAGCTACCAGCTTCTCAGTGAAGTGGCCAGCTGAGGGCACCCCTGTAAAAGGGGAGAGGACTTGGCCTAGGTGAATTTGCAATTACTGATGCACTAAAGAGGAATAAGCTGATCCCTTGATACTTGAAAATAATTGCTATAGGTTGAATAATTTCCCCACTTCAGTGTACAATCAGCACTGTTAAAATGCTGGTTTATCTCTTTCCTCCAGTTTGTTGAGAGCTGGCACTGTGGTTCTCAGCACTTGGAATAGATGAAACACTGCAAATTTCCTACTCTATATACGTTTCCCCCTTACCAATAGAATCCTGATTTTGTTTAGGGTAGCAGTGTGCCCAGCTTCCCTTGTAGCCCCAGGTAGTGATGAGACCATTCTGACCAATGCAGAAAACTTCTGGGCTAGTGCTAAAGGCATTGTTCTCTTCTCATTGCCTCCACCTTCTTTACAGAAACAAAATATCCATAAAACAATGGAAAGCAATTAACAAAATAGCAGTATAGCTGGATTATAGTTTCCAGTAAAAAGAGTGAATGAATAGATTAAAAACCAAGACCCATCTATAATATGCCTGCAAGAGACTTGCTTCACTTTTAAGGACACACATAGACTGAAAGTGAAAGAGTAGAAAAGGTATTCCATGCAAATAGAAATCAAAGGAGAGCAGAGGTAGCAATACTTACATCAGACAAAATAGACTTCAAGTTGAAAACTGGTAAAAAAGAGACAAAGAAGGACATGTAATGATAAAGGGCTAAATTGGTAAAGAAGATATAACAATTATACAAGCATTCAATAATATGAAATGCCTAACTACATAAAGCAAATATTAAAAGATCTGAATGAAGAAGGAGATTGAAATACAATAATAGGAAGGGACTGCACCATTTTATTGGGAAAATCAGTCAAACAGAAAACCCATAAGGAAATATTGGGCTTAATGCTCTAGGCCAAATGAACCTGACAGACATCCAGAACACCCCATCCAACAGCATGAGGCATGCCCTCGTCTGCAGCACACGTGGGGCTTTCTTCAGAATGCATCATTCATCTGACCACAAAACATGTCTCAGCAACTTTAGGAAGATCAATAACCTATCTAGTATCTTTTTGAACCAGAAACGTATGAAACTAGAAATCAATAATAGGAGGAATTTCAGAAAATTCACAAATGGCAGTTAAGCAATGTGTTCCTGAACAACCAATGGGTCAATGAAGAAATTAAAAATTAAAAGAGAAGTAAGAAAATATCTTGGAGAAATCAAAAGGGGAAAAACAATATACTAAAACTTGTGGGATGCAGCAAAACCTTTTCTGTGTGTGTGTGTGCTGGAGATCAAATCCAGGGTCATGTTCATGCCAAGCAGGAGCTCTTCTACTGAGTTACACCCCCAACCCCTAGCAAAAGCAGGTTTTTCTTTGTGTGTGTGTGTGTGTGTGTATGTGTGTGTGTACTGGGGATTGAAACTATGGGTACTCTACCACTGAGCTATCTATATCCCAGCCCTTTTAAATTTTTTTATTTCCAGACAGGGTCTCACTAAGTTGCAGAGGTTGGCTTTGAACTTGTGATCCTCCTGCCTCAGCCTCCCAAGTTGCTGGGATTACAGGCATGAACCATCATACCAGGCAAAAGCTAGTTTTTGAGAAGATTAAAAATTAATAGATCTTTGGCTAAACTACCCAAGGAGAAAAAAAAAAAAGACTCAAATGAAAAAATTCACAAATGAAAATAGGAACATTACAACTAATGCCACAGAAATAAAAAGAATTGTAAAAGACTACCCTGAACAATTATATGCAAAAAAAAAAAAAAATCAGATATCCTAGAAGAAATGGATAATTTCCTAGGTTTGTACATATAACCTACCAAGACTGAATCTTGAGGAAGTAGAATATCTATTAATAGATATAAGAGTCTAACAATAGAAGATTGAGGAGACTGGCTCAGTAATAAATTCTCCCATGAGAGAAAAACTCCAGACTTGGTTGAATCTAATAACAATTGTCCACAAACTTCAAAAAAAAAAAAAAAAATTGAAGAAGGGAGAAAACTTCCAGACTTTATTTATTTATTTATTTTTTTAATGAAACCATCCACTGATACCAAAGTCAGACAAACACATTACGAGAAAAATCACTACAGGTTGAGCCTAGGCCAGCTAGTATGAGGCTTGGAGCTAAGAGGACCATGCTGTGGTGGGGGTAGTATGCAGAGCATCTGCACCCAAGACCTGCACCAGCTCCATTTTCTGCAGCTGTTAAAGGAGTAGCAGCACTTCAGTAGCTGGGGAGCTGAGGGAAGCCTGATAAGAAACACTTGTCCATTGTTGGAGAAAATGCAAATGAATCCAGCCATTATGGAAATTGTACGGACATTCCTGGGGGGGGGGGAAATAGAACTACTATTTGACTGAGTAATTCCTCTTCTGACATTGCCCATATCCGTTGCAGCACTATCCACAATAATAGGTTATGGAATCAACTTAAGTGTCCATCAGTGAATGAATGGCAAAAGAAAAATATATTATGTATACATAATGGAATACTATTCACAAGGGACAACAGGGAAGGAATCAGAGGACATTGTGCTAAGTCAAATAAGCCAAACACAGAAACAAAAGTATCGCATGCTTTTTCTTTTTTTTTTTTTTTAAATATTTATTTATTTGGTTTAGTTGTACACAATGCGTTTATTTGTACGTGGTGCTGAGGATCGAACCCGGGCCTCGCACGTGCTAGGCAAGCGCTCTACCACTGAGCCACAACCCCAACCCCATGCATGCTTTTTCATATGTAGGTGGAATCCAGATCAACTGGACTCCTAGAAGCAGAGAGTAGAACAGTGGCTACCTGAAGCTGGGGGTTGGGCAGGAATGGGAAAAGGATAACCAAAGGGTATGAAGTCTCAGTTTTATAAGAGGAATACATTTGATTTGGGGTGTTTAAAACAAATCTAATCACAGCGTGATGAATACAGCAAATAATTGAGTACTTGCATGTTTTAATGTCACTGAAAGAGAAGATCTCAAATGTTATCACAAAACACATCAAATATTTAAGGGGATGGATGAGGTAATTAGTTGGATTTAATCATTCCACACTTTATTCAGAAATCACAACACTTTGTACTGCATATATATGTAACTATTTTTCAATATATAATGAAAATATATTATCTGCTAATATGTTTACAGAATAAAATATACATTGTTCCATTAAATAGAAAGAGGAATAAAATATTGATATATGCTATAACATGCCTGAATCTTGAAAACATCATGCTAAATGAAAGATGCTAGTTACTGTTACTAGTTATGAAAGACCATATATGATATGATTCTACATATATGAAGTGTCTAGAATAGATAAATCTAGACAGGAAAATTAGTGGCTGCTTAGGGGTGATGAAGCAGGAAGTAGAGCAGAATGGGGAGGTGATAGCTAGAGGGCATGGGTTTCTTTTTTTTTTTTTTTTTTGTGGTACCAGGGATTGAACTCAGGGGCACTCGACCACTGGGCCACATCCCTGGCCCTTTTTGTATTTTATTAGAGACAGGGTCTCACTGAGTTGCTAAGTGCCTCGCCATTGCTGAGGCTGGCTTTGAACTCGTGATCCTCCTGCCTCAGCCTCCCAAAGTGCTGGGATTACAGGTGTGCGCCACCGCGCCCGGTCGGCATGGGTTTCTTTTTGAGGTAATGAAAATGTTCTAAAACTGACATGGTGACATTTGTACACACTTGTGAGCATTCTAAAAACCAATAATTGTACACTTACATGGGTGAATTGTATGGTATGTAAATTATCTCAAAATGTTATAAAAAAAGAAGTGGCAATTAAATGGAACATATGGTTTTGGACTGGATCTTTTTATAACAAAGGACATTATTGGGACAACTGGGGAAATTTGAATGGTGTCTGGGTACTGCACATCAGCAGAGCATTAGTGTTAATTTCCTGATTTTTATGATTGTGTGAAAACCAATGTAGGAGAAGAACCTTTTTTTAAAATGATTTATTATTTTATTGTATACTTTATTAAAAAAAAAAAAAAGCTCAAACACACATTCCCCCCAACATTAGGGAAAGAGCTTACATCTTTCTTGTGTAGCCATCTTTTAAAGCAGGCCATACTGTTTATTTCTATATATACCTCTATGTACTTCTCTCCCCTCAAATATTTATATCCCGACTACAAAAATGAAAACTACAAAGGGTTTTTACAAAGATAAATGAGATTTTTTTTTTGCCCTTGTTATTATACAAACACTTGAGGTGACTCAAGAACATTAGAGTAACAAGGAGAAAAAAAAAACACCTAATAAAGAAATGGAATGTCTGTTAGCTGTAACAAGCAGCTATCATCATTTGTTGAACTGGCACCTCCCTGACAGAATCAGTCTGTAGGGACATGGGCACATGGATAGGGGTGACAACACATGGGCCTGGTGATTGCTTCTACTAATTTCCAGAAGGCACATGTCTTCTACACCCTCTCTTAAGTAAATGAAGACAAACTACAGGAGAATCCAGCATTTAGATTCTGCCCACTCTGAGGTATTAAATGCATAAGGAAAAGATTAGTTATGTCCAAGTAGCATGCAATAAAGATATTTTTAAACCAACATGGTTAAGTGTTAAGATTTTTAGAAATCAAAATATTTATTCAGATAATTTTAAACTAAAGTCAAAGTTAATCATATTCTATGGTAATGATTTAAGTGCAAGTGATGCAGTTTTCACATTTGTTTCCTTCAGAGAAAGGCAGAGAGATCAGTTGTTCTTGAGCAAGTCAATGCAGCTCTGCAAGAGGGAGACATTGTTTCTGGCCTGCTTTATTTCCAGTTCGGACATCTCAATTAGTTTTTTTCTAAACGCTGCCACTCTCTTCCGTTTGAAATTTATAAGTTCTTCTTTTGCAGATTCAGAAAGCTGTTGTAATTTCTGGCAGTATTCCTGTTGGTGTGCCTCAGCCAACTTGACATCTTTGCTTTTTTTTTTTTTTTTTTTTTTTTTTTTTTTGTGGTACCGGGGATTGAACTCAGGGGCACTCGACCACTGGGTCACATCCCCAGCTCTTTTTTGTATTTTATTTAGAGACAGGGTCTCACTGAGTTGCTAAGTGCCTCGCCATTGCTGAGGCTGGCTTTGAACTCGCGATCCTCCTGCCTCAGCCTCCCAAAGTGCTGGGATTACAGGCGTGCGCCACCGCGCCCGGCAACATCTTTGCTTTTTAACCGGGCCTTATCCAGAGCTTTGTTTGAGTTCTCATAGTCAACGAGGGCTTTGGTGCGTCGGCACAAGAGATCCTTCGCAGCCTCTATGTTGAGCATGTAGTATCGGAGAAGCTCTGTCAGCTTTAAATCTTCATCTGATGAGACTCGACCCTCTACTTTCCTAAGTTTTTCAAATAGTTCAGCAACCTTCAACAGGTATTTTTTGATGACTGAGGGTTCTTCTAAAGCCAGGCTCTGAAAGCAGGCTGCAGTGTGAATATAGTCACCGGCAACATATCCTGATCATATTCCAGGAAAACATCAAAGTTGCGATCCTTACTGAGAACAGGATGAGAGGAAAGCCGCTGAAGAAACGCTTCATGAGAGGACACAGTCTTCTTAAAGACAGCGGGATGTTCACGTGGTGTGCACCGTAAACTTGACCTTATCTCTCTCACTGAGTGCATCAGGTATGTCAACCTGAAGTGAGGGATCAACATTCAGGTCCACAGACACAGACCTCAGCTTGTTACGGTCCTCCTCCTGCTGCTGCCGCAGCTCGGGAACCGCGGCCCTGGCGACCCCGGCCTAGAGCAGGGGCCGCCTGGCCTCGCTCCGCCGCTGACAGGCTTCCAGCGAGGCACGCTTCGACAGGAGAAAGAAGAACCTTTTTGCGGGACATGCACATCGTCATTTGTACTAGCGAGTACTAGTGTTTATGACAGAGAATCACGGTAGGTAACTGACTCTCTAACATCTGGGGAAAAAAAGGCTTATTGCAGCTTTTCTGTAAGTTTAAGTTGCTTTAAAATAAAAATATGGTGTAGCTTTTCTTTCTTTTTTTATCATTCATTTCTAATTTCATTCCATTATGATCTGATAGAATGCAGGGTACTATCTCTACTTTTTTATATTTGCTTATAGTTGCTTTGTGGCATAATATATGATCTATTTTAGAGAAGGATCCATGTGCTGCTGAGAAGAAAGTGTATTGGCTCATTGATGGATGATACGCTCTATATATGTCAGTTAAGTCTAAGTTATTAATTGTATTATTGAGGTCTATAGTTTCTTTGTTCAACTTTTGTTTGGAAGATCTATCCAGTGGTGAAAGAGGTGTGTTAAAATCTCCTAGAATTATGATGTTGTGGTCTATTTGATTCTTGAACTTGAGAAGAGTTTGATTGATGAATGTAGATGCTCCATTATTTGGGGCATGTATATTTATAACAGTTATATCTTTTTTTTTTAAATATTTATTTATTTACTTTAGTTGTACACAATGCAATGCATTTATGTTTACGTGGTGCTGAGGATCGAACCCGGGCCGCGCACGTGCGAGGCGAGCGCTCTGCCGCTGAGCCACAATCCCAGCCCAACAGTTATATCTTGTTGATCTATGGTTCCCTTAAGCAGTATGAAATGTCCATCTTTATCTCTTTTGATTAGCTTTGGCTTGAAGTCTTCTTTATTTGATATGAGGATACAGAACCCTGCTTGTTTACAAAGACCATGTGAGTGATATATTTTATCCCATCCTTTCACCTTCAGTCTATGGGCGTCTTTTCCTATGAGATGTGTCTCTTGAAGGCAACATATTGTTGGGTCTGTTTTTTTAATCCAATCTATTAGCCTATGTCTTTTAATTAGTGAGTTTAGGTCATTAACATTCAGGGTTATTATTGAAACATAATTTGTATTACCAGTCATTTTTATTTATTTATTTGTTATTTTGGATATTTAGCTTGACTTGGTTTCTCCTTTGGTTGGTTTGTTTCTTTATTGTAGTTTTTCTACCCTTTGCACATTTTCATTATTATTTTTCATTTCCTCCTCATGGAATATTTTACCAAGAATATTTTGTAGAGCAGGCTTTCTTGTTGTAAATTCTTTTAGCTTTTGTTTATTGTGGAAGATTTTTATTTCATCCTCAAATCTAAAGCTTAATTTTGCTGGGTATAAAATTCTTGGTTGGCATCCCTTATCTTTTAGAGCCTGGTATATGTTGTTCCAGGCTCTCGGGGCTTTGAGGGTCTGGGTTGAAAAATCTGCTGAGATGCGAATTGGTTTTCCCTTGTAGGTAATCTGACTCTTCTCTCTAACCAACCCTGATGCCCATCAGTGGATGAATGGATAGGGAAACTTTGGTATATATACACAATGGAACACTACTCAGCACTAAAAAATAATAAAAACATGGCATTTGCAAGTAAATGGATGGAGTTGGAGAAAATAATGCTAAGTGAAGTTAGCCAATCCCAAAAAACCAAAGGTAGAATGATCTCTTTGATATGAAGATACTAACTTATAAAGGCAAGGGAGTGGGGATGAGAGGAATGAAAAAATTTTAAATAAAACAAAGGGGGGGACGAGGGAGGGGGGAAAGGGGATAGGAATAATGGCAGACTGAGTTATTCATGACTACCCTAAATACATGTATGAAGACACAATTGTTGTAAAAATACCTTATATAAAACCAGCAACTTGAGAAATTGTGCTCTTTATATGTAATATGAAATGAAATGTACTCTGTAAACATGTATAAAAGTTAAAATTAAAAAAATGTAGCCGGGCGTGGTGGCGCACGCCTGTAATCCCAGCACTTTGGGAGGCTGAGGCAGGAGGATCGCGAGTTCAAAGCCAGCCTCAGCAATATCGAGGCACTTAGCAACTCAGTGAGACCCTGTCTCTAATAAAATACAAAAAAGGGCTGGGGATGTGACCCAGTGGTCGAGTGCCCCTGAGTTCAATCCCCGGTACCACAAAAAAAAAAAAAAAAAAAAAAAAAAAAGTATAAAAATATGTTTGGTGAAATACCTGATTTAATTTTAAAATATGAGGGTGGAGATGGAATGTTGGGCTCTCAGTAACCACAAAGAATAAGGAGGCTGAGTATCTATCTGATAGCTCAGCATCTTGTGGGGGTGGGGGTAGCACCATTCTTTAGCCAATTGTGTTAGGCCTGACTTTTTCCCCCCTATGTCTAAATAACTTTTTTTTTTTTTAAGAAAAGTATAAAAAAAAACCTATTAAGAAGAAAATAAAAGGCTATCACATTACTTTGGAATAAATGCTATTAATAGTTAAGAATAATTTCATCCAGAAGCATATTTCTATAACAAACATTATTTTAAGAAAAACCATGTAGAAGTTTAAAAAAAAGATGTATGCAGAATCATATATTTGCATCCAAACATGAAATAGCAACCAAAACAAACTGTGGTACTTGTATTAGTATCAGACTTCAGATAATGTCTATAATCAGAGATGGAATGGAATATTTTATAATGATAGTGAGGAAGTTCATTGGGAGAACATAATAGCACCAAATGCTTACATGCCTTAGTGATCCTTAGCATGGAGGTGGTACTGAGGCCTGACTATTTTTAATGAGGTTCCTGACTGATGTCAATTTGCACGGGATTTCTACCCTAAAGTAATAACACTGATTTCGAGAAAGAAAGGGTCACTTATATTTAATATAATAAATGAGTAAAAATTGAAGAAATACATATTTAAAAAGGAATGTTTCTTTATTGATGGTTATGTTTATCAGTATCATTAATCAGTAGCCAGCAGAAGGAATCAGACCCCTTTTGGAACATCCTGCTAAAAGCCAGTCAGCTCGTCATCCTTGCTTTTGTTAGTCTGGTAACCCGAAAGTACCAACTTCTCATTTTGTCCAGGAAGACCTTTGAATATTTTCAAGTGTATATAAGTATCATCACCTACTCGCACCTGAAAGGTATAAGACAAAAAAGGAAAAGGAAATTTATTCATATGGATCTACATCAATGGAAAAGAGTTATGGATCTAGGAAGACCTCAGTGCACTATGCCTTTCTGGAACAGTGCTTCTAGACCTGGGCCAGCATTCCTACACTCACCTTCCATTGTATTTTGTGAGAGAAAGGGCACACTAATGGCATGATAAGAAGCATATGTCCTAGCCTTATTTTATTATATGTTTTTATTATAATCTGGATACAAATAACAACCCAGAGTAGCATTTTTTTTGCCCCAAAGATGCACAGAGCAGAAACAGGTGGCAGCCTATATTTTTGGTGATCCTTTTTTTTTTTTTTTGACTTATAAATTAGGATACTTTGTTTGCCACATTATTTGATAAGAGGGAAGAAAATCAGAATGCTGAAAAAATTCAGAAAACCAGAAATGCTGGTTTTGGGTTGTATGGTTTCTATATCTCTACTATATTAGAACCTACTTTTATAAATACCCACTGAATGTTTTAGGACTCAGCAGGAGCAGGGTGGCCAGCCTCCCTTGTAAATGAAGGGATCTTGAAGTCATTGATATGAAGGTTGAGATGGTAGTTTGGACATGAATCCAGGACCTGGAAAGCCACAGCAAGGATTTCCATTTTGTTTCTTGGGACAATAAAAGTTTTGTTTTATATGGTATCTATTGTGCTCTGCTGTCCCTTTATACTTTATTTTTAACAAATGCCATTTATCAAAGTTTATTATGATACTATAAGATGGTGATGAGCATTTTACATACCTGATTATATTTACTTCTTATTACTGACCTGCATGTGGAACAATATCCATTTTACAGATGCAGAAAACAGATAAATAGATAATTATTTTCTATAAATCTCTCAGTGGCAAAACTCAAATTCAAACCCATATTCATTAGATTCCAACATCTATGTTCTTTTCACTCTACAGTGTAGCTTTGTTAAAGCGCTTATTTTATGTTTATAATAGGGCATCAACCTTTGCAAACATTACTAGAGGTAGCACAGCCAGTGCTCTGGGTCTCACTCCTGGCTCTTCTCTTATAGTTCTATGACCTTGGTTAGTTACTTCAGGGTTCAATCTTTTCATCAATGGTACAATAGAAGCAGCTAATACTTTACCATCAATTGTGGAGAGCATTGACAGTGATTGGGTTCCCTGATGGCTTCATGGCTGTGGCATGCTTGGTCTGGGAAAGTTTCTGTGCAAAGGTGCAGGATGCCTGGTTGCTATGGTAATGCCCTCCATGGGGAGGCCTCCACCTTGCTCTCAGGCACACAGCTCCTGGGAATGAAGGAATTCTCTTGCTAAAATAACCATAATGTTTCACCAGCTCTGCTGCTCCTGAACCAGCCTGCATAAAAGTTACTTTAAACAATGGACTTTCTTGAGAGCTACACAATGCTCCTAACATTGCACATTGCAACTGTAGAACGTAACTGAGGAATAAGATGAATAATGTTGCTAACTCTGTAACTTTCATGAATACAAAGAATAATGCTTGCACAGTCTTAAATCTGATTAATGAGACATATAATAAAGATTGCTGGTGTAATTCTTTAGACTTGCTTCTCTATCAGAGAGCAGCGCTCCACCCAATCCCAGCTAAGTTTATCTTCAAGATCTGAGTACGTGAGTCTTTTTTTTTTTTTTTTTTTTTTTTTTTTGTACCAGGGATTGAACTCAGTGGCACTAGACCACTGGGCCACATCCCCAGCCCTTTTTTGTATTTTATTAGAGACAGGGTCTCACTGAGTTGCTAAGTGCCTCGCCATTGCTGAGGCTGGCTTTGAACTCGCGATCCTCCTGACTCAGCCTCCCAAAGTGCTGGGATTACAGGCGTGCGCCACCACGCCCGGCTAGTACGTGAGTCTTTATTCTTCTAATCTCCCATTGCCCCTTGCTGGAACCTGCTAGTCTGATCACCCTAGTCATGGCAATAGATTGTGAGTATTAAATGAGATAGGACATGTCCTGCTCTTGGCACGGTGCTTTGCACAGTGTAAGCAGTCAGAGGTTATTATCTCCATTGTTTAGGTTAGGGATTAAGGCTCAGAGGACAGCCTTTGATCACAGGTTTTGACTAGTAGAACGAGTGGAATAATGGTTTAAACCCAGGACGGTCTGACACCAAAGCTGTGGTCCTTCCATTCTATCACCCTGCCTCTTGATAGGAAGGCGAGACACGGAGGGATGGTGAGGTCACTAATAAGATCTTAAATCTAGAGAGTGGCTCATCTCGAAGGAATCAATAGCCACACTACAGGAAGTAAGGAGGGAAGTAAGGAGGGTAGCAGAGTCAAGGGAAGAAACTTCCAAGGTCATTTTTTGATGAACTTTAAAGGAATGTGTAAGAGAGTAAATATGTGATATTTATGCATTTGTATTAATCCTAAATTATTAAAATGATCTCAGTTTTGATGGAAAGATTCCTATCTTTGAACAAAAACATTTTTAACTGGAAAACTTTCTTTTCCAGCTGTGAAGAAAGGTTGAAAAGGGACAAAAAGATGGCATTGCTTTTGAGGATAGAACAGGTCTCTTTCACATGTGTCTCACCTGGTTCCAGTATTTGCCAGGAGCCCAGATGTGGTAGGACTGAATTGATTTACTTACATAACCCAGTATCATAACCTCCTTCCTTCCTTCCTTTCTCCCTTCCTCCCTCCCTCCCTTCTTTCCTTCCTTCCCGTCTTTCCTTTTGTACCAGGAACGAAATCCAGGGATGCTTAACCACTGAGCCACATTCCAGCCCTATTTTTGTAGTTATCGATAGATCTTTATTTTTATTTATTTATATGCAGTGCTGAGAATTGAACCCAGGGCTTCACACATGCCAGGCAAGTGCACTACCACTGAGCCACAACCCCAAACCCCCTATTTTTATTTTTTATGTTGATACAGGGTCTCACTAAATTACTGATTTTGGCTTTGAAATTGCTATCCTCCTGCCTCAACCTCCCGATCTGCTGGGATTATAGGTGTGCACCATTGTACCAGGCTCATAATTTTCTTTCTTTTTTTTCAGCGTGGAGGTACTGGGGATTTAACTCAGGGGCACTCAACCACTGAGCCACATCCTCAGCCCTATTTTGTTTTATTTAGAGACGGGGTCTTGCTGAGTTGCTTAGCACCTTGCTTTTGCTGAGATTAGCTTTGAATTCATGATCCTCCTGTCTCAGCCTCCCAAGCAGCTGGGATAACAGGCATGTGCCACCATGCCCGGCTGGCTCGTAACTTTCTTATGCTGAGCTGACTAGTTCCACTTATTGTATTTCATTTACTGTAAGCATTATTTTTTTTTTATATATATATCTTAAGTAGTTATCTGTTAAAGAAAAACAAACCATACTGTGTCCTGGCTAAATGGCTCAGTAAAGAATAAGTAAATACAAGCCGGGCGCGGTGGCGCTCGCCTGTAATCCCAGCACTTTGGGAGGCTGAGGCAGGAGGATCATGAGTTCAAAGCCAGCCTCAGCAATGGCGAGGCACTTAGCAACTCAGTGAGACCCTGTCTCTAAATAAAATACAAAAAAGGGCTGGGGATGTGACCCAGTGGACGAGTGCCCCTGAGTTCAATCCCCGGTACCAAAAAAAAAAAAAAAAAGAATAAGTAAATACACTTGAAGTCTGCTATTGTTGCTGTTACAGTGCTGTAGATTGAACTCACAACCTCATGCATACTAGAAAAGTGATCTGTCACTGAGCTACACCAACACTGTTATTCTTCTTTAAATCATAATTGTCATCTTTTTTAATATATAAGAATAAGAATGGCTCCCACATATATCCACAGGTGGCTTGTTGAATTGGTTCCTTTTTGGTAACATTGAAAGAATTTTTAGCTGGATGTGATGGTGCACACAGGTAATCCCAGTGGCTCGGGAGGCTGAGGCAGGAGAATTGAGAGTTCAAAGCCAGCCTCAGCAACTTAGTGAGGCCCTAAGCAATTTATTGAGACCCTGTCTCTAATAAAATGGGCTGGGGGTGTGGCTCAGTAGTTAAGTGCCCCTAGATTCAATCCCTGGTAGAAAAAAAAAAAAAAAAAAGAAAAGAATTTCTTCCATTAGAACTGGGTCAATGCATCACGTAACTTTTTGATATAGCTATAAACCAATTTTTAAAATATTTTAAATATGCCACTGCTTAAAACTATACCTAGAGTGCCACAAGTTTGATCTATGTGAGTTATAAAAATAATTATTTAAATTTTATTAATTAAAATACTTAGTTAAGGGCAAAGTGGTGTGCATTCTTTTCCTAGCTAATGATTCAAGCCATTTTTAAGATCCATTAAATTTGGACATATAGAATCATAAAGCTCTGTGGAGCGTACTCTTTAAGACACCATCTGGTTTGGCCTCAGGTCTTCGGGCCCTCCCACCACACACAAGAAACAACCAGGGCCACAAAATAAATGTGCCCTGAAGGACTATGAAATGTTTTCCTATATACGTTCTAGAAATTAAGTAAAGAACCAATATAAGAAAGCTAAATTCACAAGGAATAAAGTAGTGTAAATACAACACCATTTGCCGTATTTGGGAGGCTACCACTTGTAAGGCATCATGGTAAGCATCTTCATTTAGGACAGCCAGAAGGAATATAGTACATGTGAAATTATTATGTGAAACAAGAAACACCACACCAAATAAGAAATATGATATCTTTGAGTGCTAAAGTGAACATTGAACTCTAACCTTAATGTAGTAATTTATTCCAGCCACTACTTGAGTTTTGTATTCTACAGCTTCGAATTGTTCATAAGTCTCATTTGTTTTTTCTTCAAGCTGTGGTTTAACCTTAAAAAGAGAAAAGAAGAAACAAATTACTAAATCTATATTAGACACAATTTATGTGATTTAAAATTCTGGGAACCTGAAGCTCCTAACAGCCCTTAAAGATGACAATGAGATTTGTGAGCTATTTCCCATATTTCAACAGAAAACATTTATCTTTAAGATTACATGAATTAAGCTGGGTGTGGTGGTGCATGCCTGCAATCCCAGTGATTTGGAAGGCTGAGGCAGGAGGATCACAAGTTCAAGGCCAGCCTGGGCAACTTAGCTAGGCTCTATCTCAAAATAATAAATAAAAAGGGCTACTGGGCTAGGGATGTAGCTCAGTGGTTAAGTGCCCCTGGTTCAATTCCCAGTGCAAAAAAAAAAAAAAAATTACATGGATTAAAATGTCAAACTTTGTTGCTGTAGGCTGAATTAACATCAAATCAATGTGGTAATTCAATATAGGGACATTTTGACTGGCAAATCTCCAACAGTTATATATATTCCTTTGATTAATTAAAAAAAAAGAAGTGCAATAATTGTTACTTCTCTTTAATAAATGTTTTGAAACAATTTCACACTTAGAGTTGTGAAAATAATATACTGAATTCCTTTATAGTATATACAGTTTCCCCTAATGTTACTATCTTATGTATCTATAATATAATCATCAAGACCAGGAAATCAACATGGCATAATACTATTAAGGAGTCTATAAACCTTATTAGAATTTTGCCAGTTGTCCCCCAAATGACCCTTTTCTGCTCCAGAATTCGATACTGCATTTAGTCATCATGTCTCTCTCATCTCTTCCATTCTTTGCTCTATGTCGTTCCTGATCTTGACACTTTTGAAGAATACTGAACTGTTACTTTGCAGAACGTCCCTCAATTGGGTTTGTCTGACCTCCTCTCTGTTCTACATCTGTCGGTAGATGCAGATGGCACAAATTAATGTGCTCCTGCTGCATCCCCACCAGAGCTGTGTGTTTCCTTAATGCTGATGGCGATGTGGATCACTTAGGATGCCTGCCAGTTTCTGCCACTGTAAAGTTACTATTTTCCCCCTTTGTAATTAATATAAATTTTGCAAGGAGACACGTTCAACTCTTCTATTTTTCATGAGATTTTCATCCACCAACTTTATCATCATTTGATATTTCTCACTGACAACAATTTCTATTGTGGTGTTTGACAAATTGTTATTTGATTAATTCTACTATAAGGAATACCTGTCCCCCTTTGTCTATTCAATGATTTTTTTCTATTAATATGACATGTGGGTATTTCTTTTATTTTAAAAGTTATAATTCATTACCACATTTATTTTTGTTGTTGTTGTTATTGTTGCTTTTCAATATGGCTCCATCATTTAGAGTGTATTTCCTTACTTTCTGATGGGGGATGCTTTCCTCACAAAAGCATTTAATGTGCAGCCAGCTTCAATCAAGCCTGCAGGGTATCTGAGGTTCTACTGAGGCCATCCTGTCCTTCCCATCAGTGGGCAGATGTTTTGAGTCCTTTCCTATTGGTGTCTCAGTTCATCCAGCAGAATTGTTTCTAAAGACATAGATATTTGCAGACTCTGCATTCTCAGATCACTTTCAGAGGGCCATTCTATAAACCACCACTTTTTTCTCCTGTAATCTTCTGAGTCAGTAGGATGAAGGTGATTGCATTGTTGAGTTGCAAGATGAAGCTCCAAAGTGGAGAAAGGGAGAAAACAGAGAGAGAGGAGCTGATGGGCTGGGATGGGGGGTTTGATACTTTAAGCTCCCCTGGTCCTGACCCTTTTGAGCTGCCAAAGTCAGGGTGGCCAACACGGGGCACCCACTGAGTTAGGACCTGAGTTGGAAAGGGTTTGTCTCTGTACTGACTCCCAATAGGATTGATTTAACATCCTTTTACAAGTAAGAAGGTTGTGAGGAGAGTTTGATTGCTTAAGGTTGAAAATTTTCAATCATAGTCCTAGTTATTTTAAAGTCTTTGCTGAAACCTTAGTATCTGATCTGCAGTCCTGGTTTTTAGTCTTTTGCTCATTTTTTTTTCCAGCTTGCATCATAATTTTTTATTTCTATCTGTGCTATGAACAGATCCAAATTTGTGACCTTTCCATGGTATGTGTTCAGATCACAAGTCCAGAGTTTTCCATGGCAGAGCTCATGCCAAGTGCTCTGGTTTATTTCCTTGGTGCCCTGGCACCTGTCACATGGTGTGCCCAGTTTCTGGGTCACTGGATGTGTAATCTGCTGCCTCCCTCTCACTTTCCAGTAGAAAAGATTTGCATTGTTCAATGTTAGATGCTCTGGACCTGGGTGATAAGATTTGAGCAGGGGAGAAGGAAAAGGGGCAAACAGGGGGAGCTTGTTAGTGCAACCTTGAAATTCAGAAGGTAGCTTGGTGCTGAAAGACCCCCAGGATGGGCACTGGGAGGATGAAAGCCAGCTGTGAGTGATGGTCAGGAAGCTGGTATGGACAGGTCTTGTGCTGAACCCAATTTGAGTTACGCTTGCTCAGCCTGCCAGGCGCAGGGGTGGCCAAGACACTGGAGGGAACAGTGTGGGTTTAGCACTTTGCCCCCAGTCAAAAGAAGGAGGCCACTGAGGGAGGAGCACCTGGTAAAACAGATTTACTCCAGAGTTGTTCAAGCTTTTCTTATTGCTGCAGAGCATAACTCCTGGTGGGCTGTCTGTTTTGTAGGATCTGAAGATTGGATCATGTGGCGCCCAACATCCAGGCAATTTCCCCTAATCTGTAATCATTCTTCAGAAACACTTGAACTATGCAGGGAATGGATACAGATGGTAGTGGTGACATGGGTAGGCCATATGTTGGAAAATTTTACAAATTAAGGAAGGAGAGTGTGGGTAGTTGTGTGAAAGGATGGTGGGACTTGTAGGGCATGTCTTATGGACATTTGTCATCTGATACATTTTGAAGAAAGGAGGGACTATGAGGCCAGGCACCCAGGATGAAGAACTGAAGTCACCTGGCTAAGAATGGAGGGACTGGCTGAAGAAAGGAGGACAGAGCCTAAGACTGGAGGGAGGTGTGAGATCCAGCTGGGGAAAGGTAAACTGGGGAATTGTCTCACCAGATGCCTGCAGTTTTCCAAAAAGGGAAGGAACTGAGACATCCTGCTGGAGGGACCATGGGGGTCCAGGAGGGATTGAGAAACTGAGGAGACAGAAGGTACAGTTTTCTCAAAAATGAAGAACAAATTGGACTGAAGGAATGTTCTGGGCCCAGGGTGTGAATTCAGAGTTGTGATGGGTGAGTTTTCTGTGGTTCTCTTTGAGCAGAGATCTCTGATCTTGGAGAAGAACCTGAGGAGGAGGTGGAGGCCGTGGGAGTGATCTCTAATTGAGGACTGGAATGGCAGGCGCTCACAGGGTCATGGAAATCCGGGGTGGAGGAGTGTATGAAACCACCTGTCATGGAAGCATGACCGAGTGGGCCCCAGCTTGTTCTGATGGAGATGGGAGGGTAAGTGCCTGGAGGATTCTGGTGTGGCTGAATGGCAGGTTCTCTGGGTGTGGGGCAGCAGGAGAGGTGACTGACTGATGAAGAGGCTGAGGTAGGAGAGGGGAGCATGAATCTGTGGCTGGGGCGAGTGAGAACCAGGATATGCCAAATTCCAGGGCGTGTCCAGGTAGATATGTTTGTGTGGTATACTAGCACACAAAAATCATGTTTTGTGTGTTTGCCAGGAATGATGCTCAGCAGGCTAGTGACTTAAGGGCGTGTGTGGAGGTGTGGTATGCATGCATATTTGTATTGTAATAATAGTCCCTATTTCCAAAAATAATTATTAAAATAACATTTCTTTCCTTCACATGTTTATATTTCCTTCATATGTTTATACTCAGGCTGAATTCTAATCCAGTAGTTATTTACACATGATTTAAGATAATGGATCTGGAGGCTTCTGCTATTGGGGCCATCCATTTATTTGGTCCTTTACTACATATACCATGGCTTTTCATGGTTGGGTTCATGTATGGCTTTTTAATGTCATCATGTGTCTCTCTTACCTCTATTCCATTTTGTAAATTTTCCTGGGGTCAGGGACCATTTGATCATCCTGCCTGCCCGAGCAGTTCACACATGATGAACTGCTGTCTACATGATCAGTGCCTTCTGAGTGAGAAGACCACCATTGTTTTCCTTTATGACAACTTGTCTCCCAAAATAGAAAAGACAGATAGAGCAGTGATGGACTGTCAACTAACAGAGAGAGTCTTGGAAAAGAGGTCTTCCAAGAATACTCAGACCCAGGTTCTTCCAGCGTCTCTCAGTACATGATCCATTCTGTCTCTGTTGTCTTGTCTTCTGCCTTCAAAGATAAATCCCCTCAGTTCTAAGCCCCTTGTTTGACTTTCTTTTTGACCTCATCCAACAGCCTTCTTTCACTAGGCTGTCAGCGCCTGGCACGTGCAGTTGTCACTGTCTGTGACACTTTGCTCTTTCCTGTGATGACCTTTCCCCTTCTTCTTTCGCTCCCACTCCAATGGGCTTCTCTCTTTACTTGGTATTCCACTAAGAAGCTCCCAGATAAGGAGAGAGGTATCTTAGAATCATCAATTCTTCTAAAAGCTGAAAATACTTTCATTTTAACAGGTGATTTTAAAAATAGAAATACACTTAAAAAATGAAGGAACAAAACTACAAAGCCAGCCAGGTGCAGTGGTGCACGTCTGTAATCCCAATGGCTTGGGAGG